>ONZH01023801.1:0-600000 GCA_900303285.1 Rhinella marina | reverse complement strand
ATGAGTATTGGAGAACTTACAATCTGAATGGGCAAGCATAGAAGTCAGCAAGGTAACCTGTTACTACAGCCATTCAGACTTTGCTTTTGTGAGGGACACCGTTAAGACACCCTTCACTCCTGGACATGTCCTGGCCAGATGTGTCATCAAAACCCTGTATCCTGCAGTGGACACTACAGCTATTACTGCCAAGGTACTGTTGTCAGCCAGAGAGTCTACTGACGGAGGCTTTAGCAAGACAGTGTACAAAGAGGGCTATAACTCCCATCCTTGCCTCAATGCATACATCGCTGTCTGGGAGAGAACTGCACTGTGTCCAGTTGAAACTGTGACTACTATAGTTAAATGTACTACAATTCCCATTTTGCACTTGAGTAAAGAGAGATGCTTATTCTTATATCTTCGACCTGGTATTCTGACTCCTGCACCATACACCGAACATTACATACCCTGCCTTGCACCTATACATACACTTAACATCAAGGGCACCCCAACTAGCATCAGACAGGAGACCCAGATCCAGGGTGTGCCTTGGCGGAAGAAAGGGTGTGTCCTCCTTTCATTGCATGGCTCTAGGGAGCAACAGTGTGAAGAAAGCCTCTGTGATTGAGTGTGATAACCAGAGCCACTACCAGGGGCAGATTGGCCATAGACCTTACAGGGAAATTTCCCAGAGGGCCAATGCCCAGGGCGCCGCCTCTCCCCTCCTCACTGGGAATTTTTTTGAGGTGTATTTTGTGCTGCTGGCAGCATTTTGTGATGCACTGTGGTGTTGGCTCTGTTGGGGTGGCATAATGTGCCACAATATGGTATTACTGGTCCTGCCTTCCATCAGTTTGGACACAACTATAAAACGGGGCCACTTTAAGTTCCCAGTCCGTCCCTGGCCACTACCCCTCCCATCCTCCACTCCGGCTCCTCCCAGGCTACTGCAGATAATGCTGAGTGCAAGGACCTCTCTCTTACAGCAATTTGATATGTCTTTATTGAGGAATTCCTTCTATTTCTATGCTAATTAGGTACTCGGGGCACCAAAGGGCAGCCATAGCCTCCTCGTAGGGCTGCTTCACCTCTGCCTTTCTGCCTTAGCCATTCCCTCTCTCCCAGTGATTGACAATTATGGCCTAACGTTAAAATCTTGGCCATGTGCCAGCAAGAGTTCAGTCGGTTTGGATCTCAGGAGTGAGGACAGCCGAATGAAATCTACTGCGCATGCGCCAATTGAAATCTCGCCAGGGCATGGCAATGTCCCCCTTAGGGTCTTATTTATCAGAACCGTCCAACGAAAAAACTTTGCCAGGACGAGTGCCAATCGACAATAAACACGTCAGTCAATGATCAACTGCAACCATCTATTACATAGGCCAATGCAAAGTATATAGGGAAGGAACAATTGCTACCTCAGTCGTTCTGCCCCCATTCAGTTCTATTGATTATCGACAGCGCATTCCTGATTACACAGGACATCGTGCTGACGATTATCATGCATCCTTCATTCTTAATGAAAGACACAATCAGCCATCAAACAACACAATTGTTTGGGCCATTTATGGAAAATGAGGGTTCCTAGGTGCAATAGGGCCTTAAAGGGGTATTCCCATCTCACAAATGTAGTTTGTATAGTTAGATATAGCCATACCAATATTATTACTAATAGAATGTATTTATATAAAATGTTCCGTTTAGAAGATTTGCCTATTTGTATATCCATTGTCCCACACACATCAGTCAGGCCGTTGCCCCTAGTTACGGCCACCGTGGCCATGTAGTAGTGGTGGTCAGCTTGCTCCTTTTCAAACCCGCTCTGAGGTAACTGCTGTATTGTGAACGCACATTACATGAGCATGGGCAGACACATCTTAGGGTTGTAGCATTTTTGTCTGCGTTTCCAAAACACAGAGAAACGGATCCTGTTCCAAGATCTATTCATCTCTATGGAGCAGGATCCGTTTATAAAGTCTGCATTTTGGACGGATCCTGACCATTGCGTTTTGTACTGGTAGCATCCAAACCGCAGATTTGAAAGTACCCTAAGATGTGTCTGCGCATGGTCATGCAATGTGCGTTCACAATACAGCAGTTACCTCAGAGCGGGTTTGAACAAGAGCAAGCCGGCCACCACTATTACAAGGCCGAGGTGGCCGTAACTAGGGGCAACGGCCTGACTGATGTGTGTCGGACAATGGATATACAAATAGGAAAATCTTCTAAACGGTACATTTTATATAAATACATTCTATTAGTAATAATACTGGTATGGCTATATCTAACTATAAAAACCACATTTGTGAGATGGGAATAACCCTTTAACTTGTAGGAACCAATCAGATCTCAGCTTTCATTTTTGAATCTGCTTTTATCAAATGAAAGCTGTCATGTGATTGGTTGCTATGCTATGGCACAGTTTTGACAAGTGGAGACTGGAGCTTATTGTACTGACATTTATGAAAATCAGTACAATTCCATTTTTCACATAGAGAACTTTAAATCGAAGCAGTTATTTGCTTCTATTTTCCTTGCCTAAGAGAAAAGTGAATGCATGGTTCCTCTTCATGATTATCACGATGCATCATCACACATTATCCTTCATCTTCTATGTGTTTCAATGACATTACCAAATAACTATATAAAATGTCCTGCTCATGGGTCTTCCAGTGTGTGAGTACCTAATAGAATGAGAATGCTTCATTGCCTGAGGGGACTGTCCCTGGTAATGACCTACATTCTGTATTTCACATGAATGTGAGGGTCCCATGACATCCCCTTCAAGGATAGGGCAGCAGAGGAAATCAATTATTGTGTTAGACTAGAATCACATCTACAGCCGAGATTCCAGCAGGATCCTTCATCACAAATACTGGAAAAAAAAAATACTGCTGCCTGTTGAAATGTTGGAAACCTGACGGATCCCATTATAGTCTATGGCAGTGGTGGCGAACCTACGGCACGGGTGCCAGAGGCGGCACTCAGAGCCCTCTCTGTGGGCACCCACACCCTGGAAAAAGTCTATGGTGTACCAATATGCCTTAGACTTTTCCTACCATTCATCAGCGCAGGGCAAACTATGAACAGCACAGGCAGTGCACTGAATGTAGGCAGGCTATTAAAGTACATGGAAGATGTACTATACTGGACTGTAGTATTCAGGGTAAATTGCTGTGTTGGCACTTTGGGATAAAAAAAAGTGGGTTTTCGGTAGCAGTTTGGGCACCCAGACTCTGAAAGGTTCACCGTCACTGGTCTATGGGATCCATTGGGCGCCAGCGGTGTCCTGGAGAAGCTGGATCCAGTGATTCCAGTTTTCTGCTCCTATGCTGGGGGTACCTAGCCTGACACGCAGGCCAAAAATCCCTGTGTCCCCAAATATACAAGAATATTACCTTGATCAAAGAATGATTAACTATATATATATATATATATATATATATATATATATATATATATATATATATATAGCTAGCATTAAATTAGTAATTAAAATAAAAAGTTATAGCCTCTGGAAAGCAAAAACGCGGCCTTCTCCAGCTTTTCCTAGGCATGTGATGGCTATCCTCCAGCACTCCAGCCATGGTAAAACTACGACTCCCAAGATGTATACTTGCTTGGCTGTTCTCAGACCTCCATAGAGGTTAGCCATCACTGGACTAGGCGCAGCTCAGCCCCATAGAGGTAAATGGGGCTGAGCTGTGATACCAAGCACAGTCACTATACAATGTACAGCGCTGTGCTTGCTAAGCAGAGAGTAGGCCGTGGTGAAACTGTGAGCAACAATGTCTTCTCAATCAGCTGATCGGCGGGGGTCCCAGCTTAAAAAAATTTGAAAAACCTCTTTAATAAAGTAATAACTGGAATGGGTGGACTACAGTACCCAGAAAGATTATCAAAATTAGGGTTATTCACTTTAGAAAAAAGACGACTGAGGGGAGATCTAATAACTATGTATAAATATATCAGAGGTCAGTACAGAGATCTCTCCCACGATCTATTTATCCCCAGGACTGTGACTGTGACGAGGGGCCATCCTCTGCGTCTGGAGGAAAGAAGGTTTGTACACAAACATAGAAGAGGATTCTTTACGGTAAGAGCAGTGAGACTATGGAACTCTCTGCCTGAGGAGGTGGTGATGGTAAGTTCACTAAAAGAGTTCAAGAAGGGCCTGGATGTATTTTTGGAGGGTAATAATCTTACAGGTTATAGTTACTAGAGAGGGGTCGTTGATCCAGGGAGTTATTCTGATTGCCTGATTGGAGTCGGGAAGGAATTTTTTTCCCTAGTGGGGAAAACTGGCTTCTACCTCACAGGGTTTTTTTGCCTTCCTCTGGATCAACTTGTAGGAAAACAGGCCGAACTGGATGGACAGATGTCTTTTTTCGGCCTTATAAACTATGTTACTATGTTACTATGTAATATGTACTGGTGACTTTGGACATCACTATCTCTGTATAAGTGGGCAGAGCTGCCCTTCAGGAACTGTAAAGATGAGTAATATCACTTGTCCCATCTGCACATTACTTATGGTTCTACTTTATCATAAAGTGGAATTTGCGCCATTTTAGGATACTATAATAATTTTATGAGCAGATGATTTCAACTAATTTCAAATGAAATTTGCATAAATGAAAAATACAAACCTTCTAATAAATCAATGGTTGGGGATGTGCCATTCATGTGGAAGGGTTTATAACAGAGCAGCATTTTACTGCTATCATATATGCAAGTTACATTGAGCCGGAGGAAGGCAGGAAAGAGGGGGAGGGGAACGTACGTTTGCCCACAATGGTGGCATTGTACTATGGATGCCACGCTCAGAGTTTGTGGCTACAAGAGGCGGTTTACCAGAGAAACAAACATCAAAGCAACACATTTACATTCCTGCGTCTCCTCTCTTAGGATTTCATGTGACAGTTCTGTATAAGTCTCCTGTGTGTGGCGATGTACTCATACATTTCACATACACCCACGTTAGGAATAAGAAGTCCTTCCACCTCCCTTCATAACTAAAGACAGTTTGCACCTGTTTTAGCCACTTGTTTTTCCCACTTTCCTTGGCCTCTGATCAGACTGACGTTTCCATTCATAGCATCCATCAGCAGTTCCATTACACATGATAGCGCAGCACACAGCTCTGTTCTCGCTCTCAAAACTACGGAAACCATGGAGGAAGCCATCATAATTCAGTGGAGTTGATTGTAAGTATTTGTAATCCCCATGAAACAATTCTGGAGCATCACTTCTTTGAAATTGACATTTTATTGTGTTCATCTGTTGTTCCTCCTGGAAATGTATGAATAAATTGACAGCTTGGGGGAATCACCATTCTCCTTGTCAATAGGGTTAGTTCCTACACACTGACCCTGGCCACATTGATTGGATCAGACATTTCCTAATGACATGGGGAATGGTTTTGTCCAGCTGTCAATTTATGCATACATTGCCAGCAGGAATAACCGAGGAATGGCACAATGGACAGGTCCTCTTTTTTTTTTTAATTCCTCCCCGTACCTCTGGAGAGATCTATACTTATCTGCTTCTCACTGCTCTGTTCCGAGTCTATGGCTTTCTTCACAGCACTTCTAGTCCACATGGACAGGGTCAGTGACTGGCTTCAGCGGTTAGTTGTCCCCAAACAATAGCATGTCACTTCTCTGCTGCTTGGGGACATGTCACCACTGAGGCCAGTGATTTTCTGCAGCAGCACACATGATCCCATCCGTGCTGAAGGCCGCGACCAGAAGTGTAGTAAAGAAAGACAGCCCAGACTTCATGACAAGTACAGATCTCTTCCCAGGTACTGCTAAGGATGGGGGGAATTAAAAAAAAACAAATCTGGACAAAACCTTTAAGGGCTCATGCACACGACTGTATGTATTTTGCTGTCCGCAAATAACGGATCCGCAAAAAATACGGATGACGTCCGTGTGCATTCCATATTTTGCGTAACGGAACAGCTGGCCCCTAATAGAACAGTCCTATCCTTGTCAGTAATGCGGACAATAATAGGACATGTTTTATTCTTTTGCGGAACGGACATACGGAAACGGAATGCACACGGAGTAACTTCAGTTTTTTTTTTTTTGCGGACCCATTGAAATGAGTGGTTCCGCATACGGTCCGCAAAAAAAAAAACTGGGCAGACACGGAAAGAAAATACGTTTGTGTGCATGAGCCCTAAGGAGATGAGTGAAGTGACATCAAAGTAGACTTGCATGTGTAATTATAACATATAAGTCAGAATAAAGCTGCATGAATCAGTTTCCTGACCATTTCTCTCATATCTGTAAAAATTCTGAAAAAAAAAAAAAAAGACAGTGCAACATCTGTATTTTACTTCAGTGGCAAAAAGCCGAAGTAATCTAAATAACATCTGAACATTATTCACGTTGAGCCATCACGCAGTATCGCGCACAACCGACCAGCAGCTTCCATATGTCTGCGGACTATATTTGTCATAGGTCCTTGAGTAAAGGCTGAGAGAAGGCATGGATCGGTCAGTCACGGTGTCATCAGTAGTGGTGTGCATCAGGCTGACAGCGATGTTCTTAGATCAATTATTTCCGCAACCTTTGAGGGGTTAGGTCGATATCAAGTTCTTGTGACTTCCAGTAGAATGATGCCAATGAAAGCACTGAGCCCACGCGTCCCCCCTCCTCCTCGAGTTGTCTTAGATTTGCATATGATCATCAGGTTAACAGACGAGTTATTTATGGCAGAAACCTTTTGCTCCCCAGAGGGATGAAATTTGCATGGAAAATATCTTTCCATACTGCATCAAACATATGTTTGAGTCCATGTGCCAATCATCGCTGCAAACGCACAAGTCCAAAATGGTCAAGAGACCATATCCCTTATATGTTACATATTCGCTCTGTAACATGGAGAATTCTACAGCATGTAGTATAAGCAGCTGACTATTGAATATCTTGCACGCTTGTGTGAAGAAAGCAGCTGTTTCTAGAAAAGTTGCCATTCAGGATGCAGTTCTTCTTTTATACAATGCCCCATTACATTCTGTCAAAATATTTCCATATGATTAGGGTTTCATAATCCCCTAACATAGTAACATAGTTCATAAAGCTGCAAAAAGACATCTGTCCATCCAGTTCGTCCTGTTATCCTGCAAGTTGATCCAGAGGAAGCCAATTTTCCCCACTTTAGGGGAAAAGATTCCTTCCTGACTCCAATCAGGCAATCAGAATAACTCCCTGGATCAACAACCCATCTCTAGTAACTATATCCTGTAATATTATTACCCTCCAGAAATACATCCAGATCCCTCTTGAACTCTTAGTGAACTTACCATCACCACCTCCTCAGGCAGAGAGTTCCATAGTCTCACTGCTCTTACCGTAAAGAATCCTCTTCTATGTTTGTGTACAAACCTTCTTTCCTCCAGACGCAGAGGATGTCCCCTCGTCACAGTCACAGTCCTGGGGATAAATAGATGATGGGAGAGATCTCTGTACTGACCCCTGATATATTTATACATAGTTATTAGATCTCCCCTCAGTCGTCTTTTTTCGAAAGTGAAAAACCCTAATTTTGATAATCCCTAGAAGCCACAATTCACCTAAAACATAATTAATGCAAACAGCGGGTCCGCAATATATGGGCACCGGCCGTTTGTGCATCACGGATGCAGACCCATTCACTTGAACGAGTCCGCAATCTTGAAGGTGCAGTGTGGAACGGATGACGGAGCCATTCAAGTTGAACGGGGCAGCATCCATCTGCGGAAACTGCACAATTTGCGGTCCCCAATGCATGGAAAGGCCGGGAAATGGCTATGTGCATGAGCCCTAAGGCCTCTTTCACACGAGCATTACGGATTCTCTCAGGGTCTGTTCAGGAAAAAACTGATGGTTTTGTACGCAAATTCAATCCGTTTTTTTTCTGCGATTGCGTTCAGTGTTTCAGTTTTTTCCATACAGGTGAAATCAGTTTTTTTATGCGTTTTTCGCGTGTGAAAAAAAAAAAGAACAAAAAACAGAAGAATAACAATCTACATCTCCTATCTACCATCAGTGAAAAACGCATTGTATCCAGGCTGCATCTGGATGCAATCCGTTTTTCACTGAAGCCCCATTCACTTCTATGGAACCAGAGATGTGTGAAAAACGCAGAATATAGAACATGGTGCGATTTTTCCTGAACGCAGCAATGCTGTGTGAAAACAAATGGGTCAGGATTCAGTCCGGCTGCTACGCATTTGCTTCATGCATCACCACCTTGACGGAGAACCCCTTTCACACGTCAGTGAATTACAGATGAGCACCATCATGGACTGCCCAAGTATGCATTGATTTTCATGAGTATTCACACATCAGTGGTTTTCCTCGGACCATGGGTGACACCACAAAAGCATGCCCTGTGTTTTATCCGTGATTACGGATACCTCACGCACATTATGACATCTTGTCATGGATGTCATCACAAATGTGTGAGGAGCAGGGGCGTAACTACCATAGCGGCAGACCATGTGACTGCTGTGGGGCCCAGGGCAAGAGGAGGCTCAGTCTTAGTATTATCTCCTCTTCTACTGGAGGTGAAAACTTGGTCAGGACTCTACCCTCTAAAGGAACAACTTTTAGCAAATGAGGCAGTGGAAAAATGGCCCAAGGGTCATTGAAAAGGGTTTACCCTTCTGTCCTATGTGGGGGGCCTGGTTTGATCCATGCTATGGGGCCCTTACGTCTCTATGTACGCCACTGGTGAGGACTAAGTAAAATCTTCAAAAATCTATTTATTAGCAACACTGCACATTATGTTCCATATCAGATTGCTCTATGGTGGTCAAAATTTGGTTTGATAGAGCTGCAGGGGTTTTGGTACTACAGCCATCTGAAACAGGCTTATTGGTTTTTCTGGGGGGCTTCCAATTAGCAAGACTCATAATCCAAATCAATAAAGAAATAGAGACTGGTCTGCACATCCAAACACAATATAAAAAATAAAAATAAAAAAATAACAAAAATAAAAAGATAAAGCAGTACCCACTCTCAGGACCTAACTCCTCATAGCCAAAGGCACATCAGTTGTCTTCCACAGGTAACTCCAAGACATTGGAACAAAGAGGATACAGCATCAAATGGACGTAGTAAAAAAAATAAAAAACACACAGTAGTAATATTTTAATACGAGTTGGTCTACCTTATTATCACTTCATTACTGAGTAAAAATGTCATTTGGGTCTGTATGTTTCATTAAGCCTTTTGTGTATCAGTCTATAAAATCGTCTGATCTAGATAGACACCAATGAGGCAGATATTCCACGTCCACTACCTCTTCACACCTTCCATAGATAAGACTGGAGAATGGACACAAAGCAGCTGTAATGAATTACTGATGAAAGGTGTTAATTCATTATTACTCACTTCAATATTAAAGTGAACGTCTGTATTTAGAAAAGTTGCCATGACACATGTAATGACTATGTTCACAGCTTCCAGGGAACAAAGTCTTTCCAGATCCTGTGTAGGATATGTACACAATGATGTTCTTCTGAGGGTTCTTCATGGAGAAACTACAATCATGGGGTTTACTGACCTGTAACAATAAATACTGGATACTTCTATGCACAGGACATTTCCTGGTGAGAGCCATGATGGAGAGAAAGCAGAATAGTAAAGAAATGTAAAAGACAGAGACCATCTAAAAACTAAAAAAGAAGAAAAAAAATGGGGCTGATCATGTAGCATTTGTACAGTTGCAGGGAAAGTAAGTGAACCATTTGTTATTACCTGGATTTCCTTATTGATTATTTATAAAATGTCGTCTCATTGTCAGGTAAGACACAATAATGGACAAACACAATGTAGCTAAACTACTAACACGCAAATAATTGACCTGTTCATGTCTTTTACTGAGCACATTGAGTAAACGACCAGAGTGTAGGGTGAAAGCAATCACCTTCACCAACGATTTCCTGTGGTCGCGAATAAGTGTTGCACAATGCTGAGGAGGAATTTTGGACCATTCCTTCCCACAAATGTGTTTCCGTTCATCAATATTTCTGGATGCTTTGCATGCACAGCCTACTTCAGGTCATGCCACAGCATCTAGATAAGGTTGAGGTCAGAACTCTGACTTGGCCATTCTGAAACATAAATTTTCTATTATTTTGTTGATTTACTTGTGTTCTTTAGGTTGTGGTCTTGTTGCATCACCCAATGTCTTCAGCTTGAGGTCATGGATGGCTGCCCTTACATTACCCTGCAAAATGTCATACATCTTAGAATTCATTGTTCCCTCAAGGTGTCCTGGTCCTGATGCAGCAAAGCGTACCATGATGCTCCTTCCATCTGGTTTTAGTCCTGAAGTGCAATGTTCTTTATTCCTCCAAACATGGTGTTGCACATTTAAGCTAAAAAAATTATTTTATCTGTCCATAAGACATTTTCCCAAGAGCAGTGTGAAACAGATGGTCTAAGGCAAACCTGAGACAAGTTGCATTGTCAGGGTAGTAGCAGCTTGTTTTGTGATGCCTACCTATGAACACCATTCTTGTTTACGGTTTTTCTAATAGAGCTTTTGTTATTTGTAGAGTACTCTGTAGGTCTTTTACCATTATCCTTGGGTTCTTTCTCACCTCTATCAGGATTGCTCATTATCCTACTGGAGTGATCTTATTACGACAAGTAGCAACAATCCTGAACTGTTCTCTATTGGTAGAAAATGTATCTGTCCCTGTATTGATATTTACACCTAGGTCTTAAGCAATGCTCTTGTAGCCCTTTCCAGCTTCATGTAACTCAATTACGTCTTCTGAGGTATTGTGAAAGTTATTTGCATTGAGTTATGGTTAAAGGGGTATTGCCATTTAGGACGATGGCATATTGCTAGGATAAACCATCAATGTCAGGTTTCTAGCATGGGACCCATGAAGTGAACACAGAGCAGCCGCGAATGCGCGGCTACCCTCTGTTCATCACTATAGGAGTTATGAAAATAACCGAGCGCTAAAATGTCTTATGTTATTAGTTTAGTTACATATGGGGTAATTTACGAACTGCTATACCAGGTCTAAAAAAAAGGGGCTGTGGCGTGGGCGGGCCAGGCAGCCTGTCTCATTTATAATTTTCTATACTTGTTTTAGGAGTAGAAAATGTTCTAAATCTACGCTAGTAAAGAAGGTGGCATAGATTTGGACCGGCAGTGGATGTGCCAAAGTTATGTAGAGGCCAGTGGATCTCCGCCAGCACAGGGGTTACTAAGACCAGCGTCTAAAACGTTGGTCTTAATAAATGACCCCCATAGTGTTTTTCTATGATTGATAAGAACCAACCCACATTTTGTTAGTAATCAATGCAGAAATCCAGGTAATTCCAAAAGGGGTTCACTTACTTCTTCTTGCATTTGTATTTGTCTATTACCCAGATATATTTAAAGCTATCGGGGAATTTATTAAGACTTGTTTTGGACTGGTGGACTGCCAGTAAAATGTACAAAATGTATTAAAAGGTCTAGGAAATGGCAGACGTAGATTGTTCCCCATTTTGTGACTTTAAAGAGGACCTATATATATATATTTTTTTTGTTTAATTAAGTACCTTTACTTTTCCAAATACCCTCGCTAGCCCTGCTGCGCCCGCCTGCAGTTTTTGCGCCCAGTATGTTAATACTGAGCATTATTACAGGGAGGAGGAGATGAGAGGGTTTCTCGGGGGCGTCTCCTTCTCACTGGCAGTGCCACTGTCCAATCACAGTGGAGTGCGTCACAGCCAGGGAGAGAAAAAAAACAGCTCACCTTCTCCCTGGCTGTGACACGGACCGTGTAACAATGCTTAGTTTTTAACATACTGGGCGTGAAAACTGCAGGGGGGGCCACAGCAGGGCAAGCGAGGGGTATTTGAAAAAAAGAACAATGATGGCAGCATCAGCAGAGCGTACACCGCAAGTAAAAATACTTAAAAAAAATAAATAAAATAATACATGAAATGTCCTCTTTAAACAAATGTAATAAATTTGTCAGACCAACGGCGACCATGCCCTCAGTCTCTATGCCAACTCTTACTTTTCAAAATTTGGTAACAGGCAAGAAAAGTCAGAAATTATTGATCAAATATGATGCTTTTCATAATTTGTGACTTTTTACCCCACAAAACTGGTGCATACAAATGCTGGATAAATTTGTCTCCATATATATACTCTATTGTCACCATCACAGCGTGGTTTCTACATTGTAGCATCAAGTGCCTAACAACAGGGGCAATGATGTAGAGGAGAAGGAAATGCTAGTAGGGAAGAATATCTCTATTATATAGCATCAGATGGAACACGAGACATCTTTATTTTATCTGGTATTCTGTATAAATCAAGAGGGAAAAATGACAATGGTTGCTTACGGCGCCATAGTTTGGTCTCATTGACTTCTATGGTAGCCATCATATTCGTCTGTAATACAGCCATGTGCATGACTCCTAAGGCTCATTTCTAGAAGATAACACTGTACTGATCCACCAGTTACCTCTCTCTGTGCCAGCAAGCCTCAAGGAAATGCAGGGATAGCAGACTACAGCCATATATACTGCACTAATTAAAAACAGCCTGTGGAAAGGACGGGTTAGTTAGGAGTACGCAACCAAAATGGATACAGCCATATCTCCAAATGAATCCTGCAAAGACAAAATTTGCTAAGTACATCGCATCCATTGTACATAGAGAATATGGTATTAGTCCATATGTTCTGTGTTTGCACAGTGTTGTTGCATGGCGTTTGCTTTGTAGTTTCAGCCAAGGGGACGAGCACTTGCGTATCTACTTCATTTTGCAGGAGGTGATGACTAATTTTTGTCTTTGCAGTATGCGTTGCAGATGTGGAGCCTGCTTACCCTGGATTAAGAGGCCGACTGGCACAGAGAGATATCATACAATAGGTTCCCATCCAGATTGAGGTCACTTTGCCGTGGTGGATGGGCACAAATGATTTTGAAGCTACAGTTGTATGGGATTTCCAGAGAATTATATATGGTATAATTAGCACAGTGTATTCATTACCAAAGTTATGATTTCGGTGTCTTCCTGTCTATTTTCTGATGACCATTTTCAAGCCTTCACAAGTATCAACCATATTCCTTATTTCTGTGAACTTTTGTAAATGTCATTGGTTAGTTTTCTAAAGTTTATATGTTCTTATTTTGTTCATTTTAGACTTCCATTACACACTTTATATACTCCCACAGTCCAAGCACACACTACAGCTAGGTTAATTGGTTTTCTATAAATGTAATCAGTTAGTATCTAAATAGGAAAATTAACTCTCCCTAGCAGAGAACGACATGTACTGTACAGCTGAATACACTGGCACAACTAGGAAAAAAGATGAAAAATAAATAATCAGTTACATATAAAATCATCACAAAAAAGACCGGAATTTTCATCATGGAGAGGATTTATTATACAAAAGTATAAAGGCAATCAGCTGCCCCTCCCATCCAATACATTAATTCTTCATTCAACAGATTGTAGACAATAAATAATTAACAACAAAAAAAGGAATAATTCAGACACGCTACATAACACGGATGATACGGTTATCAGAGCCATCTCAGTGTTGCACGATCTGCAATTCCTAACAGGATCCAGATAGCTTTGAGATACACAGATCATTGCCACATAGCACCATCACTCCAGGTATGGCCCGTCCGTCAGCCCTACCGTATTCTGACAGCACACGGCGGATCCTAGTAACTATTGGCACTTTGTAGGTACATTAATAAACATGGAATGAGTTCCTGGTGGGTCACCTATTTTTATTTCAATATTTTTCAGGAGTTTTGTATTAACTTAAAATTTTCACACCAACCAGGCAAAAAAAATTTTGGTTATGTCCGTCCAAAATGCTGGTGTGTATCACATCTTTTTTAAGTCGTCAGATTGGGGGTTTTCTGGAACACAACACTTCTGCACTGCTAAACACCCATGACTTAGGATGGATTCACACGAATGTATACCAGATGCATTATTCATCTGTTACACTTGCATGTGTAATGGCCTGACTGCAGGTTTCCAGAACTCGCAGCATCACAGGGATCGATGATGCTGTGAGTTCCGGTGAGTTAAACCCGTGGTTAGGCCATGACACACTCGAGTAACATGGATAGATAATATGTCCAGTATATTCTGCAGGGAATCCGGCCTTAGAAATGTGAAGCATTGAAACCACACTTCTTATATCTTGGCCATCACATTATAAAAATAATAAAACAGACGTGGTGGCAATGCCCAAAAAGGGGTGAAAAACTATACACTTTTTTAATTTTGGGATGACTGAATTAAAACATCAGTACTATGCAGAAGCCCTTGAAGGGGTTCTTGTTGTCTAAAAGAAGTCACGGCCATGCAAAAAAAGATAGAGCATGTCCTATTCTTGTCTGCAAATTCGGACAAGAATAGGGATTTTCCATAATAGTCCCGGCCATGTGCGGAACGCACATGAGCCGGTAACAATGTTTTGCAGATCCGCAAATTGCAGACCGCAAAACACTACGGTCGTGTGAACCTTCTGGTTTTGGTAGGGCTGGCTAACCATCTAATATTTATAAGGGCCTCCAGGACTCTCTCTGCAGATTTTTGGGGAAAATGGGATCAGGCAGTTGGACTGAAACTTCCTTATTCTTTTTGTTCTCATGGAAATAACCTGATGTCTGGCCAGTGGTTTTCTCCCCTCTTCCCATTTTTGGAAACAGGCATTATATATATATATATATATATATATATATATATATACACACATACACACACAAGACCCCCCGTATACTGCACTGTCCAGACTCTAGTCCACCAAATGGCTGGTTCATTGATATACTGGATAATTTCTCACAGTTACTTAGTCTGAATATATCTCTGCAATATAGTAAAAAGTGTATGGAGTGTGTTCAGTCACAATGTTTGGGATTTCTTTATATGGACATCCAGTAACTTTTTGCAATGGCATAGTAGCCTTCTGCTGGCGCATAGTCACGTCGCTACATCATCTACATTTTGTTTCTTCTGCCTGTGGCCAAAAATGATATACTTTCATTAAGTTGTGCTTAGAGTTTGCCAACACACTGTCCTAGTGAACGGTCTGAAGAATGAAGGAGTCAAGTATAAACATAGTATTCAGTGCGTGGGTCACATGTCCACATTAATGATACCAAAATCACTTATTTGCAAGACATTTTCTGATTTTACATCAGATTTTGAGAGAAACAAATTGAAATACAAAATATGGGTCACTACTGGGAGATGGCTTGCTCTTAGGATATTCTACGTAACAAGATTGCTTCATTACGGCAGGAGAGGCCCATATCGGAGTGCCGTGCACGTGTCTCAGATGGTTAATTCGCTACAGGATTTTATTCACCAAATTGTACAGAGCTGCAGTGCTCACGTTAGAGAAGTCACATCAAACAGATCATTCTCATCATACAAGAATCAGTAACAGAATACCCCAGCTAAGAAATCATTAGAATCAATTCCCAAAGCTGTCCAAGTACATATCATTATCAAACTGTCAATTACAAAAAGGAGTAAAAAGGCTACAAAATTCGAGTAGAAAATGCTGCTGCGCAGAATACAAATGGACCGAACCTGGCGGCCACCTTGGGTGACAAAGGGCCTGAAGACACTCCTCCATTTGTCGTGTGATGTGCATGTTATTGGCGCACTTCTAGGCCAGTGTCTTTTTGAAAACCCTTGAACTATTTGTAGCCTATTCGCTTAGGCTAAGAGTTCCACAAGCTTCCTCGCACATGATGCCAGCACCACAAACACTCCTGAGGTAGACCCGTCTCTGTTGTATTGCCTAGGGTACACCTCACAGTCCTCTCTCCTTGGTTGGACACTTTGGCTTTATGTTAGCACCCGGACTTTAGTTTTGCTCTCTGAGTGACAAGCTTCTTAGGTGCTGACCTCACAAACACCTCAGGAGACCAAAAAAGATTTCCTTTGCAGCTCGGAGAACATTGATCCAATTCTCCCTTTCCTCTACAATGTTCAGCAGTCTATTGCACTGTAGGTTCTCACAGAAAAAATCCAGTATTGTGAGATAAAAAAGATGGTCTATACAGGCTCTCTGTTTGCTGCCATGGAAAGATGCCAGGTGACAAATTTAGTCTCAGTTTTGCAGCAGCTGTAGTTGCCAAAAGAGAAGAACAAAGGTGAACTTTTGGTCACTTAGACTGTTGAAGTTTCTTTTGGAACATAATCTCCAAAAATGTAGGAATGGCGTAGAAACCCATCTTCCTATCTCCAAGGCTTCACAGTTGACTTGGTCATATAAATGCAAATTCAATTTTACACAAACTGGAGGACAAAACATCTGTACCTCTTTTGTAACCATCCTCCTCCTTCAAGCTAGACCATCTTAGGTAGTGATACAACTCAAGAACTGAAACTGGAGAAAACACTACTGGTTATAGTGCGAAAAACAAATCTCCCCAAAAAGGTCCAAACATTCTAATTATGCGATGATTTTCTGAGGAATATCCACGGATGCTCTAAGAAATATAGCATTATCACGTACATAGTTGCGTTTTCTGATGTCCTCATGAGAGATAAACTTAGGATATCCAAAGCCAAGGGTGCTTTCATCCAGGGAATTTCGAGAGCCACTTGGTTTTTGGAAGTTCTTCCAGTTTGGGTCAGGGTTAAAGGTTTCTGTGATGTGTTGGGGTTTGGATAAGGAAGGATCACTTTGGTCAAGTAATGAAAATGTGACACGATATGAGAAAGGCCATTCTAGAAGGCTGTCATACTCGCCAGGGAGGACTCTTATATAAACTGAAAGGTAACTGCCTTCACCACTGCCATTACCATTTAAGAATGCAGAGACTTGGAGCTTGTAGCCATATCTGTGTGTATAAAAGGGTGGGCTAAATGACTCAAAGTTGCCCCGGACCTTGGCTTCCTGCATTTTGCGGGAATAGTCGCTGATCTTCCATATAAGTATTCCTTCACTGCTTACAGACAGTTCCTCCACCTGCTTCCGCAACTCTACAATCTCCTGCCTCTGTCGGCTGACCAAAGTGGACATCATACTGAGGTGGGCTCTCATATTCTCTTCTAGATGTCTGCTCATTCCAATCTTAGGGCACTAGTAGGAGGAAATACAAAAAAAAATTGCATTACTTACTACTTATACCATAGTTCACAATGTTTTTCTCTCAAATGTACTCAATTGGCTCAATTTACTTCCATTTCTCCTTAGGATCTGCCGCTCTCTCATTTGTCTGACTGGCGCTTGCAGAAATCCATGCACATGCTGCCGAAATAACCCCATTCAGATGTATGGAGAAATTTTTGCAAGGAATCTGCTGCGTGTG
Source organism: Rhinella marina (assembly GCA_900303285.1). Lineage (NCBI taxonomy): Eukaryota > Metazoa > Chordata > Amphibia > Anura > Bufonidae > Rhinella > Rhinella marina. Next base: position 582,697 of record ONZH01023801.1, on the reverse strand, counting down.
ACCACAGTCTTATAGTGTTACTAAACTGAGCATGACCTTGAAAGCTTACCCTGTGTTTGCAGCCAGACTCCTTAAACGGACAAAGTACCAAAGCAGAACTACAGCTGTCCTTTAAATGCCCACTCAGATCTTCTCTGGCAATGCTGCCAATGCCACACTGGTTAGGACAGGAGATGGGGTACCGTGGACACTGAAACTGGTGACTCTGCAAAAATAAAATACAGCCGATTAAGTACAATACTAGATGTAATCGCTGCAAAATGTGCAAGCAAATACGGTGTATGGCTATACTCTCAGTCAGGGATGTCAAACCCGTGGCCCTCCAGCTATTGCAAAACTAAAACTTAGGGTCCATTCACACATCCGCATGTGTTTTGCAGATCCGCAAAACACGGACACCGGCACTATAGAAATGCCTTATCTTGTCCGTGGCTGCAGACAAGAATAGGACACATTCTATTTTTTTGTGGGGCCACGGAATGGAATATAAAGCACACAGTGTGCTGTCCGCATCTTTTGCGGCCCCATTAAAAATGTATGCGGAACCATTCATACGGATGTGTGAATGGACCCTTACATCATGCCCAGACAGCCTACAGTTAATGTAGCATGCTGGGAGTTGTAGTTTTGGAAAAGATGAAAGGCCATGGGTTTGACAACCCTGCTCTAGGTCTTGTGAACATAGTCAATAAAATAAGATCTGTATTTCAAGGATAAAGAGCAATTTAGATTATATGGTAGCAGGAACATAAGACACATGTACATATGTATATGTAAGATTTTAATGTGTGTAACCCTAAGACGATGCGGGGAATGCACTGCAAAATACATCTTCTACATTTCCAATGTGCTGGTATACACAGACATTAAGCACAAAGCAATATCGCGGTGGACATTAGCCCTGTGCCATTACAACAGTGTGTGCATTATCCCTGGGCTGTGAAATCACAGCCCGGGAATAATACACAAGTGATGTCACGGCGCAGGAATAACACACAAATGGATGTCACAGCACAAGGATAAAGCACACAGTTATACCACGGCACATAAGGATTTCACAGTACAAAGATAGGGGGAGATTTATGAAACTGGTGTAAAGTAGAACTGGCTTAGTTGCCCATAACAACCAATGGAACTGTGAAAAATGAAAGGTGGAATCTGATTGGCTGCTATGGAAAACTAAGTCAGTTCTACTTTAGTTTGATAATTGACCCCCATAATGCACACAGTGATGCCACAGTGCCAGGATAATTTCTCCCCTTGGTCTTTCAGTTATCAGCTTATATTTTTTGATGCTCTCCTTAAAGGAGATCTGTCACATGATTTGACTGTATTAACCTAAAAGTATGGCTGTGTTCAATAAAGTACCTTCTCTCCAGCTGTAGTCTTGATCCTTTCTTTGGACTTTTGCTTTTCTTTTTATTTCCGTTTTTCTGATATGCTAATTTCTTCTGAAGGAGCCCAGAGGGGCGTTACTATCGATAAAGTGAGCCCAGTAACGCCCCCCTCCTGTGCCCAGCCCGCCTTCTTATTCATCTAAAGCACTCCTCTTCAGGGCAGGAGTAACGCCCACATTAGCATGCCTGGCCGCCGCCCCCCTCGGCAACGGCACAGCAGCGATCACGTGATGCGTTCCACACCTCAGTACTAAGCTGCGGTGCGTTCCACAATACAGCGCTCACGTGATCTACTGAGGAGTGGTTTCAATAGCTGCCGTGCCGTTGCCGAGGGGGGCGGCGGCCAGGCATGCTAATGTGGGCGTTACTCCTGCCCTGAAGAGGAGTGCTTTAGATGAATAAGAAGGAGGGCTGGGCACAGGAGGGGGGCGTTACTGGGCTCACTTTATCGACAGTAACGCCCCTCTGGGCTCCTTCAGAAGAAATTAGCATATCAGAAAAATGAAAAGAAAAAGAAAAGCAAAAGTCCAAAGAAAGGATCAAGACTACAGCTGGAGAGAAGGTACTTTATTGAACACAGCCATACTTTTAGGTTAATACAGTCAAATCATGTGACAGATTTCCTTTAAATCATTCATAGTCATCACTAACTACCTCACACCTCAGTGGAGGTGGACTCCTCCTTTATAACAGCTTCTATGCCAACTACACTGGGAATCATGCCCATGCATTTTGTGGTTATTTTAATGTTAAATAAATTAACGATATATTTAGATTTGTTTTTCCACAAATTTTGGCATAAACTTTGACCAATTGCCAATAAAAGAGCAGCTCCCCAATAATACCATATGCCCATCCGTACCTGGATAGTGTCAAACACAAACTCCTTGCTGCAGTAAGAGCATGGCTGAGTGCGCTTGGGGCACTCGGCCAGCGAATGCTGTGACAGTACCCGCCTCATCATTCGTGCGCCACACTTGTTCTCACAATACACGCTTTCTTGTGGACAGGAGCCCTGGTGATCCTAGGTTCAACATAGAGAACGGAAAGGGTTAATGTGGAGAAAAAGAAGAAAGCTTCCCCCCATATTCTGCGATGAGACAAATGAGTAAGACGTACTCAGCGTGAGAAAGAGGAGAGGCATTTAAATGTTTGACACAGCTAATACATCAAAGATTATCGCTCTAAATTGTAAATGTGTAAGTCATTAGCTTAATATGTGAAATATCAGGCTGAATGCTTAGCTCAGGCAATGAGGCTGTATGATGAGCAGGGCTTTTTAAGAGGATTTGGAAAATTACCTTATAAGCAGATTGCATGGAAGAAAATGTAAATGTGGTAAAATGAAGTAAAAAGAGAAATGTTCAGGAAACAGACATCATCGGGTAAAGTGACAATTAGATCTGTGTTAAGAATTATGCTATATAGGTCACGGTGTAAACTGTATACCAGTATAGACAAGAGATATTTCTAAAACGTATGGAGACCAAGGGATGGATTTACGTTTTAGGCCACATCTTATCACGTGGCTATCCAGACTCTTGACTTTGAAAGTCATAATTTTGACAGGCTATCGAAATACAAAATGGCCACCTTTTGATTACATATGTTTAAGATGACCATATGCCTGAACATTTTTGGCAAATGAGGCCAATTTGGTTGGACCTCCCAGCTATCTAATGAGTATAGCTCACCAAAGGCATTCCATCTTCTGCCGATTCCATCAAAATCGGATCTGCCAATCCAATATATTACATACATAATTATGGCTATCTTTAAGCTGGCCAGACATTGTGCGCCAATTGTCTTTCTTATTGTGTACATGGGGGCTTCTTGACTCTCCTCCAATGCCACATAACAGAGGAAATAGAGACAAGGGAAGCTGGATCTTAACATGTCCATCAATTCTCTCATTGGAGATTCCCTCTCGACTGAAATTAACAAGTTGGTGGAGTCTGGAGGCATCACCTATGGTTAGCCAGCTAAAGTGTAGGAGTACATTAAAGACGTTTGTGGTACTTTTCTATCCAAGCATTCCTTAGTATGAAGGAGGCATCCAAAGGATAGACAAAAATTAGAGATATCAGAAGGTCACATCCATGGTGGCTGGGACCACCATTAAGTTCTTGACCAAATGGGCGATTGTCTACATTTTCAGCAGGAAGGTGGTGGTGACATGTAAAAATATGAGCCTCCTGGATTAGAACATCAGTGAAGTTTCTAGCTCATGTATGCCTGCTGATAGGACAGGTCTAAAGAACATGAAGATGCCATCATTGGAGAGTGGACCTATTGTGTATATGATAATTTAAGGTCTTTAAAGCAGAGGTCCCAGAATGCTACATAACCAAACATTTGAAATGTAGTCAACTCTCACCTCAAAGGCCTCTCCCGTGAAGTCATTACCACAAAATTCACAGCGAACCTTGCGTTTCGGGCAATCATGCTGCATATGTTCTGGCAAATCCCTGCGTATCAGTTTGGTGCTGCATCGGTTGGGACAGGGGATCACATTGAAGGCACAAGTGTTGAGATGAGTCTAAGGAGTGAAAATAATTATAAAGTAAATAACCACAGGCTTTTTTTTTGCAGATCTCACAGACATTCTGAGTCCAACGAAACAGATGAAAGGATTTTGCCCATATGATCAAGTTCTACACGTTAGAATGATGTAAACTAAGCATGCCTTAAAGGGGTTGTCCACTGATTTCCAGACCTCGCAGATTGGCAGGGTCCGCATTGGTGATCATGCTTACCTGATCCCTGGTAGCACTGGGCTCTCTATGTAAACTTTTTGTTAATCGCCACTGCAGCCAATCACTGATTCATTGGCTGCTGGTCACCTTGCATTATGTCAAATGGTCACATGACGCAAGGGGAGTAGATCACCGGCATCAAACAGGAAGTTTACATGGAGGGAACCAAGACAAGCAGTGGAGGCCAGGGGCCGAACAAGCCGGGATCCAGCACCAGGGATCAGGTAAATATGACATTGATCACGAACGCGGTTCTCACCAATCTGAGAGGTCTGGAAATTAGTGCACAACCCCTTTAAAACAGAGAGGACATTTATGCCATATACAGAGGGTACTAGTATGCTAACCTGCCAATAATCTAAAGGGCACAGACAAACTCCAGGCACTTATAGGGGTATTCCCATCTCAGACAATGGGGGCATATTGCTAGGATATGCCCCCATATCTGATAGCAGCTCTGGGACCTGCACCTACAACGAGAACGGAGCGGGGAGAGCTGTGGATTTCCCGGGGTCCGTCCACCACCAAGCGCTGCTCCCATAGAAGTGAATGGGAGCACACCGCGCATGTGCGGCCCACACCCATCAGATAATGGGGGCATATCCTAGCGATATGCCCCCACTGTCCAAGATGGGAAAATCCTTTTAAGCTGCCCATATAGCCATTCCTCTCAACCTCCCCCCAAAAAAAATGCATACTCAGCTTGACCGAGCACACGTGTTCTGAATGGGGAGAGGGAGATAACCTACTACCAGACACCTCTGGTGCAGCTCATCTCCCTAAGAAAGAAGGGATGGGAAAACCGAAATTCTTTTAACCCTTTTTTCCAGCCCTTCTATTCCATGACATCATCTGATGGGAAGAATCGGGATTCCTCCATACTCATATGACAGTCGACCAGTCCTGCCAAAATCTGCAAGTTTGGTTAATTTTCTCTCAAGAGTATTAGCCCCTTTAGCTAGCAGAGTATTAAGCTAAAGGCACACTATGCTGAAGTAAGTTATCGGCTTGAGCTCATGATTTCATATTTGCTGACAAATACAGATAATTTTGCGTCAGTATCCCGTCCAAGGAATCCACTGCCATCAGCCTAGCGACCCTTCTAACAAAAAAGGGCTTGTCCAAACTGTTTCCCTCAGGCACCCAGAAACCAGGACACAACTTGAGGTCCATTTATTAGAGAATAAAAGAAATCGACGTAAATTAAGAATATTTCCACCAAACATTTGCGTTGATACTTTTATAGGACGGTGACAAATTCAGTCCCTCAGCTTGGGTCATCCATCACCTTACCTGGAGTTGTTTTATTTGCCCACTCCAACGACACCCCTCCTCGCTATGTATACATCGAATGGACAGACTGAGGACTTGAGTTTCTAGCTCTCGATCCGGGTAAATCTATTCCAGAGACATTAAGAAGAAAAAAGAAAACTCGTAAGACGAAGCAAACAAAGCGGCGTATTTTAACCAATGAATACATTCTCTGAGCACAATAGCTACATTTTCATCAGGGTTGCACCTGCTCTATGCCAAGTGTGGCCACCATGAGCAATGCCATCGGCAATTGTCCTTGACCATGTGTAATAAGACATACGTGACAGCTGCCGGCTCAGCTGTGCCTCACTCACTCAACAGGGCATTTGTCAAGGAATGTCGCAGAAAGAAAAGAAAGAGAGTTACATTGTGTGGACACATTCCATCTTCCCGTACGGAGCACGTGCGACAGGAGGGGTATACATTGAGCAGGAAAAAAAAGTAAAAGGAGGCAGCTTTGTTCGGCACAGACAATGGTAGGCCGGAGTGACGGAATATATTTAAATCTGCCATTCAACCTGAGAACTGGTACATACAAGCATAGGCTCCCTCCTAATGCAGTCCCCACAAAGGCCCTTTTCTCCAGTGCGTCTCAGGACTGTACTGACGTTGCTTTATCTACAGTCTGTGCTGGGTTTGGCTTGGACGCAAGACACAAAAGCATGGTTTATGCTCCTGATGGGGCTGCATTTAAAAAGGCGCCTGGAACAGACGGCCATTGTTGTGGGACGAAAAGTCTCCCGGGCTCAGCATAGTGGTTCTGGAGAAGTTTTCTTTGGCAAGCGCACCATTGGCCGGCACGGATAGGGGCTATTTTGGTAGACGGATCCTTAAGTAGAACACAAAATGACTGCTATTATGCAAAAAGATGTGTGTGTTCCCCTTCCGAGACCTACTAAATCTTCCAGGGACAGAAAACTCTTCTGCTCCCTTTAGAGAAAAGTGAAATGTTGGGCTTTTAGTAATAATCCGCTCATTTAGCAGCTGGTATGGTCACTTTTTATTTTATGCATCAGTCAAACATGAGCCATTTCTTAGTTGCATCTCTAAGGAATTGCTAAGTGACAAGCAAATTGGCACAAGGGTCATTACCCAGCTTTCCCAGATGTCTCCTAAATTAAACAGTAATACATTCCCCCTTAGGACAGGAATAAGTAGGTTTAAGGTGCAATTATCGGGAACACCATTTCTGCAAACGGTCGTTCCCAACAATCTGCACGTCTGAATGTGCTGCCGATCACCCGATGAACAAGTGAACCGCTTGATCCTGTTGCTCGTGCAGGCATTACAGATGATGGCTTCTGGGCAGCAGATCATGTAGTCTAAACAGCGATCTGCTGGTCAGAAGCCATGATTCTGTATGAGGCAGAGAGATCGCAATAGCTATCCCTCGTCCTCATACAGTGAAGGAGACCGCTGCACGTAAATGCGCGGTCTCCTTTACTGAACGAGCAGCCGACTGTTAGGAAGGAACGCTTCATTCCTGACAATTGGCCGCTGCATCGCCCCGTGTAAACCCAGCTTTAGCCTGAAGCTACACGGTGATGTATCACATGTCTTGAAGATTTCAATGGAGTTGTAATATGACATGCAACACGCTGCAAGGGTGACAGTCACACACCACTTTGCCATCACCATGAGGCAAGATGCTTGCCACCGCAACTTGCCTGCAAATTTTCTGAGAATTGTTTGGGTTTTTACAGCCAGATCACAGCTCGAAAATAGTTGTGTGACAACAATTTGCAAAAATGTTTTTTTTTTTTCTTCTGGATAGGTCATCATTATCTGATCTGTGGTATTCCGATACCCTGGGCCCCCAACGATTAGCTGTTTGAGAAGACACCGGCAGCGCCATGTATAGCGGCTGTGTTTGGTACTGCGCTCAGCCCCATTGAAGTGTGTGTCTAGGTCACATGACTGATGAACATGATGTCACATGGCCTAAGCAAAGCTAGAGAAGGCTGCGGTGCCACTGCTACCCCCAGTGCCTACTCATACAGCTGATCGGCGGGGGTCGGACCCCAACCATCAGATACTGATAACCTATGTTCAGCACAGACGGCACAAAAACCCAAGGACTTCTCTTTACTGGTGATTTTGTTTTATGAATTTGCCAGCTGAACGCTCCAGCTCACTGGCAGATAAGATGGCGACCACGATGTTCTGCCTGACTTGCTGTGACATAAACGGCAAGGTGAACTGGAGCGTAACCATGAAGGAGGGAAAGGAGTGCACTTCGCTTTCATGTGCACAAATAGCTCTTAAGGTTATAAGCCTTACAAACGTCTTTACCTTTGCGTAGTCCAGTGGTAGCTGGTCTTCTGGACACTTGAAAACACCTTCACTGAAAACCAAGAGAAAAGAAAGTTAGAGAGACTGACCCTTTAAACCGGCTCCTGCTATAAGCCTGTGCAGTACATGACATTTATGACCCAGATAAATGAGATATATGGTATTTATTATTGCTCACATTTTGATGACGCACACAGTCCACGAGGCTGTGAGATATATGGTATTTTTTATTGCTCACATAGTGCTGACGCACACAGTCCACGAGGCTGCAATCGCTCTAATTCTATCTAATTCTCACACACACACACACACACGCACACACACACACACACACACTAGGGGCAACTTCACAGGACGCACCCTCTTAAAGAGGACCCGTCACCTCTCCTGATTTGTCTGTTTTAGTAACTACTTGCATTCTCCATGTCATAACAATTCAGCATCATCAACTATTATGGCTCTATGTGGTACCGCTGCTCTATGATTCCTGCTAGAAGTTATAAATGAATTACTTTCAGTTTGCAATGAAGGTCCAGATGGATGTTACCAGTTGGGGGTGTCCTTACATAGTCTGACACTGGCAGCACTGATTGGATAGTGTCAGACTTTCCAATGAAAGTCCAGCTGGGTGTTGCCAGCTGGGGGGTATCCCTGCAATGTGCTATTAATTAACTTATAACTTCTAGCAGGAATAATAAAGGAATGACAACAGAAAGTCATAGGAACCAATGCTCCAAAACTGTTATAAGGGGATGCAAGTAGTTACTAAAACAGACATGTGAATTCTGTGTTATCTGTAGAGTGGTAATATCGGTCATTTTAATCCTGCCTATGATGATAATGAGATGACTACTGAAAAGTTCTCTGTACAAAACAGCAAGTCTTAACCCTGATATTAGGCCCAGTGGCCAGTGCAAAACCTGCATGATTTTAGGTAGAGATTATAGAGAAAGAGAGAGAGAGAGTGTGTGTGTGTGTGTGTGTGAGAGAGAGTGACATGGAAAATTAAAACAAAAATAACCAAAATTTCTAAATTCTTTTAAGCGTGATTTCATGTGTCTTTATGTAGCATTAAACAGATAATCAAATCTCTACACAGAACTATATGATGTACATAATGGGATGAGTCTTTTATACGTTTACTGCACCTAAAACCGATTTACGCATAAATTACAGGCCACCCGTGGTTAATGTTCCTCCTTCATGCACCGAACTGAATTTAGAGCCACAACTCAAGCTTTGAACGTTTTCCAAAAATGCACAAGATGGAAGAATATACTGTATTTATAGGGCAGATAATCTTTAGTGGCCAAAACTCTGCTTTGAAATAACCTCCAGTCATAATCCTGCTTCCCTTCAAGCAAATGAGTTTGGTTTTCATCTCTTTCATCAAAGAAATGACTCTCTGGCTTGGGTGTACTTGCTCTACTTAATGAGGGGAACGCGCGGAGAACATGCAGCACTAACTCCACCAGACAGTTGGCCCTTAGGCGTTTGTCGATAATGTAATAAAGTATAATTAATGTGTATCACGCGCAACTGTATTCAAGGAGACTTTACTTGAGGATAATTATAAAGAAATGATATTGGAAGTTATGTCAAATAAATAGTGCATGAAAAGCAATTTGGCATGGCACAACCCTGAACTGGGGCTACGACGCACTTCAGGAGGAGGTTACGTGACACCACCACCGTCATTACACGAGTGTGTGCAAGCAGATTAACTCCTACCATTATAAAACTGAATGCTGCTCCTTTAAAATGACCCCCAAAGTTTCAGTCACAGACAAGATACATAGCCATGGAAGTTTTATAATGGGATGGATTTGTGCTAAAGAACCCCCTCCTCCTATTTAGGAAAGGTGGATGATAACCAATATGGCCACCAGTACAGCTACCACAGGGGTTGTCATCCAGTTTCCTAGTCCGTAACTGGCTGTGCACAGGATTTACAAGAGGAGGACAGGTAGTTTGTGTACTCTACCTAAAAGAATCGGGAACAGGTATACCAGGGGCGCGAAAGGCAATCAGGGGCGCACCACCTATGAGGCCAGGTGAGGCAATCTCCTCAGGCAGCACCAGGTAGGGGCAAGAGAGTGGAAGCGGAAGGGCCATGGGGAATGAGCGCTTTCATTGTGGCAAAGGGGTTCGGTTAAGCAATTGGCATTGGGGGGCGCCCTTTCAGTTTTTGCCTCAAGCAGCAAAAAGGCTAGGTGCACCCCTGAAGGCAATATTGCAATTTTTTTTGCAATTACAATTTATTTTTTTCAAGATATCTCCTGGTGTCTTAGTTATTTAAAGAAGACCTGTCATAACTCAACACTTTTTTTATTGTATTTTTTTTAATTTACTAGATAATTGCATCCAAACATTTAAAATAATCCTTCCAGAGCATCTAGTCTTATGAACCCATGTCGTGTTGTTCCTCTGGTATTCCTACTAGAGGTCTACTAATAAATTGATATGTGTGAGCCCAGCCTTAGATGCAGTGCAGCATGGGGGCTCAACATCAACACCTACTTGTCCCTGATCTGAAGTCAACCAGAAGATGGAGACCCCACTATGTATGTGGCCACCACAGTTTGACATCTACCATCTGGATTGAGAAGGTACGGTTGCAGTGATAATATTCACATGCATGTGATCAGATGATGGTTTCAGTCAGTTCCATCAAACGAAACTTGACTACTAATGGCTTTCCACAGGAAATGTGGGTGCCATAATCAAGACTTTCAGAAAACTCAACAGATCGGGAGGATACCTTCCATCCATCCTTACACACGGGGTCATGTAGACATCGCAAGGAGGATGTGCAAGGGCTGAACTTTCTTAAAGGCCACAACCGCCTCAATGTGATCTCAATTACAGAACACATCTGGGCTAGCTTGCAGATGCTGCTGTGATCTACGTTGCCAGCTGGCAGCTAAAGGCTTTTGTTCTGAACTCTCCCCCCTTTCTTGTAACTTCCTCCCTCCATAAGCAAATACTGTCCACACTGCACCACTGTGCTTGTTTGCTTTACACAATGGGCTACGTGTACTTAGCTTCTCCTCCCGACTGCATCATGCAAATCACAAGCCCCAAGTGGACACCACGGCTGAAGAGCACTCATTGTAAAAACTTGCTGTTCTCCATAGTACTTCGGATAGTTTTTTTTTTTTTTTTACATTGAGGTTATATTTTAACACTGCATAGATATTTCTCTTAGGTACTGCCTTACAGATCCAGCCTGTATGTGGTTCCGTGAGATAGTGGTCCAACTTAGTTTCCCAGATCGACGTTAACAGGTCCGATAATTGTCTCGTATAATTGATCAGTTGCTTGTTCATTAGCTGATGGGCATCCTTCATGAGGATGAAAGATGACCGATTATCGGCAGCACATCCCTGTGTCGTCAAGAATGTGCTGCCAATAATGAACAGAACGAGGGAGGAACGAATGGTTCCTCCCCCATTCAGTTTGCATCAGCCTGTGTAATCAGGCCGCTGCCAACAAGTGCTGATGGCTGTGTTATCATCCATTGGCGCGTGCACTGCCCGAAGATCAGATAATGTAATACCAGCTGAATGGGAACCTATCACTAGATTTAGATTAAGACATCAAGACGATGACCCGTCATAGTTAACCTAGATGGCACAGTTGCATCAACTTGATGACCCCTGAAGAGCAAATCAAGTCAGGAGAAACCTGCACGGCTCTTGTTTACTTGTAAACGATAGGTATGATATGACTCTCCCTCATCTCTGCTAAATGGCCTCAAGGGAGGGCCAAGAATCGAATTCTAGTCAGTGGGTTGGCGGAGATATGAAATTCCTCATAGTCTATAACATGATGCAATACAGCTCTCAATATTAAGATATATTCTGAAATCTGCCATGGACAGATGAAGGACTATACAACGAAGAAATGATGCGTACGTAATACAGTGTAGCAGATCCAGCAAGGTATACAATCATGATGTGACTTCTTCAAAGATGGACCAACAGTTGACCCATTAGCCCAGTAAACTGTTACCGTCGAGAGGCTCCGAGACGAAAACAGCAGATGTAACACACTCTTCAAAGTCCTACAAAATCTGTGCCAGGCAGCTGCTCGTCTCCACACCCCAGTATGCTGTGAGAATTCACTTTTGGAATCTCCACTTTCCCTAAGAAGGGCCAAATCATCTCCCTGCCAATCACCTGCTGCATAACGGCGGGGATCCCCAGTGGAAACATTACATAAGTCAATACTCAGGCACCTGTCCTTCACAGGAATATAATAGAAGCAAGCTGTCAGTCGAAAAATACATACTGCTCTAAATACGGTGCAGAAGGAGCTGCCTGTAAGGGCCGGTACGTGTACAGATGTAATACTCAGGCACAGTATGGCGGTGCGGTTTGGGTGCCCGCTAACACCTCTGCTCTTCAGTACCCCTCCCTTTTTAATACAAGCATCTCCAGTCTTAAACCGTTTTGCTGAAGGCTAGACAATAAGCAAACTACGTAATTGGCGGTTACCCCTCAGTTATCCAGGTAACGGAGAACGTACGTCCAAAGTGTCTGCAGACGCCCGGATCACAGGGGACGATCATCGAGTTTATATTAATTCCACTTTGCAAGTCAAATGCTGACAAGATCTCTAAGCTCACAAAGTCCCGCACACATTATCAGGATGCACCGGAGACGGTTTTTCTGCTTTTTGGAGTTTTATAATTAACCCATTCCCAACTCCACTACCTCATAACTACCCCCACCCTTCTCAGGTCCTCTTTAAGGCAAGTATCCATTTCTGAAATACATTATGTTAAAGTACCCGAAGGTTATGATCATACTCGTAGACCATACTCAGCAGGACAATATGAGTGACCACTATAGGCATGGCCTGTAACCTCAAGTTTCAGACCAATGAGCTGCCTGTAGAAAACATGCTTCATGTGGGAACTATGCTCTGTGTTCCTGCTGACATCAGATGTAATGATTTGTACTGGCAGCATTATGTCAGTACAATTCACTACAGATGATGTTGGGAGCGTGTTTCCTACAGGCAACTCGAACTAGCCTGAGGTACATACACCACCTAAGAAATAGAGGTATGGGTCCGGAAAACCCTTAAGCTGTTATAGAGAATGAACTGTAAGGGTGATGAGCCCCTTGCATATTTTAAGTTTGAGATATGAGATAATAGAGAGGTGGGGGCATAAATCAAAGTTGCGTGCACCATACGGGCCCCTTTTTCCAGTCCACATAGACATCCTTAGGGCTCGGGTTCATTCTGCATTTTATGGAACAGAACAGCCGGCCCCTAATAGAACAGTCCTATCCTTGTCCATAATGCAGACAATACTAGAGGACATGTTTTTTTTTTTTTTGCGGACACGGAATGCACACAGAGTCATTTCCGTTTTTTGTTTTTTTTGTAGCCTTCTTGAAGCGAATGATTCTGCATACGAGCCACAAAAAATAAGACAAAAAAAAACAACGGAATGGACATGGAAAAAAATACATTTGTGTGCTTGAGGCCTTATAATGCACAACCTGTAGTTTTCTTTTCCTTTAATAAACAGTGAGACCCTTGGACCAATAACTGCTACCTCAGCACAGCACGGCAGCCAGATCCTGGTGTCACATGGACGGCCTCAGCCAGAACAGGCCTCAGCAACACCGAGCGCCAATTACTTGTGTCAGAGCAGAGACTATCCAGAGCGCAGAGACAAACAGAGGATCCATTTAATGAGCCCAGAAATAATAGTGACCTTTTCAGCCCAAAGTCTTCCAAGTGATTACCTCATCCCATCATGTACTGGAGAAACACACTGCAACAGGGGAGCATGTTCAATGTATACAGCTGCTTCAGAAGTAACCCTTGCATGACCAGAGCCGGGCGTCAATGCTGTGCTAAAAGGGTTGTGCCGAGTATTAACGCTATCCCCTATCCACAGAACTAAGTGATCGCTGGGGGGCCGTCCTCTGTCGATCTTAGAATGGGGGTCCCATTCCCTGTCCTGATGGAGCAGCAGGTCGCACATGCTCCCTGTCGCTCCATTCATTCTCTAGGGGACTACCAGAAATAGCGGAGCGCTGTATTTGGCTATGCAAATTTTTTACAGAGGCGATAAAACCTTTACTCTGGTTGGGAATTAGGTCTCTACTGCTTGTCACTATGGAAAAAAAACAAAGATTTATGCCTCTGGACGTAAGCAAGAATACTTCCATTCACTGACATCAAGCAGAGATACTGAAAACAGTTAGATATTGATGAACAAAGTATATCAGAAATGTGCAAACAATGAATGAAGCTTTCTTTACCGACCCAGAAAAACCTTTTGTAAACTCAGATTTTATTGTGTGTATATACATATATATATCCCTTTTAATAGTCATGTATTGTACTATTGTTCTATTTTTGCAATGGCCTGCAGCGCCTCCATTTCTTCTGATGCAAGAGCCACCCGGCTGCCATATTTGCCAATCATTACGATGTGATGTAATATAAAGCTTGTGATATTTACACAGTAATTAGAAGGGTGGAAACATTACATTTAGATCTATTCACATCTCACTTTTGCTGATCTAGAAAGCTAGAAACGACTTCCCCTTGTGGTAGATCTACATACACTATAGGAATATAATCATTTCTTTATATTACAATATAAAATGGGGTAGTATTTCTAGATAAGTGTTAGGTTCAAAGAGACAGTTCCATCGGAAAGTGGTTTTATTACTCAATACTCATTAAAAATATAGATTTTTGGCTGCTTTTCATTGCATCGGTACTATGCCATTGAAAATTTAATACAAAATATCGTCCTTCTGAAGCAGTCCGCGCAGAGAGATAAAACTCCAGTACAGGTAATCCATCCTCAGTTTACTGCTGCTGTGAGGGGAAAATGTTATCTGCAAGGTTATCTACTTAATAATAGTATGTGTCGGACTGGGCTAACAGTAGGACAGCTCTATTGTTTTCTTGATAGATAAAGATGTCCACAGAATGGCAGTGCATTAATTAGTGTGATGCCCTAATTGAGTCACTCATCCCTCTTTCCTCTCTGGTCGCAATGATGTTCTGAAAACCATCAGGTTGACATTTGATAAATTGCGCCGACAGAAACTCAAGCAAAAAAATTTTTTAAAATTACCCCCGTTCTTATTATGAAGCCTGTGTTTTAAATGGACACTTCAGTGAGATATGCTCCAAGCCCAGTGGCTGCCAAGATGTCCTGATCCCTGGTCTTGCCCATAATATCATGGCATATAATAACCTGCCTAGTGCAAGGTCAGCACCGACACTTCAGCCCTGCCGTGCAGGATAAGCGGTATCATTCGGCACGCTCCCTCTGGAGAAAGTGCGCTATTGTTGTGTGGCAGATGAAACGTGCACATTTCCTTCCTCTTCACCTCCGTGTTTCCAGCAGACAGTATTTCCCATGGTCAGGGTTATTTGGGGGCACTAGAACAATAAGGAGATTCTGTTCTCTAGCGGCGGAGGAGAATGCAAAAATGTCACTACCTGCCAACGTCTGACAGCTCCTATCTTGAAGATTTGGCCAGGATATTTGCGGTCGCAGGCGACAGCAGTGCTTTGCTTTGAAAAGGGAGTTATACTGCATTAGGATAAAAAGCGTTTTATCCGCAAGTCAGAATACTATTGTTCACAGACCATATCTTGACTGGGGTAGTGAATGGAGCCATTAAACCTCGCTGATAAGGAAGATACTGTGTTTGAAATAAGAGTGGTTCATACGAACGACTGGTGCCAGCCTCATCCAGACTGGCGTTTTATTGTTGAAGTGGTCTGTTACCAATCAGCAGATTATAAAGTGTAGCCCTGATGAGACCCCCTGCAATGTGAGGGGAACCTTGAGGTAAATCTGGTCATACACACAGGGGTGCACCTAGCCTTTCTGCTGCCTGAGGCGAAAACTGAAACGGCACCCCTTCCCATGCCAATTTCTTAACCTAACCCCGTTGCCTATGGCCTTTCTGATGCCCCCCTCTTGCCCCTTCCTGGTGCTGCCTGAGGTGATTGCCTCACCTGGCCTCATTGGTGGTGCGCCCCTGCATACACATTCAACAGCTCCGATGATGGTCCTCCTCCATACAATACATGTCTGAATCAGCCAAATGTGTGTTCTATGGGGAGAGCAGAGAATGGCGCTGATGGACCCTACTGGTGGAGGCTTGTCTCCTAGCAGAACCAAAGAATTGGGTGAAGATATTCATTTTGCCCCATCCTTGTCTCCCTCCCGACATCTTCTATTGGGGGCTCCCCACACACAGAGTGTCAGCCCAACCTGCCGTTCTCGGTGGTTTCGGACGATAAAATACTATGGTGTAAGGCCAGCTTGAGTGTTTAAATACCCTGCAGCACCACCACAGGTCACATGAGGCATTCCACCCTGGCCACTGAAATCAGTCGGTTGTCTTTGCAATGCAGGACAGGACAGGTCCTCCAGCCATAGATAGACCTTTGATGGTTCTGACTAAATTAGGTAATTGCTGCCCAAAACATTCATTCTTAGTCCATCATTTGGCACGCACACTCAGCTCAGAAGGATGTGAAACTAATCCCAAAAAGCGGAGACAGACACCTCTACACAATTTATCTGAGAATGGGGATGGGGGATAGACTATCAGTCCATAAAGATCTCTCCTGATGTGCGTTTTAGTAACTACTTGCATCCCCCATGTAATACCAATTCTGGAACATCAATTCTTTTGACTGCCATTCCTTTTTTATTCCAGCTAGACGTTATAAATGAATTCCTAGTGGTTTGCAACCAAGGTGCAGATGGGTGTTACCAGTTGGGGGGGTGTCCCTGCACAGTCTGACTCTGGCAGCACTGACTGGATAATGTCAGACTGTGCAGGGACACACCCCCAACTGGAACTGCTAGTAATCAATTCATAACTTCTAGCAGGAGTAAAAGACATGTCGGGAGAGGTGACAGGTAGATGTGAGGCTGCTGGGAATGTTATATGAATGGAGTCTTAATCATATCCGTGGAGTTATTAATACAATGATAATAACTGTATAAGACATAACTGGCTCAATTACTATTTACTCGGCACAAGTTCCTTATAATAACCATCCGTAGAGTAAAGATTTCCCCCCATAGTGATGGCGCAGATCTCCACCGACCATAACAATTGCTTTGTTATCACAGATGTGCTGGGTAATAGAGAGAAGGAACTCATAACCTTAGTGCATCTGAAGGAAACAGAGTCTCCTTTGTGAGCGAGTAAATATCTCTGCGGTCTCGTGTGAATATCTGAAACAGCAATTCCACCCTTGGTAAATTTATGTATACACGGACATAACCGGTACTGCAGACTTGTGGCGATGGGAACGGCATGAAAGACTCCTTTTACCCTCCATGTTACGGCTATTGGGCGTATGGAACAAAATCACGGATGCGTGAAACAGTATTTACATATTATTTATTATAAATTATTATTATTATATTAAAGTGGATGCCTGAGAGTTTAATATTAATCAATATCAGATCGGCGAGGGTTGGACTGCTGACACCCTGACCAATCAGCTGTTTGATAGTGCCGAGGCCTACTCAGGGGCTTACCATGCACAGCGCTGTCCATTGGATAGCGGCTGTGAAGGTGTTGCAGCTCAGGCCCATTCATATGAAAGGGAATGAGCTCCGCCTAGGTCATGTGACCCAGGAAGGAGACATCACAGGACCAGGAAGAGGCCACAGCGCTCAACCAAGCACCGCGGCTTCTTCAAACAACTGATCGGTGGGGGTGCTGGGAGTCAGACCCCCACCAGATATTGATGGCCTATCCTGTGTCAAGAACCCAAAAAAAAAATCCACGTGCAGATGGGTGTCTAGTCTGGCTTTTATGATTTTCTTCCTTCTGGAGGGGGAAGTAATTTGCATATTTTTTTACCCATGGTGCAAAGCCTGTAAGTAAGACTCAATACACCTGCTAGGTCTCCTCAATGAGAATGAGTGCACCCCCTAAAGATGTATCCAATGCGGTTTAGGTAACTTTCACATTTGCGATTTTGCTGGATCCGGCAGGGATGAGCAAAAACGCTTCCGTTACTGATAATACAAGCAACTGCATCCGTTATGAACGTATCCAGTTGTATTATCTTTAACATATCCAAGATGGATCCGTTATAAACTCCACTGAAAGTCAATGGGGGACGGATCCATTTTCTATTGTGTCAGAGAAAATGGATCCGTCCCCATTGATTTGCATTGGGGGTCATGACGGATCTGTCTTGCTCCACTTCTCATGATGGATGAAAATGCAACCAAACGGAACGGAATGCATTTTGGAAATGGAATGGAATGCATTGACAATGAATGGGGACAAAACAGAAGCATTTTTCTCCGATATTCAGATTCTATGATGGATCTCTATACCGGAAAATGTAAACGCAAGTGTGAAAGTAGCCTTAGAAAATAAAACCTAAACTCTGATTGTTTGCCAGTGGTCACAAGGCCTTTAAAAAAAAAAAACGTTCAGCAAGTACAAGGTCTGGTCTGGATTGGCCTTGCTTAGATAATAAATCTGTGAGCAGTGCCAAAAAAGTGATGCTGGAAACAAATGGTGTGTATCTGCCATTAGTGTGAGTTTCAGTGATACTGCCCCTTTGACCTTGGCGCAGACACAGAAGGAGGCGACATATTGCAAGAACACAGACCTTCAAGATCTCTCAGTGAAATTAACATGATACTGAGGATCACTTTACACGTCCTGCATCTTCCCCTGATGTCTTCACTCTGGGGAGGCTGAACTTGAGCCGCGCATCCTCCTTGAATTAATAGGATGCAAAAGTAACACCAAAAATAGATACAATATACCATTAACCGGACTGTAACGTTATATAACACAAATTTAATAAAAATCAAATGGTAATATCTTCCATTTGTTTGTATAATTTAATATACCCCGTAATGTCCTTTGTTTGAGCATAGGCTTTCAGAACAAAGCCTAGGTCTGCTTCCTCACACCTACTCCGAGCAGACAGATGTCAGCACAGCTACACCATCTGTTGCTAGGCAGAACCCGTTCATGGCGAGGAACTGCAACCTATGCAAAACTAACCAGGAGGCAGCCATTAGCATACCTTGGGAGTTTTTTTTTCTGCAATTAACCTGGATCTTTTGTTCTTCATTCAATGCTGGGTTCACGCAGGGGTTTAGGATAGTCGCACGTTTTAGTGCAAGTACGTACGTGAGGTTTTTGGTAAATTACACTGGCTTTAAGTGAAATAATGCGCAGTTACATATTGTTTTGCATACCGTAATATCAGGCCAGGACACTATGCTAGAAATACTGCATGAGGAACATGTCCAGCGTGAACAGTGGTGGGGTGGAAATAAATCAACCCTAATGTGTTTGGATTTCTCTCAAAAGGAGATGCCAGTTATCTACTTATGTCCTAAATTGCACTCATAAGGCCTCATGCACATGGCGCAAGTCACAGGGACTTGATATGTCGCCTTACCATGCCAATCAGGGGTGCACCACCAATGAGGCCAGGGGAGGTGAGTGCCTCAGGCAGCACTAGGTAGGGCAAGAGGAGGGGAAACCAAAGGGCCATGGGCTGAAGGGAAGGGGTTAGGTTAAGAAATTGGCATTGGGGAAGGGGGGCGTTGTATTAGTTTTCGCCTCAGGCAGCAGAAAGGCTAGGTGCACCCCTGATGCCAATGCTCCTAGTACCAGGACTCTACGGCCGATCACTAGGTAAGTACATGCCCATTACACTGCAGTGCAATATCACCCATAATGTAAGTCTATAGGAATGGCTGACATGATGTCATAAGTCCACCAGTTTTTGCATTACCTCCCTCTACCTAATTCAATCCTGGCAAAATATGGCATGCAAGCTTGCATCACAAAATATTGCCAAACCTCAGCCTTAGCAAGAATAACTCCATACATACTGATGGAGCATGCTACAATTTGTTTTCTGATGTATTTGACAGAAATCAGAGGCATATGGCCGTACAGTAAGGTTCTAGACACCTCTTTGGCAGCCATATTATCTAATATACTATGCCAATGTGCTACTATTACATTGCATACAAGTGCTTGAGTGTGACCACCATATTTTCTCCAGAGTGACCACCTGCTTATTAGCTACAAGATCCACCATCCAGGGCCGACATACTGTAGTATATTTTCAATATCTGCAAAGGCATGTGTTACTGAAGACACCGCCATTCCCCACATCATTGCTCGGCGTCAATGGATGCTTTCACACATCTATCCTCCCTTGTTTACGAGATACAACAAAGAATGTGAACGCTGAATAAACCAAAAATGAGACAGCAGTGAAAAAGACAGGAAGACTACTAAGGTTATGGTGAGTTGGGAACTGAGGAACCATGAAGTCCTCAGCCAAAAGACTGTGAGGAACAGCATTGTCCACGTGAGGCTGCAGACAATGTCAGGGAGAACATCAAGTCGTCTTGGTTTTCTTCTCAGTAGATATTCAGAAGCATGACGTGCATCCATGTGTATCGCTGTCAAGTTCCTTGGTGATATCAGGGCAGGTACAAGCAGGCCTCCTCTATGCTCCTCACGATTTCATTCAACACTTGAGGCTTCCACAAGACAGGGCCTGCTCCCCACGCTTGGTGCATACAGCCAGAGAATAGAGGAGGAGGGCTTGAGAGATGTGCCGTGTGGGATTAATATAAATCAGGGCCAGGCAGTTCTCCCCATAGGCCAGGGCGTCATTTTCAGAAGCTCTGGCTTGAAGGCTGTGACTGGTTATCTTTACATTGCGTTCCTCTCGCTCCCTAACCTCTGAAGAAATGGTTTCCTTCTAGTAAAATATCTCCTTTGTGTTTCCCTGAGGTGACCCTAATTATAACAAGCAATTTACGCTACCCTGAATAACCAGAACCAAAAATGAGCCCATACTTTACTTTTTGGGCAGAAAAATTCTCCATTGACAAAACTGATTAGAAAAAAGATTCCATGTTCAACAGAGCTGAATGTGGCCAGCTACTTTCTCTGGTGGTTCTCACGTGCTCACAGGATATCTGACCAAGCTTATCACCGTCACGTAATAACCCTAGACACATGGCCCATGAGAATTAGCTTGTGTGCCATGATGTATGACCAAATTTTCAGCCTAAAATCAAATTCGGTAGAGAACAAAGGGTTATAACAATGGTCATCCAGCTTTCCTAGATCCCTCAAGAAGCCAACGATGCGTTAGGCGTTAGTAGGCATATTTTTGTGGTAGCATCATCAGAATATTTGGGAGAGGTGTTCACATTAATCTGAAATAAACCCCCCAGTAGTCAAGTGTGAACAGACATAAGTGTGTGTGCTGAACCAGCAGAATATAATACTCCCACCCTGATGCACAATCTTAGACAACTGTGCGGAAATGCATTAATCAGACTGACAAGTGTGTAGAAAGAGCCTACGGGTGAGCTGGGGGCATTAGTGCACACGTGCGCAGGGAGCAATATGAGTAGCAGCTGCTAAATAAGCTTCCTTCCCCTCCCTTCCATGTATATATCCAACTCCTCCCCACGTCAGTCACAGCGCAGCAGCCATTGTGTGTCAGCCAAGTGGCACTTAATGAAGTCAGGGATTGAGAGGGGATGTTCATCAGGCCCTAGACAAAGGTGGGGGAGGGAATTCGATAAATGGTTATGCAGCTCTTATGCTCAGCCCTCTGCTTATCCAGAGAACACATCATTATTATTAAGCCTCGTTTAATGACGGAATTTCTCAAGGGCCAAAACGCCCCCCTCCTTGTGAGTAACGTGCAGTCATAAGAAAATTAGAAATCGGAAAGGAAAGTATTTTCAATACTAAAAGAACAAAAAAGCCAACCCAAATAATATATTAAAAAACAAAAAAAAAAAGAAAGAAAATGATTGTGTCCTCAGGCTGTGGCTCGAAGGCGGCACGTTTTGGAAATGTATGGCATGACCTAACATACTTGATGCATGTTATTAAAGACTTATGGCTTAGGACCTCTCAATTAGAAAGTTTCGTCACCATACAACCCCGCATGAGCACAGCCAGGATCATCCATCTCTGCATTGCTATGGGACAAGATCTTACAAATCTCTTCCCATAGATCGTTTCAAGTTGAAAATAATGACCATAAGAGACCAGACTGGCCTACAGCATCTTCACCCCTCCGGCCCCCCCTGATACGAGCATTGGAGCATTTCATACTCCGATGCTCTTTCTTGCCCTGCGCAGGAAAGGGCTTCTTTATGTTTTCACACTGCTAGGTGGAGGCTTCTGTCTAGCAGTGTGGTCAGTGACGTCACCGGCTCTGATAGGTGGGCTTTAAAGCTGCCCTAGCCGTTTTACAGGCTAGGGCAACGCTAAAGCCCGTTCATTAGTGCTGGTGATGTCACCAGGTTCACTGCTGGCACAGAAGCCCCAGCCTAGTACTCCCTATGGAGAGCCCTGTACATCACTGGATCTCCAAAACATGGCTTTGCCCGATGCTCATATCAGGGGGGCTGCCTGGGTGAAAATGGGGATATGTCCGGGTTCAGCTCTGAACCTGTTCACAGATTAACCCCGACAACCCCTTTAAGCTCAAGGAAAAGTCCAGCTAGCTAAAGAAAAGCAATACACATTAGTTGTACATCTCTTACACAGAGCAGAGATGTGTACATGAAGTCTGTACGGCGGAGTATGGACTCTCAGGGCGTACAGAATCCAATGGCGCACGCTTGCGGTTTTTCCGCATGGATTTTCGTATGGAAAAACTGCAATGTAATACAGACAGTACAGGCAAAGTATATGTTTGACCTGTGGATATTGACCTGCCGTGCAAATATAGAAATTCGCAGTAAGACATGCAGTTCTGCATGGAATTTCTATTTTGAAACCCGTACGTGTGCATGTACCCTTAGGGAGAATCCATCCCAACGATCATGATGCCATTAATAACTAAAGCCATGATTACTAGTTTGAAGAGTGTCTTACATGTTAAAGGGGTCGTCCAGGATTAAGTGGTTGGATTATTCCAGAAAGAGCACCCCACCTGGCCATGGGCAGGGTCCGGTATTGCAGTTCGACTCCACAGAAGTGAATGAGGTTGAGCTGCAATACCACACACAACCTGTGGACAGGGGTGGTCTTGTTTTTGGAAGGAAGAAGTCATATTTTTCTCATCCCGGACAACCCCTTTAAATGGTAACCTGATTATTAATATTCCCAGCTATGGAGAGTCTCTAATGTCAGAGGACAAGGTTTCACCATTATGTGATTGTCTGTTCTTAAATCTTGTATTTCATGGACCCCAAATACACAGCATCATCTTCATTTTGGACAGCGACCCACACACATTAGACATCTGCCGGCTGAACTCATGGCTTGGCCGAGCATGCAGGTATTTTCACTGTGGAGGGAGGAGTAGGGCGCTGCCAGACAGTTCAAAAGGGTCAGGCAACTGCCCAATTCTTCTTTTCCCAACATCTGCCACTCAGGGAGG
The DNA here is from genome assembly GCA_900303285.1 of Rhinella marina. Classification (NCBI taxonomy): domain Eukaryota; kingdom Metazoa; phylum Chordata; class Amphibia; order Anura; family Bufonidae; genus Rhinella; species Rhinella marina. The sequence continues at coordinate 559,497 of ONZH01023801.1, read as the reverse complement.
AGGCAAGGGTTAGGCCGAAACCATTTTTTAATTCACTTGAACTTATTTACCAAGGATGTACAAATCTGAAGGGGGAAAACAAGAGATTCCTAACATGATTTTATCCCTGGACAGATTTATCGTTATGACCGATTATCCCCCCCCCGCCCCGCCAGATGCAGACGAGAAAAGGTTAATTAGAACATTGAGAACCAGAGTTTCGGCTTCACTTTCGTACAGGTTGTGTGTGTCCAGGTGGTGGGAGCCGGTTCTCCTCAGAACGCGGAGCATGACGCTTGTGGATGAACTCGCCGGTGATATCTGCAAATATTTGCACGGGTTGAACGGTTTCACATAACTTAAACAGAACAAGGAATAATTTCGAGCAGAGCGCTTTGAAGAGCTGCTTGACCTTTGATGAATCGACACAAATATGGTATCGCTTAAACAACAATTCCCCACTGGATTCTTTTAGAAGCACAAACACCACTAGAATACGGCCCTGTTCACACGTTCCTAATTTAATGAAGATTTCGGTGCAGATTCCACACCGAATGAATTGAGTTCTTGTAAAGGTAGGTTCACACATGCAGTAGTCTGCTCCGGCAGAGGAACAAACTACCGGAGTTTACCGTATCCGGCATAGCCTTATACCGCCACATCTCTATTGATTCTAATCGGATCCGGCGGTTCTCTGGCATAAATGCTGGCTTTTGGTTGGACACATACTGCCAAACAGCATACTCAAGTTCATTATATGTCTGTAGGTCCACCAAAGGGTTAATCTATATGACCTGCGGGTCCAGCAACTACATATTTATCATCTCTGCGCTCTGCCTTATTAATAATCCCATGCGGAGTGAAGAATGCCAGGCATCTGTCTCTGAAAGGACCAACGCTCGGGTCTTAGATGAGGAATCCTGGGTCATTAGTGGTCGGCGCCCCATTACCTCCAACAGCGTCCATCTAATTTAGCTCTGACCACTCGTGGTTACAAGTGACTACCAAGTGAATGTCTCAAAGTAGGCCAAAACATTACAGGGGTGTCTACGGGTCCAGCTTAGGGGTGTAGGATTGGGCTGGGGCGTACTTGGCATGCATATACTGTATATTTGCGTGCATGCATGTATATACTTTATATTTGGGCGTATGTATATACTATATGTTTCAGTGCAGGTATGTATATACAGTACATATTGGCATATGTATACACTAATATATATATATATATATATATATATATATATATATATGAGCATGTGTATATACCATATAATTGGGTGTATGCATGCATATACTGTGCGCCTGGGTGCAGGTATGTATATACTGTATATTTGAGTGCATGAATGTATAGTCTATATATTTGTGTGCATGTGTATACTGTATATTTCAGGACAGATTATGCATATACTGTATATTTTGGTGCATATATATCCTGTATATTTGGGTGCATGTATATACTGTATATTTGGGTGCTCATTCTGCAGAGTTATGATTGTGGATTACTGTGGGTGCTGTATACATACCGTAATTCAGCCTCATGGAGCAGTGGAGTCAGATACAGATCCACACCACTGACACTAGAAAGCTCTGCGGCTCTGGTATTCATCTACCACTAGGACAACACCTCATTGTAAACTAATTACAGAGATTCTATATATTTAGGTAAGTAAAGCTACCCCTGACACAAGTAAAGGTCCTACACCTACACAAATGTACACACGGCTCGGCTAAACATACATGTGATCTGTATGGGAAGCGGGAAATAAGGACCCTACGAACACTTAAGAGAACTGCTGGCTGAATGGCTATCCTGCCCAACTCCCCAGGGACTGACAGAGCATTTAGATTTATTCCCATAGGTGTAGAGTGATAAGTGGCTGCCGGACACCACTGGTGGTGCTTATCTCTAGTAGAAACAAAGGATCCAGTTTAAAGAGGACCTGTCCCCTCTCCTGACATGTCCGTTTTAGTAAATACTTGCATCCCCCATATAATAACAATTCAGGAAAAAGTATTTTTATGACCCCATGTTTTATGACTATTATTCCTGCTAGAAGTTATGAATGAATTGCCAACCGTCTGCAATGAAGGTGTTACCAGTTGGGGGGGGGGGGGGTGTCTGACAATACCCAATCAGTGCTGCCAGAGTCAGACTGTGCAGGGACACACCCCCAACCGGTAACACGCATTGCAAACTGTTAGCAATTCATTCATAACTTTTAGCAGGAATAATAATTTTTGTAATCTCACACACTTTAAAGGTACTGCACTATGCCGCGGTTTATTCCGCAACACGTGCAGGTGGCCTTGGGGTACAATCTGATGCCACAGGTTAATACGTGCAGATTTCAGCGGTTCCCTTACAAGGCACAACGCTTTTAATCTCTGGTTAATACGTGACGATTTCGGCAGTTTCCCTACAAGGGACCACACGTTTTGTCTCTGGTTAATACGAGCAGATTTCGGCGGTTCCTCTACAAGACACCAGGCGTTTTGTCTCTGGTTAATACGAGCAGATTTTGGCAGTTCCCCTACAAGACACCACGCATTTTGGCTCTGGTTATTACGAGCAGATTTCGGCGGTTCCCCTACAAGGCACCACACGTTTTGTCTCTGGTTAATACGTGCAGATTTCAGCGTTCCCATACAAGGCACAACGCTTTTAATCTCTGGTTAATACGTGCACATTTCGGCAGTTCCCCTACAAGACACCACGCATTTTGGCTCTGGTTATTACGAGCAGATTTCGGCGGTTCCCCTACAAGGCACCACACGTTTTGTCTCTGGTTAATACGTGCAGATTTCAGCGTTCCCATACAAGGCACAACGCTTTTAATCTCTGGTTAATACGTGCACATTTCGGCAGTTCCCCTACAAGGGACCACGCGTTTTGTCTCTGGTCGACTTCATTGGAATTTACTATAGAAAGATCAAAAGGAAACAGAATTGATGTCAAACTTTCTACTGTCATTAGATGGGTTCTGAAAATACTCATTTCCTCATTTTAAAGGATTACACGGGGTAAGTACTTCCCAGAGCCAAAGCAAAGCAGGAAAGTGCTCTCCTCCTCCCTGATGAGGTGTATGCCTGGGGGGCATACGGGTGGATCCCGGCCATTAGAGGAGACGATTGTGGCGTTACTCACTCATAACGTGCCTGTAACTCCACAAGATCAATGCTCTGGCGGTTCACCATCCCTCGCGACGTACACACCTTGTAAATCCTGCTGCTAATGACTGGCTGGGGTACCTACCTCCCATCCCCCGTAGACTACCACTGCTATATCCTAGTACAAATTGACAGTCCAGCAGGTGACTCGGCTGCTAAGGACGCCTTGCGGGGCGGCCACAGGTCAGAGCTACGTAAACCTTTCTTCCCTGGTCCAAAGGCACATTACATAACTATGACGCAGCGCAAGCATCTAGGTCAGCTATAAAAGTTACGAGGACGAGACAGGCGCCCTGGTCGGGAATTACATAACAGTATCGTACCCATTAACTCATGAAATGCTGCTGCCATTACAGAACAGTCATGCAAATTAAAGGGGTACTCCACATATAGGGTTAAATGACATGAATGGCTGCCAGATGGGTTAAGATTTAGGGTACAAGTTGTACCCATGTCACTGATTGATACAGAACTTGTGCCATAAATACTTTTGGTCCCAGCTCCAGCCCATTTTAATGGCTGTGATCAGATTTACCTGATCACCTACCAACCAGTAGTCATTGACTATGCCAACCTTCCATGCCAAGAGCACATGACAAATATGGTTCACCCAATCTATACTAATAGACCACAAAATCCATGTGCCACGTTCGCCCATGATATCATGTAAGCGCAGTGGAATGACAAGAGCTTGCAATCAAAGCCGATTAGGAAAAATGAATAAGAGGAATCCCACTGGCTGCAGGGTAAGCGAGCGCCCAGGGGATAGCTCTGGCACCACACATGAGGGATTTTGGCAGTTTTACAAGAGCCGAGGGCACTGGAAATCCTCCCCGACTGGAAGAGGAAGCAGGGACGTGAACAAAGGATTAAGGTGAAGGGAACGGGAGCACCTTGTTCTGCACATTGATGTGCGTTTCCCATGCTCACATCACAACACATGCCCCTTCCAGAAGCCTTGTGTTTGTTGACAACCAGCAACAATGTCACACAATGAGCTTCCTGCAGCTCCATTGACATTCACACCCCCTGTCTACAGCCCGGGTTTCTGAGAGCCGGTAAGAGTTTCCTGGAAGATATTTCCATACAATACCGGCAGGTGGAAATCTGCCCATATACATGACTATCGACTACGGCGATATAGACGTTGGGTTTACGGACGTGTCATCTACTGGACCAAAGTTTTCCTGGTCATTACTGGTGAATGCTACTATGCTAGAGTTTAAGAACTAGGGCACAAGAAGGATAGAAGGCAATGCACAAGGAAGGATAGAAGGCAATGCACAAGGAAGGATAGAAGGCAATGCACAAGGAAGGATAGAAGGCAATGCACAAGGAAGGATAGAAGGCAATGCACAAGAAAGGATAGAAGGCAATGCACAAGAAAGGATAGAAGGCAATGCACAAGAAAGGATAGAAGGCAATGCACAAGAAAGGATAGAAGGCAATGCACAAAGGAGGATATAAAGCAATGCACAAGAAGGATATAAAGCAATGCACAAGAAGGATATAAAGCAATGCACAAGGAAGGATAGAAGGCAATGCACAAGGAAGGATAGAAGGCAATGCACAAGGAAGGATAGAAGGCAATGCACAAGGAAGGATAGAAGGCAATGCACAAGGAAGGATAGAAGGCAATGCACAAGGAAGGATAGAAGGCAATGCACAAGGAAGGATAGAAGGCAATGCACAAGGAAGGATAGAAGGCAATGCACAAGGAAGGATAGAAGGCAATGCACAAGAAAGGATAGAAGGCAATGCACAAGAAGGATATAAAGCAATGCACGAGAAGGATATAAAGTAATGCACAAGAAGGATATAAAGCAATGCACAAGAAGGATATAAAGCAATGCACAAGAAGGATATAAAGCAATGCACAAGAAAGGATAGAAGCAATGCACAAGAAAGGATAGAAGGCAATGCACAAGAAAGGATAGAAGGCAATGCACAAGAAAGGATAGAAGGCAATGCACAAGAAAGGATAGAAGGCAATGCACGAGAAGGATATAAAGCAATGCACGAGAAAGATATAAAGTAATGCACAAGAAGGATATAAAGCAATGCAAAAGGAGGATATAAAGCAATGCACAAGGAGGATATAAAGCAATGCACAAGGAGGATATAAAGCAATGCACAAGGAGGATATAAGGCAATGCACAAGAAGGATATAAGGCAATGCACAAGAAGGATATAAGGCAATGCACAAGAAGGATATAAGGCAATGCACAAGAAGGATATAAAGCAATGCACGAGAAGGATATAAAGCAATGCACGAGAAGGATATAAGGCAATGCACAAGAAGGATATAAGGCAATGCACAAGAAGGATATAAGGCAATGTACAAGAAGGATAGAAGGCAATGCACAAGAAGGATATAAGGCAATGCACAAGAAGGATATAAGGCAATGTACAAGAAGGATAGAAGGCAATGCACAAGAAGGATAGAAGGCAATGCACAAGAAAGGATAGAAGGCAATGCACAAGAAAGGATAGAAGGCAATGCACAAGAAAGGATAGAAGGCAATGCACAAGAAAGGATAGAAGGCAATGCACAAGAAAGGATAGAAGGCAATGCACAAGAAAGGATAGAAGGCAATGCACAAGAAAGGATAGAAGGCAATGCACAAGAAAGGATAGAAGGCAATGCACAAGAAAGGATAGAAGGCAATGCACAAAGGAGGATATAAAGCAATGCACAAGAAGGATATAAAGCAATGCACAAGAAGGATATAAAGCAATGCACAAGAAGGATATAAGGCAATGTACAAGAAGGATATAAAGCAATGCACAAGGAAGGATATAATTCAATGCACAAGGAGGATATAAAGCAATGCACAAGAAGGATATAAAGTAATGCACAAGAAGGATATAAAGTAATGCACGAAGAAAGAAGCAGAGAAGGATATAAAGCAATGCACAAGAAGGATAGAAGGCAATGCACAAGAAGGATATAAGGCAATGCACAAGAAGGATATAAGGCAATGCACAAGAAGGATATAAAGCAATGTACAAGAAGGATATAAGGCAATGCACAAGAAGGATATAAGGCAATGCACAAGAAGGATATAAGGCAATGCACAAGAAGGATATAAGGCAATGCACAAGAAAGATATAAGGCAATGCACAAGAAGGATATAAGGCAATGCACAAGAAGGATATAAGGCAATGCACAAGAAGGATATAAGGCAATGTACAAGAAGAATTTTATCAGTGGAAAGAACAATCCCCTACAAGGAAAATCATTCCCATCTTTTCAAATCTCTGGATCATCATCCCAAGCACACGGAACATTTCCATAAAAACTGAAATAAATCCAGTATTTCTATGAATTTCCATGAAGATTTACATTCGGCTGGATGGCACAATTCACATTGTCAGGGTTCATTGCTGGTCGCACTGGATGCAGACTGGGACTTCTACAGCCAGTTACGGTTAGGGCTCCATTGGTTGGACCCTGTAAGACTGGGACTATGGCGCAGGACCAAAGATCGCCCCGCACTGTCTCAAAGTATTATGGGGAAGAATGGGGTGGCAGCACTGCCACAAGTTGCAACAAATCTTGAATCCGTGTTGGATTTTTTTTTTTGTGGTCATCTACAAGTCGTGCTGCAACCCCCATTCTGTTCCATGACATTTCCAGGCTGCGCTGCTAAATAGTGACAAAAAGTCGCCATGCATTTCCAGCCTTAAACGTAGGCAAGGTGCAAGTATGTTGTATGTCACGTGTGATTTAGGTCACAGTCTATGATGCCAAAGTCGCATAAAAAAAAAAAAAGAAAAAAATCAGGCAACAACCTTCATGTCACATAACCAAAGTTGTCGCAAAGTGTCGCCTTGGCAGCGCCATGCCTGTAACATTGGGTCAGGGGGCAATAATAAGGGGCAGGCTGGCATGGACCCATGGAAAGGCTGATTCTGTACCTCCCCCTCCTGCTTACCTGAGGAACTCCTGCAGGCAGGTGTCACAGAAGCGGTGCCCACAGGTGGACACCTGTACCGGCTCCCTCATAGCCTTGCCACATAGTGGGCACAGAAACTTGCGCCTCAGCTTCTCCAGGAACTTGTAGTCATAGCCTGGCATCTTGGATCAGTAGGAGCACGACGATCAGAGGAGGGGAGGGAGGCGGCGGCGGCGGCTGCTGGCACGTCCAAGGTCGCCTGTGTCACTCGGCGGCTCCCATACACCTGGGGGCATCTAGAAAGTAGAGGTCCCCTCCAAGAACACAGCGCAGGGTATCCAAATAGCAGCAGCAGAGCAGCGGGACCGGGTGCTCTCCCCAGACACGGTTCTCCTTCCAGCTATCTCTCCAGCTCTGTCTGCTCCAGCTCAGCTGCTCAAGGTACATCCAGCCCTGCCTGCCGCCCCTCCTCCGCACGGCTGCAGGGAGGAGACTCAGCCCGGCGCTCTACCCGCTCTCCGCCAGGTGGCGCTGCAGAGCCGAGCCCATCACCAGAGAACGACAGTCACAGCCGTACACTACTGCTACTACACCCATCCTCCCATCTGTAGCATCTGCTACACAGACTCTACCTTACTGCAATCAGTCCCTCTTTTAGTATTCATGTAAATTAGACACTATTCAAAGGTACAAAAAGTGCAAGGACATGTTCACACACGTCACTTTTGTCGCAGAAATTAATATGAATGAAAAATCCACAACCTCCATGTAAATGGGGTTTACTTCTGCAGCATGGATTTCAGCAAGCCCCAGGACAAATCAGCCAAATGTGAACATATCCTAAGCGTCTTTTGCCTGGAAAAAAAAAAAAAGTAATGCTAATCAATTAAATGAAAAATCAGAATGGCTGATTTCTTCATCAAGAGAGGATACCTGACGGCAGGGGCGTAGCTAAAGGCTCATGGGCCCTGGTGCAAGAGTTTAGCTTGGGCCCCCCTTCCCTCAGTACTTTGTGTCTCTTCTTATGCGGCACAAGGATCTTTGGGCCCCCTCAGGCTCCTGGGCCTGGTAGCGACTGCTACCTCTGCACCCCCTATAGCTACGCCCCTGCCTGACGGCAAATGTAACATTAGACTCTGAAACTAAACTATTATTTCACACGATCAATATGGATTGTGCCGGTATCTGATGGTTTTGCACACAATTAATCAGTTTTGCCTGTGATTGCATTCAGTGTGTACGTTTTTTCCACCTGGATTGCATCTGGATTGGATGCGTTTTTCACGTACCTGAAACTGAAGAATAATAATCTACATCTCCTAGAACCATCAGTGACAAACATTGCATCCGGATACCTACCATTTTTCACGCAAGCCCCATTCACTTCTTTGGAGCTAGAGCTGTGTGAAAAACGCAGAATATAGAACAGGCGGAGATTTTTCCTGAATGTAAAGATGATGCATGAAAAAAGATGCTCATGTATGCAGGCCTGTGGAAATGAATGGGTCAGGATTCAGTCCGGATGCTATGGGTTCACAACACACCTTGAATCCAGACAGAGAACTCGCTCTTGTGAAAGAGGCATTACTGCCAAATATCAAAATAATCTGTAAGGCTATGTCCACGTGGGCAAAATCTGCCACTGGTTCAGCATCGGAAAACATGGCTTTCACTGTGTAGTCCACAGTCGAACCACCATCAACATCTTCCCATTGATCTCAATGTAAAAAACTCCACCATGTGCGTGTTTTTTCAGCAGCTGATTTGAAAAAAATGTTGAAACAGATTTGACTGAGGAAGTAAAATGGAAAAGTAGAAAAACCCTAGTAAAAAGCTTATAAAAACAGTAAAAGCGCCACCAAATTAAAAAACACAAGCAAAAACAACCTGTTTTCAGCTACTGGGGGTGATTTACTAAGACCGGCTTTTTACATTGGTCTTAGATTTCCCCCTGCACTGCCGTAAGATTTGGCTAATTTATGGAGAGGCGTGCTCCTCAAAATCCAGCAAATCTAAGGCTAGGGCTACACGGCGACAGTTGTCGCGCGACACCCGTCGCAGCCATTATCCCTGAGTAGCGGGGATCCCATAGAGATGAATGGGATCGCCGCGGCAGTCGCAAGAAATCCAACACGGTCTCAAGTCCCTTAATAAATGACCCCCCTCTAGTTCTGCTACCGATCTACCACTGATTTTTCTGCTGTAGATTTTGCAGTGTCAATCTAGCCTAAAGATACAGATAGATGGCCACGCTGCCGCTTATCACATTCACTCACGGCAGCAAATGGCCATACACAATTTTACTGCAAAATCATACATTATACTTGCATTTGTTTAGATTTTTTTCCAAACAGAAGTCTATGAAACCAGGAAACTGTCTTTATACAAACTTATTGGGGTCATTTATCAAACTGGTGTAAAGTAGAACTGGCTTAGTTGCCCTTAGCGACCAATCAGATTCCTCCTTTCATTTTCCAAAGGAGTTGTCCAAAATGAAAGGTGGAATCTGATTGGTTGCTATGGGCACCTAAGCCAGTTCCACTTTACACCAGTTTGATAAATGACCCCATTAAGTTTTTTAAAGACAGTTTCTTGGTTTCATAGACTTCTGTTTAGGAAAAAATTGTAAACAAATGCAAGTATAATGTATGATTTTGCAGTAAAATTGTGTATGGCCATTCGCTGCCGTGAGTTTCCTATTGGCCAACATGTAACTGCCCGTGGTGTTTTTTTCCATTCACTTCCACTGAAGCAGATGGGCAGACCTACAAGTAAACATAAATTAGGCATATTAAACCAAGACTTCAGCGCTAATGGTTTCATAACGGCTATTAGGCCTCTTTTACACCAGCAAGTTTTCCATCCAGATGCAACGCATGTAGCAAACACTTAGCATCCAGGATGAATCCTGACCCATTCATTTCAGTGGGTCTGTGTACTACATGATCATCATTTTTCACACATCATCTTTGCGTTCAGGAAAAATCGCAGCGTGTTCTATATTGTACGTTGTTCACGCAGCCCTGGCTCCGTAGAAGTGAATGGGGCTCGTGTGAAAAACGGAAGGCATCCGGATGCAATGAGTTTTTCACTGATGGTTACCAGGAGGTGTAGATTGTTATTCTTCTGTTTTTCTTCAAGCTCGTGAAAAACACATGCAATCCGGATACAGTCCAGATAGAAAAAACAAACAAACACTGAACGCAATCGCAGAAAAAACTGAATGTGCGTCCAAAGCCATCAGTTTTTCCCTGAACAGATCCTGACACAATCCATATCACTCATGTGAGAGAGTCCTAAGGGTACCTGTACATGGGTGCAGAAAATCTGCACCAAAAAATGCATGTGTAAGGCTACATTCACACGTCCGTATGTGTGCACATCCTGGAAAACGGTCAGTTTTTTGCGGATCCGTTGTTCCGCAAAAAGCTCCGTTTTTCCAGAACATCCGTTCCGTTTTTCCGTAAAAAACGGAAAGGATGTATCCATATGTCATATCCATATCCATAAGGATGAATAACATCTTTTTTTTTTCACCCCTCCTGGAACGGAATCCGCAAATACGGATGACATGCGGATGCCTTTCCGCATGTCTTCCGCATTTTTTGCGGATCCATAGACTTTCATTGTGCTATGGACTGCAATTCGGGAGAAAAGTAGGACTGGAGGATTTCTGTTTGCGGATCCGCAAAACGGAACGGAACAGATTAACGGATGCGGACAACATACGGTGCAATGTCCGCAGATTATCAGGACCCATTGTAATTTCTTTGCCCTTGTATATAATATTCAAAGATTAAAAGGAAATTTCAGTCAGCACATCCCAGAGCGCAGGTGCTGGTTGCTATGGCTAAATACATGTCAAAGGAAAATACATAAATTGCAGCCGCACACCGCTACCAGATAAAGCACAAAATGCCACAGTGATAGAATATTCCAAAGCTCATGCTATGCTTGTTTAATAAATTAGAGACTCTTGGCAAATACATTTTGTACAAAATTATGGGGGAGGCCTTTGAACCACCAGAAATGGCAAAAGGCAAGTGGAGATTACATGCATGTGGAACAAAACACCCCCTGATTATATGGAAGCCAAGACTGGCACGTAACAGGTAGGACAAAGTGTTAGGTTCCCATTCTGCAGAGAACATCTTGACGATTGTGGTGAATGGGCTCAGATAATTTTGTACAAAATGTATTTGCCAAGAGTCTCTAATTTATTAAACAAGCATAGCATGAGCTTTGGAATATTCTATCACTATGGCATTTTGTGCTTTATCTGGTAGCAATATTCAAAGATTCTCTGGTGACTGGCATAGTGCCGAGGCACTGGCATAAAGCAAATGTGGTGCCCATCTTCAAGAAGGGCTCTAGGTCATCCCCGGGGAATTACAGAACGGTGAGCTTAACGTCCATTGTGGGGAAACTTTTTGAGGGTCTAATAAGGGACTATATACAGGAATATGTTTTGGATAATAGTATTATAAGTGATAACCAGCATGGTTTTACTAAGGACAGAAGCTGTCAGACTAACCTGATTGGTTTTTATGAAGAAGTGAGTAGAAGTCTGGATAGAGGGGCGGCTGTGGATATTGTGTATTTGGACTTTGCAAAAGCGTTTGACACGGTCCCTCATAGACGTCTGACGGGTAAATTAAGGTCGGTTGGATTAGAAAATCTACTCTGTAACTGGATTGAGAACTGGCTGAAGGAGCGTACTCAACGAGTGGTGGTGAATGATTCCTACTCTGAATGGTCCCCAGTTATAAGTGGTGTACCCCAAGGTTCAGTGCTGGGTCCACTTTTATTTAATTTATTTATTAATGATATAGAGGGAGGAATCAACAGCACTGTTTCAATTTTTGCAGATGACACTAAGCTTTGTAGTAGAGTCCAGTCTATGGAAGATGTGCAGAAGTTACAAGCTGACTTGGACACACTGAGTGTTTGGGCATCCTCTTGGCAGATGAGGTTCAATGTGGATAAATGTACAGTTATGCATCTGGGTACTAACAACTTGCATGCCTCCTATGTCCTAGGGGGAGTAACACTGGGAGAGTCACTTGTAGAGAAGGATCTGGGTGTCCTTGTAGACCATAGACTGCAGAATAGCATGTAATGTCAATCGGCTGCTTCTAAGGCCAGCAGGATATTGTCATGTATTAAAAGAGGCATGGACTCGCGGGACAGGGATGTCATATTACCACTGTATAAAGCATTAGTACGGCCTCATCTGGAATATGCTGTTCAGTTCTGGGCTCCGGTTTATAGGAAGGATGTCCTGGAGCTGGAAAGGGTGCAGAGACGGGCAACTAAACTGATAAGGGGCATAGAGCATCTTAGCTATGAAGAAAGATTGAAGGAGTTAAACTTGTTTAGTCTTGAGAAGAGACGTATAAGGGGGGACATGATCAACCTGTATAAGTATGTAAATGGCCCATACAAACAATATGGTGAAAAACTGTTCCAGGTAAAATCCCCTCAAAAGACAAGGGGGCACTGCCTCCGCCTGGAGAAGCAAAGGTTCAGACTCCAGGGGCGAAAAGCCTTCTTTACTATAAGAACTGTGAATCTGTGGAACGGTCTACCGCAGGAGCTGATCACAGCAAAGACAGCTGAGGGCTTCAAAACAGGCTTAGATAAATTCTTAGAGAAAAAGAAGGTCACCACATATTAAAAAATGTAGAGTCATGTCTTAAGGTTACCCGTCCCCCTCCCCTTCATCACTCCTACTCCCTCCCTTGGTTGAAGTTGATAGACGTGTCTTTTTTCAACCGTATTAACTATGTAACTATGTAACTATGAATGGATCCACAAAATATCCGCAAAAACTGTCCTCAATTGCGGAACGGATGCGGATAGATTGCGGATGTTTTAAACGGATGTGTGAATGTAGCCTTACTTGCAGTTTTTGGTGTGGATATGATGCGGATTTTTTGCAGATCTCACCCTTACAGGGGCCCGGGCATTTTATAGTCTTAGATAACCCTTTTAAACCAATAGATAGACCGATAGTTTCAGGATCATGCAGAAAATACTACAGACTGACAATCAACTATATCTTGTATGCCTTTGTGATTTACTTCTAGGTTTAGTAATTCTTATTATTAATGATTATTTTTGGATGGAAATGCACTCAAGGAAAATGTTAAAACGACCTATATATGTAGTCAATGTCAGGAAACTTTAGTGAGGGGTCCATAGACTGGACATGAAAATTACATAAATTGCATATTTTTACATTTGAAGATGACTTTGTGCTAACATGCTGAATATGTCGTGGAACTAGTTTCATAAAAGCCCTGAAGTCATTTGCTTCAAACTCAGGATCATATTTTATAGTTATTATACCCCTGGGATCCAATGAGCTTCACAGCAGTTTTTGAAGACACCAGCGACAAACTGTGAGACTTTGAGACGTAAAATTTCCTATTAAGTACAGAGAAAAGAAGAGTGATAAATAAAGCCGTCTGATTATATGACACATGTCAGATCTTCTGGCGTTCTCTTTGCTGTTTGTATCACTAGAATCAATTGAAGGTAACGTAGTTGCTGGGGGAGTATTTGTTTCACAGCAGAATGGAACAGGACCCACACCAAAAATATGTCGCCCCCTGCCTGACTCACCTTATTACAGGCTCCTATGCTGTCCCCCAACGTGGGCTGTCACATCTATGAAAAGGATTGTGGGATCAAGTGGGAAGACTTAGTCAGTGATCATTATAAAGAACACGGCAAATGACAAATGACATACAGGAGCTCAAATTCATTTATAATAAATGTAAAAATATAGCCTATACTGGTCCAAAAACTCTCGTATCACTGGGAAGCACTGGGAAGACATACTGATAGGGACCTGAAATTGTGAGCCCCATTGGGGACAGGTTGATGCTAATGTCTGTAAAGCGTTGCAGAATATAGTCAGTTATATAAGTGAGTATAATAAATAAATAGTTAACAGCGATCGCGTCGCCCCTGTCATTGAACCCCTCAGATGCCACTTTCAACGCTGATCGCAACATATGACAGTCACATTCAGGCCTTTCAGGGGTTAATTAGGGGTTAAAAACAAAAAAAATACTTACCTCTTCCATTTGCCTGTGGACAGGGCTGCACCGCCAATGAGGCCACGTGAGGCGATCGCCTCAGACAGCACCAAGTAGGGGAAGAGGGAAGGGGGGCAGCCGAAGGGCCATGGGCTGAAGGGAAAGGGTTAAGAAATTGGCCTTGGGGGGGTGGGGGGTCGGGCGCTGTTTCAGTTTTTCGCCTCAGGCAGCAGGAAGACCCTGTGTACAGAAGAAGAAAGTGTGCCAAATCTCACTTACGCTGGCCGGCGTGGTGACGCCATCACTGATGACAGCACTGCGCCCGGCCAGCATGATGATGTGCTGATGTCACGTCAGTGCGCGCGAGATTTGGCACTTTTCTTCAATAAAGATGGCCACGACGGCCTCTCCGACAGCAAATGGATGAGGTAAGCATGTGTTTTTTGTTTGTTTTTTTTAAAACCGTATACCACATACTCCACCTGCTGCAGAACCTCTTTGAAGTGCCTTCCTCTTCATCTTAAAGATGTTCTGCAGCACCTAAGTGTGTATTAAGAGTGCATTGCCCCCGCTGGTTCTGCAGGAGCACAGAAGATGAAGTATCATGTCAATGTGTGCTTGAAAAAAAACACAAACGAATGTTATTTCAGGGAACCCCTGGCACATAGTTCTTTTTTTTTTTAAAGAGAAAAATAGGATAAAAAAGTAATATGTAAGACACATCATAATGAGTTTAAACCCCAGATGTCAGACCCCAGAATTATTTCAGACTGTAGATGAAAGACCCTGCTCAGGTGTAATGCAAGGGGAACGGTTAACACTGCAGTGATTGGCTGCAGCAGTCCCGCCCCCCACCCTGCTCCTTCCCTGTCAACAGGAACATAAAGAGTCAGATGGATTGAGACAGAACCCAGAGGTGGCGACCAGGTAAATACAGTCACCACTGCAAGCTGGCCACTCTGTGAGGTCTTTTATAGTCTTGGATAACCCTGTTAGTTTAGTCCACAGATCAGACTCTTAAATTAATTATAACCCAGATCAGACTCCTAAATTAATGTGACCCTAGATCAGACTCCTACATGAATGAAACCCCAGACCAGACCCCATATCAGTAAAAACAGAAAACAGATATTTACTTACCTCTCCTTTCTCTCAGCTTCACTTACTTTCAGAGCTCCGTAGACAGGTCCTGATCCTGGCCAGCCTGAGGACATTGTGTACCAGGCTCTCTGAAGGGCTTGATGTGGCAGGGGGGCATGTAGACGGTGCACTGAGCTCCTGCTGGAGATGTACAAAATCACATTTTATATAATCTGGTAATAAATAAGGCAAGTTTCTTCTAAGGAGCACATTATTTCTATTCTTACATAGGGACATAGTTAATACGGTTGAAAAAAGACATAAGTCTATCAAGTTCAGCCAAGGAATAGGTGGGGACGTGAATCCCAGAAGGAAGTGAGACTCAGATTTCCACACATTTTATAAGCATTAATGTCATTTACTTTTAAGAATTCATCTAAACCCTTTTTAAAGATATTTACTGTCCCTGTTGTGATCACGTCCTGAGGAAGTCTATTCTTCTTTCCATCATCCATGGTATAACATCTATAACACTAGATGTGTCATTAGCCATGCCAAGAGGCATGGACAGCTATGGGATTTGGGAAGGCTTGGGAATTGCTGAGACTACTAGGGTCTGTAACTTAAAAACCCACTAAGGGCGCGTTCACATCACCGTTAGGGATTCCGTTCTAGCTTTCCGTTATAAGATCGTTATAATGGAAAATAACGAAATCCATAGGACAGAAATCAAAACGGACACCTTTAAGAGGCATTCCGTTTTGATCCGTCATAATAGAAGCCTATGGGAAAGCATAACGGATCCGTCTGGCTTCCGTTATGCTGGAAAGTCTATTATGACGGATCTAAACGGAATGCCTCTTAAAGGTGTCCGTTTTGATTTCCGTCCTATGGATTCTGTTATAACGATGTTATAATGGAAAGCTAGAATGGAATCCCTAACGGTGATGTGAACGAGCCCTAAGAACAACGCTCTCATATACATAGGGTCTTTACTCCTAGCAGGCCTGAAATACATAACTGATATACATTTTCTATGCTCTAGTGACACTGATATTTGTATCCACAATCTTATCCAAAAATTTTGAAGGATTGCTAAACAAATCAACTTGAAAGAGCTGACAATGTACTTCATATGTGTCAGAAAGTGAAGTGTCACTTATCTACTTCACTACAGACAGCTTCATCTTCAGACAGAGTCTTGATAGAATCTTAAGCAGGTCAAATATCTGCTTACCAACATTGTTCCTGACTTTCCTAGCAAAACGTTGGGACTATACATGGACAATAGGGACTGTCAATCACAGTCATATGACCCGAGAGGGTCTCATGCCTTTCTTCTTTGTACATGAAAGTCACATGAAAGGTGTTTGTACATATGACTTTTATATTGCTGTGGATGGCACTTGTCACATAGCTAGTCTATATGTAAACTGAGTCTTGTATGAACATGCAATTTTACATTAAGAAATCTCCCTCCTAATGTTGGTGAAGACGACCATACACGCACTTGGCCATAGATATGACCATAGACTCTTGGTCATGATCATGATCACTATGTAGATAAAAATTATCCAGACTAAACCAACCAGCTCCCTTCTCTAAACTTCCTGACTCACGTGCACTGGCATCAGAGAGGAGAGAGGGAGGGGGAGAAGACATGGCTGCAGACTGAGAGAACAACGCATTGCTTTTCTAGTTTATTTTTCATGGTCGCGAATTGAGATATCTGAGGAAACAAGAGCAAATAACAAAAAAACATAAAGTTAGGTTTTGTTTCTTGTTCTTTTTTTTTCCTTTGCATTCTGGGTTTAGTGGCTCTTTAAGAGACTTGTGCCTGTTGCATCTTACTCCAGAGAACTTCTGATTGAAACTGGTGTATGAAGGGTTAATAAATCCCACCATATGGTGCACAGTTAATCATATAAGATGTATCATAGTCCTATTTCTAAAGGGTTGTTTATGAATTAACCAATACTTGCATGATATCAATTTACCCTATGATACACGGTACATTCAGTTTTGATGTCTCATACAGTTGACTATGGTTGCGGCTGAACATTCCTCTCAGATTCTTAGTGCCTCCTACAAGCTGACCTGAAAACATGGAATGAGTAGATATTGTTGAGTAATTCTGTAGTTCAGTTGCCTTATAAATTGTCTCTGATTTAACTCACATTCCTGAAAATACCCCTGGAAAACTGTGTGCATGCAGACTGAGTCATATGATGTTCAGCATCTGACCTCTTGAGCAAATTAAGGCCATTTTACACAAAAACAAGGGAAATCATTGACGGTTTCATGAATAGACACATGACTAGACATTTATTATCTGTGTAATTGCACAGCTTTGAAATATTACACAATACGATTTTATTTTACTATCGCTCTTGCCGAGAGACAAAAGTTCTGCACATGGTGCAAGCAAGCCTTAGGTCTGTTACACAGAAGAGTTGGTTGCTCAGAGGTCTATTCACACTTTGCTGTCATATTGTAGTTTTTGCTGCATTTGGTAGACCCTAATTTTTATCATTTTTACATTCTCTAACCTGCACGTTATACATCAATATTATAAATTTGGAACATGCCGTTGAATTATTATTTGAAAGAAAACCCACAATTCAAAGGACAGAGGACTAAATCAGATCACTAGTCTTCACGGCAGAGCAATGTGCAAAGGCTGAGCAGAAGCGATGGAGTCTAGGTGGCTCCTCACTACAGAGCTGTAGGATCTCAAGATGCCACTGTAATGTGTCGGATTCATGCAGAACACAAATAGGGCTCCATGGAAGTTCAGGTTCTATAAAACTCCTGTGTTATATAAGGCTTCCCATTCTATAAAGTGAAGGCATATTGGATTAGGGTGACCAGACGTCCTCTTTTTCCCGGACATGTCCTACTTTTGAGACCTAAAAAAATGCCCGGGGGGGATTTCAAAATCGTCTGGGATTTTGTTCGACTGCCTCAAACTGTTTGAGTCAAACATAATACATGTATATTATATACATGTATTATGTTTGACTCAGTTTGAGGCAGTCGAACAAAATCATTTTAACTGTTAAAATGGCCTTTAGGGGTTAAAAATAATTAAAAAAACTCACCTTTTTCTTTCCCCTTGCAGGACCTGCAAAAGGACCTTTGGTGACGTCGCCGCGCTCACCATGTGGTGAGCGCGCTGACGTCACCGAAGGTCTTTTTGCAGGTCCTGCAAGGGGAAAGAAGAAAGAAGACACTGGCTGTGCGAACAAGTGGAAAAGGTGAGGTTTTTTTTAATTATTTTTAACCCCTAAAGGCCATTTTAACTATTATTTTCTGTTATAACCATGTTATAAAATAATAAAGGGAAGTTTGGGTTCCCTCCTGTTCAGAAACCCAAATCTGGTCACCCTATATTGGATAGGATATAGGATATTCCATCCATGGGGTGTGACCTCTGGAATTCCCACTGCTCCTAAAAATAATTGGGCCGCAGCAATGTTTTTCCTGCAAAACGTTACCCTCAGGCACCCAGTTCTTAAGGGTACTGCAGACAGTCTTGTGTATGTGAATGGAGTTGTACAACAGTACCCGGATGGTCAAGTTGCCACTGTGCAGTAAAAAGAGTAAATCAGCTCTGTGGCCCCTTTATTATTGGAGTTACTGGAGTAACAGACCCTAACTAATTCTAAGGTCAGGGGTGCACCACCAATGAGGCCAGGTGAGGAGATCGCTTCAGGCAGCACCAGGTAGGGGCAAGAGGGGGGCAGCCAAAGGGCCATGGGCAATGAGCGCTTTCATTGTGGAAACACTCATTTCTACTTATTCAACTGAATTGCTGTACTTGGTTATCCAAGTTATATTTATTGATGGGTCATCAATATCAGATCGGCGGGGGTCCGACACCCGGCAACCTGCTGATCAGCTGTTTGAAGAGGAGGTGCGCGCTGTACCAGCGCTGCCTCCTCTTCATTGTTTACCTGCTCGCCGTAACATCCGCAGCAGTGAGCAGGTGTAATTGCACCTAACCATCCCATTCATTTAAATGGTGGTGGATTGCTCCTATACAAGTGTATGGGAACACCCCCCTCACTGTTACTCAATTACACTAATCAATGCAATGCTCTTCTGAGGGGCATCTTTGCCTAGGTCTAGACAACCACTGAGGTGGCATATTGTTATCCCAATTCGACACTCACTGTTATAATAAAGATTACCTTGCACATACACCTTCCCCTCACAGGAGCAGTAAAATGGCAATGATTTACCTATGTTTACATTTTGTGAATGATAAATTGTTTTGTTTGTTTTTCACTGATCTTCTTTGTGTTCAGAAAAAAATCAGAGCTTGTTCTATATTGTCAATTTTTTTTACACAGCTCTGGCTCCATAGCAATGAGTGGGGCTACGTGAAAAACGGAAGGCACGGATGCAATGCATTTTTCACTAATGGTAGCTAGGAGATTTTGGGTGTTATCCTTCAGTTTTTCTTCAAGGGCCTGAAAAACGGATGCAAAATGGATGCAATTTGGATGGAAAAAAACAACTGCAGACAAAACTGATTGATCTTGACTAGCAGTTTTTTTTGCTGAACAGAACCTGACACATTCCATATCGCTCATGTGAAAGAGGCCTTAGGATAAGATCTTCATACAGTGACAGCATGTATTCAGAAGAGTCCTTGCACTGCAGCGAGGAGCTGTCAGTTTTTGCAGGATGTGAAATATAAACAGTCAAGAAGGTTGGGCAGGTAAGGGTGCTGTATATATAAGTGCTGGTGTGTAACCTGTGATTACCACTGAAAGCTTCTTTTCTGAAAATTGTAAAGCTTTTCAAAGACAAATTGTGTGAGCTTAGCAGACATTAGTGCTAGGGAATTCCACAGGTGTTGGGCTACACAGAAGAAAATACCACCGAATGTAATGATAGATGTCACTTCCTATGTACACAAATATATCTGCAAGCCGGGCCCCATAATAGCCTCCACACAAAGGACCAGACAGCTGAGGGAGGGTTCACGTCTCTGTTTCATTTTCTATTCTTCTGAGATTAAAAAAAAAAAAAAAACGGATCCTGGTGCACATTTAGCATCCATTTGAGCCATTTCTGTATGAGATCCTTTTTTTAGACATAAAAAAAGTTCTGCATGCAGAACTTTTTTTTTCCGTCAAAAAAATGGATCTCGGACAGAAATTGCTTAAATGGATGCCAGATGTGCAACAGGATGCTTTTTTTGACAGGATCCTGTAAAAAAAACCGAATCATGTGCATAAGGGCGCATGCACACAAATGTTTCCCAGCCGTTCCCATATTGCGGCCAGCAAATTGCTGTATGCGTACCGGTCATATGCGCACCGCATTGCGGACCCACCCCTAAACTTCTCCCCTTTGCGATGCGTCTCTCTTCCCTCCGTAACCAGACGTGGGGATGAAGGGGCATTAAGGATTGAAGAACACAATACCTATAACCATTTTCCTAGAATTTCCATACTGACCAAATCTTAGCTCATTTAACCAATACATTTCTCTCCCTATTTAGGATATTTTCATATATTTTCACCATATTTAACCACTCCTTGATCTCTGGAGACGTTCGTGCAAACCAAACTCGAGTTATCAATAGTCTGGCCAAAAAAATTCTATTTCTTCTTATTGATAAAATAGTGCCCCGTCTGAGTGTAGCGGTGAAGACTTACAGCACCTTTATATTCCCCAGTGAACCCCATGCCTTACCGTCTCCCATCATCCCGCAGTGAGCGGTTGAGCAGACCTGACAGATCAATGTTTAATGAGGACTTCACTGACAACTTATTATCAGGGGCTCAGCTGTCAGTGTCTCGGGCCACATCTGTTCTTAAAATGAAATGAAAATGTAACTTCTAATGGCATTAGAGGAAATCCGGGATTGGGACGTTATTAAAAGGCATGTACAAATATAATGTCTCTACCAATATCCCTTAAAGGGGTTGTCAAATATAGTAGAAATTTTTTTTTTTTTTATTTTAAGCATTTTAGGCCTTGCTAGCTTGAGCAAGATTTTTAATCCGGGACAACCCTTTAGTGATCTATATTGAAGGGGGACTAATTTATACATTAAATATTATTATGACTATTATTATTATTATTATTATTATTACTACTATTAATACTATTATTATTAGCATTCCGATTATTATTACTTCAATGTGTAACTGCTCAAGATATCCAGTAGGCTATATAATATATATAATATATATAATTATATATATAATAGCCTACTGGATATCTTGAGCAACTTAAAGCGGTACAAACTATCGGAATTAAGCCCAAACCATATACCCTGTTTCTAAATATTCAACATAAAGAAACAAGCAACTACAATCAAAGGAAAATTACGGCTGATACTACCACTCCGGCTGCCCCAGCGCGCCTACTATCTCCACGTGGGACGCCACGTGGGGACGCCGCTGTCAGCGAGAAAAAAGGCGCGCATTGGTAAGAGCGCACTGTTTGTCCCTGGAAGCGCGGAGACGCTGCAGCTATCTGAGAAGCCGAGAACACGGGAGAAGCCCAGCTGTTTACTTCTGCGAGCGCCCGTACAGGGAGACATCGCACGCACCATAAAGAAGGACTGTGGCATCTTTCTAGGAATCTGGTAAAGTACTAACCTACCATTATATACCTACCTGCAAGAATTACCATATTTTAATGCATCATATATGACTATTCTTCTAACATCTCAAACACATGGGCAAATATCCATTATAAGAGATTGGGCATTCTTTGGCCTAACCAGACCGTTCAAGGAGAACATTTTTTTACGAGACACTTATTAGATTATTTAAGGAGTGTATTCCTATGTGGCATCTATTTTTCATATTCATATATTTCCCTATTTTATTCCTCCTTTTCATTTTTTTATATTTTATATTGAATGTGTATTAACTTCCAAATCACAATAGGTTGGTGTACTGTGCTATATACACTTCATAATACAATCAAAGCCAAATCAAAGCTGTTCATTTTTATTTTTTATTGTGTAAAGATCATTTCCTTATTACAATTACAGTTGATATCCATGATTTCCTAAATAAGAGTGTGCTCAACTCCATTTTTTCTTTATATTATACATTAAATATATATACATCCTATCACTAGTAACCCAATTTACAGAAGCCGATATATAAGACATCATTCTGATCTCATAATAAACCGATATTTGTCCTTAAGTGGGCATGAAGGGGAGCTTAATCAGATATGATAGCTACAGTAAGTGAAATGCCATATAAGTACATAGATGGAAAGAGAAAATAACACGGGAATCCATTGGTAACTGTAACATTACATGTGTACATAGATATATTATGCCTGCTGGCGTCCCAGGCGCCGCTTACCTCGAGCCGCTCAGAAAAGAGGGAAAGAATGGTGGTAGCGCTGTAAAAGGAAAGGCGGCAACTGCTGCGTGTCTATGGAGAAGCGCTGTAAGCCGGAGTGGACGCCAGCACCCTATAAAGCGTGTCTGGCGTCGACTTCCGGTTACGGAGGCCGGTGGAACGCATAGTCATGTGACCATGCGTTCCACAAGGCGGAAGTGAGGTCAGTGGAGCGCAAAGCAGTGCTCTACTGGAGGAAAAGCCGTTACTAATAAAAGTAAAGAGGAGGAGCGGCAGGGGGGCGGGTCCGGGAGAGTCAGTAAGCCTGAAATACAAGAAAAAAAGGGGGGAGTGGTTAATGTCACAGCACATGGTAACAAAATTGGTATCAAGTATACAGTCTATATACAATCTAATAAGCTAGAAAAAATATTGGAAAGAATCATATGAGATTAGCACAAGATGATTAGTGAATGAAGGTACAAGACATAGGTTTATTCTAATAATAACATAGTTTAAGGCTAATGTGAGCTAACAGGTAGTAGAGTACCCTCAGTTATATGAGGTGCTGTACCTCATACTCGCGGTTCAACCCTTTGGGTTCCAGTGTTTCTAATTTATAAATTCAAAATGCTTCTCTAGTTTTTAGGATGTTAATCCTGCTTCCACCGTGTCTTGGTATGTCGACATGTTCTATTACTTGGAACTTGAGTTGTGAAATGGAGTGTTTGGCTTGATGAAAGTGTGATGGGACTGGAAGGAGTAAGTTTTGTTTCCGAATGTTTGATTTATGTTGAGATATCCTGTTGCGGATTGGTTGTGTGGTCTCACCCACATAAAGTAAGCCGCAAGGGCATTTCAGTAAATACACAATGTAGTCCGTATCGCAGCTAAAATATTCTTTGATAGGAAAAGCCTTGCCTGTATGAGGGTGGTAGAATACCGATCCTTTCTGTACATTGGAGCACTGCATACAGCGCAGACAAGGGTATGTGCCCTTCTTAGGGGTATGTAGAAAAGTTTGGCGTTTAACTCTTAGGTCAGAGCCGACATCGGCTTTGACAAGTAAATCCCTAAGATTCTGTGACCGTCGGTTGCACATGAGAACTGGATTGTTAAAGACTTGAATGTCAGGATATGCCTTAGCTAAGAGGTGCCAGTGTGACCTAATGATGTTTTCTACCTTACGCATACACGGGTGGAAGGTATGTACAAAAGCTATCCTCTGTGTTGTAGGTATAGGGGATGATTTAGGTGTAGGTTTACGGTGGAGGGCTTTCAGGGGGTATCCTCTTTCCATGAATCTGTTAATCATCTCTGTTTGTCTGGTATGGCATAGATCTTGGTTGTCCACTATTCTAGTGACTCGTTGCAGCTGGGAAAATGGTAATGCCGTTTTTGTGTTGGGAGGATGAAAACTAGTGTAATGGAGCAGGCTATTACGATCTGTTGGTTTGCGGTAAATGTCTGTATGAAGTATACCGAGTTCATCCTTAGTAACCAAAGTGTCCAAAAAATTTATCTGTCTGTGATCATGTGTGATGGTAAATTGTAGTGTCGGGTAGATGGAATTGATATATTCATGAAAGTCCATGAGAGAATCAAGTGTTCCCGTCCATAGACAAAAAATGTCGTCTATGTAACGTTTCCAGAGGGTAACATGGGTTTGAAACCTATGGTCTGTATATAGAAAGGAGGTCTCAAAGTCAGACATATAGCTATTAGCATAGGATGGGGCTACATTAGAGCCCATCGCGGTCCCTTGCTTTTGGAGGTAAAATTTGTCCTGAAACATGAAGAAATTGTTCACCAATACTAATTGAAGGAGGTCAATGCTTAGTTCGATAATAGCTGGGTCAGTGTGGTTTTGGGCCAGGATCTTTTTAACGGCTAGGATTCCCTTATCGTTTGGAATAGATGTGTATAAGCTAGTAACGTCCCAGGAGACCAAAATGGTATCCTTAGATAAGGGACCAAGGTTGCGAATGATCTGAAGGAAGGCTGTGGTATCTAACAGAAAGGACTGTGTTTGGCTGATGAGAGGTGTCAGTATTTTCTCTAGGAAAATGGATGTAGGTGATAAGAGTGAGTCCGTGGACGCTACTATGGGTCGTCCTGGTGGATTAGTGGGATGTTTGTGGATCTTGGGCAGAGTGTAAAAAATTGGTATGACCGGATTATGATTAGTAAGGAACTTTACCGTGTTGTTGTCAATTGTACCCTTAATGCGATGCCTAGTGAGAGTATCTTAAATTTTTGATTTGATGGAGGACGAGGGGTTGTTTGGGAGTAATTCGTAGACTCCGGTATCACCAAGTTGCCGTTCTATTTCTGCAATGTACTTCTCTCTATCCATGAGGACTAAAGCCCCACCTTTATCGGCCGGTTTAAGTATTAAATTTGTCTGTTCCATAAGATTTTTGAGGGCCTGTCTCTCATGTTGGGATAGATTATTTTCATATCTAAATTTACCCAGTTCTAGGTGTCTGCGGAACCGTGATATGTCTCTTGTAACAAGACCTATAAATGTCTCTATAGGTGGTTGGTTCTTAGGTGGTGAGAATGTACTTTTGTTGCGTAGATCCAAGTCAGAGATAGAAATGAGAGACGACCCATAGTAGCGTCCACGGACTCACTCTTATCACCTACATCCATTTTCCTAGAGAAAATACTGACACCTCTCATCAGCCAAACACAGTCCTTTCTGTTAGATACCACAGCCTTCCTTCAGATCATTCGCAACCTTGGTCCCTTATCTAAGGATACCATTTTGGTCTCCTGGGACGTTACTAGCTTATACACATCTATTCCACACGATAAGGGAATCCTAGCCGTTAAAAAGATCCTGGCCCAAAACCACACTGACCCAGCTATTATCAAACTAAGCATTGACCTCCTTCAATTAGTATTGGTGAACAATTTCTTCATGTTTCAGGACAAATTTTACCTCCAAAAGCAAGGGACCGCGATGGGCTCTAATGTAGCCCCATCCTATGCTAATAGCTATATGTCTGACTTTGAGACCTCCTTTCTATATACAGACCATAGGTTTCAAACCCATGTTACCCTCTGGAAACGTTACATAGACGACATTTTTTGTCTATGGACGGGAACACTTGATTCTCTCATGGACTTTCATGAATATATCAATTCCATCTACCCGACACTACAATTTACCATCACACATGATCACAGACAGATAAATTTTTTGGACACTTTGGTTACTAAGGATGAACTCGGTATACTTCATACAGACATTTACCGCAAACCAACAGATCGTAATAGCCTGCTCCATTACACTAGTTTTCATCCTCCCAACACAAAAACGGCATTACCATTTTCCCAGCTGCAACGAGTCACTAGAATAGTGGACAACCAAGATCTATGCCATACCAGACAAACAGAGATGATTAACAGATTCATGGAAAGAGGATACCCCCTGAAAGCCCTCCACCGTAAACCTACACCTAAATCATCCCCTATACCTACAACACAGAGGATAGCTTTTGTACATACCTTCCACCCGTGTATGCGTAAGGTAGAAAACATCATTAGGTCACACTGGCACCTCTTAGCTAAGGCATATCCTGACATTCAAGTCTTTAACAATCCAGTTCTCATGTGCAACCGACGGTCACAGAATCTTAGGGATTTACTTGTCAAAGCCGATGTCGGCTCTGACCTAAGAGTTAAACGCCAAACTTTTCTACATACCCCTAAGAAGGGCACATACCCTTGTCTGCGCTGTATGCAGTGCTCCAATGTACAGAAAGGATCGGTATTCTACCACCCTCATACAGGCAAGGCTTTTCCTATCAAAGAATATTTTAGCTGCGATACGGACTACATTGTGTATTTACTGAAATGCCCTTGCGGCTTACTTTATGTGGGTGAGACCACACAACCAATCCGCAACAGGATATCTCAACATAAATCAAACATTCGGAAACAAAACTTACTCCTTCCAGTCCCATCACACTTTCATCAAGCCAAACACTCCATTTCACAACTCAAGTTCCAAGTAATAGAACATGTCGACATACCAAGACACGGTGGAAGCAGGATTAACATCCTAAAAACTAGAGAAGCATTTTGAATTTATAAATTAGAAACACTGGAACCCAAAGGGTTGAACCGCGAGTATGAGGTACAGCACCTCATATAACTGAGGGTACTCTACTACCTGTTAGCTCACATTAGCCTTAAAGGGGTTGTCTCACGAAAAATATTCTACAGTTTTCAAACCAGCACCTGGATCTGAATACTTTTGTAATTGCATGTCATTAAAAATTTTGTATAGCTACTGAGTTATTCAGTAACATGTATCTGTATAGGACCACTTAATTTCTTATTTCTTTGACCTATTCACTGAGCAGGCCGCACATGCTCAGTTTCAACTTTTAACTGCCTACTGAGCTGTGATAGGCAGAGCTGAGACACGCCTCCTTAGCTGCAGCAGAAAAGACACTCCCCTTGAGCTGTCAGCTTGATATAAATCTAGCAGATCAATGAATGGGGAGATCTCTGGGTCCATGTGAGGTACAGGGCTGGTTCTAGCTTTGTTAGAAAGGTATTGTCATGGACTATATGATGTCTGATTTTCATTTTTTACATTATTCGTGGGATAACCCCTTTAAACTATGTTATTATTAGAATAAACCTATGTCTTGTACCTTCATTCACTAATCATCTTGTGCTAATCTCATATGATTCTTTCCAATATTTTTTCTAGCTTATTAGATTGTATATAGACTGTATACTTGATACCAATTTTGTTACCATGTGCTGTGACATTAACCACTCCCCCCTTTTTTTCTTGTATTTCAGGCTTACTGACTCTCCCGGACCCGCCCCCCTGCCGCTCCTCCTCTTTACTTTTATTAGTAACGGCTTTTCCTCCAGTAGAGCACTGCTTTGCGCTCCACTGACCTCACTTCCACCTTGTGGAACGCATGGTCACATGACTATGCGTTCCACCGGCCTCCGTAACCGGAAGTCGACGCCAGACACGCTTTATAGGGTGCTGGCGTCCACTCCGGCTTACAGCGCTTCTCCATAGACACGCAGCAGTTGCCGCCTTTCCTTTTACAGCGCTACCACCATTCTTTCCCTCTTTTCTGAGCGGCTCGAGGTAAGCGGCGCCTGGGACGCCAGCAGGCATAATATATCTATGTACACATGTAATGTTACAGTTACCAATGGATTCCCGTGTTATTTTCTCTTTCCATCTATGTACTTATATGGCATTTCACTTACTGTAGCTATCATATCTGATTAAGCTCCCCTTCATGCCCACTTAAGGACAAATATCGGTTTATTATGAGATCAGAATGATGTCTTATATATCGGCTTCTGTAAATTGGGTTACTAGTGATAGGATGTATATATATTTAATGTATAATATACCCTTGCATGTACTCTCTTTAGCTATGTACATTTGTATTTATACTTTTGTTCTGTTTCTGGCAGTCTGATGAAGGCCATTGTGGCCGAAACGTCACGTGGTTCTGCCGCAACTTTGAAACTTGCTCAATAAATACCCAAAAGAATACTTACCGGAGTTATTTATTCATTGCTTCAGATGGATGCATTATTTGCATGTAGGGTGCACTGGATTTTGGCAATTTTAGGGGGCAACAATTCTTATGCATGCCTTACTATAGGCATCAAAATTTAAAGGGATTTGCCTAAATTTCACATGTTCTCAGAGATTCTCATTGAGTAACAATGTATTATCTGACATGATGCTCTCTGGACTGGATCAATAAAGTCAACATAATTAGCTATATACTATTGATTTCAATCCAGAATGATCTCCATATTAAACAAGGACATTTGTCTCTATTCAACCTTACTCTTTTTTTTACCATAAGACTTTCTGAAGGAACTGCTAAGATCTTTGCGTACTATGAATTACTATATTTTTCAGACCATAAAACGGTTCCCAGGTTTAGACAACAGGAAATTAGAAAATAAATATTTTCTACTAATTAAACCTTCCCTAATAGTTTAATGAAGTGGAGGGATCAATGTCACTTACTTTAAAAGTCTAGGCTAGAGGGGGTTAATAGTTTAAGTCAGCTCCTGTTAATCCTAGTGTGCCGTCTTTTGACCATTAAAACAAACGGCATGTAGTCTTACTGGTCTGACTCTTCTCACTGGTGATGCCATCAAAGGTCCGTTAGCTACACTAAGTCAGAGCTTTCATGTATTTCCCTGCTGCCCAAGGACCTTCAGAATGTGTCTTCTCCATTAGCTGAATGATTGCTATGCATCTTCTCCTGCCTGCACTGACCACACAGATTGGTGTTGGACAGGGAAAGAGAAAAGTGTGGCAAGTAAGAGAAAACACCAAGTAGTCATCTTCTTCTTACTGGTCTGACTCTTCCCACTGGTGACATCATGAAAGGTCTGTTAGCTACACTAAATCAGAGCTTTCATGTATTTCCCTGCTGCCTGAGGATCTTCAGCATGTGGGGGGAGGTGTTTCTCACTGTCTTCTCCATGAGCTGAATGATCGTTCAGCCTCCTCTCCTGCCTGCACTGACCACACGGATTGTGTCGGGCAGGGAAAGAGAAAAGTGTGGCAAGTAAAAGCAAATAGCAAATAGTCATTATTCTTCTTACTGGTCTGACTCTTTCCACTGGTGACATCATCAAAGGTCCGTTAGCTACACTAAGTCAGAACTTTAATCTATTTCCCTGTTGCATGAGGACCTTCAGCATATGCAGGGAGGTGTTTCTCACTGTCTTCTCCATGAGCTGAATGATCGCTTAACCTCCTCACCTGCCTGCCCTGACCACACGGATTGGGGTCAGGCAGGGAAGGAGAGAAGTGTGCAGCAGTTTACCTCTCTTTTTGATCCAGGACAGCACTATATACGTACTCTGCTGGATCATTAAGAAAACAGTCAGGGAAGTCTGGCACTGCTGGAGCACCCTGACTGCGGACAATCAAACACAGGCACCTTTTAGCAAGATTTTTTCCTGCTAAAAAGTGAGTCTTATAGTCCAAAAATACTGTAGATGCCTGGACTTTTCTCCCATAACCTTGAGTATATCACTCAATTTATCTTAGGACTTTGTACACAACAAGTTGGAACCATGCACAGGTAGTAGACTTTTCATGTGGCACTGTAAGATGCCTCTGTATGCCTCTTTATGAAATGAGGGCATGAATCCAACCGAAAGAAAAACACCTTTGTGTGCTTCTTTATGAAATCTGGGCATGAAGATACAATATGGACTCACAGTGTGTTATATTAGGGCTCTAATTTGTAAATGAGCAAAAGAAGTCCAGCAGTTGAAAACAATTCAACTTTCCATGCTAGTTTCCCTATAAGCAGGGCAGAGCCGGAGCGTGCTCCAAGCATAAGGATTTACGAGCATACTGCTGGTGAGCTGGCATCTTCTTTTTTTTATATTCGCTCTCTGTACAACTTGGCGCTTGCACAAGGCAGTAATATAGCTTAATGCATGATCTCTTATTATGCAAATGAAAACACTGAATAAGTATACATAGTATATGTGTTTTACTGCCCAATGCTTGGCCGTAGTCATATATTTATTGGAAGAAGATAACCAGACGATCATATTGATTACGTTGCAGGAGTTACATAAAACCTGCTTGGCGCTGACGTTTTCACAGTCTGTTGATTTGATAGAGTTAAAACTTGCAGGAACCTGTCCCATCTTGTCCTATAAAAGCTAATTGTATGCAGACTAGCTACAAATCTAGCGTCTACAGGCTATTTACTTCACGGCCGCGCTATAATTCTTATTCTAATTGTAATTTATGCCAGGTCAGTGTCATGCAAAGCTAAAAGAAAATGCCGGCGCAATTTACGGTCTGAATTTTCTTCTCATTAAAATGTTTAGTTTATAGGTTGTGACTTGTTCAGTAGCTGCGCGAGTGCTCCGTACAGCAAATAATTGAGGTTAAATGAAAAAGGTTAGAACTACAAAATGCTAGTATTTGCATGAGACCCAGTGGACAGTCCAGGCACTAGCTTTTTTACAATGCCATTTCATTGCTAAAGCCTAAAAAATAAATATAAAGGGAATTGGTAGACCAAAATGACTATATTTCAAACCATTAGTCTCCATTCATTGTTATGGGAAAATCCCTTTGTAATGAAATGCCATCTTAAAAGACATTGTTCTTATTGCCAGGGTGACCTTACCCTTGTCTCGGTGTCACGGCTATAAAACGCCATCATTCTCTCGCTGAAGCAAGCAGGAATTTACACATTTCTTTCTCATCATGTAGATTGTGGGTGTTGTAATACCAATTCAGAATGAACAGTTATGCTAATATAAGACATAACTTTTTCAAATGTCATACAGTACTGTGCAAAAGTGTTAGGCAGGCATGAAAAAATGCTTCAAAGTAAGAATGTTTTAAAAAAAAAATAGAGGTGTTATAATTTATTTTTATCAATTAGCAAAATGCAAAGTGAATGAGAAATCTAAATCCAATCAATATTAACCGTCACTTTTTGCCTTAAAAACAGCATCAGTCCTCCTAGGTACACTTGCGCACAGTTTTTGAAGGAAGGGAGGTTGTCACAAACATCTTGGAGAACTAACCACAGATCTTCCGTGGATGTAGGCTTTCTCAAATCCTTCTGTCTCTTCATGTAATCCCAGATAGACTCCATGAGGTTAAGATCAAAGGTCTGTAGGGCTATATCATCACTTCCAGGATTCCTTGATTTTCTTTACAGTGGAGATAGGGGCACATTCATTAAGACTGATGGTTTAGATGCCAGTTTTATAAGGCCCTGCACTGGTGGTGGATCGTCAAAGTTATGTTGAGGCGCTGGCCTCCACCTCCAACTGGCAGATCCACCACTGCTTCTAAACGTAAGACAGCTTCCTAGCTGCCTTATATTTAGACCAGTTTCTACACATAAACCAGGTGTAGAAAATGGTAAATGAGATGGGGCTACCAGTCGTCCCCTTCCCCGCCACACCCACTTTTTCAGACCTGGCGTGAGTGGGGAAAAGTCGCAGATTACGGTGTAAAGGACCTTTATACATGCCTATTGTCACGAGTAGGCTTGCGTCTGGAATCAGACGTTCTGCACGGCTTTATAAGTGACATATCTGACAGGCTATTCCCTTTGTTTGGGTGCTGTTCACCACACCCCTTCCCCTCAGCTGTTGCCGCTTGGCAATTAGCTTTCTCCTATTTACCCCTTCCTCTCCCAGTATCCCTTGCGGTTTATATATTCTGCTTACCTGGTTGAGAGTGGTGTGGATCTCGGCTGAGATCCAGTTGCTGAGTTATCTGCTTAAGTTAAGTTTCTTCTGTTCCTTTTGTTGTTTTCCTTTTGGAGTCTCCTGTTCCTCCTTACGCTTGGAGGAACGGGTTTACTCTCTTGTGTCATTAGACTGCAGGGTTTCCTAGGGTGCATTTAGATTAGGTTCCTGTGTATGAACTTTTCTACCACTCAGGATTGTTCATACTGGTAGTCAGCCAGGTCCTAGTCTTAGGGTCCCCTGCAGGAGGTGACCGGTTCCCTGGTTTTGTCTGTTCCCATCCCTCATATGCTTGGTGTGGCTTTTCCCCCCACACCAGAGCGTGACACCTATATTAGGAGTATTTCTGTTTAATAAATGACTCCCACAGTTCTTAATGACATTGGCTGTATGTTTGGGGTCATTGTCATACTGTAGAATAAATTTGGAGCCAATCAGACACCTCCCTCATGGTATTTGCATGATGGATAAGTACACTCACCGGCCACTTTATTAGGTACACCATGCTAGTAACGGGTTGGACCCCCTTTTGCCTTCAGAACTGCCTCAATTCTTCGTGGCATAGATTCAACAAGGTGCTGTAAGCATTCCTCAGAGATTTTGGTCCATATTGACATGATGGCATCACACAGTTGCCGCAGATTTGTCGGCTGCACATCCATGATGCGAATCTCCCGTTCCACCACATCCCAAAGATGCTCTATTGGATTGAGATCTGGTGACTGTGGAGGCCATTTGAGTACAGTGAACTCATTGTCATGTTCAAGAAACCAGTCTGAGATGATTCCAGCTTTATGACATGGCGCATTATCCTGCTGAAAGTAGCCATCAGATGTTGGGTACATTGTGGTCATA
This sequence comes from Rhinella marina, assembly GCA_900303285.1. Classification (NCBI taxonomy): domain Eukaryota; kingdom Metazoa; phylum Chordata; class Amphibia; order Anura; family Bufonidae; genus Rhinella; species Rhinella marina. The sequence continues at coordinate 526,875 of ONZH01023801.1, read as the reverse complement.
AAGGGATGGACATGGTCAGCAACAATACTCAGGTAGGCTGTGGCGTTGCAACGATGCTCAATTGGTACCAAGGGGCCCAAAGAGTGCCAAGAAAATATTCCCCACACCATGACACCACCACCACCAGCTTGAACCGTTGATACAAGGCAGGATGGATCCATGCTTTCATGTTGTTGATGCCAAATTCTGACCCTACCATCCGAATGTCGCAGCAGAAATCGAGACTCATCAGACCAGGCAACGTTTTTCCAATCTTCTACTGTCCAATTTCGATGAGCTTGTGCAAATTGTAGCCTCAGTTTCCTGTTCTTAGCTGAAAGGAGTGGCACCCGGTGTGGTCTTCTGCTGCTGTAGCCCATCTGCCTCAAAGTTCGACGTACTGTGCGTTCAGAGATGCTCTTTTGCCTACCTTGGTTGTAACTGGTGGCAATTTGAGTCACTGTTGCCTTTCTATCAGCTCGAACCAGTCTGCCCATTCTCCTCTGACCTCTGGCATCAACAAGGCATTTCCGCCCACAGAACTGCTGCTCACTGGATGTTTTTTCTTTTTCGGACCATTCTCTGTAAACCCTAGAGATGGTTGTGCGTGAAAATCCCAGTAGATCAGCAGTTTCTGAAATACTCAGACCAGCCCTTCTGGCACCAACAACCATGCCACGTTCAAAGGCACTCAAATCACCTTTCTTCCCCATACTGATGCTCGGTTTGAACTGCAGGAGATTGTCTTGACCATGTCTACATGCCTAAATGCACTGAGTTGCCGCCATGTGATTGGCTGATTAGAAATTAAGTGTTAACGAGCAGTTGGACAGGTGTACCTAATAAAGTGGCCGGTGAGTGTATCTGCCTGTATTTCTCAGTACTAACGGATCATTAATACTGGCCAAATCATTAACTCAAGTTGCTGAAATGCATCCCCAAATGTGCATGGAACCTCCACCATGCTTTACTGTTGCCTGCAGACATTCATTATTGTACTGCTTTCCAGCAAACAAACTGCCTTCTGTTACAGCCAAATATTTCAGATTTCAACTCATCAGTCCAGAGCACCCGCTGCCATTTTTCAGCTCCCCAGTTCCAATGTTTTTGTACATAGCTGAGTGGAAACAAGGCTAAGGCACGAAACCACAAAACCTAACTTTTGTACAGTATTGTATATGCTAGTGTTCTACACCTCCAACAGAGACCTCACATCCATGCTCCTCCTTCAACCATAACCATGTCATTTCATCACCGCTTGAAGACATTTGCAAATGGAAATTTGAAAACCTTTGATCATGCTAACCCCAAGCAAGATTCTGATTTACATCTATGCAAAGCACTGCTGGTGTCCCTCCTGATAAACCCTTTCTCTAAGATAGGGCAGTCTACTCAGTGGGTAACCTCTAATGGGAAAACTAAATAAAACTTAATTTGGGGTCCATTTAGAATTGCAGCAAAGAGGTCTCTTGTTTTTTAATGAATGACACCATGAAATATCTCTAAAGCTTGTATGACTTATGCATGTGAACCTGGGGAAATTTTTTAATACTATACTAAAGGAAGTGGTGAGGGGGTTCTCCGGGGCTTTAACTAAATTCTATCTTTCAACTTGCCTTTGGAAGGAAGAGAGTTTCATCAGTATTTACCATTCCATCACACCTTATTCCACAATCTGTGCTCACGTGACCGTTGTGTGACTGACTGCAGGCTCTTCTGCTGAAGTCTTGACTGGATGAACTCCTGCGTCTTCCTTTTCAGATGTATAATGTACTGCTGAAACTCTCTTCTTTCCACAGGTTAGAATTTAGTTAAAGCCCAAGAGAAACCCTATAATTTCCATAATATCGTCTTATACGGAATCTGGTTGTTATAAAAAACCTCACCACATTTAATTTTTACTAGTTTTGACTAGCATCATTAACCAAGAATTACACAAGGAGCATTAAGCTACTTTCACACTGGTGGCAGTTCCAGTGGGGGAACAGCCTGCCGGATCCGTGCTAACGCTAGCCCACTGTGCCGCCGGAAGTCCGCTCCAGCCCCATTCACTATAATGGTGGCGGGCCAGGGGGTCCGGCCGCAGCACGGCAAACAAGCCGAGAGGCAGCCGGACAAAAACTGCAACGTGCAGTTTCTCTCCTATACACTCCCACATCTCTTTAAATAATTCGACCACACAGCAAATTTTCTTAATCTTTTGAAGAACTCATACCTCTCATATATCCAATCCTCTAATTGCCTCTGTCTTCTATATGGCAACCAACAGGATACAGTCAGCCTACTTCATCTCACTCCCTGCCCTTGGTGGTTAGACACGTTCTCTTCCACAGTCTCGCCCCCTTCCACCACGTACTTGCTGCCATGCACTTACATTTACTCCATTTTACCCCCACCCCCATGGTTGCCAGGGCAAGATCTGGCATACTCCATCAAAGGGCCTTGGGCCTATACCTACCCAAGCCTAAATCAAGTGGGCACGTGTATATAAACACTGATAACAGCATTCTGTAAAGAAAAAATAGGAAAATTAACATAATCCTCAACGTTGGTAGATATCCATCCACCATTCTACATGGGCTTTGTCTGGAATTGCAGATTATCACCATTCAAGCATATTGGGTAAACAGCAATGACGAGCATAGCCCACAGATAGACATGTATCTGGATTTGGAAAAAAAAAAGATCCTTTAGGGTTAAGGGTGTAGTGGGCTCTTTTGCTTTCTTACACTTGAGGCAATTTTGTGTAGACCACCATGATTACAATCTGATACCTCTGATTCCGTAGTCTTAGTATGTGTTCAAAGTCATTGTCAGAGGAATTTTGATGTTAAGAAGTCAAAAACAATTTAAGAAGATCTACCTCGTCTGTCTTTAAAGAAAACCTGTCATGTTCAACAGTATCATCCACGTAAGCAAGGACTACAGACTTCATTCTTTTGTGAAAATTCTCACTTCTAAGAAGAACAGAGAATTATCCCTCTAGGCATCCATATTGTTTCCTTAAAGGGTTATTCCTTCTGATAAATCTGAACAATAGGCTTGTTGGTCCAAAGTAACTTCAAAACAGAAATCCCACAGACTGACATTGCCCTGAGTTATAATTCAGTCAGTCCTAATATTAGCCAAGGTGTCCTGTTTACATGCAGTTTCGGCCCTCTAGGTTTAGATCTAAAGCATCATACAATATAACAGTGGTTTTCCGGGAGTTAACTACTGATAACCTACCCTCAGGATAGGTAGTCAGTATCTGTTCGGTGGGGGTCCGGGACCCCTGCCGATCAGCTGTTTGAGAAGGCACCGACACTCCCGTGAGCGCCGCGGCCTTCTCTTAGCTTTTCCTAGACCAGTGACGTCACGTTCATTGGTCACGTGGCCTAGGAGCAGCTCAGCCCCATTTAAGTGAATGGGGCTAAGCACGATACCAAGCACAGCCGCTGTACAATGTACAGCGCTGTGTTTGGCAAGCTGCGAGAAGGTAGCGGCGCTCACACTGAGCGCCGGTACCTTCTCAAACAGCTGATCTGCGGGTGTCCTGGGTGTTGGACCCCCAACGATCAGATACGGATGAAAATAGCTGACATGTGAGGAATGGGCACCTTGAGAAAACAAGGAGGAACATTCTTGAAGGCTATTTCCATATGCAGGCCTTTTTTTCTATTATTGCTCCAATGAATCTAAAAGTGAGGCAAATTTGCAAATTCGTCTTGATTAGAAATTTTTCTTATGTTTTCTGACTATAGTTCAGACCTATGTGTATCCATGGTAATGACTACAAACTCTGTCTAGTCTCATTTTGCTGCCATACCCTCATCCATTTGCTTACCAACCAAACATATGTTAACAAGACATATGGAACAGAAGGGACTCTGACTGCGGGATCAGACTACAGCGGGTTTTCTTGTAGTCTGTGACCATAGAAACACAAAGGTCTGCATAGTAGATGTGTACATATAATGACTTTTAATCGAAGCCATTTGCAAAGTTACCATATTTTTCGCCCTATAAGTCACACTTGATGATAAGATGCACCTAAATTTTAGAGAAGGAAAATAAGAAATAGAAACATTTTTCAACAGACTTCAGATCAGCCTCCCATGAGACCGCAGATCAGATACCCATATCAGATCCTCGGATCAGACCCGTATATATGATCCCCAGGTCAGACCCCCATATCAGATCCTCAGATCAAACCCCCATATCAGACCCGTAAATTAGATCCTCAGGTCAGACCCCCATATCAGATCCTCAGATCAAACCCCATATTAGACCTCAGATTAGACCCCCATATCAGACCTCAGATCAGACTCTCAAATCATATGGTGGCAGTTAAAGGATAGAACTGAGCATGTTTGACCACCTCAGTAGGTGGACATGCACATTTCTATATAGATTAAACACCAGTGGGTATCACTGTAATGAATTAAAGAGGATATCTCACAACTGGGGCATTTTTGTAATAGAAAGTAAATATAAATATTAAAATAACATTTGAGGATGGTACAACCTCTTTAATCAATCAATGCAAATCTTTGGAAAATGTAAAACTGCTCTCTTGGGAGTAGCAGGAACTCAGCATGCAGCCTCTAGATGAATATCTGAGATAGCAGCTACTTCGAGTATGTATGTACACGTCTTTCTGCCAACACTCCACTCTAAAGGGTAAATAAGACAACTGAGAGATGGAAGGATGGGCTCGGAAGTAGGAGAATTCTTCTATTGTGTCTTCTCAAGCAGAAATGGGTCACATCATTCTTATAGTCCTGTGCAGCCAAGATTTACACGCTTGTAGCTGTGGAACAGTACAAGGATTTGCATTTATATCCTTATCTCTCTCAATAAAGATGCAGGTGTAGGCATGTCCCTGTCACGTCTAAATTATTTCCCTTTGTCTAATTACAATAAACCTTAGTTTGGATTCACCATCTCTCATCTACAATAGCTAAGCTGCCCATAGACATGCCATGTTCAACTTCTTCTTTGTCTATCCACCCTAAGTAAGATTGACCTTGAAGCATCTTCATTCTGCCTGCGGAAGGGTCCCTATTACTGTCTTTGACGACGTGTGCACAGGCCACTTCTGAGTTTTTTACATTGTTTCATACATGGTCCATCAGAACTTATTTAAATCAATGTCCCCAGAAGATTGTGGTTCAATTGAAAACCAACAAATTACTAGTATGAGCCTGGTTATCATGGTGAAAAACTAGAAACTATTTTACATGATAACGATTTTGGAGCAAGATGGAGAATTTCTGGATAAATTTGCCATTAGCCTGGGCCCACTCACCATGATATTCTACAGTTTTCTACATGATACGATCTACATGATATGGCAAGATGCAGAATTGTAGACAGGCTTTCCATTAGTCTGAGCTTGGGGCAAAATGGAGAAGTTCTTATAAACTTGCCATTAGTCTGGGCCTGCTGATCATGGAGAAAAACTAGAAAGGATTCTACATGATAATGATCTGGGGGCATGATGGAGAATTTCTAGATACATTTATTATTAGTCTGAGCCTGTTCATAATGGCAAAAAACTAGAAACAATTCTACATGATAATGATCTTGGACCAAGATGGAGAAGTTCTAATAAAGTAGCCATTAGTCTGGGCCTGCTGATCATGGAGAAAAACTAGAAAGGATTCTACATGATAATTATCTAGAGGCAAGATGGAGACTTTCTAGATAAACTTGACATTAGTCTGGGCTTGCTTATCATGGAGAAAAAATCAAAATAATTCTACATGACTCGATCTTGGGGCAAGATGGAGAATTTGCAGACAAACTTTCCATAGTCTGAGCCTGCTTGTAATGGAAAAAAAATAGAAACAATTTTACATAATCATGATCTTGGGGCAATATGGAGTTACCATAAGTTTTGGCCTGCTCATCATGGAGAAAAACTAGAAACAATTCTGCATGATATGATCTTGGGCAAGATGGAGAATTTCTAGATTAACTTGCCATTAGCCTGGGCCTGCTCATCATGGAGAAAAACTAGAAATGATTCTACACGATAATGATCTTGGGGCAAGATGAACAAGTTCTAGATAAGCCTTTCACAAAAGTTTAGGGTTCATTTTAATATATATTGTGTGGTTTAACATGACACTACAGTGTCTATAGTTCTCATATGCGTTGGTACATATCTCCTCCTGTCCTGTACATATGACATGTCATAAGTCCTCCCATAGAACCCAATTAAAAAGTTCAAACATTTTGTAGGGTCTGGCAGGACATCAGGGTTTAAAATGTCCCACCACCTACTGACCCTGGACAGTTATTCACAGAAGAGTCTACATACCAGCTTAAACTACTGTGCACCGGCAACATGTACAGTGTACTGTATATTGTAATGGATTTCACAGTTTAAATAATGCTCTCATTTTATTTGTTTAATGTAGCAGCACCTATAACATATTTACTCAAGCGAATTAGGGAATTCAAATATTTGCAGAGGATCCTTGTTTTGGCTTTTATTCGGGCGCTGGATTTCATTTGAGTTCAGAGGATTAAGTTAAACCAACACTGCAATTCCTTCCGTTCATAGGTCAGTATGTAAGTTCTCTGAGCCTTTGTCATTTCTAAATGAAAGCAATTTTTTTTTGTTTTTCAGAAAAAAAACAGTGGAGCTTATGTGTTTCGACATGTTACATTCCATTTATTCTAGTTTGGATATATAAATATTTTTTTTATAGAAACGTTTTTTTTCTTACCCCAGCCTTAGGCCAGATTCACATTCAGCATTTTAATGTTTTGGGGAGAAATTTTTGTGGTGTTTTTATTGGTGATTTAGTTAAAAAAAATGTTGCCAGATATTTTATTAAAGTCTGTAGCATATTTTTCTACAGGTCTACATACAGAGCATTTCAGTTTTTAGAGTTTTTGTTGTATTTTTAGAGGATGTGGATTTATTTTTTAAATGCATTTTTCCTGATGTTTTTCCCATGGATTTCTCTATAGGACTTCAAAGATGCCAGGAAAAATGCATATGTAGAAAATGTTGCAAAATATAAAGCAACCAAAAACGTTCATAAAAAAATGCCATTAAAAACGCTTGAAGTGCAAAGCACTGAAAAAATGGTAAAAAGGTTCTAGACATCTTCTGTTGACTTTTAGCTTTATGTTCTGCTCTTAAAATCGACCAGACATGTAAATCACCAAATAACACGCACTATATGTACCATGGCCCAGATTTACTAATGTCAGCACATCTAGACACATAAACTATTCCAAAATTTGGTGCAATTTGGCACTTTTTTTGAACAATTTGATGTATTTGGTTGTTGAGAAATCCTCAGCACCTTGTTCAGCAAGGGAACATGGCTAACCGGAATAGAGGCATGGCTTTGCACAAAAGCAAGTGTGGTCTAAAGATACAATGGTTTGCTGCAAAATTGTGCCACAATTCTGGCATAAAATTCTGTCGCAAAGTATACCAACCAATAGCTAAAGGACATCTGTCAGCAGATTTGTACCTATGACACTGCTTGTAATGGAAAAAAAATAGAAACAATTTTACATGATCATGATCTTGGGGCAATATGGAGTTACCATAAGTTTTGGCCTGCTCATCATGGAGAAAAACTAGAAACAATTCTGCATGATATGATCTTGGGCAAGATGGAGAATTTCTAGATTAACTTGCCATTAGCCTGGGCCTGCTCATCATGGAGAAAAACTAGAAATGATTCTACACGATAATGATCTTGGGGCAAGATGGAAAAGTTCTAGATAAGCCCTTCACAAAAGTTTAGAGTTCAGCAATGCGGACACATATGAACATGGGACAACACAGATGTCTTCAGCTGCCAAGTGCACATGTAACAGGTCAGCCAGTGTCATAAATACAAATCTGATTTGACAGATGTCCTTTAATGCAAAATTAGACAAAAGTTCATATTCCTGTATATGGTCTTGAGTGATGTGGGCTGTTTTGTTGGAGGAGTAAGCGTTTGTGCCAAGTTTATGATGTATTTGTGTCTTTCCTAGCAAGATTTGTGTCATGCCCTTGTGTCTCTGCCTAAGGGTTGGACAGAGATTTTACGAGCGGAGCTTTAGCCATTTCATCAAAAAGTCACAAGTGTAGTCCAGTCCCCTGGTGGTATACAGACTTGTCGGAAATCTCTATAAAAAAAAGAGTCAGACTTTAAACTTTAGCATGTCTATAGGTATCTGTAACAAATTTTAAATAGATCCAGTGCCTTGGAATTTAAAATCAAATGTAACTTTTTTTTACATAAAGGACACCATGGAGTTTTTTTTTATTCATGTAAATAAAAGTTACATTTTGTTTTAAATTCCAAGGTTCTGGATCTATTAAAAATTTGTTACTGAAGACTCTTTTGACCCCAGATCTGGGGGATTCATCCATGCTGCCTTTTTCTTCATATTATGGGAGTGTCTGGATTATGCAAATTTATGGTGAGCTGTGCACAAAAAAAAAACCTTTACAAAATTTGTCTGAACAACCCCTACCTCTGTATACGATATGATTATATGGAACTAGAAAATTCACCAATTTCCAACACATATTTGAACACATATTGATCCAATGGCAATGGCTTTACAAGCCAAAGGAGTTGCATTGTTAAGTAGAAAAAGTTTTATACTGCAAAACCAAGACAAAAACTTTGTATATACTTTTATTGCAGCATTTTTTGTGGTGCCCAGGTGCGGATTGGCCATAGACCTTAGAGGGAAATTTCCCAGTGGGCCGATGACCATGGGGGCCACCTGAGCCCTCTTCACAGTCTCTCAGTGGAAGTTTTTGGGGATGTTCCCAGTCCACCGCTGGTGATGCCCATAACTGTAAGACAGGTTTACACAAGTTTTTTTTTTCTTGTGGTTACAACTACATGAAAATGCATGTAAAAATAGGGGGAAAACAGTGGAGGATAGTCCATCGACCTTACAGGGAAATTTCCCGATGGAAAGATGCACAGGAGCCGGCCAGTGGAAGTTTTTGGGGATGTATATTGTGATACTGTCAGTATTTTGTGATGGACTGTGGTATTTGGCTCTGTTGGGGTGGTATAATGTGCAACAATATGGTATTGCTGACCCTGCCTTCCATCAGTTTGGACCCAACTACAAAACAGGGACACTTTCAGTATTTTTTCCAGGGCCACTTTAAGTTCCCAGTCCACCCCTGGGAGAAAAACATCACTGCTGAGGTCAATGAATCTCTGCAGTCGTGCTCATGATGACAAACATTGCATCATACTTCCGCTCCACAGGGGATCATAAGCAGCGGGGATGGGAACCTCAGCACTGGGACATACAGCCGGTGAATAGGTGAGTCACTTTCTTTTATTACGGTAAATGCATTCTAGGCCTTAGCTGATTTTACCTTGGGGTCAGAGAACTTGAATAAAGGATTTGTGCCACTAATATAAACGTATCCCACCCAAAAAGTATGGTAATTATATCACTTTCCCCAAATATCAAAACTGCCTTATTCTATAGTTATTAGCCTACGATTCAGTTGTTGTAGGTTATGTCCTGCATTGGAGCCGTGTCATGCAGGATTGTCCTAAGGCATGATAGGACAGCGGTCACATGACAATAGGATTCAAGCATGAGGGATAAGAGAAAACTGCAAATGAGGTCAATTTTAAAAAAAAAAATACTAAGATGAATCGAAGCTACAATAATTGATGAAAATACATATTAAAGTGTAAATTAGTTTATGGCACAACCCCTTAATGACACTTTGCTCAACCAGGGATGTCTCTTAGCAGAAAGTGGGAGTGTATTTGCTGAAAAGCAGCATGGCTTAAAGTATACCCGAGTTTTCCAAAATGTTTGCAATGGATGTGCTTCTTTGTACAATCATAACTGGATTTCCTTAATGTCTTTTTTCAGCCTAATTATTTCCATCTTCAGTTGCACAGCTAAGTGCATTTCTCTCAGAAGCAGGGGAGGTCTTCCTTCTGTGGAATCTGCCAGTACTGTACTGCTGTGACATCCTTTTCTTACTTCCCACTATGTTTGTTTTTAGCTCCAGTGCTCACAGAACAGATAAGTAGGGATAAATCACACTTACAGAAAGGCAGGACCCTCCTATGAATTCAGAAGCTGTGTAGAAGCAGTTCTTTTATCAGGCTCAGGATCTCAGCTAGCTCTGACGTGCCTCCATTTCCCGTGAGCCGTCTTCTTTGTCTCTGTTACTAGGGACGGATCTAGTCAGACAACAGGCAGTGCACTGCAAATGAGAAGGAAGTGAGATCCTTAGTGGCCATGACTTTACAGCTTTTTTTTTTCAGGTGGATTGAGGCAGATTTTTTTTAAATGAAATAATTTAGAAATTTGGTACTTACACCATTCTTTATTAAATTAAACAAAAGTGTGTGAATGCACAGTGACTCTTTAAAGTGCGAAATGTGCTCCATAATTGTGCCACAATTTCAGCCAACAGCTATTGAATGTGTATGGTCAGCTTCAGACTGGAATAGTAAATCTGCCCCAGAGTATTAAAAAACCTACTAACACTGCAAAAAAAAACTCAACTAAATGCTGTGTGTGAATCTGGCCAGGATATTGCATGTACAGTTTATGTTATTATTGGACTCTCTCCCTTTAGCTGCAGGACATTTTCAACAATAAGAAGGGCTACAGAGAAATCCAAATTTCCTCTGGTTTCCTTATGCAGATTACATATGTACATAGAAGAAGGAACATCAGGCTACAAGCTTGTCTTCTCAAGACTCCACTAGCATATGAAATTGATGCTATGTCAAGCCATGATAAAGTGGTGGCCCTTATATACAGAATGCCTACCATGTTTTAGACAAAATATGAAGTAAGATAATTTCACTGGTATCTGAAACATTTCCTTAACTCCAAGACACCACATTATGCAGCTGTTTGGCAGACAGCTATCGTACCTGACTCCTCCATACATATGCTCAATTGGCTTGGTTGAGCATCCATGTGTCCTGAATGGGAAGAAGGGAGACAAAAGAATCAGGCAATTATAACCATGGGGGATAGTCAGGAGGCCCCAATACCCATTAGATGGCTACCAGCTTTATCTATGAACTCCAATAAATATGAGTTTTACCATCAGAGATAGCATATGAATTATAGCATATCAAAAGTATATTCCATAAATGTCTCATGCCAATTTCACTTCAGGACTCCCACCTACCATTCCTTCTATGCACCACTTTTCTTCTCTCTGACTTTGTATATACACTCCTCAACATTGAAATTGTAACACCAGGAAGGAAAAGTTTTAAGGTTATGTAAATCGAGGAAGTAGCAGGTGTTGCTATATTCTGCAGATCTTCACATTTTCAAGCACCTAGCTCCAATCTGTGGCATGTGGGAAGGGCATAAAAGTAAGATTGTAAGCAAAGTTGTTTTAGCCACATGAAGACGCAAAAAAATGGATCAAGTCATGTGGGATGATTATGCGATGCCTCTTGTTCATCGATGTGCAAGTTTTCACCACTTGACGCAAACTGAGAGGAACACAATCCTTGAACTGAGAGACCTTGGTTTATCACTCCCACAGATCGCTACTCATCTAGGCCAGGATGTCAGCACTGTTCAACACTGAATGTCCGGGTGGTTGGGAGAACAATGACAAACTGGAATGACAGCAAGAAGTTCACAGAGGCGACCTCTGCATGGATGGATCATCTCATTAGAAGAATGGTGCATAGTGATCCATTCTGCATTGCAAGTGAAATTGGACATCATATCCCCAGTCTAGGGTGGCAAACAGAGGCTACACAAACCATGAGAAGGCATTGGGCAAAGAGCCAGCTACAAGTGTTCCATTGACCTCACACCACAACTCTCAGAAGCTATTTTGGTGCACAGTAAGATGGAAATGGAGGCTGTAATGGAGATCTGTCCTCTTCAGTGATGAATCTCACTTTTGTCTCGGACAAAATGATAGCCAGAAATTGGTCTGAAGGCCATGTGAGCAACATCATGAAGAGGCCTTCACAGGGGAACATCACACCGGCCTTAACCTTGCATTATGGTGGTGGTGGCATAAGGTACATTGATTTAGACTTGGAACCAGTGGTACGGTCATTTCTCCAAGATATCCTAAAAGCCGTTTTTCAATAGAACAATAGCAGGCCACATGTTACTCATGCTACTGTGAGCAGCCTGCTTAGCCTAAACATGCTACCATGGCCCGCAGGTCTCCAGACTTTTCTCTTTTGAAGCACATCTGGGATGTTGTTGGTTGACAATTGCAAAGGGAGCTGTCAGCAGCGAATCTTGATAGCATGCCAAAGCGTGTAAGCGCATGTATTTTTTCATGTGATTCTCATACTAAATAAATAATAATTATCTTCATTTATAGAGAGTTTGCAATCTATGAGGAAATATTGGTGATACAAAAAGTAAAAATGATTGTTTCATCCAGTGGTCCAGCCATCTTTGCACTAAATTCGGTAGTGCAGGAAGAGCTGTATGAGGTAGTGCAGATGAGCGAGTGCAGTCCGGAAATTACGTTCCATGTGTGAGCGCGATCCTCCATTCTGGACACTACTAGTCTTGCAGGAGCGGCATTAAAACGATTTATAGTGCTATGTGTCTCTGCATGACTTTCCATTTACAGGATCATACTGAAATAACGCTGTCACTATGATTCTGTAGAAATAAGGTCATGCAAAGGCACATAGCATTATAAATCAGTATAATGCAGTGCGCTCCTGCAAGATGAGCAGTGTCCAGAACGGAGGATCACGCTCACACACTGAACGTGATTTCCGGACCGCACACGCTCACGCTTTAGTGAATATGATGAGCCTGTCCGAAAAAAATGTCTTTTTAAGGCACGTTTAAAGCTAAGGAAGGTGAGAATTAACCTGATAGTCAGAGGCAGTGCATTCCAGTGCAGCCTGAGAAATGTCATGAAGAGATTTGAATTATGGAGGATGTTAATCTTAGATCATTTGCAGATCCAAGATCATTAAATAGGGTGGTAGACAGAAATGAGGGTGGATATGTAGGGTGGTGCAGCACTGTGGAGAGCCTTGTGAGCGAGGGTGAGAAGTGTGAACTGTATTCTCTGGTGGATGAGCAAAAAGTGACTGGCATAGGCTAGAGACATCAGTGTAGTGGGTGCACAGATAGATGAGCCTGGCTGCTGCATTTAGGACTCAATGAAGTTTAGTGAGGGGAAGACCAATTAGTAATGAGTTACAGTAGTCAAGACGAGAATGAATCAAAGCAACAACAAGAGTTTTAGCTGTTTCCATCGTGAGAAAAGGGCGGATTCTGGAGATGTTCTTCAGGTGCAGACGACAAGAGCGTGCCAGTGATTGAATGTGGGAAGCAAAGGAATGATATGAGTCAAACATATCCCCAAGACAGTGGGCATGCTGCCCAGGAGTTATGATAATGCTGCAGACAGAAATTGAAATATCAGCTTTAGGTAGGTTAGTAGATAGGGAAAGACAAGAAGTTCAGTTTTTAAGAGATTCAATTTCAGATAGAGACAGCAGACAGTCACTGTTTTTTTGTAGTACTGCTGGAGTGATATTTTTGGGTGAAGTGTATAGTTGGGCATCACCAGCATAGAGATGGTACCGAAAACAAAGAAAGAGAGAAAAGAGGAAAGGACCTAGGACTGAACCCTTAGGAACTCCAACTGAAAGAGCATTCAGAAAGATAGGGAGGAAACCAGGAGAGAGTAGTGACTTTAAGGCCATGGTGAGGAGGAGTATGTGGTCTACAGTATAAAATCCTGCAAAGAGATCCAGAAGAATCAGTAGAGAGTAGTTGCCATTTTTTTTGCTGTCAGAAGATCATCAGACACTTTAGTAAGGGCAGTTTCTGTAAATTATGTAGAGGGCGAATGCCAAATTGAAAGGGGTCAAGAAGAGAGATAGCAGAAAGGTAACTTATTAGGTCAGAGTAGACCAGATATTCCAGAAGTTTAAAGATGAAGGGGAGATTAGAGACAGGTCGGAAGTTAGCAGCACAGGTTGGGTCAAAATATGTTTTTTTTTTAAGAAGTGGGGTTATAACAGAATGTTTAAAAGAGGAAGAAAGGGTGCCTGAAGAGAGAGACAGGTTAAATAATGTGGTCAAGTGACTAATGACAGCTGGAGAGAGGGACTGGAGGAGGCATGAGGAAATAGGTTCACTACATGTCACATACCGTGTGGTTATCGTGACACGTGTTCAATGTTGCTCATGTTTGTGCCCTGGTATTCCGGATTTGGTTGTATGCTGGTTGCCAGGGGCAATGTGTAAATTGGTGGTGTCTCGGTTGTTCTCCGTGACACGGCTTCCATGTTGCTCATGTTTGTGTCCTGGCATTCTGGCTGCGGTAGTAGGCCGTGGTTGCCAGGGGCAACGTGTAGTTTTGGTTGCTGGTATGTTCCCTTATTGCATACTTCCCTCCTTCCCTGTCTGGTTCTCATGGGGTTAACATATTGACTTGGGTGTGGTCACTAGGTGCTTTTATTCTGTTGTTGCTAGCCTGGTGGGTTAGTTGTGCTCCAGCCTCCGTTGGTGCTGGAGCTATGCACCTTTCCTGGGATTCCATCTGCCCAGTCCTTGTGGCCACTTAATATGTCATCGAGGTCTTCCCGAGGTCCTCTCATCCCCTTCCCTTATTCCTGTTATTTGGTTTATGTACGGGTGGGTGTTTGGTCTGTGACTGCCATGTGTCTTCTGACATGGAGTCCAGACATTTCCTGTATGTATGTGCCTTCGGTGAGAGGGCTCCAGGGTTCCCCGGAGGGGGAACAGCGTTACTGTGAGTTGTTGCTGGTGAGCTGGTTCCTGGGTGTGTTGTGTGTACTGAGTCCTGTTAGGTGTTCGGGTTCCAGTACATGTGCCTGGGCTCAGTCTTTGGTGTATGGACTGCTGGTGCAGTATCAGCAGGTAAGTTGCCAGGTGCACCGGGACCATCCTGGAGGTGCAGCCAGTGAGTTCTGGATAAGTGCATCCCTACCATCTGGGGCTCTGTGAAGAACGGGGCTCACTGGGTTTCTGCCCTCTGGGTTTGGTTTCTGGTGTTTCCGGTGCACTTGGTTCAGTGGTTTTCCTTGCCACTGGCTTCTTGCCTGCTGATCGGTTTTCATCTCACTGTAGTGTATCGGTGTATGCTCGGTGTGGAGTTTCCCCTCCCACACCGTAGCGTCGTGACACTACGGTCTAGAAGATGAGAGGAGCCTTCTGTTATAGGGTCAAATGAGAAGCGAGAACAAGAGCAGTTGTGGGATGGATGCGGGTTGGTGACTGGGAGATTATTTTCTGTTGGATGTTCTCAATCCTATCTTTGAAGTAAGTGGCTAGGTCTTCAGCAAAGAGGTCAGTGATAGGCAAGTGCATTTTAGGGCTGAGGAGGGAGTGAAAAGTATCAAATAAATCTAGATAGTTTGAATATTTTGTTTCCATTTTGTATTATTTGCATACAATTAACATGTCTGTCAATCCTGTGATTTTCATAATTCTATGACACGTCAGTGCACTCAACCACTTTATCCTGGATACAGCAACTGCTGTGTCAGAAATAAGATGCATTTTGCAGTGAGCCAAGGTTGCAATTTTTCTTTTCGGTGAATTACATAGAAGTATCAATTGTAACGGTGAAGTGATGACAGGGGACGGATGAGAGAAAATATATTAAGTAGGTTATTTGCAGTGGTTGAATAGGTTTCTGTACTGTAAGTGACCTTTCCAAGGTTACAGCTCTGTATAAGGCTTTTTCAAAGTAGAATAAGTTGTAGCTTATTAACTAGAAATGTTTCTCTAAGGGTATGAACACACAGCGCGGTCATGTCACTGTTCAGTGGGTATGTATTGCTATTGTTATCTATGATCCGAAACTCGATTCACTCAATCCTAGTAGTGACCATTGCTTTCTGCCCTGACCTTGGATTAATTTCATGGAACTGCATGAACTCTGAGGTTTGCCCGTTTACATGGTGGATCGTAATGGTATCTCTGTTCTTGTTGGAGCAGCTATCAACTACACAGGACTATTCCAAGAGATAGCAGCCTGATGGATCCCCTATAGTGAAGGCCAGATCCATATATAGGGTGAAAAACATGGGATCGCTTGAATAAGGCTTTTAGGATTAGCCCAAAGTGAAACCGGTTAGTTGGTACTGTGAGTCCATACCCACTGCCCATTACATATACATTGAAGTCCTATCCTCAGGATAGCTCATCAATATCAGATTGATGGGGTCTGACACCGGCACCCTCACACTAAGCTGTGTCAGAACTAACAAAAAGCCAGAGGCACAGTGCTGTTCTCTGAGTAGTCGCCATGCTGGGTGTTACGACAGAGATAGTGTGGATTCTCTGTATCAACCAAAGGATGGCAGCCACTAACCTCTAGGGTGTTATTCAGCTCTCTCACAGGAGACAGGACAGAACGCAGTAAGAGAGAAAGTGAACCACTATGAAGTGGACAACAGCAGAGCAAGACGGATCCGTCCTGACTCAAAATGTAAGTAAATGGAGACGGATCTGTTTCCTCTGACATAAAAGAAAATGTCCCCCCATTGACTTAGAATGGTTTTAGAGATGGATCCGTCATAGCTATGTTAGAGATAATACAACCGGATCCGTTGATAATGGATGCAGACTGCTGTTTTACCATGAGGGAAGCGTTTTTGCTGATCCATGACTTTTACAGTAAAAACGCTAGTGTGAAAGTAGCCTTAGTTGTGCTCCTTGTTTAAATGGAGTGGCAGACGTGCATGTGTGACCACCGCTCCAACTAAATGAGGAAGCACGGGCCTCTGTTCTCATGATTGCTGTGGACCCCAACAGGGGATCATGAGATATACTGTATGTCCCAAGGGTTTACACTATTTTCACAATCAGACACTTATCCCCTAACCTTTGGATATGGAGTAAAGGTCCTTTTACACGGGCCGATTATCGGCCAAAAAAATCGTTCCTAGGAACGCTAGTGCCGATAATCGGCCCGTGTAAAAGTGGCCCTAATCAGCCGACGAACGAGCAAAACGCTTGTTCGTCGGCTGATTGGATCTTTTGTAGAAACCAAAAGATCCAATCTGTCGGGCGCACATCGCCCTGTGTAAACAGGCGATGTGCGCCTGACAGTATGGAGCTTCCCGGCCGCATGAGCGATACAGCGATCACTCATGCGGCCCGGCGCTCGATTCGTCGGGCCGTGTAAAGGCTCCCTGCCCGAGTGCCGATATCGCTGATCGGCGCTCGGGCAGGGAGAATAATCGGCCCGTCTAAAAGGGCCTTAAGTTATCTTAATGAGACAACCTTTTTAACACTGGCTGATGACATTCATTCCTATCAGTACCCTGTGTAAACATACCTGGTGATCAACCGCTAAATGTGCAACTGAGAGTTTGTTGTTGACGGCCTTTTTTACGTAGGTAAAAAAAATTATTGCTTGTCGGTAGCTCATCTCCCCGTGAAAACAGGCGACAAACAATGCATTCTATGAGAAGAGGGCTTTGAACAACCACAATAACAATTGCTCCTTAAAACCCCTCCCGATAATTGCCGTGTGAAAATGAAAATAAAGGAGTGCCAATCAACTTTTTATAACGACGTTCGGCGCTTGTTACAGGCAATTTATCTGCAAAAGGACCTTTACTAGATGCAAGAGTTTCATATACCATATAGTCTAATAATCTTCTTAGATTTACATTACATCATTCGTTGATCTGAAAATAGTGCAAACCCTTGGGACGTAGATCACGTGATCCGACATGTTTGATCAAAACCATAGGGAGTACACCGTTCTCTAAGGCAACGCTCGCAGTGATTGTTTCGTGCCGGTCGATCACCAGCTGTAGAGACTGAAGTAAAATGCTATGGTGGAAGGGGACTTAGATGTTCTCCACAATTTCCCAGAGTATCTTCTGTGGCCTGCTACAGATCAATAAACCTCCATGTCCTCATATATCCACCCAGAGTAAATCTAACGTATTGTTTCCGAAAACCGCACAATGCACACAAACATTCAGAGCTCTTATTGAAGCAATATGTTTTGGACGGTAGACAATGAATCTTAGGTTCTGTTGAATAATGCATTCCACTGAGACAAAGGGATGATTTTCCAAATATCTCTGCCCGTAGCAGAACTAATTGTTCCCATATACCAGTCACAGTTGGACCATTTCACTGTGCTCGAATGCTATGTCCCTTTAGCATGATAATTAGCAATGTTTTTTTTTATGTACTGTGGATCTGATATTAATTATGGGAGAAAGATAAAAAATCTAAAAATAATTTTGATATTTTTATATATTTTTCAGGACATTGAGTTCTAAAAAAGGTTAAATTAACTTGTTTGCTTATAACAGGAAATCTGTGTACTGCGGGGACACTGAAAACCAGGTTTTTGGAGGTACTGTAGTAAATGTTAAAGACATTTATGGTGTATATACAGGAGGTACCATAAATGACTTACCCTGACCCCCATGCTAATAGTCATGGCAGCTCCCTTCATTTAAAGAGGACCCGTCACCTCCTCTGTTTTACTAATTACTTGCATTCCCCATTCTGCAGAATTTATTCTTATGGCTCTATGCTGTGCCATTCCTTTATTATTCCTGCTAGAAGTTAAATGGGTTATCCAATTTTTGAAACCACCCCCCCCCAAATACCGGACCCCTCACAGGGAATACAGTGGTCCCTCAAGTTACAATATTAATTGGTTCCAGGACGACCATTGTATGTTGAAACCATTGTAAGGCTACTTTCACACTAGCGTTTTTAAATTCCGGTATTGAGTTCCGTCATAGGGGCTCAATACCGGAAAAAAAAGCTTCAGTTTTGTCCCCATTCATTGTCAATGGGGACAAAACTGAACTGAAGACAGCGGAATGCTCCGGAAAGCATTCCGTTCCATCTTCAGACCGGTTTGCTCTCCGGTCCAGGCATCCGCACCAAGACGGATCCGTAATGACCCCCAATGCAAGTCAATGGGGACGGATCCGTTTGGTGTGGACACACCAGTAATCCGGATCTGTCCTCCATTGATTTGCAATGGTGGGTCATTCCGGATCCGGCTACATACATAGATACATACATACAGACATACATACATACAGACATACATACATACTCACATACTCCAGGGACGCCGGCAGCATGTCTTCACGCTCCTCCTGCGCGCAGCTATGACGTTTCCCCAATGCGCCCAGCAGAGGACGCTGTTGGGAATCGTCATCACTGCGCGCAGGAGGCGCGTGAAGACGTTCTGCCGGCGTCCCTGGAGTATGTGAGTATGTATGTGTGTAAGTATGTATGTCTGTATGTCATGTTCCAATGTGTGTGGTAACATGTGTGGGGCCGGAGCGCTGCTCCGGCTCCACACATGTATCAGCGGCAGTACGGATCCGTCGGCACCCTTTAGGTGCCGGATCCGTGCTGCCGCTAGTGTGAAAGTAGCCTAAATTGAGTAATCGGTTCCAAAGCTCCAAAAGTCATCCAAAATAAAAGAAAATGAAGATTTAAGAAAAATAAGCAGATAACTAAGACAGATAACACAAGTCCTTACATATAACAGTCAGGAATAGCTGATAACTAGCAACTAATACAGCTATATTATCAGAGAAGTGACCTTGATTGGTTGGATCTGAGTCTGAGACATTGTATGTTGAGTCTGGTTTCAACTTATGATGGGTCAGAAAAGACCATTGTATGTAGAAAATATTGTATCCTGAGGCCATTGTATCTTGAGGGATCACTGTATACTCTCTGGGCCGCTCCTGGTCCCCGCACCTCCGTTGTTGCTTCTCCCTGCACACGGATAAAAACATCCGGTGTCATGGGGGGAGCAGCCAATGGCAGGCGGGGACGGGGAAGAGCCTCCCTAGTGTCACCTGTGATGCTAGGGAGGCTCGTCCCCGTCCCCTTCCCCGCCTACCATTGGCTGCTCCCCCCACAACACCGAATGTTTTCATCAGTGTGCAGGGAGAAGCAACAGTGGCGGTGCGGGGACCAGGAGTGGCTCAGGGAGCTGGGGTAAGTATATTACCTGTGTGGGGCCAGGCACATGGGGGGCAGTTTTAGAAATTGAATAACCCCTTTAAGAATGAATTGCTAGCAGTTTGCAGTGAAGGTCCAGATGGAGGTTACCAGTTGGTGGTGTGTCCCTGCATAGTCTGACACTATCCAATCAGTGCTGCCAGTGTCAGATTGTGCAGGGACACCCCCAACTGGTAACACTCATCTGGACCTTCATTGCAAACTGCTAGGTGAGTGTGGGTTCTTTTATTATTTTATGTTTTTCGTGGGTGGACAACTCTTTTAAGAAACTGTTTATCAAGCACGTTATAGCCTGTTTTGCTGCAGGGGCTGCAGAGAATTTAGTTTATGACCGTAGATTAGCAGAAAAGAATGTAATGCAACTGACTATGATTTTAGGCTTGGAAACACGAAACTGAAACTATTCAATGTGGCATAAAAAGCATTCATATTATTACCACTTTCCTAGGAACATCACAGCTGGGGCATGATACAGTATTTCCCAATAAGTTGAAAAAAAAAATTAAAACGCACTTGTCAACAGGATCAACCCTACCAAACCAGACAAACTGCCTGATAGGGTTGATTCGATTCTGTGCATCACAATGTCACCTGTCTTGTGAAAATCTGTTGCAGCATTCCTGAGAAAAAAAAGACTTATTCTTTATGCAAAAGAGGACTTCAGTTCACTCTGGGTGAGGTCTAGCCACTCGGTGCACCTCAGCTTTCCAGGCCACACCCTCAGGCACCTAAGCCCTCATTTGCATAAAGAATAAAAATATTTTTAATTTGGGAACTGTTTTTCAGAAAACAATATCTTTTTAATCAACAGGATTGACGTTACAATGCAGTATCCTTGGTTTAATATGGTTGTTCTTTAGAAGGAACCTGTCGTCAACATTATGCTGCCCTCAACAAGCTCTTCCCACCTGCTGATGATAGACAGCCGTCTCCCTAGGAGTGAACTACCAATCATCAGCAGGTGGGAGGGGAAAGCAGTTTACTGACAGATTCCCTTTAAGGGTACTTTCACATGAAGTTTTTACAGATTTTTTTCCACTATTGTGTTTTTATTGGACTTTTTTTGCACTTGTATATTTTGCTGCATTTTGTGCGGTAAAATCAATAGCGCCAGATGTTAGCTGACGGTCTATGGGAAACAAGGGTGGACTGGGAACTTAAAGTGGCCCTGGAAAAAATGCTAAAAGTGGCCCCGCTTTGAAGTCGGGTCCAAATTAATAGAAGGCAGGGCCAGGAATACCATATTGGGGCACATTATACAGTGCCTTGCAAAAGTATTCGGCCCCCTGGAACTTTTCAACCTTTTGCCACATTTTAGGTTTCAAACAAAAAGATATAACATTTTACATTTTTGGTGAAAAATCAACAAGCGGGTCACAATTGTGAAGTGGAACGAAATTTATTGGATCATTTAAACTTTTTTTGTAATAATAAAACTGAAAAGTGGGGCATGCAAAATTATTCGGCCCATTTACTTTCAGTTCATAAAAGTCACTCCAGAAGTTCATTGAGGATCTCTGAATGATCCAATGTTGTCCTAAATGACTGATGAAGAGAAATAGAATCCACCTGTGTGTAATCAAGTCTCCGTATAAATGCACCTGCTCTGTGATAGTCTCAGGGTTCTGCATCATGAAGACCAAGGAACACACCAGGCAGGTCCGTGATACTGTTGTGGAGAAGTTTAAAGCTGGATTTGGATACCAAAAGATTTCTCAAGCTTTAAACATCCCAAGGAGCACTGTGCAAGCGATCATGAAATGGAAGGAGTATCAGACCACTGCAAATCTACCAAGACCTGGCCGTCCCTCTAAACTTTCATCTCACACAAGGAGAAGACTGATCAGAGATGCAGCCAAGAGGCCCATGATCACTCTGGAAGAACTGCAGAGATCTACAGTTAAGGTGGGAGAGTCTGTCCATAGGACAAAAATCAGTCGAACACTTCACAAATCTGGCCTTTATGGAAGAGTGGCAAGAAGAAAGCAATTTCTCAAAGATATCCATAAAAAGTCTTGTTTACAGTTTGCCACAAGCCACCTGGGAGACACACCAAACATGTGGAAGAAGGTGCTCTGGTCAGATGAAACCAAAATCCAACTT
Source organism: Rhinella marina (assembly GCA_900303285.1). NCBI lineage: Eukaryota > Metazoa > Chordata > Amphibia > Anura > Bufonidae > Rhinella > Rhinella marina. The sequence continues at coordinate 504,810 of ONZH01023801.1, read as the reverse complement.
TTTGGAAACAATGCAAAACGATATGTTTGGCATAAAAGCAACACAGCTCATCACCCTGAACACACCATCCCCACTGTCAAACATGGTGGTGGCAGCATCATGGTTTGGGCCTGCTTTTCATCAGCAGGGACAGGGAAGATGGTTAAAATTGATGGGAAGATGGATGGAGCCAAATACAGGACCATTCTGGATGTAAACCTGTTGGAGTCTGCAAAAGACCTGAGACTAGGACGGAGATTTATCTTCCAACAAGAAAATGATCCCAAACATAAAGCAAAATCTACAATGGAATGGTTCAAAAATAAACATATCCAGGTCTTAGAATGGCCAAGTCAAAGTCCAGACCTGAATCCAATTGAGAATATGTGGAAAGAGCTGAAAACTGCTGTTCACAAACGCTCTCCATCCAACCTCAAAGAGCTCGAGCTGTTTTGCAAGGAAGAATGAGCAAGAATTTCAGTCTCTAGATGTGTAAAACTGATAGAGACGTACCCCAAGCAACTTGCAGCTGTAATCGCAGCAAAAGGTGGCGCAACAAAGTATTAATGCAAGGGGGCCGAATAATTTTGCACGCCCCAGTTTTCAGTTTTATTATTACAAAAAAGTTTAAATGATCCAATAAATTTTGTTCCACTTCACAATTGTGACCCACTTGTTGTTGATTCTTCACCAAAAATTCAAAATGTTATATCTTTTTTTTGAAGCCTGAAATGTGGCAAAAGGTTGAAAAATTTCAAGGGGCCGAATACTTTCACAAGGCACTGTACCATCCCAACAGAGCCAAATACGACAGTCCATCAAAAAATACTGCCAGCAGCACAAAATACATCCCCAAAAACTTCCACTGGCCGGCAGTGAGGAGGACCCAGGTGGCCCCTTGGGCATCAGCCCACCGTCAGGTCTATGGCCAATCCACCCTTCAGCGGAAATATGAAAGGCAGGACACACAAGTTTTTCTTTGTTCTTGGTGTTTTTGTTAATTAGACAGTGCTTTTTATCTTTCTGGCTTTTTTTAAAAAAAAAATGCAGCATGCTGTAGCTCTTGGCATTTTCTTCAGGCATGGATTCACATACATAATTACATTTTCAGGTCATTTTTCCTTAACTTAACTTACCTTTATTGGTTGTCCGCTTTTTAGCATTGATGACCTATCATCAGGATAGGTCATCAACATCAGATCGACCGGGGTCCAACACCCAGACTCCCCCCCCCCTCCTCCGCTGATCAGCAGCTTGCAGAGAAGGTAGCACTCGTACAAGCGCTGCCTTCTCTGCTCTCTTTACCGGCTCAGAGCAGTAGCAGTATAATGATCCATGAATCACAGATGGTATCCGTGTTGCATCCATGGTTTTCACTGACCCATAGACTATAATGGGCGTGATGGATCTGTGAACACGGACAAAATAGAGCATGCATTAGTGCTAAAATACTGATGTGTGAAAAAACACATTAAAATGAATGGGGACCTGTGCTGTCCGTGACGAACACGTATGGCACACATATGTGGAACACTGACTTGTGAATGAGGCTTAAGAAAAGGGATTGTAAGGAGAAAACAACCCCTTCAAACTTCGGTGGGGAAAAACCACAATAATGAAAAACCACAAGTAAATATTCCATATACCATAAAACACAAAAAACAAAGCCTGCTGTCTCTGCAAAATCTGCAAGTACAAGCGGTTCTGCTGGGTTTTTTTTTTTTGGGGGGGGGGAGGTTGCTTTTTTTAAGCCAATAGTTCTTCATTCCCTTAGTGCCAGTAACTATGGCACCATTGTCACAGGCCAGTATGGGCTTTCACAGTTAACATTTGGAGGTGTCAGACGTGATAGCGGAGATATGCTGGAGCTGTGAAGGGAAAGTGACCCTGGGCATACAAAGAAGCTGACACATGGTAAAGCTTATGAAAACTTCTCTACATTTTCACACGGTTCAGCTTTGTCTCCAAATCTTGTGTACTTTTCTCTCTAGTCTAAAAGCAACACGTTTCTGGTCATCAGCCGTGTTCTCTATTTCACTCTCATTATATTAGTTCTGAACCTCTGACACCAGAACCTCATGTTTAGTCATCATCATGGGTAATCCATAAAGCCGTGTAAAAAGCAGCATTAAAAATAACGTACATCAGCGTACTCCCTTTCCGGTATTGAGATCCATCATAGCAAAGGAAAACGCTCAGTTCTGTCCCCATTCATTGTCAATCGGGACAAAAATGAACTGAACGGAGCGCACCAGAATGTATTCTGTTTCGTTGCATTCCCATCGCTGCAAGCAGCATATTCGAGTACGTCATGGAATACTGATCAAGACAGATCTATCATGAAACACAGTGTAAGTCAATGGTGATGGATCTGTTTTTTCAGACACAAAAAAAACGGATCCGGCGCCAATTGGGGCCCATTCAAAAATTTGCTGTGGGGCTCAGTCATTTCTAGTTATGCCACTAGGGCTGAGATACACAGACCAGACTGCTGTGCTAACATAATGAGGAGCACTCTTGTGCGCATGCACAGCAGTCCCGACAATTAATTTAATTGCAGCTTTAAATGCTGACAGTGGGGGGAAAATGGGGGCAGTTGGAAATAAAAAGTAGCAATCTGGACACCTTATCTGCTTATCTTCCCTTTTAACCAGGCACAAAACCTGGCAGGGCTTGCACAGATGAATGTAATGATACCTTTTATGTAGCGATTGGCTGCTTCATTCTGGAAAAAAAAGTACTTTTAATCCATATGTAAATGAGTAGTTAAGTGCAACAAGGGTGGACCCAATTGATGGACCTTTGCTCCTTCTGCCAGCTTCTCCCTCTCCTTCTTGATTGACAGGACCAGGTTCCTTCATAGCCATTTTGCTTGGTCTTTTCAATCAAGGAGAGTAAGTCAGAGGAGCAAGCGTGTACAGAGTGGCTTAGGCCCATCCTCAGTGCACTTAACTGCTCGTTTGCATATTAATTAAATGTTCTGTTTTTGCCAGAATGAAACAATGGATCATTAAATGACATGTATCATTACATTAAGCTGAGCTAGCCCTGTAAGGTGTTTTGCATGGTTATATAGTAAATTTCCTCGTGACAGACCCCCTTTAAGAGAATGGACTAATCTGCAATGCCGCAGACAACCCATGGAGAAGTGTGATGTCGTTTCTGGAAAAAAACAGCCATGTTTTTCTTGAGGCCCTAGGTAAAACCCAGAAGGAGCTCATCAGAACTTTGTACACTGTATATCTCGGGTAGCATCATGGGGCAATTGTTTGCAAATAAAGCTTTTTCATAACCAGATTTCTTTTGAACGTTTTGATCAATCCATTTCCTGAAACCTTTTTGGGCACATTGGACTTCAATTCCCAGCTGACACAATTAACCCTTCAGTGCACCTTCCTATTGTATAATCTCCCTTTGTTAGAAGATGGTAGCCCTCAGCTGGATGTTACTTTCATGTACCTTGGCTTTGAAATGGCTAGATCTTGACAGAAGGAGGGGTGATGAGAGTGGTGGAGTACGCATGTTTCCACTTTCTTTTGTAGTCCTTTACTTGCTCTTTTTTTGTGCGTTAAACTCACATGGTGTGATTTACATAACTAGTAATATGCAACCTCTATTAAGCCCTAGGAGAAAATGACTTAGGGTCCGGCTAAACGGAAAGGTGTCGCCCAATAGCTTATAAACAAAAAAGAGTACAGCTAGACAGCAACATTTGTTGCGCGACTTCTTGTCACAGAAAAGTCATGCAACGTTTTTTTTGTAATAACTGTCAATGGTGTCACAATCAGGGGCGTAACTACCATAGCGGCAGACCATGTGACTGCTATGGGGCCCAGGGCAAGAGGGGGCCCAGTCTTAGTTGGGATTATCTCCTCTTCTGCTGGAGGTGAAAACTTGGTCAGGACGCTTCCCTCTAAAGGAACAACTTGAGGCAGTGGAAAAATGTCTCAAGGGTCATTGAAAAGGGTCTAGGCAGAAATCCTTCTGTCCTGTGTGAGGGACCTGGTTTGATCCTTGCTATGGGGCCCTTACGTCTCTATGTACGCCACTGGTCACAATGCCAAGCAAAAGTCTTGCAAAAGTTTTTACGACTGTCGCATCACAGTCATAGCATGTCGCACTGTGACACCATTGACTACCATTACGGAAAATATCACGCGACACATAGTCTCCGCGTAGCAAGAGTCAAGACCCTTATTGGTAAGTGAAAATTTCCATTGCCTTTTATACCACTTCATTCTCAATGCTTGAGGTCTATAAGAACTTGGTTATCAACCCTGGCATCCAATAAAATGTGTGCATTTATTTTTAATTTTGAGCTAAAACAGTGAAATCTATAATATGAATGGTGGCCATAGATAAAGAGGACCGCCATTCCCACATCACTATGGGACACAACAGGGATCTCCAGCCTGATAAATAAGCTCACTGTTTACAATGTAATGTCATTTGGCTCCTGTGATTACTCATATACAGCACATCCCAGATAAGGCATATATACACTGTACATAGAATTCTTCAAGCACAATCTCTCTAACATTATGTCTTCTCTCTATCTGAAACTGAATCTTTCAAAAACTGAACTTCTTGTGTTCTCTCCATCTAATAAACTACCCAAACCTGATATCTCCCTCTCGGTGTGCGACACCATCATCACTCCTAGGCAGCACGCCCGCTGTCTCGGTGTTACGTTTGACACTGATCTTTCCTTCACCCCCAATATTCAGTCTCTCACCCACTCATGTCACGTGCACCTCTCTAGAAACAAAACATCTCTCGAATATACCCATCTCCAGAATCCGCCCTTTTCTCACGATGGAAACAACAAAAACTCTCATTGTCGCCCTGATCCATTCCCCCCTCTAACTGATAACTATAACTCACTATTAATTTGTCTCCCCCTCACCAGACTCTCCTGTCTACTATCTATTCTTAATGCAGCAGCCAGAGTCACCTATCTGTCCAACCGCTACTCCGCCCTGTGCCAGTCATTACATTGGTTGCCCATACAGTATAGAATCCAATTTAAGCTGCTTGTCCTCACCCACAAGGCTCTCCACAGTGCTGCACCCTCCCTCATCTCTGTCTACCACCCTACCTGTGCTCTTTGCTCTGTAAATGATTTACGACTGACAACCACTATAATCCGAACCTCTCACTCCCGGCTCCAAGACTTCTCCCGAGTTGCACCATTTCTCTGGAATGCCCTACCCCAAGAAATTGCAATATACACAGTTTTAGGCGCTCCTTAAAAAAATCTTTTTAGGGTAGCCTATCACATCCCCTGATCTAACTCCCTGAACCTGATCCTCCACCAAACTCTCCACCGCACTCATAAGCACTACAGATATCGTCTGGTGACTAGCTCATGTAGCTCTATATCTGCTCGCCTATTTTCCCAAGATGGCCATACTATTGTACAAAACAAGCACTTTTACCTTTTGTGTCACTCTATATTATATTACTTAGCACAGTCATATTATCTGCCTTGTGATAATAATTTCCCAGAAATCCTCATAACATACCGACATTGTAGACAGATCCCAGTAGATACATGTGGATTATATAACCTCAGCTAACGGATGATGAGAAAAAGACCTACAAGAACTTCAATTCCTGCTGAGTAATCATTGGTATGATCAATAGATATTAATTAGTAACCTAGCCATTTACAGAACATATGTGATGTTACATTTATAGAAATGTTTTTTTCATCTCAATCACCCCACAGAGACAGGAACATTGTAGCAGAGTTCATTATAAGTAATGGCCTAAGATGTGCCCTTCCCCAAGGAAAGCAAACTGCAAGCTGTTCTTTTACCTCAGCATTTACTCAAGGTAGCAAAGCCCAATGGATGCAAGACTAAGGAACTGTCCTAATAAGACATTTCCTCTGGGAGCTTGTATCCATGCCATTAACATCATTGGTTGCTGTTAAACCAAAGCGCTCTACTGGGAATGACTGGGCCACCACAGCCTTTTATGAACACGACTGGACAAATACAGAAATAAGATGAAATATCTGCAGGCCAATGTCTCTGAGCACCAATACACTAGTAGGGAAGTGAAAATCAGTGGCGTACATTGAGAAGTAAGAACCCCATAGCAAAGATGAAACCAGGCCCCCCACACAGGACAGAACGGTTTATGCCTTAACCCCTTTCACTGAATCTTGGGCCATTTTTCCACTGCCTCATTTGCTAAAGGTTGTTCCTTTAGAGGGTAGAATCCTGAACAAGTTTTCACCTCCAGTAGAAGAGGAGATAATCCCAACTAAGATTGGGCCCACTCTTGCTCTGGGCCCCATAGTCCCATAGAAGCCCCTGGTGCAAAGTATCTCCAGGGAGGATGAGGGGATAAATCCAGGTAGAAAGTGGATTTTGTTCCATGGAGTTGCTGAGAGAAATGTAGTAGTAAAAATGTCCTTCTGTGCTCACCAAGTGACCCTCAATGTGAGTCTTGACTCCAAACAGACGAGAACAGGACATGTTCTATCTTTCATGCGGGGCTGTCGAATACACATACGAATGCAGACAGCACACAGTGTGCTGTCCACATTTTTTGAGACCCCATTGAAATGACTGGGTCCACATCCTACAAAAAATGTGGATCGGATGCAGGCTAAAATATGGTTGTTTGAATGGTCCCTAAAGTGGTTTTCCAGGATTTTGGCCCTCCAGAGTGTGTGATACCTATGGAAACAATACTGGCTCAGTTTGGCGATCTTCCAGTCCCCGGCTTGTTTACTTCTGGCTTGGGTACAGATGGAGGCATGTGCGCCGCTACAGCCAATGACTGGCCTCAGCAGTGACGTGTCCCCATGTGACCCAATCTGTACCCCAACTGGAATCAAGCTGAGAATCGGAAGATTGCCAGGGTGCCAGAATGGAGTGGCAGGGAGCAGGTCAATATGATCCTTTGATTAGCCACCACCTGCTACAGGGGCTAATTAAAATCCTGGAAAGCCTTTTTAAAGTAAAACGGCTAGGGCAGCGCTAAAGCCAGCCCATCAGAGCCGGTGACGTCAGCGAACACACTGCCGGCCAGAAGCCTCCGTTTTTGTAAATAAAAGAGCCCTTGCCCTGCGCCATGTAGTGCAGGGCAATGGAGCACATTGGAGCATGAAATCATGGGTATGTACGGGTTCAACTCTGAACCCGGACAACCACTTTAAAGGGCTCTGGGGTACCAAGGCCCCTTCAGTCAGCAGATCAGCACGGGCCCCACGAATCTGATATTGATCACCAAGTAAATGTGTCCAGGTTGTTGCTTCCCTTGTTTTCTAAAGGTTATTTCGATGTAACCTTCAGAACATACAAGACACGTTTATGTGATTTTTTTTATCAGTGTAAAGTGCTTTGGGATATCTGTGAGCGGTAAAGGATTGTCTATAACAAGGATGTTTGTGTGAATGGTACGGACTGCAGGAACTCGAGAGATTCTTACTGTAAATAAATGGCAGAACATTTCTGTCCAGCGTGAACAACACCTCACTGATGACAGCTGTCACCCTGTACACATGGGGCATTCCAGCACTTTGTATACTTTACTCAGCAAACACATGGGATTACACTCCTGCTGCATGATGGATTTTCTATTGTACTTTGATTTTGCTGAGGAATTCGCCAATTTAAAGGGATTGTTAGAGGTAATCCCAAATCTCGGACAACCTTAGAAAAGCTTAAAGTAAAATTAAAAAAAAAACAAAAAAACAAAAAACAAAAAGAAAACAAGTGATACTTGTAATAAATGTACCTGTTCGGGCTCCACAGGCGCGATTCTCAGCCTCGGCATGGCCATGCCGGGACAGATGCACTTCTGAGCCACGCCCCCTTGTGATGCAACTGCATCCTTAGTAAAAGGATGCAATGCTCTGTTTCTCGCTGTATCAGGCGTGTGCTGGAGGAGATTAACAGTGCACTGATTATCTCAGCTGCTCTATTATTGTGTACTAGTGTTTCTGATTAATGGAGCGTCGAGTCAATGGACTTATCCGGTTCTGTTCCAGGGACTCGGCACTCTATTTAAATACCTTCCTGGCCATACATCAATGCCATTGATAATCTTATTGGGATCACTAGCTAGGTTCCTTATTCTCTGTTCCTGCATTTGCGTACTGATTCCTCTGCACTTCTGATCTCAGCTTGTCTTCTGACCACACTGTGTCTCTTGTTTGGTACTGTGTAGCCTGTCTGGTTCTGACCCATTTCCGTGCGACTTTGTTTTTGTGTTTGTCTGTTGGTGTTTGTCCACCTCTGCACTTATTTACAGTAGGGACCATCGTCCAGTTGCGGTTCTGCCAAGTAGGGCTTATACTGCAAATAGGTAGGGAAAGCAGGCTGGGTTCTAGGTTAGGGCTCACTGTCCTTGTCTGTCCCTACCTACAGATGTTACAATAACAGTTTTTATGGTGCCGTTCTCTTTACAAACTTCAGCGGTGATGTGTTTGGATAAGGCACATGACTGCTGCAGCCAATCACTGACCTCATTTGTCTACAATTAAGACAGCAATTGGCTGCAGTGGCTACATGCCTTGTCTAGGCACATTGCCGCTACTGTTTGTAAAAAAAACAGCATGGGGAGGAACGGACCAGCACCGCAGAGAACAGCACTGGAGAAACTCGTAAGTATCACTTGTTTTTTAATTTTGAGCTATTCCAGGGCTTATCTGAGATTTTGAATTATCTCGGACAACCCCTGTCAATATGACTTCACTGAACTATCAAGCAGTTACAAGTTACAATTTTTGGTGAAAGTGCAAAGACTTATTTGGGAAATTACTCTTTAGACTGATTTGGATAATACATCAACATAATTTCTTGGGGTTTTTCCTATCACCTGACTTAGGCTGTTCCTTACAGGGGCAGTCACAGGATGTCAACAGAATAGGTGATACATTTCTGATTGGCGAGGGTCTCACTACTGGGACCCCCACCACTGACAAGAACAGATGTTTAGTGTCCCGTTTCAATGAAGCCATGGTCAAGCATGCACACTGCAACTCCATTCAAAGCCTATAGGAATGCCGAATATAGCTGTTACTTTATTGCATACAAATAATACAGTCATCAGGCAAGAGTTCAGGTTTTAGCACAGGTAATGTACAAGACAAGAAATTCTTAGAAATTGATCCTTAGGCAGATGTAGCAGCAATAACAAAATGGGAAGGTGAAGTCTGAACACAGTTTAGTGAAGTAACCAGACAGTCAAGAACAAACAGGGAAGGTCAAGTACAAAACTGTGGAGTACCAGAGTTCAATGGAAAAGCAGAGATCAGTTTCTAAACTACAGAATAGCAGGGTTCAGTTTGTAACTATGGATTACCAGAACTGAATTATAGGCACAGGACTGGAGCATAAAAACAGAACTGGTAACTGGTAGCAAGATTCATGCTGGTAGCAGGACACATGGTGGTAACTAGAAGAAGGGCACAGGCTGGCAACTGGTAGCAGGACACATGGTGGTAACTGGTAGCAGGGCATAGACTGGTAATTGGTAGAAGGGCACAGGCTGATAGTAGGTAGCAGGACACAGGCTGGTGGCAGGACTCTTTATGTTCCAGTCTGGGCTTACTGGAATATTCCCTGGTATTCGTCTGGTCCAGTTCTACCTTCCCAATAATAATAACGTAGGGAATTTCTCTTACAGCATTACTGAATGAAGAATGAATTCCCTCGCCTATCACTAATGTTGTACACTGTATAATGCACAGACCATGAGGCTTCCTGTTGCTGTTTTACTCTCAGAAAAGGATGATCTAATTTTGTTTTTCTTCTGTGTTTTCTACTGTAAAGTCTAAACAAAACCCTTGTTTTGTCTGAATCTGTAAAGATTATATGCCTGTGCCTGTAAATACAAAAAATACTGTGACGTGTATGACTCCAGTTTATGTGCATATTTAAAGGGGTTGTCAAAAAGCTTGGAAAACTCCTAAAATAGCTTAAAGAGGACCTTTCACCACTTTCAAAACATCAAACTACACTATGTACCTCATAGTGTATCCCCCTCTGATGGCAGCGGCGCTTTTTTTTTTTCAAAGGGTCCCCCGGTGGCTTCACACAGCCCCCCGTTCTTCTGTCGGGCTTTATGTAAATTAAGAAGCATCGGAACAGGGAGGAGACTCCCTGTTCCTCAATGGGCGTTGCTTCTGCCCTGCTGTGAGCGCTGTCCAATCAGAGCGGACCGCTCACAGCAGGGTTGAACTCCTTCGGCCCTGCTGTGAGCGGTCCGCTCTGATTGGACAGTGCTCCCAGCAGGGCAGAAGCAACGCCCATTGAGGAACAGGGAGTCTCCTCCTCCCTGTTGCAATGCTTCTTAATTTACATAAAGCCCGACAGAAGAACGGGGGGCCGTGTGAAGCCACCGGGGGACCTTTTGAGAAAAAAAGTGCCGCTGCCATCAGAGGGTGATACACTATGAGGTACATAGTGTAGTTTGATTTTTTGAAAGTGGTGAAAGGTCCTCTTTAAAATAAAAAAAAAAACAAGTGACACCTGTTCCTCCATGTTTTGTGCCTCTGTTTGAAGTATATGTTTTGCAGCACACCACGTTCTTGTATCCTGCAGAGTCCGGTAAAAAAATATGAATAATTTCTATTACAATGGTAAAAAACGTATACATTTTTATTTTAATATTAGAACTCTATGATAAACGGATGCCACTGTATGGCAATAGTCTGAGGCATCCGTTTTAAATATATGTTTTTAATATACGTTAAACAGATGGGAAATACATGACGTGAACCCAACCTTCGGCCCTCGTTGCGTTATTTGTTCACAAACAGGACCGGACCAGCACAACGTAGCACGGCGCTAGAGAAATGGGTGAGTATCACTTGGTTTTTTAAGTTATTCTATAGGTTGTCACTTATATCGGATAACCCCTTTAACTTTCTTGCTGCTTCAAGTTCAGCCGGGTGATTTCAGATAAGATAGAGTTACACTTTGGGAAAATATCAACATAACAATCAGAAGCCAATGGCTGACATGTAGACAGGCTAAAACAACACTGACATTGCCGGAGGGCTAGAAAGAGATATGTGCTTGCTAAGAAAATTGAAAGTTGAGTTGTTTGTGAAGAAGATTATTACTGAACCATGAAGAAGAAGGGGCCCTTTGATATACAAGAACAGATTCTGGAGGGTGCTAGTGTGGTTAGTGGGTTAAAACAATAAACTGAACTTTTTTAAAGTCTGGCCCATCATAATGTAATTTCTTGATGTTCCGAAAGTATAATCGCAGAAAATGTCATGACTTCATCATGAAAAGGTCGGGGGGCACAACATTACCTAATAATGATCATATGTAAAGACTTGACCAAGAGTCACGACCAGGTTCCATCCTGTTTGCTGTCATTGTGTATCCCGAGGGCGGACTGGAAACTTAAAGGGGTTGTCCGAGTTATTTTTTTGTTCTTTATATGTTTCTAACTTGTCAGGTATAACAACTTTCCCATATACTTTGTGTTTCTAAAGCTGCTGGTTTCTCAGAGTTGACTGAGGGTCACATGACCTGTGATGTCACCTTATCTCTCTGCTCTGTGATGTTTCGTTCACAAGCCTCAGAGTTCAGATAACAGTCTGTACACGAGACGTCACTGGCCACGCCCCCTTCCTTTGCCGGGCTGCTATCTGCTGTCTCCCTGGTTTCCTTCAGATAAAACATTAACCCCTTCAGCCAGAACACACTGAGGGCTCAAGGCTTTAGAACAAGCAGTAGCTGCAGCAGTGAGAGGAGACAAATGCTGGGCAAGGAGCTATAGAGGAATTGTATTGTACAAGAACAGGTAGGGAGAATTTCCTGTGTGTATCAGCAGTGTCATTGTACAGCTGGGACTTGTAGTCCTACACATACAACATGCTGCTGAGTATTCCAGCAGGCAGACATGTCACTCAGCACTTGTATTCATTCCCTTTGCAGAGAGGGGGGGAGAAGGGGGAGGGGCTGAGATTGTTGTTATTGCATGTAAACAAAGACCAGAAGAGAACCAGGGAAATGAGGAAATATGGATTTTTTTTTGCCTAAAACTTGCTTAACTTAGTTATATATTGCTGCCCATCAGATTTACAGTGCTATATTTTTTTTTTCATAACTCGGACAACCCCTTTAATGTTGCAGGCAGGTCCAAATTGACAGAAGATAGGTCAACGCAAAAAGATAGGGCCAACAGAAGTAGGCAGGGCCTACAATATCATAGTGTGCAGCATACCACCATACCAGAACCAAATATCAGAGTGCAGCACTAAATACCTCCCTAGCAAAACCAAATACCACAGTGCCACCAGTCAGGTGCGTAAGCACTTGATGCTCCTAAATTAATTAAAACTGAGAGCATCAGATCATTGTGTACCTGGCCAACAGCCATGAACAGGGCTCGAGTGGCCCTCTGAGCATCAGCACCCTGGGAAATTTAGCTGTAGGGTCTATAGCCAGTCCACCCCTGGGCTAACCTGCATCAGATTATGGCTGATTGTCTGCTATTGCAGTATAGATGTCAACTTAAAGGTGAATTTCACATTATTAAGGCTCCTGGCATGTTAAACCTTCATGACTTAGTAGGTTCAAGTCACCCAGAACCTCCAACATCAAAATGGTCAAAAGCCATTGACATTTAGTATAGATGTGCTACCATGCAGCGGTAAAGTTTGTCTTTAAATTCTCCTAAATCAAGTTGTCACCTTTGGAGCTAATTAGAAGAATATTTTACAGAATTACATACTTGAATTCCCTAATGTATAGTTACTTGAAAAACTCTCACTAACCAGTGGGGCATTTCCAAAAAATAGCCTTCAGGAAACCCACATCCATGATGGATAACGTTTGAAGAGGTTGTCTATTTTAAGAAACCCATTATGTCTTATTAGTTATAGTGGAGTCACCCACTCAGGTCTCTGACCTATCAGCAAGAGCAGAAAGTGGCTACAAAGAGCATTTTTTTCTCTTGAGGTTCTAGTATGACCAGGCATTACTCATGTAATATACATGTAATGCTTCATTTGCCCTCTGGAGGTGCTATAGAAAAATTGATCATTTGTAGCCTGGTTTCTAGCAGTTTTGAGCTGATTGCTGGGGTTCTCTGATCTATCAGGAAGGGCAGAACGTGGCTACAAAGAGCATCTTTTTCTCTTGAGGTTCCAGTATGTGCATGCATTACTCATTTAATACACATGCAATACTTAATTTGCCCTCTGGAGGTGCTGTAGAAAAATAGATCACTTGTAGCCTTGTTTCTAGCGGTTTTGAGCTGATTGCTGGGGTTCTTTGTGTTCAGCTTCTCATCGGGAACCCTTCTGATAAAAATGGATTACCCAAAGCAGACTTTGATTGGATATTTGCTCCTTTTTGCTATATTTATCAGTTAATGTAGCTTAACATGTGCAGGTTAGATACAAGATTGTTGATGGGTGACCAAGAAGACAGAAATAAACTGTTGTGATAAAGTCTGAGATTTTGTATGGTAAATAATGGTGACATTTACAGTCACGTCACAGTTTCTAATTAAACACATCCGGCTCGTTGGCTTGGTTTTGTCCTGTTTGCTTTGTACAGTCAGACATGCATGTTTAGAGGATTATTCAGTGTAGATGGAGACACAGTTCTCAGCAATGTCTCCCATGGCCTGTTCTCAAGGTGTCGATATTTAGTCCATTTCCCACAGAGGTTGGATAAGATGTGCGGTAACAGCATTCATAGATGCTATTGTGAAGAATGCGCCGGTCTGCTGCACCTTCCTGTTTATTGAGCACTATGTCATAAATGTCATAACTTCTGGGTAAGTCACCCACTCCTAAGGATTTACGAACAATACTACCGGCCACATATCATTTAACAGTGAATACATATATTTTTCCTTAAAGTGTACCTAAATAGAAATAGCCTAAAAATATTTTTTCTAATGTAGTCTACTTATTGCTTTTCAATTTTGTCACAAAAAGAGGCCTCCGAGGTTCCGGCTTCCTGAGCGCTATGCACTACAGCACATAGAAAATCCGTACACTGCAGATATGTATGTGTGTATGGATACTGATTTGTAACATATACACTGTAGTGAGCGCTGACCTGAGAGGAGCACATCTCTCTGCTCCTGCCCGTACCCTCCACTGAAAGCGCTGTAGGATACTTTACACCAGGGATGCTCAACCTGCGGCCCTCCAGCTGTTCCAAAACTACAACTCCCAGCATTCCCTAATAGCTGTAGTCTGTCCAGGCATGCTGGGAGTCGTAGTTTTGCAACAGCTGGAGGTCCACAAATTGGGCATCCCTGCCGTACACCGATGTTCTATGCAGGCACCGGTAGAGCGCAGCAAGGACAGGCAGGAGCTCTGCACAGCACATCGCTGCTCCAACCTGTACTTATCTTCTACTACATTGAGCACTAGGTTCCAAAATACCCGAATCTTCGAACAGCTCCAAATAGTATGCAGAAAGTCTACATCTGTCTCATTACCCCTAAGGGCTCAATCACATGACTGTAGTGCTTTGCAGTCCGCAAATTGCAGATCTGCAAAACACGGATACCGGCCCATGTGCATTCTGCATTTTGCAGACCGCACATAGCTGGCACTATGATAGAAATACCTATTCTTGTCTGCAATTGCGGACAAGAATAGGACTTGCTCTAACTTTTTTGCAGAGCTGCGGAACGTAACTACGGATGCTGTTCGCATCTTTTGCAGCCCCATTGAAATGAATACAGTTGTGTGAATGAGCCCTAACACCAATTTTTATATAGAAAAAGCGGTGCATAATAAAAATTTCTGTGTAATATTAAATTGTACCGTATGGTGATTTGTATAGACCTTTCTACAATTTTTTCAAAATTAGCATCCATCGTGTTTGTATGTTCCCATTTTTTTTAAATAAATTTGTGCTTGACCCCATACAGAAGAAATGATTGCTGCATGTAAATGTATCTCTCTACTCTGATAAGCTGGTAATTATTACGAACAAAGGGATCATTCCTGATAATTGCCTGCTGAGTCGGCCCTTGTTACCGGGTCTTAAGCCTCACTTCATCAAAGCTCCAAACTGATATTTTGGGCAGGGATATTTAGTGAGTGTGATTCCACCCATACATTGGGTATCATGCATGTGTGGTAATGTAAAGGAAAGTGGTTCTTGTGACATCTGTTTTTACACGGGACTACACAACGATGTTAGCTTTAGCCCCATCAGCATCACAGTTTCATTGGTGAGTTATTAGAATTCATAGCGCCTCATAGCCAGTCTAAGAGGGCCCTTCCCTACCAGCACCACAACGCACTATGAACATCTAGTCCTAACAATCAGTGGAACATTTGGTGTCCAGTTTCTGGTGGTTTCTACTACACCCAGCACATGGTAGTAAATGAAACGTAATGATGGTTCCTGGTGGCCATTAGGACAGTCATCACATTATCTAGTGGTCAGTGGTACTGTTATCACCTGGTACCTGAGGCAAAGTGGTTCAATTACTTTTACAATCCTGGATGCCTATAAGATAATATGCTTGTGCCTTAAAGAGGCTCTGTCACCAGGTTTTAACCTATGTATTTTAATACATAGGTTAAAAGCCCTTAATTTGCCAATTATCTACGGCACTGCAAGCGCTATTGCGCATGCGCCAGCCCCGATCCTGCTGTGCACGCGCGAGATTGCAGCGCTAGGCCAAACGGTTTAGCGCTGTCAGTCAATTTAAAGAGGGGCGTGCACTTAGGCATGGGGGAGAGCCTCGGGCCCGGGGGGTCGGTGAAGAAGCGGTGCTCAGGAGGAAAGAGCCGGCCCCCCGGTGCTCCGAAGGCTCATTAGCATAATTTTTAAACTTCACTTTTCTGCACAGCCGCTGCGCTATACTCTGCAATACAGGTATGTGGATAATTGGCAAATTAAGGGCTTTTAACCTATGTATTAAAATACATAGGTTAAAACCTGGTGACAGAGCCTCTTTAAGGTCATATACCCTACTCAGTTGTCACAGACCTTTGGTAGCTGCTTATTTTGTACGGAAACAAAGGATCAGACATATTGAAATCCAACAGCCCTTGGTGAAGAAAAGCCTAGCTATGGCTCTGTCTGTCATTGGGCAGCATTTGGATACCCCCATATACATTAGATAGTAAGCCGGTCCCACTGAAACTAGAGGGTTTGGCTGACTAATGTCTTTGAGCTCAAGTTTTCATACAGTACATGTCAGTTGTCTGAGGTTTCTGAGGTCTCTACTATGGAGTACAAGGCAAGACAATGATAAGAAATAGATACAGCACTGGTGCCTTGCAGCGCTGGGATCCTAGGTTCAAATCCGATCAAAGGCAACATCTGCATGGAGTTTGTACGTTCTCCCTGTGTTTGTGTGGGTTTCCTCTGGGTACTGCAGTTTTCTCCCACACTCCAAAGACATACTGATAGGGAACTTAGATCGCGAGCTCCACTGGTGACAGCAAGCAATAATAATATCAGTTTTATATAGGTGAGTAAAATGAAAAAAAATACGTATGGTACCAAACCTCTTTGATTTGGTACAATAACTAAATGTCCTTTGGGGCTCATACATTTTTGCGATCCGCAACACATGGATACTGTACCAGCTGTGTGCGTTCCGCATTTTGCGGAACAGTACGCCCTGTCCTCTGTAGAACTGTCCTATCTTTGAAATCAAAACGGACAAGAATAAGATACATTCTATTTTATATTTTTTGTTTAAATATAGATATTGACATGGAAAATTAAAAAAGAGCATCATCAAATATTCTTTAAAAATAAGTTAAACATAAAAAAGTGATTTAAACAATAGGTCATTTTCTGATGACACATTTCCTTTAGGATTTTACATGTATGCTGTTTTGACTTATGTGCAGTCATCTTCCAACCACAGTAATGCAATGCAGCAAGTAACACCAGGATTTCTTCCAGCTTAGCAGCTCAGTCCCCTGTGTGTGAGGCACATTAGCCCCAGTCATTATGATGTATAATTACAGTCTCAATAGAGTCAGTCTATTATTTATATATATATTTATATACATATAGATAAATATATATACATGCTAGTATTGTTAAACTACAGGTAGTATCTTATAGTGTCTTTATATTTTATTTAAACCATTATATCATAGAAGATCTTCCACCAAGGATCCCAAGACAGCTGACTGCCACAAAATCTGGTCTAAGACACATTCCCCACAGGCCATCTGTTGAACAGGACTGACCTATATATTCTTTGTAAATACAGATATGATGAATATTAATGTCTCCTATCAGAAAACCATAGCATTGATATAAAAGGAACCACCCTAGCGTATGTAACGAGCATTCAGCGGTCACACTGCTGGCTAATTACAGGTCTGTAAAGGGAACAGAACATTTGTTGCAATAGAGGAACACGTTGCTTACAGTTCTCATATTTTGACTTGGATGTTAAAAGGGTTCTCTGGGATTTTTATACTGATGGCCTATCCTCACTTAAAAATTTTAAAGTGACCCGTCTTGATGCTTGAGAACTAGCCGCAGACACATCTCCTGAGGAGCTTCCAGGATCAGGTATGATGCCCCCAGCTACTGATGCTGGACTGCTACAGGTATATAAATAACACTTCCATTGAGCTGCATTTCCATTTCAGTCCTGTTTTTATTTTTGGTTAAATCCCCCATCAAACATGATTCAAAACTGATGGAGCCTCCTTTATTCTGTCCTGTTAGAGAACTAGATGCAGATGGATCCTGTTTTTATACAGTAGAAGGTAATGGTTACAGGATGTAACAGGATAGGCATACAGCATTCAAAATGTGATGTGATCAGGCTCTAAATATCAGAGAGAGCTGAGAGAAAGAGGAGGGAGCATGCTCAGGGAACCCAGGTGACAAATGAGTCCAAGGAGAGCTAATATGGTTGAATATGGCATTGGCTAGTTCTCCATCAGTTATACTAATGCCTCGTTTTAAATTAATGCCTTCATTGAAATCATGATTTTTTTTTCTTGTGAAACGTCTTCTAAAAAGAATTGAGGCTTTTCTAGCCACAAAAGGGGTCCGACTCTAAAGGAATAGCTTGTCCATTTAACGCATTTAGAAAGTTTTCAGACTCTTTCACTTTTTTCACATTTTGTTATGTTGCGGTCTTGTGGCTAAAATTTAAAAAAAAACAATAACAGTTTCCCTGAATTTTAGAAACGTTTGAAAATTTATTAAAAGGGAAAAACTAAAATTTTACATTGATATAAATATTCAGACCCTTTGCTACGACACTTGAAGTTTAGCTCTGGGGCCTCCAATTTCTCTTGATCATCTTTGAGATGTTTCTACAACTTAATTGAAGTCCACCTGTGGTAATTCACTCCATAAGGAGTGAAGTACTGCCTGAAGAGAAGGGAAAAATCCAGCAACGGTGAAGTGTTATTTCAGGCGCTTTATTTGAAAATTCAGAACAGCCAAGTGCAGTGTACAGACTCCAAAAACAATTTACGGGTTTCGGACAGAGTCCTTAATCATAAGGACTCTGGTTATGATTAAGGACTCAGGCCTCGGCTCAGGCTGTCTGTGCAAGGTGCATATCTATGGTGCAGGTGAGCTGGACTGTTTTTTGCTTAACCTACTGCCTGAAGAGCCCAGAGACATGACCTTGTGGAGGCACAGATCTAGAGAAGGGTACCCCAGAACATTCTACTGCACTGAAAGATCCCAAGAACATAGAGTGCCTCCATAATTCTTAGATGGAAGAAATTTGGAACAACCAGGACTCTTCCTCGAGCTGGCCACCTCTCCAGACTAAGTAATTGGGGGAAAAGAGCCTTGGTAAGAGGGGTGATCACAAGCCCAATGGTCTCTCTGGCTGAGCTCCAAAGATCTTGTGTGCAGGTGAGACAAAATTCTAGAATGTCAACCATCACTGCAGCACTCCACCAATTTGGGCTTTATGGCAGAGTGGCCAGAAAGATGCCTCTCCTCAGTAAAAGACACATGAAAGTTTGGAAAAAAGCACCTAAAGGACTCAGTGTGAAAAACAAGATTCTCTGGTCTGATAAGACCAAGACTGAACTTTCTAGCTTCAATTCTAAGTGTCATTTTTAGAGGAAACCAGGCACTGCCCAATACCATTCCTACAGTGAAGCATGGTGGTGGCAGCATCATACTCTGCAGCTGTTTTTCAGCGGCTGAGACAGGTAGACTGGTCATGTTTGAGGAAATCTGAATGGAGCAAGATGCAGAGATATTCTTAATGATCCAGCGTGCTCCTGACCTCAGGTAGGGCTGGAGGTTTACCTTCCAACAAGACAAACACCCTAAGCATACAGCCTGGACAACACAAGAGCAGCTTAGGCTACTTTCACACTAGCGTTTTAATTCCGGTATTGAGTTCCGTCATAGGGGCTCAATACTGGAATAAAACGCTTCAGTTTTGTCCCCATTCATTGTCAATGGGGACAAAACTGAACTGAAGACAACGGAATGCTCCGTCTTCAGACCGGAGAACAAACCGCAGCATGCTGGAGACCTGCCGGGAGCATGTAAGTATGTATGTGTATTTGTGTATATGTGTCTATGTGTATGTATGTACTGTGTGACATGTGTGGGGCCGGAGCGCGGTTCCGGCTCCATACATGTCCCTGCGGCATTCTGGATCCAGCAGCACCCTTCACCTGCCTGATCCTGGCTGCCGCTAGTGTGAAAGTAGCCTTAAGGTCCTTTTACACGGGCCGATTATCGGCCGAAAAATCGTTCCTAGGAACGCTAGTGCCGATAATCGGCCCGTGTAAAAGTGGCCCTAATCAGCCGACGAACGAGCAAAACGCTCGTTCGTCGGCTGATTGGATCTTTTGTAGAAACCAAAAGATCCAATCTGTCGGGCGCACATCGCCCTGTGTAAACAGGCGATGTGCGCCTGACAGCATGGAGCTTCCCGGCCGCACGAGCGATACAGCGATCACTCGTGCGGCCCGGCGCTCGATTCGTCAGGCCGTGTAAAGGCTCCCTGCCCGAGCGCCGATATCGCTGATCGGCGCTCGGGCAGGGAGAATAATCGGCCCGTCTAAAAGGGCCTTTAGAGACAACTCTGTGAATGTCCGTGAGTGGCCCAGCCAGAGCTCTGACTTGAACCAAATTAAACATCTCTGAAGAGACTGAAAAAAGCCGTTCATTTACAGTCCTCGTCCAACCTGACAGAGCTTGAGAGGACCTGCAGAGAAGAATGGGAGAGAATAGCAGAAGAATGTAAGACATATCTTGCACATGAAATAGTCTGAAGATATTCCGAATTCACTATATGAATGGTATGTCAATACTAGTGACTGGTGAGATAATACTAGTAAAAATCCTGCACTACGCCCTAGCTGCGGACTGAAAAAAAATGAGAACCAGTAAAAATAATAAGCAGCCTCAAAGAGATTTAAAACATCCAGGTCCTGATTGTTTATGTGCCTGTCTGAGACGTAGGGGTGGCGATCAGTACACAACATGTCTATTGTCTTCCTCTGTAACACACATTCTCCATAGAAGCAAACTGGCTGTCTCGCTCTCTCAGTGAAACCAGTGTGCCCAGAGGCAGGCATTGTGCCTTTCTTTGCTCCGGGCTAGTTGTGGCCTGAACATGTCTTAACTTGTTTCTTTCAGTGCCCTCTAAAAGTACCATTGTTCTCAACCTCCAATGTCCTTTCTTATGCAGTATTGACATTGGCCAGATCCATGAACATTCAAAGTGTAGATCATCCTTCCTAGTTTTCACCTCAGTGATCAGAAACATTCCAGAAAATACTTAAATTATCCAGTCCAATATTAAAAACGGATTAATGCTAGGAGCGGCTGGTGGCTGCCAATCTGAACAGTATACTTATATCTCTTAAAGGGAAGTATAACATTGATGGCATATCCTAAAGACATCAATGTTTGATGAGGGATCTCACATAGGATAGGCCATCAAACCCTTTAAGGCAAGCACTGACCTAATTTTGGCCAGATAATTAAACTGTGTAACTTGCAACAAAGATCACACAATGTAACCTGCTTTATTTTTGGGGTGCACCTTATAAACCTTCATGGCCGTAATATTTGTAAGTGGCACCCATCCATGCCGATACCACCAGAAAAACAACTTTGTTTAAATAGGCATCTGAATTGTTTGGTGCACCGAGGGCGGACAGTACCCTTGTTTGATCATCATGGCCAGGTGTCTAAATTCTGTTCTCTCCTGACCCTGTAATCTTGTACCTATGCCACAAATTTGGCACATGCACAGTACCGCATCTGTTTTTCAGCTAGAGGAAAGTACTGTATGCGCTGATTTTGTGGTGCACAGCACAGGCATGAGATTGTAGGGTCAGGTGAGAGCAGAATTCAGATACCCTGACAAACAAGGAACAGAGGGACTTCCTTTGTACAGCAACAGAGATAAGGTGCACCGAAGGGCAAGGGCCTGCCCTTGGTGCACCTAACTGCTAATTTGCATATTTGAACAAAGTTGTTTTTATGTGTGAAAGCAGCAACAGGTTACAGTAATAAAGGGGCAGTGTTAATACTCTGTGAAAGCCCTACAAAGCCCTGTGTTGGATTCAGTATGTTAATTCATGCTGACAGACCCCCTTCAAATACCTGTGCAATTTACAGTTAAGTGCACACAAAACAAAAAATTAACCTCTTCACCTATCTGTGCAGAAATACAAAGAAAAGGTGTTAGTTCCCTAGAGGCCCTTCTGTCCTTGTGGATAAACGAGTCACCTTAATTGTATAGTATAACGCGCAAGGGGTCCTTGAGATATAAGACCAGGGGCGTACCTATAGGGTGTGCAGAGGTAGCAGTCATTACCGGACCCAAGAGCCTGAGGGAGCCTGTGTTGCATAAGAAGACCAGTATTATAGAAAGTACAAGCTGGGAGGGTTCTTTCATAGATTTTGCACTGGGGCCCGAATCTTCAAGTTACACCTCTGGCTGGGGGGGAAGGGGTTAGGTCAAGAATTTGACATGGGGTGCTGTTTCAAGTTTTGTCTGAGGCACCAGGAAGGCTATGTGTCCGTGTGCCCCTGGCCACAAAGCACTGAGGGAAGGGGGGCCCAAGCTGAACTCTTGCACCCCAGGGCCCAAGACCCTTTAGCTACTCCCCTGCATAAGAAGCAAGGTGTCAATTACTTATATCTTTCTCCTTACAGAAATAGTCATGTCTGCCTGGCCAATCCAGGTGTCCAGTTTAATGGAGTAGTTGGAGAGAGAGCTGTCAGATGAACGCTCATGATTATGGGTGATCATCAATATAATCTACACATTCTTATTTCAGCCTCTCAGTGTGCGTTACTTATTGCAAAATGGTATGGAGATAATCCAAAATGTGCTGCTTATTGCACAAATATATTCTGCAGAGCTGTACAAAGTTCATTACCATTCACATCAGTCAAAATGTTCAACTGAGCTTTCAATCCAATTTCTCTATTTCAAACATACTAGGGTCAATTTCATAGAGAGCCCAAACTCATGCAGCACACCAGTAGGGTCCAGAAGCTTAGGGTCCCTGGCAAACCAATATGTCATTGTCAGGTAATCTACACACACATGCAACTGTATCACTTACAAGGGCTTTCATGTCTCTATATCCCATGTACGCTGCTATTAGCGGATTATGTGTTATTACAACAAGCATGCCTATTACATTTGGCTGATCTACTGTCATAAATACATATGTCGATATCCTAATACCCTTTACTCCTGACCAGGGCCGGCCTTTGGGGTGTGCGACCTGTGCGGTTGCACAGGGCGCTTCACTCCCGGCCACTTAAGGGGGCGCCCTGCCAGAGCGTCCCCTTAATGGCCCGGCCGTGCCCTGCAAGTGCCGCACAGTTGGGGGCGGCGGTGGGGCAGAGGGAGATGAGCGCTTCCCTTGTGGAAGCGCTCATCTCCATAGTCTGCCTTTGGAGATGCGGGGCAGGGGAGGGAGAGGCGTCTCCCCTGCCCGTTCCTCTGATAGGCTGCAGGCCCTAGGCCTGCAGCCTATCAGAGGCCAGCTCAGGCGGCGCGATGACGTCATCGCGCCGCCTGAGCCGTACAGCGCGGGACACAGGCCGGAAGAGGCCTGCATCGCATCGCTGCCGGCTCCATGGAGGTAAGTAAGTGTTTATTTTTTTTTATGGGGGCATTTTTATTGGCACATGGGGGCATTTTACTGGCACATGGGGGCACTGGGGGCATTTTTACTGGCACAAGGGGGGCACTGGGGGCATTTTTACTGGCACAAGGGGGGCACTGGGGGCATTTTTACTGACACAAGGGGGCACTGGGGGCATTTTTACTGGCACATAGTGGCATTTTACTGGCACATGGGGGCACTGGGGGCATTTTACTGGCACTGGGGGCATTTTACTGGCACAAGGGGGGCACTGGGGGCATTTTTATTGGCACATGGGAGCATTTTACTGGCACTGGGGCATTTTTACTGGCACATGGGGGCACTGGGGGCATTTTACTGGCACTGGGGGCATTTTTACTGGCACAAGGGGGAACTGGGGGCATTTTACTGGCACTGGGGGCATTTTTACTGGCACAAGGGGGCACTGGGGGCATTTTTATTGGCACATGGGAGCATTGTACTGGCACTGGGGGCATTTTTACTGGCACAAGGGGGCACTGGGGGCATTTTTACTGGCACATAGTGGCATTTTACTGGCACATGGGGGTATTGTGGGCATTGTTACTGGCACATGCGGGCACTGGGGGCATTTTTACTGGCACTGGGGGCACTTTTACTGGCACTGGGGGCATTGTTACTGGCACATGGGGGGCACTGGGGGCATTTTTACTGGCACATAGTGGCATTTTACTGGCACATGGGGGCACTGGGGGCATTTTACTGGCACTGGGGGCATTTTACTGGCACAAGGGGGGCACTGGGGGCATTTTTATTGGCACATGGGAGCATTTTACTGGCACTGGGGCATTTTTACTGGCACATGGGGGCACTGGGGGCATTTTTACTGGCACTGGGGGCATTTTTACTGGCACAAGGGGGCACTGGG
This sequence comes from Rhinella marina, assembly GCA_900303285.1. Lineage (NCBI taxonomy): Eukaryota > Metazoa > Chordata > Amphibia > Anura > Bufonidae > Rhinella > Rhinella marina. The sequence goes on along the minus strand of ONZH01023801.1, from coordinate 480,871 downwards.
GGCATTTTTATTGGCACATGGGAGCATTGTACTGGCACTGGGGGCATTTTTACTGGCACAAGGGGGCACTGGGGGCATTTTTACTGGCACATAGTGGCATTTTACTGGCACATGGGGGTATTGTGGGCATTGTTACTGGCACATGGGGGTATTGTGGGCATTGTTACTGGCACATGCTGGCACTGGGGGCATTTTACTGGCACAAGGGGGGCACTGGGGGCATTTTTATTGGCACATGGGAGCATTTTACTGGCACTGGGGCATTTTTACTGGCACATGGGGGCACTGGGGGCATTTTTACTGGCACTGGGGGCATTTTTACTGGCACAAGGGGCACTGGGGGCATTTTTATTGGCACATGGGAGCATTGTACTGGCACTGGGGGCATTTTTACTGGCACATAGTGGCATTTTACTGGCACATGGGGGTATTGTGGGCATTGTTACTGGCACATGGGGGTATTGTGGGCATTGTTACTGGCACATGCGGGCACTGGGGGCATTTTTACTGGCACTGGGGGCATTGTTACTGGCACATGGGGGGCACTGGGGGCATTTTTACTGGCACTGGGGGCATTTTTACTGGCACATGGGGGCACTGGGGCATTTCTTACTGGCACATGGGGGCACTGGGGCATTTCTTACTGGCACATAATTTGGGGGGCATCTATGGGGGTGGGACACTTTTTACTGGCACATGATTTTGGGGGGGAATCAATGGGGGGAACTTCTGGCACATTATTGGGGGGCACTTCTTACTGGCACATTGGAAGCATTATTACTTCTGGGGCACAGTGGGGACATTAGTACTGTTGGGGGCACTATTACTAACAAGTGCACTCTGGCAGAGAATTATTAGTTGGGACTTTGGGGGCACTATTACTGTGGGGGCACTATTACTGTGGGGGGCACTATTACTGTGGGGGCACCCTGGCACAGTATCAGCGCAGTTATTTCTGGGGAGCGTTATGTTTACTATATTACTGGGCGCACTATTACGGAACACTATTTGCTGGGCGCAGTTATTTTAGGACACTGTGTAAACTAAGATTTTTTTTTTGTCAAACTGCAGAGATGAGAAATGGCTGAAAAATGGCGTCTGGTCTGAAAGGAGAAGATGAGAAAAGAGAAGATCTACATGAGAGGAGACGTCACTGGATGTAAGAGGTATGTGCGCTATATTAGGTTACATTTCAATATAGAAAGCTATAAATATAGTGCAGAGATATATAGTGTGATATAGGACAGTATAGAGAGCTATAAATACAGTGTAGACATATATATATATATATACTGTCTTACTCTACCTACCTATATCACTCTATATATCTCTGCACTGTATTTATAGCTCTATACTGTATGACGTTAGTACTGTCACTCGGGGGGGGGGGGCGCCGAGAGAAAGTTTCGCACAGGGCGCCATCTACCCTAAGGCCGGCCCTGCTCCTGACAGCAAGTGCTTAATTTTGAGAACTATTGTTATATTATGCTGTTCAAACACATTTTGGCTTTTTTTGTGTAGGTTAAGCTATGCTTTTTAGCTTACCTTTTGGGTACCTGCACACGTTGCAGATTTATGAAGAACATCCACATGAAATCTTTGCAAAACCGCACATAAAATGCACGTAAATCCGTACTACTTACCATGGTTTTGGTGCATTTCGTGATACAGAATTTCCGCAGATCTCACCCTTCCATTGAAAAGGGTGAAATCCGCACAAGAAAAACACAACAATTGACATGAAAAAAATGCAAAGTGTACATGAGATTTGCATACCTCCCAACTTTTGAAAATTGCAAAGAGGGACAATGTGTGCGGTGCGCATCATGGCAGTTTTTTCCATACTAGGCCACACCTCTAACTCCGCCCAAAACATAATTACTAGAGCCCCTGTGGCAATTTTTTTCTTGCACGTCATTGTCCATATAAATATAAGCACATAAATCATTAGATTATAGATATTTTAAGGTCCCAATGGCACCAAATAATGAAGTTCTGGTCTAATTTATAGGTATAGACACTTTATTAAGGAGCAATTTAGTAAATTTATTAATGCACATTTATGCATTAATCCTCCAGGTCAAAAAGAGGGACATTTAAGGATAAAAGAGGGACAGAGGGACTTGGGTCAAAAAGAGGGACTGTCCCTCCAAAAGAGGGACACTTGGGAGGTATGGATTTGTCTGCTCTCATTCACTTTGCTGGTACTCACTTTCCTGGTACTGTATTACTGTGCGTAATCTACACCATGTGCAGGCACCATTTAAAGGGGTTATCTGAGAGTATAAAAAGCCCCCCATATGCCGGGCCCCTCACATTGAATATACTTATCTTGCTCCGCTCCTGGTCCCCGCCGCTGCAGCTTCTCCCCATGGGCAGATGAAAACATCCAGTGTCGTGGTGGGGGTGGGGGGAGCAGCCAATGGCAGACGGGGATGAGCCTCCCTAGCATCGCGGGTGACACTATGGAGGTTCGTCCCTGTCATCGGCTGCTTCCCCCTCGACACCGGATGTTTTCATCCGCGCACTGGGAGAACCAGCAGTGGCGGGGACCAGGAGTGGCGCAGGGAACAGGGGAGCCAGGTAAATATATTCAATGTGAGAGCCCCGGCATATAGGGGAGCTTTTTATACTCTTGGATAACCCCTTTAAGTTTCACAGAGTATTTAATACCAAATAGTATATGAACTAATTTCTCTATAACTGACATATTTATGCACTTAGGGGGTAATTTTTTTTCTATATCTGGTGCAGGATGTGGTGCAAAGGTTATCTGCACCGCAATCTGCAACTTTTCTCCGCTGACGCCAGGTCTAAAAAAGGGGGTGTGGCGTAGGTGTGGAAGAGGGCAGGCTGCCAGGCCTGTCTCATTTATCATTTTCTATGCCTGTTTTATGCATAGAAAATGTTCTAAATCTACACCGACAAGGGAGCTGGTGTAGATTTAGACCGGCAGTGGATTCAATGAAGTTATGTAGAGGTCGGTGCCTTTACATAACTTCGGCAGATCCACCGCAAGTGCAAGGTTATTAAGACCGGCATCTAAAACGACGGTCTTTATAAATGACCCCCTTAGTTTCAGAAATGAAATGAAAATGTATTGCCTAATGCCTAACACCATATGGACTCATCTATGCAACCAATTGCAGACAAAACATATACTGCAGGTGATATGCATGGTTGTCTAACCTATGCTAGATGAATGATAGCTGAGTGTTATGGAAATGTCTGGACTTATTTTCATACACAAAACACTATTTTTTTTTTGCAAAATGTTTTTTTTTGTGCAAATCTTAGCATCAGAATTGTTATATTTGTTGGAGAAATCCCCATTCTGCATAAAATGGTTTGAGTGTGGTGGGTTGGGATTCTCTGGGCGTGTACCTAAAAAACATGTGGTTTGCCAGTATAAATTACATTGCTCACTGGAACATCCACATTATGAGGTTAATTGATAATGCAAATCTGTACTTTTGAAAGACTGCTAAAGCCTCATTCACACATCAGTGTTCCATTTGCGATTGTGAGCCAAAATCAGGTGCGGCTCTAAACACAGAACAAGAGCAGATCTTTCCCTTGTACCTTGTCTGTGGAGGCTCCAATCCTGGTCCTGGAAATCACTAAACAAAACACTGATGTGTGAATGAGGTATAATGGTGGAGTGAGTGGAGCTTCCAGCATGGACTTGTGATCTTACAGGTGGCTAAACTACAGCAGGGATCACCTGACCACCCAACTAGCTGAAGGCTCTTCCTCTGACATCATGACTGGATGCGCTCCTCTTTCCTCCTGTTCGGCTGCATACGGTATATGTAACTGAAGAGGATGAAACAGGAGCACATCTGGTCATGACGTTAGAATTAAAGCCCATAGCCAGTTGGTCAGTCATCAGGGGCGGATTGGGAACTTAAAGTGGCCCTGGAAAAAAAACTAAAAGTGGCCCCATGTTGTAGGCAGGTCCAAATTGACAGAAGGAGGGCCAAAACAAGAGGCCTGTAATACTGTAGTGCAGCACAAAATACCACCCTAGTAGAACCAAATACCACAGTGCAGCATAAAATACTACCGAATACTGTATCGTCATCATGAGGACAGTAATAGAGTTGAGTTCAGGAGGGCACCTGCAGCCGATGAGCATCAGATCGTTATGTATGTACTTGGCCTGTGGCCATCAAGAGAGCTTGAGTGGCCCCCTGGGCATTGGCACAGAGGGCAATTTCCCTGTAGGTAATATGGCCAATGCGCCCATGGTAGTCATGTAATCCCAGTACTGCTCTTCTCTCCACAGGTTAGCTGAAAGAGTCTTCTTAGGAACAGGCCTGGAGAACCCCTTTAGGTATATAGCTGGAGTCACCATATAAAATACATACTTTACAGCAGTATTTCTCAACGCCAGTCCTCAGGGCCCACCCACAGAATGAAATCAAGTCCTGATGCATTGACACGTGTACCCTGACGATTGGAGCTGAGGAACACTAATTTAAGGGGTATAGAATATAAACACTGCCCATTTGGTTGGAGACCTCCAGCCTTGCCAAGACCGGCTCTTGATACAGTCCATGACTTTATCTAACTCCCTCCCTGTATGGTGGTATCACATATAGCTTTTTGAGACAGTCTGTGATTCAGTTTTTTTTTTTTTTAGCAAAATCCATAATGGTGTTGAAATGGAATGAGAAATATAAATAAAGCAATCATACTTCTCCTTATGGCTGGATCTACTTCTCCCTTTAACACAAAAAACTGCATCTCAAACTGCCACATGACACCACCCTTATAAGAAAAGCCTTTCAATTACGCCTTGTTCACACATCAGTTATTTGATTAGTTATTTCCATCAGTTATTGTGAGCCAAAACCATGTGCGGGTTAAAAACACCAAACAGGTGCAGATCTTTTCATTATACCTTATGTCTGTGGAGCCTCCACTCCTGTTTTGGCTCACAATAAGACTCCATTCACATGTCCTTTTTTTCTTTCCTGATTCGATCCTGATTTTTTCAGGACCCATTGAAATGAATGGATCCAGATCAGGATCGAATCAGGAAAGAAAAACAGGACGTGTGAATGGAGCCTAACTGATGGAAATAACTGATCAAATAACTGATGTGTGAACAAGCCCTTACAGATTCTTTCTATTTGTGGCTATAAAGTCATAGGGGTATGGGACCTAACTGCATGTCCTACATTTTGGAGGTGGAGGGTTTCCTTAGCAGAAAGCTCCTTCCCAATCATGAACAAAAAAACAAAGATACAGAAACTAAACCAAATTTTTATCCCTATTTATTTTGATATGCAGCAGACTAGGGACGTAGACCAGGAGGATGTCACGGTAAATTTTGCAAGCAATCCAGTCTAAGGCCTCTTTCACACGGGTGAGATTTCCGCGCAGGTGCAATGCGTGATGCTAATGCATGGCACCCGCACTGAATCCTGACCCATTCATTTCAATGGGGCTTTTCACATGAGCGATGTTTTTCACGCATCAGTTCGCCGTTGCGTGAAAATCACAGCATGTTCTATATTCAGCAGCCCTGGCCCCATTGAAGTGAATGGGGCTGCGTGAATAACGCATTGCAAACGCACGCAAGTGCGTGATTCACTGATGGTTGCTAAGAGATGTTGTTTGTAAACATTCAGTTTTTTTATCACGCGCGTGAAAAACGCATCAAAACGCTTCGCACCCGCGTGAAAAAAACTGAACAAATGTACGCAATCACAGTCAAAACTGACTGCAATTGCGTGCGGATGCGTGCAGATTTCCCGGACTGCATCTGGACTGAATCCATGACGCCCATGTGAAAGAGGCCTAACAATATCAGCCTCCTTTACGTGCTTCCTTTTTAAATGTCGCAGCTGCCGTGTCACATAATTCACATTTACATTTAAGTAAGAAAAATAACTAGAGCTTATCTGTCTGGAGTACAGTAGGGAGGAAACTGTATTGTGATAAATGTTTCTTGGAGTCAATATATGAACATTTGTAGAGTCTGAACCGGCCTGTTCTGGTGTAAACTAATGTGGGTCCATAGACAAAACATAACATTGCTGTAGTTCCACAGCGATGAAAATAAAAATATCTGATGAGGAAATGAAAATTCAGACTAAGCTGAAGATCATCAGCTTCTCCCCGAAACGACAAGTGAGAGTACTTAACATATTAAGAAATTATACCCTGGATATTAAAGGGATTGACCAACACTAAAAAAAATTACCCGGGGGTTGGACAACATGTAAAAAGAAAATAAAAAACACTCACCTTGTCACGGTATCCCTGTTCTTTTTAACCTTTTTTGCACAAAGAACCCGTTTCATGCAAGACATTTTCCCAGGGACCGGGAGGGATAAGGCGAAGGGGGGGGGGGGGTGCTGGTCGGCACTGACTGATACACGCGCATAACAAAACACAAGGTGCATATTAAAATATATAACACTATGTATTAGGCGGCTGGGACCAAGGTGGCATTATATTGCATGACTAAAAAAAGTGGTCAGAAGTACTTGGCTGAGCGCTGTGTCCCTTCTTTTCCGCTCAGCTTTGGAGAGGGCAGCAAGCATTGTACGGATTAATAGAAAGTGTATTGATTTGCTATGAATCCATGAAATGAAGGGGCTCAGGTAAGGTGCCCCCTTGTTTACTCAGCACCCAGACCTCCATAGATCAAAACTTTTGACATGTCAGAAGTTTGATAAAATGCACATATTAGGCCTTGTTCATACTTCAGTTATTTGGTCAGTTATTTCCATCAGTTATTGTGATCCAAAACCAGGTGCGGGTCAAAAACACAGAACAGGTGCAGATCTTTTCATTATACCTTATTTCTGTGTAGCCTCCACTCCTGGTTTTAGCTCACAATAACTGATGGAAATAACTGAACAAATAACTGACGTGTGAACAAGGCCTGATGTGTGATTTCAAGAAGAACCAGAAAACAATCAACTGGTAGATGCAAAGTTGAACTAAGGACCCAGGATTGTCCCTAAATTCCAAATCCACGTATCCACTAATCACTTATTAATGAATCCATGTATTTTTATCCAACTTGAAATACCTTGAGTATATGCCATTTATGTTTACAGCTAGGGATGAGCGAATCGACTTCGGATGAAACATCTAAAGTCGAGTCACATGAAACTTTGTTCTAATACTGTACGGAGCTGGAGCTCCGTACAGTATTAGAATGTATTGGCTCTGATGAGCCGAAGTTATTACTTTGCAAAGTCTCGCGTGACTTCAAATAATAACTTCATAAATCAATTTGTACTGTAAAAAACATTTCCCAAACTCGGGTTCAGTTACAAGGTACCACTAGAAACCGAACATGAGTTCGGGAAATGTTTTTTACAGTACAAATTAATTTATGAAGTTATTATTTGAAGTCACGCAAGACTTTGCAAAGTAATAACTTCGGCTCATCTGAGCCAATACATTCTAATACTGTACGGAGACGGAGTATTAGAACAAAGTTTTATGCGAATCGACTTCAGATGTTTCATCCGAAGTGGATTCACTCATCCCTATTTACAGCTTGTCAAAGGATCCAAAGGAGCCATTGTAACTTAGAGATGTTCTGTCTATCCTCTGTGTAGCTGATATATCAGAAAATATATGTATATACCATAAGGTTCCTTTCTCATCACACTTGGGGAATTCATCTGACGAATGACACTGAATGGCCATACCTCCATACCATGACCATTGGCCACAATTTTCAAAAATATATACTGCCTGTTTTGATGCAATGGACCCCTGAATAGAAAATAGTACTCTGCTATGTGACCACTTGTGCCACGCCGCGTGTCTGTACCCTGGGAAATAAAAAAGTAACAAAGTAATTAGAACATTTCTGTGAAGCAGACAAGCAGTCCGGGCCAGGCCTGTGTCATTAGCTCATGGATGACCTGAACAATTGTCATTATAGTATTAGGAGATGAAAACCAAGACAGAAAAGTGTTAAAGATTCTCCAGTGTGCAGAGACAGAAAGACTTAGTATAGTTTATTGTGATTAGGTGGCTTATAAGCAGGGCTGTGGTGTCGCTAAGCCAAAGTCCTGACTCCAACTTGGACTCCTCCGAATCCTTCATAAAGGCTGGTTTCACACGAGCGAGTGTCACGATCCGGACTCACAGTGTGAGTACCAGACAATGGTAAGATAGGACCCAGCACTGCCGGGGTCGAATAGCATTATATTAGAGATGAGCGAGCATGCTCGGGAGCAATTTTCGAGTAGTAGCGTACGCATCTTCTAATCTGTACGCTAATGCGTACGCATCTTGTAATTTGTACGCATTAGCGTACAAATTTATAAGATGCATACGCATTAGTGTACAGATTATAAAATGCGTATGCTACTACTCGAAAATTGCTCCTGAGTACGCTTGACCGAGCATGCTCGCTCATCTCTATTAATGATGCTATTCAACCCTTAAAACAGTTCTGGAATGTATAGGATAACACTGGCAGCATTATGTCAGTGTTATCCAACGCATTCCAGACCTCTAAGGGTTACATAGCATCAAATCAATGTAATGCTATGCGACCCCAGCAGTGCTGGATCCGATCTTACCATTGTCCGGGAATCACACTGTGACTTAGGATCGTGACACTCGCTCGTGTGAAACCAGCCAAATGGGCAATAATTTAGTAATAAAAAAGTTACGCTAGTAAAATGGTAAGGTGGGGCTTATTCTCACCGGCATGTAAGTAAATCAGGCAACTTAGATCTTAGATCATATTTATTGGAATACAGTTTCTGAACAAATACTACAAGTGTGGAGATGCTGTAGGCCATGGTAGCACACTTAGGTCAAGCAGGCTGCTCACAGTAGCACAAGCAACATGTGGCTGGTGTTATCCTGTTTAAAAAGAGATCCAGGAAAACTTTAGAGAAATGGCATACGACTGGTTCAATGACCAAATCAATGTAACACCAAGCCGATAGTGTACCTTAAACAAAGACTAGAGGAGTTCAGCTACTTATATTATGCCACCCCAAACATAATTCTGGGAGCAGGACCAGTGTGACATTTCTTTGTGAAGGCCTTTTCATGGTGTTGCCCATGTGGTCTCCAGAACAATCTCTGACTATCATTGCAAGACAAAAGCATTTTTTGAGAGCATAGACCTCCATTCCAGCCTCCACTGCCGTCTTACTGTGCCCCATGATAGCCTTTAAGAGCATTGGCGTGAGGTCACTGGAATACCTGTAGCTCGACATTTGGCTTGTAGCCCAATGTCGTGTAAACATGTTCTGATGGTTTGTGTAGATATTGTTTGCCGCTCTAGGGTTGGGATGTGACGTCTAATTTAACTTGCAGTATGGATCACTATGCTCCATTCTTCAAATCAAATCTCCTTTCTCCTAACCACTGGGACACTCAGGCTAGGCGTGTAGCGATCTGCTGGAGTGATAAACTATGATCTCTCAGTTCATGGATTCTGTTGCGCTCAGTTTACAAGTGGTTATAACTGGCATGGCAATGAACAGGAGGCATTGCACAATCAACCCACAGGACTTGTTCCGATTTTTGAGGTTTAATGTGGATGAAAAACTTTGCTTCCAATCTGCCTTTTATGCTCTTCCCACATGCCACAGATTGGGGCTAGGTGCTTAAAAAAATTTGATCATCTGCAGATCATAGCGATACCTGCTACTTTCTTGATTTTAATAAACCTATGGCTCGTCCTTCTTGGTGTTGCAATCTGAATGTTGAGAACAGTACGTGCTGGGAGCTTTCCCATCACACATGGTAAAAGTAGACTACAGATGCTGTATGAAAAAAACCCTGGCATGTATAATTGTGTTTTCCTGTATGTGGCATCTACAGTGAATATTGCATTTTACACATCCCTCATACTATACGCAAGTGAATACATTGTGAAGACATTTTTTAATCAACGTTTATGTCAAAAGTTTGTTTGCAGTTAATTAGACGTCCCCCAAGACGAGGTGGGGGGTTAACCCTCTGTTAGTGCTGAACCCACCCTTTCCTCGAGGGCAGATCCTTCAACTGAACATTGTGCTCAGCTGCCAAAACTCGCTGACCTACTTCTTCTATTATTTGCTTCTTTCATCTTGGGATTATGAAACAATTCAATTTTCTTATGCTACGGTTGTGATGACCTTCTATAAAGTAAAAGCCCTTTCAACATTTCTCCCAGTTCCTCTGGGCTGCATCTTGGAGCGTTGGCACTGTGAGTTACCTCTCCCTCCATCCTCTGCTGTCTCATCCGGAGACATGTCATGTGCACTTATACTGATGTATGGTAACTGGTGGGAAGGCAGCTTATATAACCTTGGGCACGGAAAAGAAGCAAGAACTGAAGAGCCTATATAAGTAAGAGTTAGCAGTGAAAGGCCAATCACCAACTACATCCATCCTCCAGCAGCAGAAGAAGCATTTGGTCACATGCCAGGGACATTTGCTAGTCAGAAGAGCGTGTTGAGGTTATTTCTACTTCCGAATGTGACCTTCCTATAGCAACGGAGTGAGTTCTCAAAAAACACAAAGGGGTCTAGCACTGGACTAGATTCAGCTTGTTAGGGCCCTTTTAAACAGCCCAATACTCGGGACAACGACCAGGAATAAACTGTTCATACCTGATCATTGCCAGCTCGGTAAAGGGGGTTATCCAACTTTAAAGAGGACCTTTCCCCTCTCCTGACATGCATTCCCCATGTAATAACAATTCTGGAGCATCTATTCTTATGTCTCTATGTTGTGCCATTCCTTTATTATTTGCACTAGAAGTTATGCTAGCAGTCTGCAGTAAGGGTACAGAGGGGAGGTAACCAGTTGGGGGTGTGTACCTGCACAGTCTGAAAATGGCAGGACTGATTGGATAGAGTCTGTCTGTGCATGTACACACCCCCAACTTGTTACCCCCCCCTCCTCTGTACCCTTACAGCAGACTGCTAGAAATTCATTCATAACTTCTAGGAGGAATAATAAAGGAAAGGCATAACCTAGATTCATAAGAATAGATGTTCCAGAATTGTTATTACACAGGGAATGCATGAAGCTATTAAAACAGGAATGTCAGGAGTGGTGAAAAGTCCTCTTTAAACTTTTTTAACAGACCCCTTCAGAGTGGCTGGACCCAAGGTGGGGTTGACACTTACCTGGTCTCTGCCACTGAATTGCCGCCTCTGCAGGTCCCATGTCTCTGGGAATAAACATCCTGTTAAAGGGGTCGCATGTGACCGCGGCAGCCAATCACTGGCCGCAGCAGTGACATGTCACCCATGTGGTACATCACTGGGTCACGTGCCGAATGAGTGACAGGTCACCGCTGCAGCCAGTGTTGATTCCCAGAGACCCAGGACCTGCAGAGTTGGCCGTGGAGCGATGGAGCAGGGACCAGGTAATTATGAACCCCACCGCAGGTCCAGCCACTCTGAAAGGGTTTGATAAAAAAGTTGGATAACCCCTTAAAAATACATTTCCGTGCAGCAATCATCTCCTCTGTATAGGAATGAATGATCCCCACGGCTATACATACATTTTCACAATAATAACCGGTTACCAGACAAATGAGCATTTTGTTAGTTTGTTGGTGGCACATTTATGTGGGGGCAATTATTGGGAACGAATAATTGTCCCCATAATCTGCCAATATAAAAGAACCCATACAACTATGCCTGAGATTTTAAAATAAAAATCATTCTATATAAACGAGTACATTTGTAAATGCAGTCGATTATTCATCACGCACGGATCCTGACATTCTGGCCATACATATTAGATGAATGTCAGCTGAACCCGCTGATTTTGGCAGCACCAGCAAACCATCTAATGTGTATGGACGTTTCCCAGTTCTACCCTGACCGCAGATGTTGGGGGGAGGGGGGGGTGAGAGCAAAAGCAGGTGACCAAACGAGCATTTGGCTGATGGCTAGCTAGGCTGTTGAGGTCCTATAATGCAGTGTGACATTCCGTTTTTCCTACATCTGATGACTGTACAGTGCTTGGTGTAAGGATAAAAAATTACCTGAAGGCAAATCACCAGAAAAAGTTCAATGCAGATCTTGAATAATGTGAGATTTTATCTCTGAAGTTGGAATTATTTTGAATGCAGCTGTGAACAAAAATACAGAATTCTATCTCTGGATCAGTACATGTAATGTATGTACACAATGGGGGAGATGTATCAAAGCTGATGCAAAGGAAGCAACCAATCAGGTTCTAGCTTTAATTTTTCAGAGCTCCTTTGGAAAATGAAAAGTAGAATCTGGTTGGTTGCTATGGGCAACTAAGCCAGTTTTCCTTTGTACCTGTTTTGATAAATCTCCCCCAATCATCATACTTTTTATGAAGACTTGTTCTGTATATAAAATATAAGATGATATCATGAAGCTGAACATACACTTACAGCTTAAAGGGGTTGTCTGGGTTTAGAATTAAACCCAGACATAAGTGGGTGGAGCATCAGAGCATTTCATGCTTCCCCTTGCCCTGCGCTGCATCGTCCAGGGCAAGGTCTGTCTTGTTTACATCCTCACTATGTTAGGCAGAGACTTCCGCCTAGCAGTGATCCCGTTGACATCACTGGCACAAATGGGTGGTCTATAGCGCTGCCCAAGGCTCTAAAGCAGACTAGGGCAGTGTTATAGATCGCCCATTTGTGCCGGTGACATCAACGGGATCACTGCTAGGCCAAAGTCTCCGCCTAGCATACTCATGTGAAGCCAGGTACATCACAGGGAGTAAAGAAAACAGACCTTGTCCTGCGTGATGCAACGCAGGGCAAGGGGGAGCATCGGAGCAAGAAATGCTCCGATGCTCCATTTAGACATGCTAAATGAGTGAAGAAAGGACAACCCCTTAAAGGGTCGCATCAACATTCCTTAAAAATAATGATTTATGAAGGTAGCTGTAATTATGTAATGTATTTCTTTTTAATTCATTGCTCCTATCTTCTGGTCTGTGGTCACATGACCATGTCCAGGCAGATCTTTCTTACTTCCTGTGATGTTATGTCCATGGGCATGTCAGTGCTAGAGGAGTGTCAAGGTGAAATGCATCATGGGTTTGGTTGGATGCAGCAACAGAAGCGCTACATACAGGATGGAAACCAACCAGAGTGATCTGTTACATGGTGAAAGCAGGTCAGGAGGGTCCAAATTGGAAAAAAAGCATGAACAAGATGTACATGAGGTTAACAAGTACATGAGCATATCTACTAAAAACCATACTAATCATGGAACTCACCCGTAACCCCTTAAGGACAGTGCCTAGTTCGGGCCTTAAGGATGCTGCATTCCACAGTGCCCCAAATGCCATCCAGTGCCCCCATTGCCATCCACAATGCCTGCCAAGTGCCATCCACAGTGCCCCCAGTGACCCCCCGAGCCGCATTTTTTGCAGGTCAAATGCGGACCCGTTCACTTCAATAGGGCTGCAAAAGATCCGCACGTCCGTTTCGCGGCGGTCAGTATCACAGAGGTTAGCCATCACTGGGATAGGATAACTTTATTGAGGGAGTTCTGTTTCGCAAAATGCGGAACGTAAATGGCCGGCATCCGTGTTTTGCGGGTTCGCAATCTGCGGACTGCAAAACAGACACTGTCATGTGCATGAGGCCTTGGGCTGAGATAAACATGTACATTAATTAATTTCTTTGACACATTTAATTTTAAAGGATCTTCTAGATGATAACTGTTGATTGTCTATGATGGCATTTAAGCATGATGTTTCAAGTTTTTCTTTAAAGGGAACCTGTCACTGTGTCTGATCTGCAGGCAGCATAATATAGAGCAGGAGGAGCTGAGCAGATATACCGTATATATATATATATATATATATATATATATACAGTACAGGCCAAAAGTTTGGACACACCTTCTCATTCAAAGAGTTTTCTGTATTTTCATGACTATGAAAATTGTAGATTCACACTGAAGACATCAAAACTATGAATTAACACATGTGGAATTATATACTTAACATAAAAGTGTGAAACAACTGAAAATATGTCTTATATTCTAGGTTCTTCAAAGTAGCCACCTTTTGCTTTGATTACTGCTTTGCACACTCTTGGCATTCTCTTGATGAGCTTCAAGAGGTAGTCACCTAAAATGGTTTTCACTTCACAGGTGTGCCCTGTCAGGTTTAATAATTGGGATTTCTTGCCTTATAAATGGGGTTGGGACCATGAGTTGTGTTGGGCAGAAGTCAGGTGGATACACAGCTGATAGTCCTACTGAATAGACTGTTGGAATTTGTATTATGGCAAGAAAAAAGCAGCTAAGTAAAGAAAAACTAGTGGCCATCATTACTTTAAGAAATGAAGGTCAGTCCAAAAAATTGGGAAAACTTTGAAAGTGTCCCCAAGTGCAGTCGCAAAAATCATCAAGTGCTACAAAGAAACTGGCTCACATGAGGACCGCCCCAGGAAAGGAAGACCAAGAGTCACCTCTGCTGCGGAGGATAAGTTCATCCGAGTCACCAGCCTCAGAAATCGCAGGTTAACAGCAGCTCAGATTAGAGACCAGGTCAATGCCACACAGAGTTCTAGCAGCAGACACATCTCTACAACAACTGTTAAGAGGAGACTGTGTGCAGCAGGCCTTCATGGTAAAATAGCTGCTAGGAAACCACTGCTAAGGACAGGCAACAAGCAGAAGAGACTTGTTTGAGCTGAAGAACACAAGGAATGGACATTAGACCAGTGGAAATCTGTGCTTTGGTCTGATGAGTCCAAATTTGAGATCTTTGGTTCCAACCACCGTGTCTTTGTGCGACGCAGAAAAGGTGAACGGATGGACTCTACATGCCTGGTTCCCACCGTGAAGCATGGAGGAGGAGGTGTGATGGTGTGGGGGTGCTTTGCTGGTGACACTGTTGGGGATTTATTCAAAATTGAAGGCATACTGAACCAGCATGGCTACCACAGCATCTTGCAGCGGCATGCTATTCCATCCGGTTTGCGTTTAGTTGGACCATCATTTATTTATCAACAGGACAATGACCCCAAACACACCTCCAGGCTGTGTTAAGGCTATTTGACCAAGAAGGAGAGTGATGGGGTGCTACGCCAGATGACCTGGCCTCCACAGTCACCAGACCTGAACCCAATCGAGATGGTTTGGGGTGAGCTGGACCGCAGAGTGAAGGCAAAAGGGCCAACAAGTGCTAAGCATCTCTGGGAACTCCTTCAAGACTGTTGGAATAGCATTTCAGGTGACTACCTCTTGAAGCTCATCAAGAGAATGCCAAGAGTGTGCAAAGCAGTAATCAAAGCAAAAGGTGGCTACTTTGAAGAACCTAGAATATAAGACATATTTTCAGTTGTTTCACACTTTTTTTGTTAAGTATATAATTCCACATGTGTTAATTCATAGTTTTGATGCCTTCAGTGTGAATCTACAATTTTCATAGTCATGAAAATACAGAAAACTCTTTGAATGAGAAGGTGTGTCCAAACTTTTGGTCTGTACTGTATATTTGTGGGAAAAGATTCAGTATAACTTGTAATTCATTCATTTAAATCCCTGCTCTTTCCACACTTAGGAGTCCAGTTTCAGTGACTGCCTTCTTTATATAAGTGTGCATGAAAAGATAGCTATCAACCACTATGTAAGACCGCCTACTGGACTCCTAAGCATCAGATGGATGCATGGATTTGATGAATAAAATACAAGCTATACTGCATCTTTTCCCACAAAACTATGTATCAATCTGCTCTGCTCCTCCTGTGCTATACAATACAGTGCTGCACCCACAACATTACAAGTTCCCTCTAAATCACCTTGAAACATTTTGTGACTTACCATGGTTCAGTCCCACTGTCTTGCTCCCCTTCTGGCTTCTCTCTATTTGACCTGATGATGTCATCACAAGCAAAATGTCTGAAAGTAAAAAAACAATTGAAGAGAACAAAAGTTTTCTTTATTTCAGGTGCACAAACACACACCATATTCGGCACGGGGCGGAATCACACATGAAGTGCCGTCTGTTTTGCTCTCTTCTTCTGTTTTTTAATGTTATGGACTAATGAGGTTGAGCAACACCTGAAGAGAAACAGTGAGTCACCCGGTGGGTGAATATTGGTGCAAATAGTGACAATTAAGCAGCGCCACCCCGCTCTGTTTCTAGAGATATATTTTTGAAACTGTCTGAAAGCTCATGGTCCTCCACATTTCACTGCAGAATTGACTGTAATGTATTTCCTGATCTTGATTATGAACTTTCACTATGGCCTTACTTTAGCTCCTGCCTTGCTCCCTTGGGTTTTACGCCTTTTGTTGACCTTGTTCCATCTCAGATCTTACCTGTTACTTCTGACCATCTCTGACCGCCTCCTTTATATTGCTTATTGTGACTGCTTTTCTGTATCATTTCATGTCTTCGTGTCTGACATCATCAGCACAGCACCTGCCACCAGTCGGTGACTACCCTAGAGGCTGCAGATCTGTGAGAGTCCACACCTCTGTCAGGGGTTTGAGGGTGGAGAATGGGAAACCAATGTGTTCTAATGTGCAGTGACCCTACAATTCTCTAATACGTGCTGGATTTAATATGCTCGTGGACCATGGAAACTTGTGAGATCTCAGCTGTGATGTGAACAGATTTTCCACCCAACATTATGAACACACGACTCATTTTCTGTCAGTTCACCGCTTTTCCACTTGTTCTATTCTTATGGAATGGTTTCTGGAAGCGAATGAACAACATCCCAGGAGGCTAAGCAAGAGGAAGGTCAACTAAGGCAGCAAATAATCACCAACCAACCATGATCAAGGATATGAACATTTATTGTCTTCATAGAATAAATACCAGTATTTACATACAATAAAAGGAGAAGATACAAGTTCATAAATATTACAAAGAAATGGAAATGTATTGCGGAAAATGAATTTATATCACTTCTTAAAAATGAGCTTCCCTTGTTAATATTCTACGTGAAGAGGGTTTAATAAAAAATACATGATGTAGCATCTCTTAGGCCTCTGTATGCGTCATGTCTGGCCTCCACTAAGGATGTCTGCTGGCAAAAGCTCCTGACGTCATTGTGTCCATAGGGTTCATTAACCCAATGTAGGTACTGCTAGTATACCACAAAAAAGGGAAGGGGGGGTCTATTCCATGCAACATTATCCATTAAAAATACATATATTACACATTATAATTTTTATAGGGGTTGTCCTGCCTAGGAGCCAACCAATCTAATCCTTGAAACTGTTCCCAATTTTTTTTAATAAAAAAAAACGAAAAAAAAAAACACTTACCTGTTCATGCAGTCCTCATTCCTGGCTGCTTCCACTGGACCGGAAGTAGCTTGGAGGAGTGATGGCTGTGGTCAATCACTGGCCTCAGAGGTCATGTGCCAGAACGGCATGTCACAGCTAGTGATGTAGTGATGTGCCATTTTAGCATGTGACTGGACACAACGATCACAGGACCAACCCACTTACGGTCTGATGTCATGTGGCCGAGAATGGGTCACGGTAAATGGGTGTTTTTTTATTTAAATTGGGCAGAGGTTCCAAGGATTGGGTTGGTCAGCTACTAGGCCGGACAACCCCCTTAACATTGGGAACTGATTAGCTATATATCCCTCTTTCCGATCATAAAGTAGAATATATCACAGATCACCGTAAAAGGTATATGTAGGCACCTTTCCTCAGCATATATGTCAAATGGAGGCCATTAACATGGCCTTACTTGCCTCACATTACAGTGTACGGCAGGGTTCCAGCACAGATTATTACAAAAAGGGTTGTACAATCACCTAATAAACCACATGGTAAAAATAGCTGTAAGGCAATCAATAGGTGCATCGAAAGCTACTTGTCCAAACCCCCCCATATTTTTCATATATTGAGGCAGATAAGCAGCTATCAGGCACCATTTATCTTGGCGGCAACAACATAATCTGCTGGTGTAAAGATGCCGACAATCACCCGAAGCGCTCGTTCATTGGGTGAAAAGGCCGGTCATGCGAACACCTCAATCATCGTTTTTGGGCAGCAGATCGTGCTGTTAACAATGATTCTGTACGAGAATGTAAATGCAGCCCTTCACCTCCGCTCAGGAGCAAGCGTTTATTGGGAAGGAAGTCTTCCTTCCCAATAATCGTCTGCTCCATCAGACATATAAAATAAACCCTTCGAATCCTTGTTTCCCCATAGACAGCAGATTTTAGGTAAACCCTAAACAGTTCTGATCTGACCTTGACCCTAAACATGAGCAGTTAGCAAGAGCTTAAAGGGGCTGTCTGACTTCAGCAAATGGAAAGTTGATACAAGGCACTTACTAATGTATTGTGATTGTACATATTGCCTCCTTTGCTGGTTTGATTCATTTTTCCATCACATTATATAACGCTCATCTCCAGGGGTTACGACCACCCTGCAAACCAGCAGCGGTGGTCGTGCTTGCAGCCTCCCTCCCAAATAATTCTTTCATACATTAAAAGTCAATTTACTAGAAATTGCACCAGGGTTAAAAGGGTGTGTCCAGTCTTCTGCCCCAACCTGTGTATATATATATATATATTTATTTAATAATTAATTTTTCCTTTGTGTATTTAGCCATAGCAACATACATCTGCACACTGGGATGTGCTAACTGACCCCCTTTTTCTTTGCAGTTTGTAGTGGAGGTGTGGCTACTCCATTTAGTTGTGCACTCCTGACCAGCCTGTCTGCCCCATAGGCTGATTTTAATTAGTGTAAGTATACGCCTTCATTCACACGTCCGTATTTTTCTTTTCCAGATTTTCGGTCCGTTTTTTGCGGATCCGTGTTTCCGCAAAAACCTTCCGTTTTTACCAATTGTACATCCACATCCTTCCGTTTTTCCGCAAAAAAAAAAAAAAAAGAGGAATATATGTTGGTAGGGTATTTCTTTCTATTTCCTGGAAACGGATCCGCAATTGCGGATGACATATTGATGCCTTCCGCATATCATCCGCATTTTTTGTGGACCCATTGACCACAATGGGACCACGGACCGCATATGCGGACAAAAGTAGGACAAGCTCTATCTTATTTGCGGATCCGCATAACGGAACGGAACAACGGATGCGGACAGTATACGGAGTGCTGTCTGCATTTTTTCAGGACCCACTGAAATGAATGGATCCGCATCCTATCCACATGATTTGCGGATCAGATGCGGATTGGATCAGGAAAGAAAAACAGGATGTGTGAATGAAACCTAAAGCTGTAGCCTGCTCTCCCTGGAAGCCTTTTGGTACCAGGAGAGGTATAGAGTGGACTCTCATTGCATTCAGTGGTAGCCATCTGGCACCAGGTGAGGTATAGAGTGGGCTCAGCATGCATGTTGGTTCCTGCATTCACTGAATTTAATGGAGGCCATTTTGGCACTAAAAATTATAAAAAGCAGAGTGGACCCAGCATGCATGTGGAACCTGCACTCCCTGAATTTTATGGTGGCCGCAAGACACATAACAGGTAGCATTTAGTGTTAAGTCCCGTCTTACAGAGATCGCCTGGACGTTTGGCAGATGGGCCCAATATATATATATATATATATATATATATATATATATATATATATATACACACACACTATGGGACACATTTACGCCAGTCTAAATAAGCCGTATAGCTCATAAGCCCTATAGCTAAAATGATGACTGAGACCGGCCCGGCCCCTTCCCACACCACGCCCACCATTTTAGACCTGGCGTGAGCAGGGAATAAGTCACATATTCTGCCGTTCCATGGTGTGCAACAGAGTCTGCGCCAGATATACACTACAAAAGTGGCATACATCTGGTCATAAATTACCCCCTATATAAATATATACATATATAAATTTTATATGTGTGTGTATATACGTATATATGTCTGTGTATTGCCTTCCTATCTTTGCTTGTGTTGTAAAAATTGGTAACAGAGCAATCAAGCTGATAAGTGCTGGTTATTTTATGGAGATCTACAGAAATGTCTGCACCTTACTCTAGCCTATTGTCCCTGCCATAGGGTTTGGCTGACTCCTGTAGTAACAAGCTGCTCACTGCGTACACCCTGAAGATATCGGCAGGAGGAGAATATAAAGTACCACATGCAGGATGCTTCTGGCAGTGGTCCGCCCGGACTCATGGCTCTCTTGATGTTCTTCTCTCACACAGAAACATCTTCAATGCCGGCTGGAATGGGAATAGAAACAAGCGGTTACTTGTTGAGTACACGTGGAGGAGGTATTTCCCACTGTGACTTCAGTAATGGTACACTGATATCGCTAACAAGTAGACTGAAAGGTTGATGATCCCCTGTATCGACCTTGTGTCTCTGGGAATGAAAAACCAGCGCTGATTCTTTTTAAAATGGATTATTTAAAGTCTCGGCTTCAAAGCAGAGCAAAAGGAGCACATAATTGATATGTGTACATACTGTATATATAGCCCCACAGGGGGGTGTAGAAATGTCATTTCTGACATTTGTCATGAGACATCTCATCAATGGACGTCATAGAAGGGGATTCCCCACTCAGGACCACCCTCTATGTGCTGGAGGGGAGAAACGCTAAACAAGACTTTCAGGGGACTCTATGGGGGCGACTTCTGCCACTTTATGCCTCTTGACTGTTCTCTCAGAGGAATACATCAGGAAATCCAAGACTAAGTGTCTTACATTGGTCCAGAAAGCTTTCTTAAGCAGCATGCACTATGCAGCAAAAATAATACTGTGCAAGATTAGTAGAAAATATATTGATAATCTGGCAGGTTGAAGGTAAATCCGTGGAAAAATAGAGACAGTAGGGTGCTGGGTCTGCAAGGGGTGAGAATAGCAGCACATGGACCTAAAAATACTTTGAGAGTCATCTATCTTGTAGGTTGTCTAATTTGACACCCTAGATTATCAGATTACAATCGGAAAATATATATAACGTCTATGTACATACCACAAGTAAGGAGTCATATTGAAGTTTTAGGACATTTTAAAGGAAGTCTGTCACCTTATTTTCACCTATATAACTAACAGCACTGCCCCACAGAAGATTGCAGACACATCCCAGAAATACCTGTGTGCACTGTGTGTCTGTAGTCCATGTCCAGGAAAAGCACTTTTATTCTGCAGGAAAACAGCTCCCAAGTGCCCAGCTCTGCTGCTGCAAGTGACCAAAGCAAACCAGACTGAAGAGGGCTGGGCTGCTTTAGCTGCTCATATCTTGGGATTGGTAGCAGATAGAAAAAAGACCTACTTTGAAAGCTGGCATTCCAAGCTTTCAAATGATACCAGAATCACAGCATTATATCCAGTATATCAGAAGACATAGCTGTTAGAAATCGAGTCGGTAGAGAAAGCTGTTTTTACTTTCACTTTCAGCCGGGCACTTGGGAGCTGTTTTCCTGCAGAATAAAAGTGTTTTCCTGGACATGGAATACAGACACACAGTGCACACAGGTATGTCTGGGATGTGTATGCAATCTTCTGTGGGGCAGTGCTGTTAGTTATATAGGTGAAAATGAGGTGACAGACTCCCTTAAAAGTCACAGAGATGGCACTGATTTCATGAGAAACCATGGCTTAGGCAGGGTGCTGAACCTCCTTAAAGAGACCAGTCCTGGCAATGCTCTATGGGAAACGAATATGCAAAGAGGTATCTCCCAAGAAAGAGAACCATCTAGGAGTCACTATTCAACAAGCTTTGGTACTTGACAAGGCAATACAGCCAAGCCAGATATCTATCTATAGACAGCTGTTTCGGGGTGCTTGCCTCTCATCAGTATGGAGTAGGACTGTGGCTGGCTCAATACGATGCCTTGGAAGCTTCTTAGGCAGGGTGCCAAATCTCATATGTGAAACCCTGATTAGGACAGGAATGATTTACATGACGGAGGAGAAGATCTCTGTTTTTGGATTGGTGGAAACTGATTACTGTTTCTGTCTTGAACCGGTTGTCTGTACTGAAGGCCGACATCTAGCTGTCTGAATTAACCTTCTAGACCGGTCAATAAATTTTGATGAAAAACAGAAGGTCTGGAGGGGGCGGTAATGAGAACACAACCCTGTTCACAAGTCTTGGACATATGTGTTAAATTGGCATGGCTGTGAGAATCAATGCACCTTTCAAGACTCTAACAGGACGAATAAATCACAGCGAGAGAGGTCCTTGTGTGGAGAGCCGGGTCCAGGTCTCTCACAGACTTTAAAATACCCAAAGGTGTACGCTTCCACCAGAGGTGAGAGCTCAAATATCTGAAATGTCAGTGTAAAAGCCCCCCATTCTTCACATAGTTTTTGACATCCTCTCTTGGGCTTCTGCCAGCAGTTCTACTCACTGTCGGCTTGTTACAGAGAGAATGGCACTGGATTATGATTACAGGATTTCAGGAGGAAGCCATGTATAATAGTTTCCAGGGCTTATTGCAATGTTCGTCACTGACGGGAAGCTTGGCATAGCGGAGATGTCCCTGCAGGACCTAGCTCGTGCATACTGATATGAGCTTAAGCACTTGTGGCATACTTACGCTTCACGGCTAAAAGAGTGTTGCCATGGCAACAGGCCACCGATGTCACAGTATAAGGGTGGCTCTCTTCAAGTTGTACCATTTTGGGGACCCCAATTCCCTCATCTCTGCGTCCTAATCGTCCTCTGGCTCCTTTTCCCCAGGTCAAGACTTGGCCATCTGTAAAGGAAACATCTGGTTTAGTTATTAAAGAAGAACTCCCACAAAAATTTTTATTCCATGTCCTGCTAGAAATGTACATGATGTAATCTGTAGTGAATGTCATTTTCTTACCAGTAGCTGAATTTTTGACTTATATCATCCTGAAGTTTCTTATCTGTGTCATGTGACTAGGAATTAGACCCACCAACTCACACAGTGCCTTATGTGTGGACAGGAAGTCTAATTTTCTATGCATTCCTATGGGAGCCTCACTTTCAGTCTCATAGGAATGAATAGAGCAGTGACTGGCTTCCTGTCCTGGGTCAGTTGGAGGTCAGGGAGTTGGTCACATGACACAGCTACAATAAGAAGAGAGTGGAAACTCTCAATTTCAGCCTCTGATAAGAAAATGACAATCACTACAGATTATATCATGCAGCTTTCTAACAGGTCAGAGAATACATTTTTTTGCGGGAGTTCTTCTTTAAGGGATTACGGTCCAGCCAGGCAGTGTACACCGACTCTGCAACCTCTGTCCCCACGGCTAGGAGTGTACAGGACACCATGATACATGCATTTTATTTCTTCCAGGGATGGTCCGCATCGATCTCACAGCTGAAAGCAACTTTGCATAAGTATTCAGAATTGTTGTAGACACTAGGAGGACATTATCGGTATTCTCATCGGTGGTCCATAGCTGACACCAAGGAACACAATGAACAAACATTCTGGGTGCTCTAATGGTATGAAACCACGTAAAATCTGAGAATATCCCTAAAAGGCCCGCAACAGCAGGAAAGGTATCCTTAAAGGGCTATTCCCATCTGGAAATTTCTGAAAGGATATGCCGTAAATGTTTGGTAATTGCAGGTGACACCTCACGAGGCGCTGTTACATGCCACTGGGCATGGAGAGGAGGCTGGCTATTTTCAGAAGACCCATAGAGGTGAATGGAGAGAGCTGCGCATACGTATGTGGTCACCTCTCCATTTCCGACAGCGAATGCCGGGCCCCGTTCTTGAGACAACAAGTGGGATCTGCACCTGTTGGACATTTATGGACATATAGGGGACACATTGAAAGAGGGCATCACTCTGTGAAGGGAGCACTCAAGGGACATCACTGTGGGCACAACACACAGTGTGGGGGCACTTAATAGGGTGTCACTGTGATGCTGCCAGTTAAGGGGGCACCACTCTATGAGGAGGTCACCCAAGGACTCATGACTCACTGTATGAGGGGGGCACTCAAGGGGGCATCACTGTATGAGGAGGTCACCCAAGGAGGCATCACTGTATGAGGGGGGCACTCAAGGGGGCATCACTATGTGTGGATGCACATAAGACGACATCATAATGTGTGTCGGGCACTTAGAGGGCATCACTTTGTGGGGGCCATTTAAGGAGGCCTTATTTAGTGTGCGTGCACTTAAGGGAGCATCCTGCTGTGAGGAGGCACTTAGGAGCATCATACTGCATGGGGAGCACCATACTGTAAAGGAAAGCACAAATGGGCATCATACTCTGTTGGGGCACTAAAGAGGTATCATACTGTTTGAGAGGCTCTGAGGGGCATCATTACTGTCAAAGGGGGCACTTAGGGGCATTACTATTGTGATGTGGCACTAAGGGGACATTCTTGTTGTGTTGGAGCCCTAAGGGGATTGGGTGGGATTAGAAAATAACAACTTGCCACACTGCGTAGCACACCACTGAAATATGCCAGGTCCTTCAGGAGCGAGAGATGTTCTTTGTAGCCATTCTTCACTCTCCTAAGAATAAGACCCCCATCTAGTAAAGGGGTATTTCCATCTTAGAAAGTTATGGCTTATCACCAGAACCCCTGCAGATCCTGAAAACCAAGGACCAAGTCCGCTTTGACACTTCTAAACAGCGGCAAACCCCGGCCACAAAGTGATAGTATATTGCACACTCTACCATGTTTTCCTGAGGAAGGATAGTCAACAAGCAGGTAGCTAGATATGTTATTCTGGTGTGCAGAGCTTCCCACATTGAGTAATACGAGTATGTTGGTACACAGCGGTGCACGTCATCCGCTACACACCACATGAAATGTCAATTCTAAATGCCTGTGTTTGAAGTGGAATAATTATGTTTATTTACTCAGGTGAGTAACAGAATGGAAAAACTCTGACTATGTAATAACATTTCCACCGGATTTCAACGTCATGTGATTTACAATCTTTTACAATCTCTGTATTCCAGCTTTTATTAAATTTATGATCCAGATTAATAGAATCTAGAAGCTTTAGCCCGAGGTTAGCACTACAGCTCCAATATCAGTAGCTTGAATTTGGTGGAGTGTCAGGACATTGATTTTGGGTTGACCTGGAAGTTCCCATCAAAATTTGTTCCTATAACACTGTGTGGCCGCAGGCTTAAAGGGGTTATGCGAGACTATATATGTGATTATACTTACCTCTGTCCCCACTCCTTGAACCGCTCCTTGTCCTCTGCCGCTGCTGCCTCTCCACATTCCCAGTTGAAAACATCCGATGACAGGGGGAGCAGCCAATGGCATGTGGAGACGAGCCTCCCTAGTATCGCTGGTGACGCTAGGGAGTCTCGTCCCCGCCTGCCATTGGTTGCTCTCCTCAGTCACCGGATGTTTACATCGCTGCATGGGGAGAAGCAGCAGCGGCAGTATGGGGACAAGGAGCGGGGACTGAGGTAAGTATAATCACCATGAGGGGCCCTGCACATGAAAGGGGGGTGGGTTGTACAGTCTTGGATAACCCCTTTAACAAAAATGTTAGCCCTGTTAGTCCAAACATTAACCCCTTAGTGACCAGCCCGTTTTGAGCCTTAAGGCCCTTTTACACGGGCCGATGTGTCTCTCTGCCCGAGCGCCGATCAGCGATATCGGCGCTCGGGCAGGGAGCCTTTACACGGCCCGATGAATCGAGCGCCGGGCCGCACGAGTGATTGCTGTATCGCTCGTGCGGCCGGAAGCTCCATACTGTCAGGCGCACGTCGCCTGTTTACACAGGCCGATGTGCGCCCGACAGATTGGATCTTTTGTAGAAACCAAAAGATCCAATCAGCCGACGAACGAGCGTTTTGCTCGTTCGTCGGCTGATTAGGGCCACTTTTACACGGGCCGATTATCGGCACTAGCGTTCCTAGGAACGATTTTTCGGCCGATAATCGGCCCGTGTAAAAGGACCTTTACTGACCAAGTGTTTTTCTTCCTTTTTTCATCATTGCCTTCCAAGAGTAAAAACTTTTTTATTTTTACGTCTATATAGCTGTATGAGGGCTTGTTTTTTGCATGATAAGTTGTAGTTTTAATGGCACAAAACTTTCTGATTAACTTTTATTAACTCTTTCTGGGAGGGAGATGGGAAAAACAGCAATACTGCCACTGAGTTTTTACGTAATAAATTTTACAGCGCTCAATTTTAGATATAAATAAAATAATATCTTTATTCTCTGGGTCAGTACGATTACAGCGATACCAAGTACATATAGTTTTTTTCTGTTTGACTACTCTTGTTCAATAAAACCTCTTTTTTTTTTTTTACAAGAAATAAAATCTTTTTGCATTGCCACATCCAAAGATCCATAACTTCTTTATTTTTCTTTCTATGGAGTTGTGTGAGGGCTTCAGTGTTAAGGGACGACTTGTAGTTTTCATTGGTGTCATTTTGGAGTAAATAACGCTTTTTTATGACTTGTTATTAAGATTTGTCAGTGGCAACTAAGTATAAATTAGCAATTCTGTCTTTTTTTTCACCGTAGGGGGTAATTTACATGATATTTATGTAGTGCGGGTCATTATGGATGTGGCGATACCAAATATATGGGGGAGGTTTTTTTTGCAATTTTTTAAATTGAAAAGTGTATTTTCAAAGGAAAAAAAGGGGTTTTTGTTTGTTTTTTTACTGGAATTTTTTTTATTTAATATTATTTTTTTGTTTTGTTTTTTACCACTTCATAGTCCCACAAGGGGGCTACAACAGACAACATTTTGATTGATTTTAAAATACAATGCAACATCCCTATAGACAGGGCCGTATTAGCAACTAGGCACCAGGGGCACGGTGCCTAGGGCGGCAGGTTGCGGGGGGCGGCACCCCGCCAGGAGTATATAACGATTAAAAAAAAAAAAAAAAAAAAAAAAAACATCCTGGAATTTTGGAATTTATATATATATTTTTTTTTAATTTCCGCAGGGGGGGTGGGGGGGGGGGTGCTAGGGTGCTGCTGTCGGGTGTACTAGCGAGCGCTTCCATAATAACGCTGTACAGTACTTACCCCTCCTCCTGCTTGCTCTTCCTGAGGCCGGCGCTCCTGTGTCCTGACTGCCTGCAGCGTCAGGACGTACAGAGCGCCCTCTGACCTGACGCTGCAGGAGGTCAGGTGACTTCAGCTCGGGCCCCTGGAAGAGGAGAGAGCGGGGACACAGCCAGGACCGGAGGTAAGTTTTTTTTTTTTTTCTTGTCTGATCTGAGGTCTGAAGTGGGGGCCAAAAAGGGATCTTAAAAGGTGGGGACAGAATGGGGGGGGATCTGAAAAGGTGGGGACAGAATGGGGGGGGGGATCTGAAAAGGTGGGGACAGAATGGGGGGGATCTGAAAAGGTGGGGGCAGAATGGGGGGGATCTGAAAAGGTGGGGACAGAATGGGGGGGGGATCTGAAAAGGTGGGGACAGAATGGGGGGGATCTGAAAAGGTGGGGGCAGAATGGGGGGGGATCTGAAAAGGTGGGGACAGAATGGGGGGAATCTGAAATGGTGGGGACAGAATGGGGGGGATCTGAAAAGGTGGGGACAGAATGGGGTGATCTGAAATTGTGGGACAGAATGGGGTGATCTGAAATTGTGGGACAGAATGAGGGGGGATCTGAAATGGTGGGACAGAATGGGGGGGGGATCTGAAATGGTGGGACAGAATGGGGGGGGGATCTGAAATGGTGGGACGGAATGGGGGATCTGAAATGGTGGGACGGAATGGGGGGTCTGAAATGGTGGGATGGAATGGGGGGGTCTGAAATGGTGGGACAGAATGGGGGGGGATCTGAAATGGTGGGACAGAATGGGGGGGGATCTGAAATGGTGGGACAGAATGGGGGGGGTCTGAAATGGTGGGACAGAATGGGGGGGGGTCTGAAATGGTGGGACAGAATGGGGGGGATCTGAAATGGTGGGACAGAATGGGGGGGATCTGAAATGGTGGGACAGAATGTGGGGGATCTGAAATGGTGGGACACAATGGGGGGGTCTGAAATGGTGGGACAGAATGAGGGGGATCTGAAATGGTGGGACAGAATGGGGGGGGATCTGAAATGGTGGGACAGAATGGGGGGGATCTGAAATGGTGGGACGGAATGGGGGATCTGAAATGGTGGGACGGAATGGGGGGATCTGAAATGGTGGGACGGAATGGGGGGTCTGAAATGGTGGGATGGAATGGGGGGGTCTGAAATGGTGGGACAGAATGGGGGGGATCTGAAATGGTGGGACAGAATGGGGGGGGATCTGAAATGGTGGGACAGAATGGGGGGGGGATCTGAAATGGTGGGACAGAATGGGGGGGGGATCTGAAATGGTGGGACAGAATGGGGGGGGGATCTGAAATGGTGGGACAGAATGGGGGGGGATCTGAAATGGTGGGACAGAATGGGGGGGGGATCTGAAATGGTGGGACAGAATGGGGGGGGATCTGAAATGGTGGGACACAATGGGGGGGTCTGAAATGGTGGGACAGAATGGGGGGGGATCTGAAATGGTGGGACAGAATGGGGGGGGGATCTGAAATGGTGGGACAGAATGGGGGGGGATCTGAAATGGTGGGACACAATGGGGGGGTCTGAAATGGTGGGACAGAATGGGGGGGTCTGAAATGGTGGGACAGAAAAAGGGTTCTGACATGGGGCCAGAAGGTGGGGGGGGGGGTCTGACATGGGCCCCAGAAGGAGAGTTCTTTATGGGGGCCACAAGAGTATGATATGGGGCCAGAAGGGGGGGGGGGGTATGATTGGGGATCTAATTAGGGGTCTGATTAGGGGCCTGAAGGGTCTGACTGGGGGTCTAGAGGGGTCTGATTGAGGGTCTCGAGGTCTGATTGCTGGTCTGGAGGCCTAATGGTCTGGGGGTCTAATGAGGATCTGATAGGGGGTCTGGGGGTCTAATGAGGGGCTGATTGGGGCTTTGGAGGTCTAATGGGGGTCAGATATGGGAGTTTGGAAGTCTAATGGGGGTCTGTAGATGGGGGGTCTCATCTGGGGTTTGATATGGGGATCTGATCTGAAAGGTAAGGGGGGTACTGTTTTTCTGTGTGGTGCCAGTATTTTCAGGGGGGCTGTTTCTGTAATATAGTATGGGGGGTGGGCAGGGTGAGATGTGGAGAAGGTGAGAGGATGATGGAAAAGTAGGAAAGTAAGATGTCTGTTTGTTGAACTCTTCAGAGACGAGGCACAGCTGAAAGAAGTCACCATGGCGGTCTGGTCTGACAGAAGAAGAGGAAACGTCATAAGAGAAGAGAAGTCACTGGATGTAAGAGGTACATATGTGGCGCTGTATGACCCTGTATGCTCTGTAGTGCTGTATAAAATGTTTTCCAAGTCTGTCTTTGAAGGGGTTGTCTTTTTTTTGTACGAGCGCTGCTTTCTCTGCTCTGTTTACTGCTCTTCACTGCAAATTCTATGGCGAGCAGGTGAACAGAGCAGAGAAAGCAGCTCTCATATGAGCTCTGCTCTCTCTTCAAACAGCTGATCGTCAGGGTGCCGGAGGACCCCAGCCGATCTGATATTGATGACCTGAGGATAGGTCATTAGTAGTAAAAAGAGGACAACCCCTTTAACAGTAGGACTGGAGGGAAGGGATTAGGTTGAGAATTTGGCATGGGGGGGTGTTTCAATATTTGCCTTGGGCATCAGAAAAGCTAGGTGCACCAGGGCAGGTGGGGGGGGGGTACAGACTGAGGGTAGTTGAGTGTATGGGGATGGTGGGGTAGTTGGGCGGGGGTTAATTGGCTTGGCAGAGGACCATTTTCAGTATCCAGGGGGTTTGGGGGGAGGATAGGTCACTGTAATAAGTCCAGGAGGAGGCTACTATGGGGGGTGGGGTAACAAGGCTACTATGGGGTTGGGGGGCTACGGAGGAGAGACTACTATGCTACTGTGGGGGGAGGAGGCTACTATGGGGGTGGGGTAACGAGGAGAGGCTACTATGAGGTGGGGGGGTGAGAAGAAGCTACTATGGGGGGTGGGGGTAACGAGGCTACTATGGGGTGGGGGGTTCTAAGGAGAGGCTACTATGCTACTGTGGGGGGAGGAGGCTACTATGGGATGGGGGGGACTGAGGAGAGGCTACTATGCTACTATTTGGGGGCGTGGGGGAATGGGTCACGTTGGGGGGGGGATAGCGTCATCACAGAGAGTGCCTAGGGCAGCATGAACCCTAAATACGGCCCTGCCTATAGAGCATTGCATTTTAATGTCAGTGCTATATTGACATTGACCAGTAGGCTGCGCCAGAGAGGCACAGCCTGCTGGAAACTACTCAAGGCTGGTTTGGGGCCTATATCAGACCCCAGCCAGCCTTTACACTCATTAGCACCCCGCGATCGCATTTGTGGGGTGCCCTCTGTCAGCGCTTTACATGCGGCGGACACCATTTCCCGCAGCAGGTAAAGCGTTAAACAGCCCTGATCAACACTCTTGCTGGACCAAGTTGTTAGAGCAGGGGCTCGGCTCTCATGTGAGATCTGGGCCCCCGCTCCCTGCTGCACAGGGGCCCCTTAGTGAGCATCGTAAAAAGGTGTATGGGTGGTCACTAGGGGGTTAAGAGATCAGATATAATTAGTGGGGAAACCTGGCCCATAATGCCCCTTTCACACGAGCGGGAGACTCGCATGTCTCCCGCAACGCATCTACAGGGCTGGACTCGGCACTGACTGGGATCGCATAGCATTATATGTGATCCCTGTCAGTGCTGAGTCCAGCCCTGTAGATGCGTCGCGGGAGACATGCGAGTCTCCCGCTCGTGTGAAAGGGGCATAAATGTCTGACAGATTGAGGTCTGACAAATGTCCATGAGTAGCTATTCTCCACTCCACCATGCATGATTTTTTGTATATCTCATAGCTTTGTAGAAAAAGCAGGTGGGTGGCTGGTCAGCTGAACTTATCAGACATTTATGGCGTATTAAACTGATATGCAATAAATATTAACGTAAAACACAATTAAGATAGGAGATGTTAAGAAATTACTTTCCAAGCAAGTGTTGACTCTTCACATGTCTGGTTCCCTAAAAAACAAGGCAATTGATACTGGTCTATGACTGCTGTAAACTTAATGACCAGAGCATACTGCATGAACTGATGGGCTCACCTGTACAAACTGCTACAGTGAAGGCATCACCACATGCCACCATTGTGACCTTCAATCCCTGTGGGGCACTCACAAGACAGGGCACTCTGCTATGTCTGTAGGCGCTAGTGCCTAGTTGTCCATGTTGATTGCTACCAAAGGTATAACACTGACCCAAGGCTGCAAGACAGAAAAAAAAGCCGTAAAGCAGCGGGATGTTCACAAAGCCCCCATTCATCTCATATGTGTGTGTGCTTGCACGTACAATAGTAAGTCAACACTAATGTTAGCTTTAGAAAGTCACACTGAAGAAACTTTCCTTGCCATTCACAAAAGGCGAGTGTTGGTCATTTGAGTGAATACAAAGACTAAATCCCACTGCAAACATGGGTCACTCTCACTTTTCCCACACACTCACCAGTTACTACAGCAGAGTGGGAAGTGCCCACATCGGCATACAGGATGGCTTCTTGGTTCAGAGGTGCCGACTGTACAGGAGTGAAGGTGAAGGCCTCTTCCACTTGATCCTCTGGAGGGGGCTCATTAACAGACGAGTTCTGATCTAAACCCAGCTTGTTAAATCTGCAGAAAAGCAAGCATTTTATATCAACGTTTCATTACAACCCATCGGTCGCAGTGTCTTATTGGCTCCTTGTCCCTCTCTATGTGCCAACCTGTGTCTGGCAGAATGTCTCCTCTAACCATGGCTGGTGGTGAGGACTAATTACTTGGCACACACATACATCTCCCATACATCTAAAAGGCCAACATATATGTAATCCTGATTGTTTTATGTGCCTTATACTCTAGGAACAACTTGGTTTCCTGAACAATTTGTTGAGGGCTTAGTCCATATATAACACTTGCATCTATTGTATTAGTGCATTATTATTTGTTTTCTGCGATTTTTTTCATAAATGTAGCCACGCACATCTGTATATCTATTTATCATATTGTGCAGGATGTTTTTATCTTTTTTTTCCTGTGATTTTTGATTAATTTAGTAGTATATACTTGAGGGAGGGGCACCTTCAAGTGTGAATGCACTCCTATTTTATCCTGGGAGTAGTATTCTTCTGACATTTAGCCCCTCCTATCCCACATGCGACCTTGATTAAAGGGGTTCTCCAGGAATTAAGAAAACGAAAATACCTAAATATTACTTTATTATAAATATATTCACAAATATCTTTCATTAGTTATAATGGCTCGTTTTGTCTGGGGAGCAATCATTAGGAGAAATAAAATGGCCGCCGTCCTTTTAGTCCACACAAAACCTGTCCTAATCACACAGCAGGATAAGTTACTTCACAACACTCAGGTAAAGAGCTGCCTCATCCTCCTCTCTGCTCTACTGGTGAGGTATTATGATCCTGAATACAGTTTAATATGATCTTCAGCTGAATCTCTGAAGGAACAGAGTTCATGAGGAGACATGAAGTACAGAGAGGAGGTGGGGATGTGGCTGTGTCCTCCTGTGTGATTAGGACAGGTTTTGTGTGTACTAGTAGGACGGCGGCCATTTTATTTCCCCTAATGATTGCTCCCCAGACAAAACGAAGCATTATGACTAATGAAAGATATTTGGAAATATATTTATAATAAAGTAATATTTATGTATTTTCATTTTCTTAATTCCCGGAGAACCCCTTTAAGGTGGTACATATAGCTGTGAGTGCTCCTCCTCTCATCGGTTGCTGGATGCACATAGAGGTGACTAGGAGCAGCTCACTATATGTGCAGGGTCTGGTGTCCTGAACATAGATGCCCAACAGCATAGGTAGGTAAAGAGTAGGACCTTCCTAACTGAGACCACCTTGGTGCTGATAGGCGGGCACAAATGTGTTTAGAGATGAGCAAACTTGCTCGTAACGAGCACTGTACCGCTCGGCTCCCCCTGCGCTCGCATGGGCGCAGGCAGCCGCTTCCGTCGGGTGAGGAGGACTGGGCGCGGCTGCCTGCGCCCATGCGAGCGCAGGGGAGCCGAGCGGTACAGTGCTCGTTACGAGCACGTTCGCTCATCTCTAGTTTTGATCAAAATATATTGGCTGAGAGTCTCAGATTTTATCATATCAGAGTGAGGGCTTAGTCCATATATAATGCTTGCAAATATTTAGCCATGCACATCTGCATATTTATCATATTGTGCAGGAGGGTTTTTATCTATGTTTTTTATCTTTTTTTCTGTGATTTTTGATTAGTTAAAAATTTGTTAGTTCATGTATCATTTGTGACATTGTTATTCCTGACCTTGATGTCTTCTGCCTGATACCCATCACTGAACACCATATGTGAAGGAACACTATCTACTTGAACCTTCTGCTTCGTCCATCTGCCTGATCTATGATATTCTAGCCGGTCCACAAGGTTGCTATTGAAGACAATCTGGATATCCTTTGTGGCCGTCCATACCTTGTCATGGCAATAACACGCACAACCAAATACTCATAGTAATGATAGGAAAGGTCAGATGGCAGAACCACATTGTTACTGATCTATGGCCAACTAACCTGTTACTGCCACAGGCCAGGATCTGATTGCCCACTGTTAGAACCATGGAACTGTCAATGCCACACACGACTTTCTGTGGTTCATACTCCTGTGGGATTGCTACCTTCTGAGGAGAATTGTGAGATTCCTGGTTCCCAAGGCCAAGACGTCCTGTGGTAAGGAGAAAAGGAGCTTTACAGGAGGAAACCATGTATCAAATCACTCTTTTATTGCAATTATTTGATATTTTTGCATATTTCCCAGCGCTCTGTGCAAAATGTACCAACATCTGTCTCCGTCCATAGTTTGGGTCATAGTCAGATTTCCCTCTGACACACACTGGAGTCAATTTCTAAGAAAACCTAACTTACTACCTACTAACTTAAGATCTGGTTACATTCTGCCAATTATACTGTTTTCAATCATCACTTTTATGTTTAGAGGCGATCGAATAACTTCCAGGTAATCAGACGGCTGAAATACTAAAAGCTACTTAAAGGATTTGAGGAGATGATCTTGTGGGACACAGGGAGTTATCCTCTTGAATGGCCAAGTAAGTGAAGGACTGAGAAAATATTCTTAAATTGGGAGGTCAGCGTAGCAAAGGAAGGAGGATCTGAGATCTGGTGTCAGGGGCAGATTAACAATCAGAAGGAAAAAGTTATGAAATAATTACACCCAATTGGGTCACATAATGAAATCCAATGTGCCTCTTGTGTGAAATGCCAGCTGTATGTACATGGTGCATTGTGGTACGCCATCTTTAATGTACTGTAAATCCTACAGAACAGATGCCATGATGTCAAGTCACCTTATTGCCTTTCTCCTACCAAACAGGGATCAGCTTGAGATGACCAATGTCAACAGGGGTCAAATCAAAAACCTGCGCCCACACATAGCATCGCGGATCCACCACAGAATCCATGTCAAAATCTAAATAGATGAAATGCAGACTTAGTCTGAAATTACAAAGGTTGAAATCCGTGCTAAAAATCAGCGGAAAGTATTGACCTGCCCTGAATTTAAAATCTGCACCAAATGCAAACTACCACGTGGATTTCAACCTGCAGCACGTGAATGAGATTCCATAAATCTCAACCAATTTGCTGCTACTGTAACAAACCGCGGATTTCCTGCCTGCAAATTTGGACAAAAAAACTGCAGAGTATCTGTAACGTGTGAACATACCCAAACACATCCGCAGACATATAGGATACACAGACATACATAGGACATATAGGATACACAGACATACACAGGACATATAGGATACGCAGACATACACAGGACATATAGGATACACAGACATATACAGGACATATAGGATACACAGACATACACCGGACATATAGGATACACAGACATACACCGGACATATAGGATACACAGACATACACCGGACATATAGGATACACAGACATACACAGGACATGTAGGATACACAGACATACACCGGACATATAGGATACACAGACATACACCGGACATATAGGATACGCAGACATATACAGGACATATAGGATACACAGACATACACCGGATATATAGGATACACAGACATACACCGGACATATAGGATACGCAGACATATCACAGGACATATAGGATACACAGACATACACAGGACATATAGGATACACAGACATACACAGGACATATAGGATACACAGACATACACAGGACATATAGGATACACAGACATACACAGGACATATAGGATACACAGACATATACAGGACATATAGGATACACAGACATATACAGGACATATAGGATACACAGACATACACAGGACATATAGGATACGCAGACATACACAGGACATATAGGATACACAGACATACACAGGACATATAGGATACACAGACATACACCGGACATATAGGATACACAGACATACACCGGACATATAGGATACACAGACATACACAGGACATATAGGATACGCAGACATATACAGGACATATAGGATACACAGACATACACCGGACATATAGGATACGCAGACATACACAGGACATATAGGATACGCAGACATATACAGGACATATAGGATACGCAGACATATACAGGACATATAGGATACACAGACATACACCGGACATATAGGATACACAGACATACACCGGACATATAGGATACACAGGCATACACAGGACATATAGGATACGCAGATATACACAGAACATATAGGATACACAGACATACACAGGACATATAGGATACACAGACATACACCAGACATATAGGATACACAGACATACACCAGACATATAGGATACACAGGACATATAGGATACACAGACATACACCGGACATATAGGATACACAGGCATACACAGGACATATAGGACATACACATATAGCAGACACAGGACATATAGGATACACAGACATACACCAGACATATAGAGATAGACATACACAGACATACACAGGACATATAGGATACACAGACATACACAGGACATATAGATACGCAGACATACACAGGACATACATACATATATACGCAGACATACACCAGACATATAGGATATAGCAGACATACACAGGACATATAGGGATATACAGACATACACGGACATATAGGACATACCAGGATACACAGACATATAGGATACACAGACATATACAGGATACGCAGATACGCATATACATAATCAGACATATAGGATACACAGACATACACAGGACATATAGGATACACAGACATACACCAGATATATTAGACATACACAGGACATATAGGATACGCAGACATACACCAGACATATAGGATACGCAGACATACACAGGACATATATACACAGACATAACACAGGAACATATACACAGATATACGCAGACATACACAGGACATATAGGATACGCAGACATAACACCAGGACATATAGGATACACAGACATATAGGACATACAGATACACAGACATACAGGATATAGGATACATAGACATACACAGGACATATAGGATACGCAGACATACACCAGGACATATAGGATACGCAGACATTACACAGGACATATAGGATACGCAGACATACAGGACATATAGGATACACAGACATACAAGGACATATAGGATACGCAGACATATACAGGACATATAGGTACACAGACATACACCGGACATAGGACATACACAGGACATATAGGATACACAGACATACACAGGACATATAGGATACACAGACATACCAGACATATAGGATACACCAGACATATATACACAGACATACATATAGGGACATAGGATACACAGACATATACACAGGACAGGATAGCAGGACATACACCAGACATATATAG
The DNA here is from genome assembly GCA_900303285.1 of Rhinella marina. NCBI lineage: Eukaryota > Metazoa > Chordata > Amphibia > Anura > Bufonidae > Rhinella > Rhinella marina. Next base: position 444,148 of record ONZH01023801.1, on the reverse strand, counting down.
ATACACAGACATACACAGGACATATAGGATACAGGACATATAGGATACGCAGACATACACAGATACACAGGACAATATAGGATACGACAGAACATACACAGGACATATAGGATACATACAGACATACACAGGACATATAGGATACACAGACATACACAGGACATATAGGATCACAGACATACATACAGGACATATAGGATACGATACACAGACATACAGGACATATAGGATACACAGACATACACCAGGGGACATATGGGATAGGATACACAGACATATAGGATACACAGACATACACAGGACATATAGGATACACAGACCATATAGGATACACAGACATACACAGACATATAGGATACAGACATACCAGGACAATAGGATACGCAGACATACAGGACATATAGGGACATATAGGACATACACAGGACATATAGGACAGACATACACAGGACATATAGGATACACAGACATACACAGACATTAGGATACAGACATACACAGACATAGGATACACGCAGACATACACAGGGACATAGGATAATAGATACACAGGTTACACCGGACAGATAGGATACCAGAACATAAACAGACATATAGATACACACATATAGGATACGACACATAGGATCACAGACATACAGGAACATTATAGGAATACACAGACATAACACAGGACATATAGGATACGCAGACATACACAGACATACACAGGACATATATAGGATACGGACAGACACTACACACAAGCACATATAGGATACACAGACATACACAGGACATATGAATACGCAGACATACACAGGAACATATAGGATACACAGACATACACAGGACATATAGGATTACACAGACATACACAGGACATATAGGATACAACAGACATACACGGACATATAGGATACACAGACATACACAGGACATATAGGATACACAGACATACACCGGACATATAGGATACACAGAATAACACCGGACATAGGATAGGATACACAGAGGACATACCCAGGACGGACATACACGGATAGGATACAGACATACACCGGACATATAGGATACACAGACATACACACCGGACATATAGGATACATACATATAGGACATACACAGGACATATAGGATACACAGACATACACGGACATATAGGATACACAGACATACACAGAACATATAGGATACACAGACATACACAGGATACACAGGACATATAAGACATATAGGATACACAGACATACACAGACATATAGGATACACAGACTACACATGGACATATAGGATACACAGATATACACAGGACATATAGGAACGAGATATACACAGAACATATAGATACACAGACATACACCGGACATATTAAGGATACACAGACATACAGGGACATATAGGATACACAGACATACAGTGGACATATAGGATACACAGACATACACGGACGGACATATAGGATTACACACGGGACATATAGGATACACAGACATACACCGGACATATAGGATACAGACATACACAGACATACAGGACATATAGGATACACAGACATACCTCCGGACATATACGGATACACAGACATACACCGGACATACAGGATACAACATACACAGGACATATAGGATACCAGGACATATAAGGATCAAGACATACACCGGGACATATAGGATACGCAGACATACACCGGACATATAGAATACACAGACATACACCGGACATATAGGATACGCAGACATACACAGGACATATAGGATACACAGACATACACCGGACATACACTCACCGGCCACTTTATTAGGTACACCTGTCCAACTGCTCGTTAACACTTAATTTCTAATCAGCCAATCACATGGCGGCAACTCAGTGCATTTAGGCATGTAGACATGGTCAAGACAATCTCCTGCAGTTCAAACCGAGCATCAGTATGGGGAAGAAAGGTGATTTGAGTGCCTTTGAACGTGGCATGGTTGTTGGTGCCAGAAGGGCTGGTCCGAGTATTTCAGAAACTGCTGATCTACTGGGATTTTCATGCACAACCATCTCTAGGGTTTACAGAGAATGGTCCGAAAAAGAAAAAACATCCAGTGAGCGGCAGTTCTGTGGGCGGAAATGCCTTGTTGATGCTAGAGGTCAGAGGAGAATGGGCAGACTGGTTCGAGCTGATAGAAAGGCAACAGTGACTCAAATTGCCACCCATTACAACCAAGGTAGGCAGAAGAGCATCTCTGAATGCACAGTACGTCGAACTTTGAGGCAGATGGGCTACAGCAGCAGAAGACCACACCGGGTGCCACTCCTTTCAGCTAAGAACAGGAAACTGAGGCTACAATTTGCACAAGCTCATCGAAATTGGACAGTAGAAGATTGGAAAAACGTTGCCTGGTCTGATGAGTCTCGATTTCTGCTGCGACATTCGGATGGTAGGGTCAGAATTTGGCGTCAACAACATGAAAGCATGGATCCATCCTGCCTTGTATCAACGGTTCAAGCTGGTGGTGGTGGTGTCATGGTGTGGGGAATATTTTCTTGGCACTCTTTGGGCCCCTTGGTACCAATTGAGCATCGTTGCAACGCCACAGCCTACCTGAGTATTGTTGCTGACCATGTCCATCCCTTTATGACCACAATGTACCCAACATCTGATGGCTACTTTCAGCAGGATAATGCGCCATGTCATAAAGCTGGAATCATCTCAGACTGGTTTCTTGAACATGACAATGAGTTCACTGTACTCAAATGGCCTCCACAGTCACCAGATCTCAATCCAATAGAGCATCTTTGGGATGTGGTGGAACGGGAGATTCGCATCATGGATGTGCAGCCGACAAATCTGCGGCAACTGTGTGATGCCATCATGTCAATATGGACCAAAATCTCTGAGGAATGCTTCCAGCACCTTGTTGAATCTATGCCACGAAGAATTGAGGCAGTTCTGAAGGCAAAAGGGGGTCCAACCCGTTACTAGCATGGTGTACCTAATAAAGTGGCCGGTGAGTGTATAGGATACACAGACATACACAGGACATATAGGATACACAGACATACACAGAACATATAGGATACACAGACATACACCGGACATATAGGATACACAGGACATATAGGATACACAGACATACACCGGACATATAGGATACACAGACATACACAGGACATATAGGATACACAGACATACACCGGACATATAGGATACACAGGACATATAGGATACACAGACATACACCGGACATATAGGATACACAGGACATATAGGATACACAGACATACACCGGGCATATAGGATACACAGGACATATAGGATACACAGACATACACCGGACATATAGGATACACAGACATACACAGGACATATAGGATACACAGACATACACCGGACATATAGGATACACAGGACATATAGGATACACAGACATACACCGGACATATAGGATACACAGGACATATAGGATACACAGACATACACCGGGCATATAGAATACGCAGACATACACAGGACATATAGGATACACAGATATATAGGATACACAGACATACACCGGACATACAGGATACACAGACATACACCGGATATATAGGATACACAGACATACACAGGACATATAGGATACACAGACATACACCGGATATATAGGATACACAGACATACACCGGATATATAGGATACACAGACATACACAGGACATATAGGATACACAGACATACACAGGACATATAGGATACACAGACATACACAGGACATATAGGATACACAGGACATATAGGATACACAGACATACACAGAACATATAGGATACACAGGACATATAGGATACACAGGACATATAGGATACACAGGACATATAGGATACACAGACATACACAGGACATATAGGATACACAGGACATATAGGATACACAGACATACACAGAACATATAGGATACACAGACATACACAGGACATTTACACTTAAAGGAGTTATATTAATGACATATCTTGATCTTCCTTTGTTACCAGGCTCAGCTATGTACGTTTAGTAGTGACTGTGTCTGGTATTCGTATTGTACTGGATTGTAAGATCAGACACAATCTCTACTAAAAGTACAAAGCTGTACATGGTAAAGAATGACAGGGATGTGGCCTTTCCCAGGACCCCTTCAAATAGCTTATCGGTGGGGATGCCGAGAAACAGACTCCCACTGATCTAATATTGATGGCCTAACCTAAGGATGGGTCCTGGATAACCCCTTTATTAAGACAAGCTAATTAAAGGTGAAGAAAACCTATTTAAAGGGAACCTGTCATCAACTTTATGCTGACCGGACTGAGGGCAGTATAATGTAGTGACAGAAATGCTGATTTCAGAAGTGTGTCACACATCAGCTAAAAGTAAATGGTTGCTGAGAACCAGCATCATTATCATTGCAGCATAGTACTTGAAAAGAGTCAAATCTGCCAGAGAAGAGTCATGGTTATTCATAATCTCCTGCTCTCCCCACCTATCTGCTAATGATTGGCAGTTCTCTCCTAGAGAGAAATGGAGAAAACTAGGTAGAAGACTGTCACTCATCATCAGGTGGGCGGGGAGAACAGGAATTCATGAATAACAAGGACTCTTCTCAGGTGGCCGTGACTCTTTTCCAGGCCTAGTCTGCAATGATTGTGATGTTGGTTCTCGGCAACCACTTACTTTTAACTTATAAATGACAGACCGCTGAAATCAACTCACCTGTCTCTACTTTATTCTGCTGTTAGTATGGGCAGCATAAAGTTGATGACAGGTTCCCTTTAAAGCAGATGAGATCAAATGATGACTGCAGGTCAGGCTTTCTAAAAGCCCAGTGCATGAGCCACTGTTGCACAAAGAGGAGTATAGCAGATTGGGACCCCCTTATGATGTGCAAATGCTCAAATACGACAGGGGTTGTATTTTTAAGAAAACCTCTTTAAGCCACATAGAAACATTTATGGACTAAATTCTGAAGACTAAATTAATAATGGGAAAATGATGGATGCCATACATACTATTGTTACACTGGCGGTCTGTGCCCACTGCTGTCCTGTGCTTCTCCGTCTGCAGCATTGCTAGGGTTTATCCCTCCTTTGTTTCTGCACCGTAGTGGTTAATGCTGCTTGGTTTCTATGTACACCTGCTTGACTATTGGGCCAATCAGCCCTGCTATATATTCTGTATTTCCCACCCTTGGTCCAAGCAACAGGTTCCGCCTGGCCTTTCTAGTCTGCTGGATCCTGTGAAGGAGCAATAATCCATTTGTCTGTCTGCAGTCTGACCTGTGCCTGTTACCCGGATCTGTTCATCTACCTGTTGCTTGGATTCTGAATCTGTGCAGGCAGCCCTATCCCTGGGACTGTTTTTCGGATTTGCATGTACTCTGCCTGTCTGACCTCCGCCTGGTTCTGTCTACGTGTCTATGACCCCTGTGGGTCAGCAGCCAGCCGCACTGGTTGGTTGACACAGTGGTTCCACAACAGCCATAAAACAACAGCATACAGTGATTCTGCTGAGGTATTGCTGCAGATTGTACTTATGACACTGGCTGACATGTTACATGTGCACTTGGCAGCTGAAGACGTCTGTGTTGGTCCCATATTCATATCTGCCCGCATTGCTGGGAAAAATGTTTCTTTTTAATATATGCAAATGAGCCTCCAGGAGCAAAAGGGGGCGTTGCCGTTACACCTAGAGGATCTGCTCTCCCTGCAATGGCAACGTCCCCGTTGCTCCTAGAGGCTCATTTGCATATAATAAAACATAATTTTTCTCAGCAATGCAGGCACATATGAACATGGGAGCAACACAGATGTCTTCAGCTGCCAAGCGCACATGTAACAGGTCAGCCAGTGTCATAGGTACAAATCTGCTGACAGATGCCCTTTAAATTAGCAAATATAAACTGTGACATATTACAAGGGAAAAGACTTTAGTGAGCTGTAATGTCTGCAGTAAGAACCAATTAGCATCGTTATGACCCTGTGAGAAACGTATGGTTCCTTGTGTGAACCAAACCAAGAAGTTCTTGTTCTACCTGTACAGAGGTTACAGTTTCGGCACAGTGTATGGAGGCGTACTGTACAGCTTAGTACAAGACCTGTGTGCAGTGACACTGTCTGACTGTCAAATAAGCCATTTCCACAGACGTGTGTACAGAGAGGTCAGGACAAGCCCTACCATTGTCCCCACGGCCCCAGGAAAACACTTCTTTCTCATTTGAAACTGCAAGAACATGTGAAGCCCCGCAGGACACGTGAACTATCTCATAACCCAGGAGGGCTTCTACGATCTTGGGCTGTGGGAGAAAGCAGAGGAAGTCAAACATGAGACAATTTATAACTTGCATTAGGACTACTATACACATCTTATTAGAAATTCACAGCAGTAGCCAGTCTGCTCATAAACAGTCTCCTGACAGCTTCATCGCTGATTTACTTACATTCATTTACAGTATTTAATATCAGTTTTCTGCTGGACATAGACATATGTTTGAATCACTGGTCTGTAAAGGGGACCTGTAAGGTCCCTCATGCTGGCTTCGTTGAGGGTAGCACACTGTAGTGACAGACACGCTGATATCAGCGGTCACTTAGGAGTTAATGTGAAGTCATATTTTGAGAAATCAATAGTTAAAGGGGTTCCAGGTTCCGGATACTGATGGCTTATCCCAGGGGCGGATTGGCCATAGACCTTACAGGGAAATATCCCGGTGGGCCGATGCCCAGGGGGCTGCCTGGGCCCTCCTCATGGCCAACCATTGGAAGTTTTTGGGGATTTTGGGGATTGGCATTGCTGGCCCTGCCTTCTATCAATTTGGACCCAACTACAAAACGGGGCCACTTTTAGTATTTTTTCCAGGGCCACTTTATGTTCCCAGTCCGTTCCTGGCTTATCCTCAGGATAAGTCATTAATATCTGGCCCGGCGAGGGTCTGACACCCCGCACACCCACCGATCAGCTGTTTCCTGCAGCCTCCGATTCTGGAACTAGCTCTTGAATGGAACAGGAAGTACAGCGCCATTCAAAGTGTAGTGGCCGTGCTGGGGTACTGCAGCTCTGCTCCTATTCACTTCTATGGAAGATGAACTGCAGTACCCCAGCACGGCCACTACAGTTTCAATGGCGCTGTTATTCCTGTTCCATTCACAGTGCTTGTTCTAGGAGCAGGGAAGAACTGATCGGCAGCTGCCGGGTGTCTGACCCCCCATTAATTGGATATTAATAACTTATCCTGCAGATAAGTCATCAATATTAAGCACCTGGAAAACCCCTTTAAAGTTAATTTACTATGACACCCTATTCCACACACCAGTGGGTGTGAGACGTTTTAAATGCCATTGTGCCTAAATTTAGTTTGTTCGCTGCCCTTGCCGGAGGATGCGCTTAATTTATTACCAGACATGTGCCTAGTCATAACGAAGAGCATCCCCCAACAGTGCAGGGTCTTTAAAACGACGGTCTTTGATAAATGACCATCATAGTGCATGGCTGGTGAGGAGTCCACTGTGAAGGAAGAGTCCACCGTATTCATGAAGTGCAGGCTCCTTACCCTCTGCCGCTGATTTAGCTGTTTCTCTGTATAACTGCATATGGAGAAAAACGTCAATCAGCGTCTGGAGGGCAGAGGGAGCCCGAATGTCATGTATATTCATAGGACATATTCTACAATCCACATTATGCTGAGCTCAGAGAGGGCAGCATAAGGGATCTTCCAGGTTACCATAAAAAAAAAAAACGTTCTCAATCATTGTAATGTATTCCATATGTTTAGCAAATGTAGTTGTTAGGCCCCTGGCTGCCACATTAAGACACTGTCACCCATCAAGTGAATCTCAGGGGAGCACCAATGGACTGAAAGATGGAATCTTCTCTGAATGGCAAACTTCTTAGATGTCATGGCCGCCAGTGATCACAACATCTAAGGTGCCCACGGCCAGAGGTTTCTCTGATTCTTGGAGTTGCAGTGGTAGTCCAGCCAGTGTGATTGCACGGACATATTGTTGCCCCAATGATCATCAGCATGTACTATTAGCCCCTACTGCAATTTGGACGAAATAACGCGTTCAAATGCGGTAAAAGGTTGGATTATCAACAATAAACTTTCGATTTGTGGCCATGTAATGTCTAGAGAATGATGTGAATGAAATAAGAATGAAAAAAAAAAGGTCCGCTATGTTTTGGTCAGAGTTTGTAACTGGTTGGATTAAACTAATAGTTTGTAACATGGTTTCTATTCATAATTACTAGTGCAAAGCAAGTAGTAATAAAACTGTCCACATACTGTCCGTATCTAGTAGAATGTCAAGAAACAAGCTTACCATGCCATACCCAAGAAGATTACATTGTGAAGCTTTGAGGGGAAAAAAAAGAGAAGAAGACAACTGAAGCATTTAGGCAAGAAGTTTAGAAAGATTAGTAGAAATGTTAAGGCGCGTTGTTAATGTTACTAATTATTATTTATTTCTGTTGGTTATATGGCACTTACATATTCCCAGCGCTGTACAAAGATTGTCACCACTTATATCACCCCCTGTCCCCAATGGGGCTCACAATGAAACACATCCTAGGGACAATGTCAGAAGCAGCCAGGTAAACCATTATCTAGTTTTTGGAGCGTGGGGGTAAATCAGAGGAGAGCCACACAAACACAGGGAGAACACAAAGTCATGTTATCCTTGGTAAGATTCAAACTCAGGACCCTTGTGATAACCACTGAGCCCCTGTGCTGCCCAATAAGTAGTAGTTGTTTTAATCATTAAAGGGGTTGTCCCAAGAAAAATATTCTACAGTTTTCAAACCAGTACCAGGATCTGATTACTTTTGTGATTGCATGTAAGTAAAAATTTATCATAGCCACTGAGTTATTAAATAAAATGTATCTGTATAGCGCCACCTGCTGTTTGTTTTTTTCTTATTTCTTTGTCCTGCTCACGTGGATGGCCGCACATGCTCAGTTTCATACTTCATTTGCCTCCTGAGCTGTGATAGGGACAGCTGAGACACGCCCCCTTAGCTGCAGCAGAAAAGACACTCCCCTTGAGCTGTCAGCTTGACATAAATCTAGCAGAGCAATGAATGGGGAGATCTCTGGATCCATGTGAGGTACAGGGCTGGTTCTAGCTTTGTATGGGCTGTGAACGAGTCAGCATCCATTCCGCAATTTTGCAGAACGGGAGCGGACCCATTCATTTCAATGGGGCCGCAAAAGATGCGGACAGCACACCTTGTCATGTCCGCATCCATTGTTCAGTTCCGCGGCTCTGCAAAAAATACTGGACTGGTTTATTAGGGATCTACTGCCTAAAGGCACCTTTAGGTCCCTTTCAGATGAGCGAGTGTCTCGCTGCGTACTCGCAGCGCAGCACCCAGCCTGACCTTCCAGCACTGCCGGGGTCACATAGCATTATATTGATTAATGATGCTATGTAACTCTACAATTCTGGATTGTATTGGATAACACTGACAGCATTATGTCAGTGTCATCTAATACATTCCAGAACTATAACGGTTTCATAGCTTCATAAATCAATATAAGACTATGTGACCCTGGCAGTGCTGGAAGGTCAGGCTGGGTGCTGTGCTGCGAGTCCACAGCGAGACACTCGGTCGTCTGAAAGAGGTTTTAAACAGGTAGACTGTGCAAGCAATTATTGGAATGAATCTGTGTGAATTTGTTCCCAATAATTGCCTGATTGTGAGCGGAGGTGAGAGATTTACATGCAGCAGTCACCTCCGCTGTATGGGGATGAGCGATCACTTGTACACACACAGATTCACTGGCAGCAGATTGCTCTTTAGACAGGATGATCTGCTGCCCAGAAACAATGATTTTGGTGTCCACATAAGTGATGGCTTCATCTGATGAACAAGAATTTTCTCATTTATCGGGTGATTGTCTGCACTTTTACACAGGACAATTATTGGGAATGAGCATTTCTAGAAACCCTCCTTCCCCATAATTGCCCCGATTATCAGCCCATGTAAAGGGGGTTTTACAAATCCCATTGAATAGACTGTGGTTGTTAGGCCAGACTGTCAGACATCTCTCAGCTGTTTAGATGGGCTAGTATTGTGCTGAAAAAACTGTGAAAGTAACCCGTTTGTTTCTAAAAATACATGGAGAAACACAATTTGCCCAACCCTTTACCAACAGCAAGGGTAAGGTCACACGGTCAGATTCCTAATCTAATTTTTGATGCCAAAATTAGGTGTGGACCATAAAAGGAGAGCGAATATAAAGGACAGATAGGACTTCTCTTTTTTTAATTCACTTCTGGTTTTGACTTCCAAAATTGCATCAAGCAACCTGACTGTGTGGTCGCACCCCAAGAGGTACAAGAAGCCAGCTCAGCTACAGTTTAGCAGTCCTGCTGCCTTGTCAGTGTCAGGAGGAACGCCTTTGCTTTTGCTTATTACATGATGCAAGACGCATTGAGCTGTAGATGATAGATGAACCGGTGACAAGTCTATTTGTTGTGGATTAGGATGCATTTTAATGGTCTTCTGTTGACCACAAAATGATACGCTGGCATAAAATGTCCATTTCAGTGACTGTAACTGTTCACATTTGACTTGCTGATTCACTCAGTCTGTGGCTTTCTGCTTGTCTCCATTCCTGTCTTTACTGCCTCCCATCCATTTAGCAAACACCTCTTCCAAAACAGTCTAAACTTCTTTCTAATCTGCCACATCCTATCCATATTCACGAGAAAACTAGCAATATCTCTGCAGGACAAGTTTTGCGAAAAAGGATCCATGGGTTCCAACTTCACATTGCCTCTACGGGTCAGTCTCTGAATGCAGGGGAGGATTGGCCATAGACCTTACAGGGAAATTTCCCGGTGGGGCGATGTCCAGGGGGCCACCTGGGCTCTCCTCACGGCCGGCCAGTGAAAGTTTTTGGAGATGTATTTTGTGCTGCTGGCAGTATTTTGTGATGGACTGTGGTATTTGGCTCTGCTGGGATGGTATAATGTGCCACAATATGGTATTGCTGGCCCTGCCTTCCATCAATTTGGACCCAACTACAAAACAGTGCCACTTTTAGTATTTTTTCCAGGACCACTTTAAGTTCCTAATCCGCCCCTGTCTGAATGTCCCACCAGGGATTTCTGAGATTCACCATCAGCTGGTCAGACCAGGTACCGGTCCACAACATGGGCAGGGCGGCCATACGGTCTTCTGAATGTGGCCTTAAAGGGGTTGTCTCACTTCAGTAAGTGACATTTATCATGTAGAGAAAGTTAATACAAGACACTTACTAATATATTGTTATTATCCATTTTGCTTCCTTTGCTGGCTGGTTTCATTTTCCCATCACATTATACACTGCTCGTTTCCATGGTTACAGACCACCCTGCAATCCATCAGTGGTGGCTGTGCTTGCACACTATAGGAAAAAGAGTCAGTCTCTCTGGTGGCTGGGACCTAGTGCTTTTTCCTATATTGTGCAAGCACGACCACCACTGATGAATTGCAGGGTGGACTGTAACCATGGAAACGAGCAGTGTATAATGTGAGGGAAAAATGAATCCAGCCAGCAAAGGAAGCAATATGGATAATAACAATATATTAGTAAGTGCTTTGTATTAATTTTCTCTACATGATAAATGCCACTTACTGAAGAGAGACAACCCCTTTAAGGGGTATTCTGACTTCAAAATATTTTTACCCCATCCCCAGAACAGGACATCAATATCAGATTAGTGGCGGTCCAACTCTCGGCACCGCTGCCAATCAGCTGCCTGAAGAAGCCATGGCACTCGTGCAAGTGCTTCATCCTTAAAGGGGTATTCCGGTTACCATAAATATAACTTATGTTTTAGACTAATTAATCATCAATCATTACCTAATATAATGTAAATTTCACATATTTACCATTCAGTAGTTATAAAAGTAGTTTTCTTCCTCTACTACCCACTGTGCTTCCTTATAAGTTACCATGGCATTGACCCGTAGTTCTGAGCCTTTGTTAGGTCGAGCATGCTCAGTGTGTTGCTTTCAATTCTCTAGCTAAATGTCTTGTGAAACAATGGGAGTGTCAATGTGCTAGTGATTGGTCAGTAGAGGGGGCGTGACCGGACTGTATATCAGGCAGCCAGTCAGTAAACAGCAACACTCACAGCAGGAAAGCTAGGGATTGTGGGGATTGTAGTTTTGTGAGGGAAGATCAGGAGCCATGATACTCTCAGTGTGTTGCAGGCTCACATAGGAGCTAGACACATGGATTGCAAGGTAAAATGATGCTCTTGTTGATGTATAGGTATGGGTTCTGGTTGGGTCACAGCTTGCAGCCTTAATGCAGTTTTAAAAAAATTAAGTAAGTACTTTACCGGAATACCCCTTTAATGTTTATCTTCACGCCCTCTACATAGCTGCGGTGGTGTAGAGTAATTACAGCTTGGTGCCATTCAAGTGAACATTGGGGAAATTTAATAGAAAAATGTATGCATCTACTTCTAATTTTGGCTTCAAAATACAGATAGAGAATACTGACCAAATCTGCATTATGTGAATGAAGCCTTAGGCATTACGCCTGCATCTGGCTAAATATAAAATAAAAAAAGCTTGCTACTGGGATTGGGGTTGTTCTGAGGACACATGCTGTGTTATTATGGCTCTATGCTAGTTTTCTGTCTTACGTCAGTCACATAACCTGCAATTGCTTTCTCAAAGTCACTAACTATATAGTCTTTGGGGGTTAATTATCTTGAGCGGCATAACAGTATTTGTTACTGCTGCAGCCCAACTTTATCGACTATTGTACAATGTCCAGTGTATCTTTTAGTCCAACACTTTTTTCTTGAGATGTTACTAAAAACTTGAGTGAGAGGTGTAAAAGTGCAAAATGTGTCCAGTTCTTTGAGCAATTAAAGGGGTTATCCAACCCCTAAAATGCCTCCCTTTGCGCCCGGGCCCCGGGATAGTCCTTACCTCGGTCCCCGGCACCTGTGTCACTTCTGACTCCCGCACGGCCACCGCTGCATCTCCCCATTGTGCGGATGAAAATATCTGGCGTCGGAGTGGGGGCAGCCAATAGCAAGCCGCGACGGGAACAAGCCTCATTCCCGTTGCGGCGTGCTATTGGCTGCCCCCCCTCAGATGCCGGATGTTTTCATCCATGCGACGGGGAGATGCAGAGGCGGCCAAGCTTGGACCAGGAGCGACGCAGGTGCCAGGGAGCGAGATAAGTACTATCCGTGTGAGGGGCCAGGGCACATGGGGAGGCATTTTAGGGTTGAATAACCCTTTTAAGCCCAAAAGTTCCAAAGCCCTATTATGAGCCCTTTTAAAGCTAGAATTCTAGAGTGCAGGTGTCACAGGGAGCCGGCGGCGCGCTCCTCTTGCGCTGCGCCGCCAGTCTCCACTGTGTGTGACGGAGCCATGGTAACAAAGAGCGGGGAGGACCTGGCGCGGTCTCTGCTGCCGCGTGCCTAGGGTCCTCCCCGTCCCCCTTGGATGACGAGCAGAGGGAGGACCCGGCGCTCTGTCAGGTTATGCGCAGCCGGCGTCCTCCCTATCCCCTTGACAACGAGCAGGTGGGGGATATGAGCGCCTGCAAGGATAAGCTGGCGCTCAAGGATTTTTTGAATGTGTAATTAGGGTCATGTGACGCTGGCCACGTCACATGACCCATTTGGAGGCCTATTTAAACAGGCAACCTGCTGGCCAGGTTGCCTGTGATTGGTCTTTACCTGTAGTGCTTGTGTTTGGCTATTTGGTGACTTCAGTGTGTATTGGACTTCGGCTTACGTGTGTTTGACTTCGCTTTCTGCTCTCTCCCCTGGTTTTGACGTGACTTCCTGGTACGATTCTTGGCTCGCTGTCCCTCCGATATTGTGTTTAGTGTTCTGTCTTTGTGTGTTATGTTATCCTCTTGTTCCCCTTCCCTTTACTCCCCTGCACTTACTCAGGCTAGGGTTTGTCGCCCAGTTACGCGCCGTTACTTAGGACGGGCCATGTAAGTAGGCAGGGACAGCGGTTGGGGCTCTAGACAGGGCTCACTACTCCCTATACGTGACAGCAGGACTTGATAATTTCCCTTTGCATTTCCCACCTGATGTATGATTTCTGGTCACAGCTGATCCGAACCTTTCCTCATGCTCAATGAACATAATCAAGTTCTAGGATTCCCCCCAGCGCCGTAGCTACTGAACCTATGTGATCTAAGATTTATGACTGGTGTGTACCATCCGTAAGAATAAAATGAGAATAACAATATCCTTCAGGGAAAAATAAAAGCGGTTTCAACATTAAATAGCTTATATAATGCTCATCTGAAGAATTCCAGCCAAAAAAACCACTTGGCAAGCTTCGTAAAGTATTGCATGTAAATGTGGCAGTATGAGACTGTGCCGCTATCATTCGCCTAAACAAGCTGGCATTGTAAATCTGCTCCAAGAGAAGCATTTCTTATTAATTAGATGGTACTGCTTTGCAAACATTCCTGTTCTTGTTTTGCAATCTGTAGCATATGCTTTTCTTTCAGCAATATGGTGCTTGCCAAGCACACAGACAGAATGACAGATTTTAGTCTGTGACTAAATATATGACACATACAGTATATTGTTAATGCCCTTGTGCACTAGACCGTATATCTGCTCAGTACAACCTCTGAGTACAGAGCCTCAGGCACACGACTGTGTGCCGGGCGTGCCCGTATTGCGGCCCGCAAACAGCGGGTTCGCAATATTGGGGCACCGGCTGTGTGCAGAATCGGAACAGATTGGAAACCCACGGAAGCACTACAGAGTACTTCTGTGGGTTTTCTGTCCGTGCCTCTGCACCGCAAAAAAAGTAGTGCATGCGCTATTTTTTGCGGTGCGGGCCGTATTGGATCCCCTCGTGATTAGCTAGTGATGGCCTACCTATCAGTTAATAAGAGGTAGACAACCCTTTTAATTCTTTGCATCTGAATGTGTAGTAGAATGACCGGCCAGTATACTGTGCAGGCCTCATGCACATGAGCGTATTTTCTTTCTGTGTTCGTTTTTTTGCGTACCGTATGCGGAACCATTAATTTCAATGGGTACGTAAAAAAAAACCGGAAGGTACTCCGTGTCCATTCCGTTTCCTTATGTCCGTATTTCCGTTCTGCAAACAACATGTCCTATTATTGTCCACATTACGGACAAGGATAGGACTGTTCTATTAGGGGCCAGCTGTTCCGTTCCGCAAAATACGGAATGCCCACGGACGTCATCCGGATTTTTTTGCGGACCACAAAATATATACCGTCGTGTGCACGAGGCCTTAAAGAGGCTCTGTCACCTGGATTACCCTTATTAAACCAGGGACATAGCCTGGTAGGGGTCATCCTGCAGTTAAAATGATACCTTCCTCCTCACTGTCGGCGCCACGGTTGTTGATAAAAATCATACTTTTATTCCTTTGCTGGCAGGCAATATCAAGCACCAGGAGGCGGGCATTTTCAGTACGAGCACCGCAATGGGACGCCTACCTATGGGATGACATCTAAACACCCCCCCTCCCCTTGATTGATATCACAAGCCCAAGTCAACGTCGTACACTAGCGCTGTCAATCAAGGGGAGGGGGGTGTTTAAATGTCGGTAGGCCTCACATAGCGGTGCTCCTACTGAAAACGCCCGCTCCCTGGTGCTCGATATTGCCTGCCAGCAAAGGAATAAGTATGATTTTATCAACAACCGTGGCGCCAACAGTGAGGAGGAAGGTATCATTTTAAACTGCAGGATCACCCCTACCAGGCAATGTGCCTGGTTTAATAGGGGTAATCCGGGTGACAGAGCTTCTTTAAATAGAACACTGATAGACAAAGCAAATTCGCCAAAGCACGTCGGTGTGGACGCCTTCTGAGGTGGTCATCCTAATAAGGGTTAATGAATATACTATTCCGTTATGCCCCTGGTCTCTCTAACTGGAATGAATGTTTTTTGCTAGCACATAATGGGGGCCAGTGGGTCATATATTGACTATATTAGATACCTTATGACCCAGTGATACCGAATTATTTATCCCGATTGGTTCATTTTTATTCTGTGTTTTATGTTTCATAATAAAGATATTTTTTAACTTCTGACTGCCCAAAAAGATGCATTTTTAGAGCTTACTCAAAACTGGATGTTGGAAATGAATCTGATTGTCCAGGGTAGAGCAATTCCGAGAACTAGTGCAGCAAGAGAAAAGTCTTAGGCCCCATTCACACGACCGTATGTATTCAGTGTCGGTATAAAAACGGAACGTAAAACATACGGAATGTCTTCCGTAGTGTTCCGCATTTTTGCGGACCCATTGACTTTAATGGGGCTACAGACGTGATTTTGCGGCCAAGTATAGGACATGTTTCATTTTTTTTGCGGGAGAACTTCCATAATATACGGGATGCGGTATGCACACGGTGTGCATTCCGCATTTTTTTTCTCCTATGGAAAAATGAATGGGTCCGTATGGTTCCGCATCTTATCCGCAAAAATGCGGATAAGATACGGAAATGAACATACGGTCGTGTGAATGGGGCCTTAGACTAGAGTGGGATTTAGATTATGGAGGATGTTAGTCTTTGCTTGCTGGCAGAATGAAGAACACAGGTAGGGCAGTAGGCAGAAATGAGTGAAGAGATATAGGAAGGTGCAGCCCTGCGGAGAGCCCAGGAGTATAGGGGATACATGCTCTGTAATATGATGCTGTATGGAGGCACTGTACAGTGGTAAACGGTCCTAATGTTACTGAGGCTAAAGCTACTTTCACATCAGTGTTTTTGCTGGATCCAGCAGAGGATCTGAAAAAACGCTTCCTTTATGATAATACTACCAGCTGCATCTGTTCTGAATGGATCCGGATGTATTGTCTCTAAAATGAATCAAACAGATCCAGCACCACTGACTTACATAGCGGATCCGTCTTGATCAGTATCCTATGACACACACAAAAACGCTGTTTGCAGTGCTAGAGCAAACGGAACGGAATGCATGCTGGTGCACTCCATTCCATTACGTTCAGTTTTGTCCCCATTGACAATGATGAGGAAAAAACTGAAGCGTTTTCCTCCGGTTTTGAGCTCACAGAATAGGAATAATAGCGGAAAGGGAAACGCTGAAAGTAGCCAAGGACTTATTACTGATAAAATCCACCTATAGTTATCTGTCAATTTCCTGCTTCATTTCTCTTTATCAGGACGGTCCAGCTAGTTTTCTTTTCTCTGTGCTCCATCGCACACAGACAGGGAGGTAATACTATCTGTGCCATCAAAAGATTTTGGCCCAGCATCTTTCTGTCCATTTTGGAGTTCCAAAAAAAAATTTTAATCAAAAAAGACTTTGGGCCAGTTTACACAGTTTTTTGGCGTCAATTTTGAAGCGTTTCCACCTCGAAAAAAACGCCTCCCATTCATTTCAATAAGAAGCAGCACTTGCTTTTTTTCCACGTGGAAAAAAGAATCTTCAATTGAAGTGAATAGGAAGCAAAAAAAAAACCAGTTCCATGTGTATCCATGTGTTTTTTGTATGGTTTTTGGTGTGAATCAGCACTGATAACCACAAGCTGAAAATGCAGTTTTGTATGTAACACCTATTGGTTTAAAAAAAAGCGTGTAAAAAAAAAAAACATGCTGAATTTTGTAGGCGGGTTTGCAAAATCCATCGTGTGAACATACCCTTTGGGTGACAGCTCCCACTCACGTATCACGGAATTGCTGGTGATGAGAATACACAAAGTCCAAGGAGAAGAAGATGGGGGTCAGATGTGGAATTCCATTATAATCTATCTTCTTTATTTTTTAATCAGTACAAAAGAGAAGTGGGTTTGGAAGGGGGGCTGGCAGGAGACATGGTGGGGAATTTATAAAACCAAGGAAAAGTGGATTCATTGCGGCTTTCATTCTCCAAGGTGACGTGAAATCTGTTTGGTTCCTATGGGCACTCGCTTCAATTTTTCCTCACACTAGTTTTGACAGATTTCCCTAAGTGTGTCCCAAAGATGGAGTTTTTCCTGTAGCACATATTAAGATTGCTACAAGCCAGTGTCTTATTTTTAAGGAGGATGATAGGAACTGCTCGGCATGTGACCTTTCCTGTATTTAACTAAATCAACAGTGTAATAAAGTTAATAAACCTTACCTGAGTGACATCATTAAAATTGGCATGCCCTAAGCAACCATTGCTCCCACTGCCAAATGTCATGATGATCCCCCTGTCTGGAGAGAGATGAAAGCATTTACATTTCATTTTCTTGTTTCTATATTCACAAATGATTGACAACCACTGGATTATATCTATGAAGACCATTAGAAAGATATTCTATAGCGGTGATGGAGAACCTTTTACAGACCGAGTGCCCAAACTGCAACCCAAAACCCACTTATTTATGTCAAAGTGCCAACACGGCAATGTAACCTGAATACTACAGTCCAGTATAGTATATCTTCCATGTAGTTTATCATTCAGCTATAATATCCTGCCTACGTTCAGTACACTGCCTATGCCTTTCATAGTGCGCCCTGTGCTGATGAATG
The DNA here is from genome assembly GCA_900303285.1 of Rhinella marina. Lineage (NCBI taxonomy): Eukaryota > Metazoa > Chordata > Amphibia > Anura > Bufonidae > Rhinella > Rhinella marina. Next base: position 425,684 of record ONZH01023801.1, on the reverse strand, counting down.
GCAGGAAAAGTCTAAGACATATCAGTACACCTTAGGAGCGGGTCATATGTCCCAGAGCGGCATTGATCGTGCGCAAGGGAGCCCACAGCATCATAGATTACATTGATGCTGTGCATGTCAGGCCAACAGCGGGACTATTGTCCTGCACTCATACGATTTGTGAGTGCAGGACAATAGCCCCGCGGGCGGCCCGACGTGCACAGCATCAATGTAATCTATGATGCTGTGCAATCCCGTGCGCACGATCAATGCCGCTCCGGGACATATGGCCCGCATGTCTCGGAGGGCATACGGTCGTGTGCAAGGGCCCTTACACTTTTTCCAGGGTGTGGGTGCCCACAAAAAATTGGAGTATGCAGATGATAAATGTGGCCCCATGTCTTTAAATGGCTTCACAAGCTAAACCTTATAGATTTGTTCTATCCACACCTGTCAAACAGGCAGTAAACAGGTCACCGCAGGAGACATGCTTTATGGTAACTCCGGACTGGCCTTCCAAAAAACGGGAAACGAATTGAGGCTGTGCATGCTCTACAGAACCCGGAAGAGAAGGAGCTCCAGCGCCTATTGGGGGGGCCTAAAAAAACAATGAAGAAAAGTCAAATGTATGACGTAAAAGACATAGGGAGATACAGAAGCAAAGGCAATTAATCAGATTACATTGACTTATCCTGCGTTTCAATAAGCTGGATCATAAAGGCGTTTAGAGAACAAAGACACTGCTGCCAAGGAGTCTCAAAGTCTATGTTACTATGATGAATATCACAACAGTCGTATGACGGCATTAGTTATGTAATGTGTATTACTAAAACAACATGTTAAATGCTGCACTTATTAACACACCTCCACGGCATCAATCCCTGGATAATTACACATTACTAATATCACACACAGATAAAATAATACATTATAATGGAATTCAGGTGTGGGAGTAAAGCTGCAGTACGCCGGCAGACCGCTATAGATGGCGCCTTCTGCTTACAGCCATGTCCTGTTTAGTTCAGTGCTGGCGGCTGCAAAAAACAGTGGATTGCTGGGGGTACCAGGTGTCGGACCCCCACCACTGATCTGGTATTGAAGACTAGGGATGAGCGAAACCGAACTGCAAAGTTCAAGATCGTACCGAACTTTGTGAGTTCAGGTACCCAGAATGGAACCCGAACTTTTTCACTGAAGGGTGATTTTATTATTTTGCGTTATAACATGGTTATATCAGAAAATATTAGCATTCTTAAGACAGAATGCAAAACAATATGGTCATTTAGGGGTTAAAAAAAAAAAAACGAAAGAAACAACTCACCTCATCCACTTGATCGCTCTGCCGCAGTGTCTTCTATCTTCACTGAAAAGGACCTGTGATGTGCATGATGATGTCACCGTGCTCTCCCACATGGTGACGGAATTGCGCGCATCACAGGTCCTTTGGCAGGTCCTGTTCAGTGAAAATAAAAGAAGCTGCTGCAGCTCGATCAAGTGGATGAGGTGAGTTGTTGTTGTCTTTTTAACCCCTAAATGGCCATATTGTCCTAAGAATAAGATATAACCATGTTATAACACAAAATAATAAAGTGAAGTCCAGGTCCCCATTGACTTCAATGGGGTTCGGGTTTGGGGTCAAGTACAGGTCCCGAAGCCAAACTTTGACCGGAAGTTCGGCCAAACCCGTCAAACACGAACTTCCGCGGTTTCGCTCATCCCTATTGTGGACCTATCCGGGGGAGAAGTTATCAATATCATGAAAACTGGAATATTCCTTTCAGGTGGCTATCATTTTGAAAGTTGTCAGCTGAACAAGCATTTTAGATGGCAGCTATTCACCCTGACCCCTTCATATACATGCATGCTCTGCTCAGTCGAGCATGCATATGTTCTCATTAAGGAGAGGGAAATAGGTCCTAACAGACAGCTCTGATGGCGGCTTATATCCCGTGAAAACAAAGAATTGGGCTACAAAAATCCAACATGCCCAATACAACTTACATTACCCATTGAGAGAAAGTGGTGACACCCCCATACTCATAAGATGGTTGGTGTGTTAGGCCGACATTCATCTAATGTGTGTGGGCAACTTTACTCTCTACCATCTACCCCTGCTTCTGGCTAACCTACTATCTATATCTTAGCATAGGGGCTGTATACACAAAACGGTAGGATATTTTTAACCACTTTATAAACTTTTAGATGCACTGGAGCAAAAAAGGGAATTGCTGAAAAAAGGCACTAAATTCATATGAGGTAAAGAAGTCATACTCTTCAGTAGATCCTGGTAGTACGTCACCTTCTCAACCATTTCATTCTCCCATTTAATCTTTTCTTGCCTTAATTTACCTTTCCACTTTGCTCTATATTCTCCATGTGCCTTGCTATAACTATAAATCAAGTACAGGTCTCAGGGTCAGAGTTCACTGGTTCTCACCTCCCACATGATAATCCTCCCAGACTTGGTGACTCCTGCTTTCTGGGTCCTGCCGGCAGACACCTGGACCACCTCTGTATTGAGCATTGGCAGACGGAGAGGTGTGGTGATCCCACTCCCCCAAGTGTACACAGAGGACAGAGGGGGAGGAATACCTGGCTTTGCAGGAGAATACCCCATGCGGCCACCTGACCAGAAGAATGAACACAAACATGTCAATGAACTGAACTTCCGAATATTCTGCTCCAGCACGACATGTCTTGGCAAAACCTTGTGATAACGAGAAAGAATTGAATGTGCTGCACAGATCTGCCTTTGGCTCCGTAATAGGCACCTGTCAGGTTAAATAAATGAGTGGCCAATGTGTAGCGGCACAGACAACAGATAGGACGTTCATATGAATGATAAATGATATCTAAGCGGCTTCCAGGAAACGTTACATAAATTCTGAGCATTTTCATCAGAAGAATACAAGAAGGAAACAAGTACAGGCGGGTATATAACTGAATTATGGGCACCCACATACCGTAGTTATATTCCCTGGCTGAGACGTCTGGAAGTGTGACAACCTGTAAGGTCTCACGCACACAGCCGTGCCCGTATTGCAGCCCACAAACAGTGGGTCCACAATATGCGGGCACCGGACATGCACACCTCGCATTACGGCTGCAGACATATTCACTTGAATGGGTCCGTAATCCGGAAGGTGCGGTGCAGAACGGAGGCACTGATGTATCTGTGCCGCCGCACAGCAAAAAACGAGTAGTAGTCAACTTGAATGGGTCTGGATCTGTCTGTGGAATCCGCACGGATGTTTCCCGCGCATTGAGGACCGCAAATTGCGATCAACAGCCATGTGCATGAGCAGAGAACCACCATTACCTTCAGTAACCTCCTCAATCACAGTGATGGCAGTTTCTTTACCATTCTGGAGACATTGTGTACAAAACAATTTAAAAAAAAATAACTAACAATTGTTTCTTAATACATTTACAACATATTTTGGCAATATTTCAGAAATCTTTTCAGCTTGGTGTGAAGAAATCAACTGTGGGAGCAATAATTAAAAAAATGGAAGACATACAAGACCACTGATAATCTCCCTCGATCAGGGGCTCCACACAAGATCTCACCCTGTGGGGTCAAAAGATCACAAGAACTGTGAGCAAAAATCCCAGAACCACACGGGGGAACCTAGTGAATGACCTGCAGAAAGCTGGGACCAACGTAACAAAGGCTACCGTCAGTAACACACTACGCCGCCAGGGACTCAGATCCTGCAGTGCCAGACGTGTCCCCCTACTTAAGCCAGTGCATATCCGGCCCGTCTGAAGGGCTAGAGAGCATTTGGATGTTCCAGAAGAGTATTGGGAGAATGTCATATGGTCAAATACAATTTGTCGTGTTTGGAGGAGAGTGAATGCTGAGTTGCATCCAAAGAACACCATACCTACTGTGAAGCATGGGGGTGGCAACATCATGCTTTGGGGCTGTTTCTCTGCAAAGGGACCAGGACGACTGATCCGTGTACATGAAAGAATGAATGGGGCCATGTATTGTGAGATTTTGAGTGCAAAACTCCTTCCATCAGCAAGGGCATTGAAGATGAAACATAGCTGGGTCTTTCAGCATGACAATGATCCCAAGCACACCGCCAGGGCAACAAAGGAGTGGCTTCGTAAGAAGCATTTCAAGGTCCTGGAGTGGCCTAGCCAGTCTCCAGATCTCAACCCCATAGAAAACCTTTGGAGGGAGTTGAAAGCCCATGTTGCCCAGCGACAGCCCCAAAACATCACTTCTCTAGAGGAGATCTACATGAAGGAATGGGCCAACATACCAGCAACAGTGTGTGCCAACCTTGTGAAGCCTTACAGAAAACGTTTGACCTCTGTCATTGCCAACAAAGCATATATAACAAAATATTGAGATGAACTTTTGTTATTGACCAAATACTTATTTTCCACCATAATTTGCAAATAAATTCTTTAAAAAACAGACAATGTGATTTTCTGGATTTGTTTTCTCATTTTGTCTCTCATAGTTGAGGTCTACCAATGATGTCAATTACAGGCCTCTCTCATCTTTTTAAGTGAAAGAACTTGCATAATTGGTGGCTGACTAAATACTTTTTTCCTCACTGTACATAATTATGAAATAAGCAATGTAATATAATGAAGATGAAGCTTGGAAATCCTTACCGCGGGATCTGGCGCTGGGGATCCGGCCAGCTGGCCGTCCACGAGTTACTGCAGGCATTGCTGCCAGAGGCTTCTCCACTCTACAGAGCAAAAAAAGTTCATTCATTAAGATTGAAAGAGTTTATAAAGAGTGACTGTGCAATGAATAACTAGTTGGCCCTGCAGAAACTGAATGTTGGGGTAGTAGTCAGGTAACATGGGCCACCCATCCAGATCTCTGCTCTCTTGTACAGATCGATGGCAGTGTACACACCAGCACTTCTACTCCAGAATCACTGAGCCCCTGTGTGATGTTCTTGATGTGATGTTCTTGTACAGGTCACCACTGAGGCCAGTGGTTAACACTGCAGCAGTCACGAGAGTGGGAGCGGCGCATCATCACTTGCTGTAAGACGAGAACTGGAGCCCAACGTTGGAAGAGCAAGGGCATCATAAGATCAGTGACTCTTTTTTATTATTTTACACCCCTCAGATTGCACAGACGTGCACGCCCCCGTGGTCCCAAGGCTTCAACTTCATTACTGTACTAGCCTCGGCACAGCAGAGGCCCTAAAGCTTTCACAAGATGAAAGCATGCATCTGTATTAGGCCCCTTTCACACGAGCGTGACTGATTAGGTCCGGATGCGTTCAAGATGCGTTCACTGAAACTCGCACCATTTTGTAAGCAAGTTCGGTCAGTTTTGTCTGCGATTGCGTTCAGTTGTTCAGTTTTTTCCGCATGGGTGCAATGCGTTTTGATGCGTTTTAATGCGCGTGATAAAAAACTGAAGGTTTGCAAACAACATCTCCTAGCAACCATCACGATTCACTTCTATGGGGCCATAGCTGCGTGGAAAATGCAAGGCAGAACTGATGAGTGAAAAAAAACGCCCATGTACACAGACCCATTGAAATGAATGGTCACAATTCAGTGCGGGTGCTGTGCGTTCACGTCACGCATTGCTACCGTACGGAAAACTCGCTCGTGTGAAAGGGGCCTTAGGGCGCCTTCACACGCGGCAGATTTTGTGACAGAAAATTCTGCAACTGAAAATCAGTTCCATTCACCTTAATGGAGCTTGCAGAAATCCATGTGCTTGCTGATCTATTCAAATGAATGGAACTGATTTTCAGTTGCGGAATTTTCTGCCGCGTGAGAAGGCGCTCTTACAGGTCCGGGGCTCTTTATGCAAGCCCTGAACCTGTAATACTTTATTCTCCAGTGGCACAGCTGTACAGAACAGCTCCACGGCTGTAGCACATGTCCTGGAGCTGTTCTGTAGGAGAGCGAGGTTGGAGCAGGAGCTAAGGCAAGAAGACAGACGAGGTGGATGTGGTGGAGTTTTACTTGTAGTCAGGGGCGGATGGGGAACTTAACGTGGCCCTGGAAAAAAAAATAAAACTTGCCTTATGTTGTAGGCGGGTCCAAATTGACAGAAGGCGGGACAACAGAAGTAGGCGGGGCCAGCAATACTGTAGTGCAGGACAAAATACCACAGTACAGCACAAAATACTGCCGCCTGCCCCACAGTACGAAGCTGTATCATCATCTTCAGGATAGCAATATAACTGAATTAAAGAGGGCACCTGCAGCCACTGGCCAGGTGCATAAATGTCTGATGCTCCTATATTATGTACCTTGCTGATGGCCAAGAGTAGGGATTAAGTGGCCCCTTGGGCATCAGCCTCCCGGGAAATTTCCTTGTAAGGTCTATGGCCAATCCGCCCATGCTTGTAGTACGCAAGAGCGGCCACTGCTGCTGCATTGCAGCAAACCCTAGAGACAAGCAGTGCATAAAAGCATGGGAGATATAAGGTGATGGGTACCACAAGCATTATTGGAAACTGATATACATTAGTAAGTGACTTAAAACAACGTTATACACATAATAAATGGCACTGGCTCACAGGGGTACAGGTGAATCCCCCGGTGGGCCCCTAGTCTCCTGCCCCCTGCACAAGTGGCACATAACACAGGAGACTTACTGCACTACATACATATATACAATGTACAGCACCTCATCCAGCCCATGTTCATATAAAAAACTTGATAGATTTTTAAAGGAACTCCCCAGTTTATTATTATAGACATGATCAGAGCTGAGATGTCTTCTAGGTATAGAGGAAAGCCACCAGTGTCCTCTTCTGCCCAGGACCTACCTCCTCAAAGTTGCTGCAGGGACCCCCATAATCATCATCTGGTAGCATCTTACTGCTGTGTGAGCAGGTATGTACAGTGGGCCCCCAAAATACATTTTACTGGTGGGCCCTAAGTACCCCAGTCTGACACTGGAGACAATCCCTTTAATGTTTATGCTTTTCAGATTTTTAGGACTTTTTTTAACGTAAAGCAATTATTGCACATATATTGATGACATCAGATCACAGGAAGGTATGCAACATTGAATAAAGAAGCATTCAGCAACTACCAGAATGTTCTGCAGAAGACATGATGACAACTTCTGTACAGCGCCGCAAAATAGGATAGTGCTATATAAAAAGCACAAATATGACACATATGCTGTCACATACTGTGCATGTGGGACGATTGTGGGTGGGATATTCATGGAGCAGAAGCCAAACTTCTGCACTTGTGAACCGTTCTAGGGCAGCACTCATTAAAGTCTAACTACTGTATCAAGCAAAGATATGAAGCTCTGTAACATAATGCCTCTTTCTCCACCAGACTCCCCCTCCTGCACTAATCACTCACCCTAAAATCTGTCCTCAGAGAGGCAAAGAGGAAAATGGATTTTCAGCTTTAGGGCTCATATACCGTGGTCGGATTCGCAAAACACAGATACTGGATGTGTGCATTTCGTATTTAGTGGAACGGAACAGCTGGCCCCTAATAGAACAGCCCTATCCTTGTCTGTAATGCGGACAATAATAGGTCATGTTCTATTTTTTTGCAGAACGGCCATGCGGACATACGGAATGCACATAGAGTCATTTCAGTTTTTGTGGCCGTCTTGAAGTAAATGGTTCCGCATATGGGAGTAAAAAACAAAACGGAAACCGGACAAAAAATAAGTTTGTGTGCATGAGCCCTTACTGAGAGATCAGGCTACAGTTACTCCCCATATTATTCTATGGATAGGGGAGAGGGAGGTGTCAGATGCTGCTTATGCTTCTAGTACTTTTCTACCTCGCCCCGATGCTGGATTCACAGCAATCATACGACTCACTACGTCCTCCATGCTGCTGCTGCTTCTGTGTGCGTAAGAGAAAGAGAGAGGAGCAGGATCTTCTCTCCTCTACATGTGCTGTGTATGGGAGACATAATAGCAGCTAGTCTCCAGGGAAAACTAACAACTGGAAACCGATAATTTATAATACGCATTCTTATGCAGTCAAGTACTGGTCAAACATAGTCTTATTCCTCATGTTGGCTTATTCTGAAAATTCTGAAAAGTGTAGTTATTAAAATATCACTTAACTCCAAAGACATACTGATGGGGAACTTAGATTGTGAGCCCCATTGAGGACAGTGTGATGATAATGTCTGTAAAGTGCTGCGGAATGTACCGTATTTTTCGCCCTATAAGACGCACTTTTTCCCCCCAAAAGTAGGGGGGAAAATGCGGTGCGTCTTATAGGGCGAATACAAGTGAGCGCTTCCAGCTGCAGCGTCAGGTCATAGTACGCGCCGGCAGGGAAGACAGTGGAGCGCAGGACCAGAGGGCAGCGACAGGTAAGTAAGGTTTTTTATAAGTGGCTGGGTGGGCTGATCTGAGGTCTGATGGGGGCACAAGACGCTGCTCTGAGGTCTGATGGGGGCACAAGACGCTGCTCTGAGGTCTGATGGGGGCACAAGACGCTGCTCTGAGGTCTGATGGGGGCACAAGACGCTGCTCTGAGGTCTGATGGGGGCACAAGACGCTGATCTGAGGTCTGATGGGGGCACAATATGCTGATCTGAGGTCTGATGGGGGCACATTCTGCTGATCTGAGGTCTGATGGGGGCACATTCTGCTGATCTGAGGTCTGATGGGGGCACATGCTGCTGATTTGAGGTCTGATGGGGGCACATTCTGCTGATCTGAGGTCTGATGGGGGCACAATACGCTGATCTGAGGTCTGATGGGGGCACAATATGCTGATCTGAGGTCTGATGGGGGCACAATATGCTGATCTGAGGTCTGATGGGGGCACATTCTGCTGATCTGAGGTCTGATGGGGGCACATTCTGCTGATCTGAGGTCTGATGGCGGCACATACTGTTGATCTGAGGTCTGATGGGGGCATATTCTGCTGATCTGAGGTCTGATGGGGGCACAATACGCTGATCCGAGGTCTGATGGGGGCACATTCTGCTGATCTGAGGTCTGATGGGGGCACAATATGCTGATCTGAGGTCTGATGGGGGCACATTCTGCTGATCTGAGGTCTGATGGGGGCACATACTGTTGATCTGAGGTCTGATGGGGGCACATTCTGCTGATCTGAGGTCTGATGGGGGCACATTCTGCTGATCTGAGGTCTGATGGGGACACAGTGGGCTGATCTGAGGTCTGGTGGGCGCACAGTGAGATGGTATGGGGACACAGTGGGCTGATATGGGGCCATAGTGGGCTGATCTGAGGTCTGTTGCGGGTCTGACATGGAGGGCTGATGGAGTTCTGACATGGAGGGCTGATATGGGGGTCTGATGTGATGTCCTGAAATTTTTGGGCAGTCTGATAAGAGGATCTGATGAAAAATATTTTTTTCTTATTTTCCTACTCTAAAACCTAGGTGCGTCTTATGGGCCGGTGCGTCTTATAGGGCGAAAAATACGGTAGTAGTGCTATATAAGTGCATAAAATAAATAAATTAATAAAAACTTTTATACTGTAGAACTGAACAAAATAGTAGAAAGCTGTTCAATAGAGGAGAATTCCTTTAAATGATCTCTGTGACTCTGTGACTAGAGCTGAGATGAGCTTAGGGTAGGAGGGTCTGTGGTCATGAATTCAGAAGCCTCAGTTTAGATAATAATGTCAGCCATATAAAAAATGCCGCCTGTTTAAGTAAAAGTCATGTCACATCAGTCAGAGAAACGTAACATAATGTAACCAGGTGGAGGATTTCTTATTAGGAAAAATCAGCACGGCAGCTCTAATAGCCTTGGCATCAGAAGTTGGAATCAGCGCCCACACAACCCACTCCCCATGCAATTAGAGTCTCAGTCAGATCGGGATTTTATGGAAACTTTTTCACTTCTATACAAATTGTAGGAGTTTTCCAACAAAAGCAAAAAAAAAAAAAAAAAAAACTGCCTCCTTCTGTAAATCTTTAGATTTAATATTTAATATAGTGTTTAAATGGGTTTTCGGGGAGTTAAATATTGATTATCTATCCTCAGGATCATCAATACCTGGTTGAGGGAGACCAACTACCGGCAACTAATCAGTTGTTTGAAGGGGCTGCTGCGCCACAGCCTCTTCCTTGGCCTGTGATATCATGTCCATCGTTCACATGGCCTTCCTGCAGCTCAGTCCCATTCACATTAATAGGACTGAGCTGCAATACCAAGCACAGCCACTATACAATGTATGGCGCTGCTTGGTGTACTATGAAAAGGCTGCAGCACTCATTTTAGTCCTTGCCATGGCCTCTTCATACAGTTGATCGAAAGGCGTGCCAGGAGTCAGACCCGCACTCATCTGATATTAATGACCCAACCATATGTATTTTGCAGCCTGCAAAAAATATGGATGACGTCCGTGTTGCATCTGTTTTTTTAGCTGACCCATTGTAACAATTCTTGTCCACAAAATGGACAAGAATAGGACATGTTCTATCGTTTTTTGCGGGACTGCGGAATGGACATACGGATGTGGACAGCACGCGTTTTTGCGGCCCTATTGAAATGAATGGGTCAACATCCAATCGACAAAAAATGTGTATTGGATGCGGACTAAAAATACGGATGTGTGAATTTGTCTTTATCTTGAGGATAGGTCAGCAATTTATAACTCCTGGCAAACCCCTTTAAAGAGGATGTCTCATGAGAGACCGCTCCCTTATAAGCTGCAATTTAAAAATTCCCATACATACCCAATTTTGACAGGACCAGAACACAAGCTGATGTTATAGGGGTACCCTACCTCTCTATCAAAGGCAGAAAAAAGGAATAACTATATAAGCAGTGCAAATAATTAAAGGGAGTTTGTCACAAGGAAATTCACTGTTAAACCAGACACAATGCCTTACAGGGCTACCTCATCTGAATGTAATGATAGCGTTCACTGTGGCTAGTGCTAGGGATCCAGCCAGGTTCCAGAAAATATGCAGAGAAGAAAACTGCTGCGGAACAGCCTGCTGGATCCTAAACCCTAGTGTGCAACTAGCCTTAGCAATCTGTCTGCTTGATCTCTAGCTCTTATCTCTTCATTCCTGACGGATCATAAACAGTCATTTAAAGGGCATCTGTCAGCAGATTTGTCCCTATGACACTGGCTGACCTGTGACATGTGCACTTGGCAGCTGAAGGCATCTGTGTTGTTCCCATGTTCATATGTGCCCGCATTGCTGAGAAAAATGATGTTTTAATATATGCAAATGAGCCTCTGGGAGCAAGGGGTTCAGCTCCCTCTTCAATGGCAATGCTCCGTTGCTCCTAGAAGCTCATTTGCATATATTAAACCATCATTTTTCTCAGCAATGCGGGCACATATGAACACTGGACCAACACAGATGTCTTCAGCTGCCAAGTGCACATGTAACAGGTCAGCCGGTGTCATAGGTACAAATCTGCTGCCAGATGCCCTTTAAGACTACTTTCACATCTGCATTTTCCTTTCCGGTTTTGAGGTCCAGCAGAGGATCTCAAAACCAGAGGAAAACGCTTCTGTTTTGTCCCCATTCATTTTTAATGGGGACAAAACTGAACAAACTGGAACGGAGTGCACCAGAATATATTCCATTCTGGTTTGTTGAGTTCCCATGTGGGAAACTGCTGCAAGCATGCGGATGCGGCATAAAAAAACATGTGAGTCATGTTTCAGACACGAAAAAAAACGGATCTGGTGCCCATTGACTTAAATGGTTTTAGTGCCGGATCCGGTATGTTAATTTTCGATACAACAAGATCCATTCTGAATGGATGCATTTTGCTGTGGTTTTGAGATCCCATGCCGGATATGAAAACCAGACAGCAGAAATGCAGATGTAAAAGTAGCATAAGCTAGATTCTTATTAGTTTCATAACATTTGCCTCAAATGAGTGTTTATGAGCTGTCAGGGCACTAGAGTTAAAGAGGACCTGTCAACACTCCTGACAGGTCTGTTTTAATAGTAATGTAATAATAATTCTGGAGCATCTATTCTTATGTCTGTATGTTGTGCCATTCCTTTATTATTTCTACTAGAAGTTATGAGTGAATTGCTTGCAGTCTGCAGTAAGGGAACAGAGGGGAGGTAACCAGTTGGGGGTGTGTACCGGCACAGACTCACTCTATCCAATCAGTGCTGCCATTGTCAGTCTGTGCAGTTACACACCCCCAACTGGTTACCTCCCCTCTGTACCCTTACTGCAGACTGCTAGTAATTCATTCATAACTTCTAGTAGAAATAATATAGGGATGGCACAACATACAGCCATAAGAATAGATGTTCCAGAATTGTTATTACATGGGGAATGCATGAAGCTATTAAAACAGGCATGTCAGGAGTGGTGAAAGGTCCTCTTTAAGGGCTACACATCACAGTCTCTGATGGGTTTCACTGAAAAGGTGAAGAAACAGTTTGCAGATGCTGTGAAACTGAAAGCTTCAGAAAACTATTAACAATTTTTAATAATGAATGAAAAATGAATTTTAAGCCCAAGCTAAGTAGAGTGCATTAATAAAAAAAATGCCCTAATGGTCATCATAGTCCTGTAAGTTGCAGTGTGATGCAAAGATCTGCGACAGAAAAATGGCGTAGAATAAATTCCCCCAAGATGCTTTATAGTCCATAAATTCAAATGATTCAGTATTATCTAATACCTTTGAATTCTGAACTACCTATATTTTGCTATACTGTTAGTATTACTTGAAGTGCCCATCTTAATTGTAGTGTAATGTACGTACCTCATTTTTACACTGCCGATGTCAGTGTACAGGTTTAGAAGGGCGGGTATACAGATAGGATGAGCCATGATCTCATTCAGCTGTGGTCTTTTGGAAGGGTCCAAGTTGAGCATGCTGAGAATAAGTTGTCGAAGTTCAGGACTATACCGGTCTGATATTGGGGCAAACGTTCCACTCATAATCTTCAGCACCAAAGCAGGTAGATTCTGTGACACAGAGTATTTAATGCATTACAATACAGAACACTGACACAGTAAACTGTGGAGGGGTCGCAACTGTGGAGGGGTGGAGGACATGCCGGGGACTTCTGCCTCACTGGCAGAATTTTCTTTTAAAGGAATTCTACAGAAGACCACGTCCTAGACCTGTGATGGCTAAGCTTCGGCACTCCATCTGTGGTAAAACTACAACTCCCAATATGTACACTTATTGGCTGTTCTGAGAACCAGGGCTGTGGAGACGGATTCATGGAGTCGGAGTCCATTTTGGTAGAGTCGGAGTCGGTATAAAGTGGACCAACTCCTAAAATATATAATAAATTGGTACATTTAGTTCAGTGCAGTATGTGAATATATTTTCATAGGAATTTGGGAAAATGATGAAATGTCCTATAAATGTCTGTTCTATTCCTGAACTAAGGATCTAGGCTTTCAGTTGAGATGACTATGTGCTGCCCTTCATGTAGATGCTCAGAAGTGAAACTCCTCTGCTACAGATCAGAGGAAAAAGGCACTGGGAAGGAGTTGCTGCACTCATCTCAGATCTGCTAGAAAAAACAGGATTAAAGAGGTTTTCTCACTAGTTACAAAGATTAGCTTTCAACATAAAGGGACAGTTACATTTTTTTTCTAAATACAGTGGTCAGTAGATTTTAGTTTAGTCATGAACTATAGACAGTTCAGCAGGTCTCTCACTGTACACAGGTTTCTATGGTAACCTGCAGACCAGAAAGACTGTTATCTGATTGGCTGAGAGCAGTGAAGAATGATGGGACTGAGCTCTGAGTGATTACCTGCAGTAAGCAAAAAGTCCAAGTGTTGTGAGGACTGAGCAGCGTGGCTTTACCTGTAATTGTGTTAGAGATCACAATCCCCTGCTCTGTCAGCTTAAGTTAATATATGCTAATAACTGCTTCAGACCCGCCCACAGCCTGAGGAGGCAGAGTGAGTGCAAACTGCCTGTCAGCCAGTGAATCAATGTGCTGAGAAAACCCCTTTAAGGCAAGTACTTTTTATCATATCTAAACCTTCAATAAACTGTGCATAAATCAATTATCCAGTGCATGTTCTCTCTGCTTTATGTTTTAGTTTGCTTTTCCTCTGATGTAAAACACCAAGGGCCTTATGTATGAAAACTGTCTAGGTGTAGAAGTTTCTTTGGGGGGAAATTGAGAAGTCGGAGTTGGAGTCGGGGCTTTGGCTTACCGACTCCACAGCCCTGCTGAGAACTCTGAGAAATGAATAGAGCATGCTGGGAGTCATAGTTTCACCACAGCTGGAGTGCCGGAGGTTTGCCATCAGCTTGCTGATGGACCTACAGGCCAATGTTCTGCATGAGCATTAATGGATTCAGGAGCTCTACATAATAGAAGACTGCTGCAGGAACCAGTCATCGACAGTACGCAGGCATGGTACACTATGCAAGTACAGAAAAAAGGCTTAACTGGCATGTATCCATGATGGCAGTGCTGATTCACAGAGAAGATTTATGATCTCCTACTTCTGAGAAGGTTTCATGGCAGACAGCATCTCTTACAGAAAAAAAAACATTTCTTAAGGGGAAAAAAGCTCAGACATCAGGTATGTGGTTTTTTCCAGGTGCGGTATTTCCTGTGTCAGCCACAGGGCTGTTTGGCTGTATTGACATGAAACTATCACACAGTCCACAAACATGTTTTTGGTTTCATGTCACATGCAAAAAAAAATAAAAATCAGGTCAGGAATAGCGACAAAGCGATGAAGGCTGCAGCGTGGTGTCAGGCTCTGAGTGACCAGAGATAGTGATGTGTTATAGGTTACTATGGTGGGAAAACTGACCAACAACCCCCCATAGGACCCCTCCCAGTGTCAGGGGAGGCTGCAAAATGCATAGGAATGTATAGTTCATATAGAGTGCAAATACCCCGAAAAAGATGGAAAGGGGCACATGTGAAGCTGGGGTCTATGTGGATTGGCAGTCCTGGAAATTTCACAATATTGCAGCTACTGGCTCATACAGGTACACGGAGCATAGCTGCCAATGCAAATTAGGATTTTATAAATGAGGATATTGCTTTGAAAGGAGTTTCCTAATACCATAGAATTTCTTTAATTCGTCATCAGCGGGATAGCTGCCAAATCATCAAATACTCTGGTTTTAAAGGCAATGGACACCCTTGGGGGCATTTTACTCATTTTAATTGGTCTTTATTAAAAATGTTCTGTTTTCTTTTAATCCCATCATCAGACGGCTCATGTGTAGCTCTTGTATCTGAATTCCTGACTTATTTAACCCATGTTTTTATCAGTTTGAAAAGAACTGAGTGTTTATGAGGTCAGTAGATCAGCAATAAGAGCTACACATAAAATCTCAAATCTCAATCATCAAAGAAAACAGACTGTGACAGCTTCCAATCAGACTGATTTTTAACCCTTGTTTCTCAGAAATGGCTGAACATTTTTTTTAATAAAGACCAACTGAAAAAATGAAACGAGGAAAAGGCAATCATAAAAATAGCCTTTAAGGATGCCCATGGTAATAAGTATAAAATTCAAATGCTAAGCCAACTTAAAGGGATCATGTCACCTTTGCTATGCTGCAAGGGGGTTGAGTCCGGTGAGGCTCACTGTCCTGTCCTCTCCCTGTCTCCAGACGATAACTGACAGGCTTCTTCGTCAGCAGGTGGAGAGGGCAGGGGCGACAAGCCTCATCGGACTCATCTCCCTCACAGTGCAGCAAAGTACCTCTCTCTGTGTAAATGAGGTACCCATTAGGGGTCTCACAGCAAGTCACCGCTACAATCCCGTCCATCTTACTTTGATTGACATCCTTCTAGCTTGGAAACGTCATTGCTGCTGCCGAAATCTTGTGTGTACATGAGTGAGAAATTGCGTATAGCACTCACGTGCACGATTTCAGCGGTGCTGGTGTTTCCAAGCATTTCCACTAATGTCATTGCTCCTGGTAGCTGTGGGACTGCTCTGGACATAGTGACCTGGAGGATAAATTCAAGGGTTAATAAAGATGATTCTTACCGCAGCTTCAAATGCCCTCTTAAGGCTTGCAAGTTCGTAGAGGACACAGCCCAGCGCCCATATGTCACTCTTCTGGTTATAGGGCTTCCCCTCACACAGTTCTGGAGAGATGTAACAGGGGGTCCCCACAACCTGGGAAATACACAAGATCAATAGGATGAGCCCCCCTACATAACCTCTGACCCCCAACCACAATGGCAGATCCTGTGCATACCCTTCAAATAATACACAATGGACGGTTATATAACTGCAAAAATAGAAAGCAATCTCTCAGCAGTCTTCACGTCTCTGCTCGGAGCGACAGCTGAACTTGTCTCCTAATTGGGTGCTACAGCTGTCACTCAGAGCAGAGGGGAGGGGCTGTGACACAGCTCCATGCAGAGAGTAGTGAAGATCCGCCTCTTGGGCACTTAAAGGGCATCTATCACCAACGACCTCCCTATCAAATAGTTTGCATAGACGCATAGCTGTGCTTCACCTGATGTTGAACTGAGGCTCTGCTCCCGAGTTATGATACTTTTTCTTAATATGCAAATTAGGCTTTTGGTGCAACGAGGATGACACCATTGCTCTAGCTGCACCCAAACTCCACTCCTTTCTGTGACAAGACCCTCCCTTCATTGCTTTGTCACTGCCTGGCCCTACTAATCGAAGCAGCCAGGGAGGGGCTGCCCCCAGAAATGAGTGGAGCTTGGGTGCAACAAGAGCCACAGTGATGCACTCATTGCACCAAAGGCATCATTTACATATTAAGAAAAGGTATCATAACTTGGGAATGGAGCCTCGGATCAACAAAAGAAAAACAGAGTTTTAATCCGGTGAACTACAGCTACGGTGTGTCTCGGCAAATTGTTGAAATAGAAGGTCGTTGGTGACAGATTCTCTTTAAAGGGGTTTTCCAGGCTAAAGTATGAAATGCACTCACCTGCTCCCCGACGTTCAGTTCCAGCAAACAGAAGATTGCTGAACGGAGCCTCAACACTGGAACAGAGCAGCGAGAGGCAGGGGAGTACATTTCTTAATTTAGGTAGAACATGGTCTCAAGCCAAACTAAAAAGTTATAAAGCTGGAAAACCCCTTTAAGGAGCTGAATCTGCTGGAATAAAACTTCATATTCACACTACTCCTGATAACAAAATTCTTCACAAAAGGTCTGGTTATCCTGCTCTCCTCAGCCCCTATCAAGTGCTGTCAGCATATGGACCATGACAAGAGTTTTTCCTGATGTGTATCCTACCCTTCCATCCCCCTCCTAATCATACTATGAAGACAGTGACCGTACTCACAGTACTGTTCATAGTGCGAGTTTCACAATGTGATGTTACATCCATCAATCACATAACCACGATGTCTACATGTTCTGGCGCAGTGGTCATGTGATCACTGTACATGATGTCACGTTGCACAACATGTCATGGCAGCCACAAGTTAAAGGGGCTTTCCTAGACCCCCCCCATAAAAATAGGTAAAGGCAGGGCGTGCTATAAAGTAACAAAAGAAGCCTTTATCACCTGTCCGATTCCTCTGCCATTCATGCAATGCCGCTCTGGTACTCCTCGCCGGTGTCTGTATTCCATGCTGCCACGTCCTACTACCCCAAGTCAACAATGAGGACGGTGATTGGCTGCAACATTCACGTGGGGTAGTTGGGGATATTACTGCAGCATTAGAAACAAAGACCGGCGAGGAGCACCAAACCGGCAGTAAAGGAGAGGTGAGGGATCAGAGAATAGGTTTCTATTGCTATTTTATAATCCTCCGTACCGTTACCTACATTTTTATGGGTCTCAGAAAATCCCTTTAACCCTATACCTAGTACATGTATAAAGGTCACTAGGGTGGTAAGAAGTCGGCTAATTTTTGTATTTACCAGGGAAGTCTTTGCAGTCTTCTGACTTCAGGAGCAAAGTCCAAAAATCTCAGCTGAGGCCGAGTACTGGGCAGATAAGAGACCTGCTCTTCACACTCACCAACTTATTCTGGAGTCATCACTGACAAGTTAATGATACAGCCACAAACAGGAACGTGAAGAAACTGCACAATATACCTCTCGTGAGGCCAATGAGAAGACACTTTGCTGTATCTCTAGGACTCTGTCTTTCTGTTTCCTAATTTTCCTTTCCATGGATGAATTCACAGAAGAGAACAGCACTCTACAGGCACTAAATGTAAATCTATATATAAACTAAGAGCACATTTGATATGATAAATAACATGCGGTTCTTCAAAAACTATAGTAGGCTCCTTCCTGGACGGAGGTCACTTTGGTAGGTGGGAACGGATATCGTTTTATCAAAATATATTTGCTAGGAACCTCATGTGCTGTTATGTTCTGTGTTTTTCGCTTTTATCTATCATATCGTGTTTGTTTTTGAGTTTGGTCTTTTGTCTTTCCAGTACATACTTGGAGGTGTGGTTGCCTCAAAGTCTGAATGCACATCCCATCCATTCCACAAGTGCTTTAATGCGTACCTGAGTTTTCATAAAAGTTTGCATAATGATCGTGCTACATTGTAGAATCATAACTGTGAAGGAGCAGGTTTTCCCTAATAATGTCTTCCTCAGCCATATTATTCTCTGTTTCAGTCGCACAGCTAGATGCATTTCTCTCACAAGCAGAGGGTGTCTTCCTTCTGTGGAATCTGCCAGTACTATATGCAGTGAGCTCACTTCCCACTATGTTTGTTTTCTTCTAGAAGTTTAGATAGCTGGTAAGGAGGGAGAGATCACACTTAAAGACACACAGGAGCTATTCTGCCCTTCAGAAGCAGTATAGAAGTATTTTTCAAATCAGTCTCAAGATCTCGGCTAGCTCTGACACGCCGTCATTTCCCGTGAACCGTCTTTTGTGTCTCTGTTACTAGGGCCGAATTTTGCCTGACAACAGGCAGTGGACTGCAAGTTAGGTGGAAGTAATACCCTGCAAAACATGGAAAGCACGCGGCCGGAATCCGTGTTTTGCAGAAAGGCAAAACAGCCAACGACTGTGTGCATGAGCCCTTAGTGTGATACATATAGCAGAGTTTGCTCTTTCTCTCACTGGATGCCTAATGGCACACAGCGGTAATGACTGTAGCATCAAAGTATATGTGTGGGGTCTTCTCTCCTGAATTTAGATGTCCACTGGTATAGAAATAAGTATTAAATACAGTAGGTTCCCGCCTGGACTGAGGTCACCTTGCCGTGGTGGATGGGCACAGATATTTTTTTAGCAAAACATATATGCTAAGAACCTTATGTTTTTTTTCTCATATTAAATTTGCTTCTTTATAGATTTTGCATTTAGCGCCTTGAGAGTGCTGTTCTGTTCTGTGTTTTTTCTGTTTAATTATCGCCATGTAAATCCGCCTGTCGTGCAGGATGTGTTTATCACAAGGGTGAATTCACACAGGTCAGCAGATTTGTTACAGAAAATTATTCAAAGCAGCTGCTTTATTCACCTGAATGGGACTTGCAGAAAACAACATGCATGCTGCAGGAACAACCCTATTCAGGAAGCGTTCACATCACTGCTTCCATAAAATAAAGGAAGCGCTGGACCTGTCACCTGACGGACGTGAATGAAGCCCACAAGATGATGCTCGTCAAGTTTCTGTCATACGGCCAGACATTTTATCGGACAAGGTAGCCCAGCATGCTCCACTATTTTGTAACCCATATTTTGGGGAAACTGAGATGGAGGCAGATGTGAATTCTGCTTCAAACGTATGGATACCCATAAAGCGAGCATACAGAAAAATAATAAAAATATGGCTGCACAACATTTCACATACAAACAATAGAGCTAAGGAATGGGGATCATTCTAAATTAAAGTGGTATTATACCTACTAGAAATGAAAATTGAAAAAATAGAAGCTCTTTGCGCACATTTTTGATCAAACTTGTGTCGGGCCCATCTACCAGGTGTCAAGGTGGCTTCCGCAGATGGTTACCTAACACTAATAGACTGCCTCTCTTGGACTTACCTAAGCCTACAATATTCAGGGCGGTGTAGGAACCAGCTACATTTATACTCTGCTCAGAAGCCCCAGGCAGATGGGCGTTGCTCAGTCTAAAAGAGGCCGCTACCCTCAATATATACTACAAGAAAATTTAGTATATATTGAGGGTAGCGGCCTCTTTTAGACTGAGCAATGCCCATCTGCCTGGGGCTTCTGAGCAGAGTATAAATGCAGCTGGTTCCTACACCGCCCTGAATATTGTAGGCTTAGGTAAGTCCAAGAGAGGCAGTCTATTAGTGTTAGGTAACCATCTGCGGAAGCCACCTTGACACCTGGTAGATGGGCCCGACACAAGTTTGATCAAAAATGTGCGCAAAGAGCTTTTATTTTTTCAATTTTCATTTCTAGTAGGTATAATACCACTTTAATTTAGAATGATCCCCATTCCTTAGCTCTATTGTTTGTATGTGAAATGTTGTGCAGCCATATTTTTATTATTTTTCTGTATGCTTGCTTTATGGGTATGCACCTGTGAACATGTATTGCTAGTCTAAATTTTCTTGTAGTTCAAAAGTATGGAACAGATTTCATTTCCATAAATCTGTCTAGTATGAATATCCCCTAACTAATACGACAGTGTATTATGAGATGTACTAACTGCATTCACTTCTCACATACAGTGAATATAAGGAAATAATAATGACCTTCTCAGTTTGCAGATGACATGTCATGTATCTCGGCAGTGTTAGGTTTCCTCAGTATTGGGTGAAACCATGAGAAATTGCAGGAATGGAAATTTAAGAAATGTAGAGAGACAAATCATATGAAAAATATGTAGCATAAGACGCTAAATGCATAAAAGGAAGCTGCAGATCAAGTTACCAGTATACTGCGGTCTACCGTCTGACGTGACATATGGAGACACGGTGTGGGTATGTCACTCACGCTATACTGTACGCTGAGCCAGGAAACCTATCCTCCTGCACTATTCAAAGATGGAGACTGAAAGATAGAAGGACTTAAAAACGGGCCCTATAAATTCATATGAATCCCTCTATAATGACAGACCACGTGGAGCGCTTCCGCTGACAATACTTATATTCCCCATAACATAACAATTCTGGAGCATATTTTCTTATAATTCTCCGTTGTGCGGTTCCTCTGTTGTTCCTCCTAAAACTGATGAATAAATTGGCAACTGGGTGTAACCATATCCCTTCCCTATACAGTCTGACACTGGTAGCGTGAGAGTGTGCAGTGACACCTGCCTCCACACAAACCTGGTAACATGCAGTTGGTGATTTATTCATAAAATTTTTAGGAGCAATGATAGAGGAATGGAGCACATACATTTCTAGGAGGAATAACAGGAATGGATCGACACAGAGTTGTTAGAAAGAATTCCACAGAATTGTTATGGCCCAAGGAATGCAATTACAGTGTTTACTAAAACAGACATGTTTGCATCGTCCTAATCCTCTGCTATTCCTCTTGGAAATGTATGAATACATTGACATCTGGATGTTACCATTCTACTTGTGAAAGAGGCAGCTCCCCGCATATTATGACTTTAGCAGACCATGGTGTGCAGGGACAAGCTTCCAAATAGGAACACGCAGCTGTCAATTTATTCATAAATTTCTAGGAGGAATAACAGAGGAATGGGATAAAGCAGAATTCTAAAAAAAAAACACAACCTCCAGAATTGTAACTTCATGAGGAATATAAGCATTCACTACAACAGCCAAGTCAGGAGAGCTAAGAAGATCCTCAGCTCTTTGAAGAGGTCACGGAGCTCCCTGAGTGCTTAGGCCTGCGACATCATTATCATCAGTCACATGGCCTAGGCACAGATCAGCCCCATTCTATTGAATAGGGCTAAACTGCAATACCAAGCATGGCCACTATACAATGTACGGTGCTGTGCTTGGTAAACTGTAAAGCAGGCATCCCCAACCTGCGGCCCTCCAGCTGTTGTAAAACTACAACTCCCACCGTGCCCTGCTGTAGGCTGATAGCTGTAGGCCGTCCGGGCATGCTGGGAGTTGTAGTTTTGCAACATCTGGAGGGCCGCAGTTTGGGGATGCCTGCTGTAAAGAGACCACAGTTCTCACCAGAGCTCCGGTGAGTGCAGCGGGCACTCTTTAAACAGCTGTTCAGCGAAGGAAGGGGGGGGGGGGCCTTCGCTGATCTGATATTGAAGACCTATCCTGAAAATAAGCCATCAATATGAAATTCCTGGATAACCCCATTAACCTGTTAAAACTTCTGGACCAAATTTTAGAGATGTGGCACTGAGACATACAGTTGGATAAACAATCGGCCTCAACTAGCTTAAAGGGGTTGTCTCACTTCAGTAAGTGGCATTTATCATGTAGAAAAAGTTAACACAAGGCACTTATTAATGTATTGTGATTGTCCATATTGCCTCCTTTGCTGACTGGATTAATTTTTCCATCACATTATACACTGCTCATTTCCACATTTATGACCACCCTGCAATCCATCAGCAGTGGTCGTGCTTGCATAATATAGGAAAAAGCACCAACCTATGTGCGCTCCCATGGTCCTGGCCACCAGAGAGGCTGATGCTTTCTCCTATAGTGTGCAAGCACAACCACTGCTGCTGGGTTGCAGGGTGGTCGTAACCATGGAAACGAGCAGTGTAAAATGTTATGGAAAAATGAATCCAGCCAGCAAAAGAGGTAATATGGACAATCACAATACATTAGTAAGTGCCTTGTATTAACATTTTCTACATGATAAATGTCACTTACCCCTTTAAAGGCGTATTCCCATCATTTATGATGATCATCATCATTTCATAACTCCCCCAGGTATGAAAGGAAAGAGCTGCACATTCCCTTCCAGTATGTAGCATCGGCCTCAGCAGGTGCCTGGAATGCAGATTCTGAGGACAGATGTGGTTCTGAAGGGGAGCACAATGATGCTTTTGCTTTGCGGCTCAATGGGGAAGATTTATCAAACTGGTGTAAAGCAGAACCAGTTTAGTTGCCCATAGCAACCAATCAGATTCCACCTTTCATTTTTCACAGCTCCTTTGGAAAATAAAAGGTGGAATCTGATTGGCTGCTAAGCCAGTTCTACTTTATACCAGTTTGATAAATCTCCCCCAATGTTCTTGTATTAGACTAGAAAAAAACAACCTTTTTTTCCCCCATAAACAGCACCTCTCAATGGGCTGTGTTTGCTACTGCAACTCAGTCCCATTCACGTGAGAAGTGAAATACCAGTCAGAGCCCATGGAGAGGTTGGCACTACTTCTGGAAGGAAGCAGCTATGTTCTTCACATCTCCTACAAGTGTGTCAGAGCATGTCTGCTCTAGCCAAGCCAATATCCATGTGTGACATCCCTGCCAAATATCAAACAAGTGGCTCCCACTACAGCAGGGGGCGCTATAACCTACAATGTATCTCTATCACAGACAATATATCACTGTAGGGTTCCAGCCTTAGACTACTTTCACATCTGCGTTTTTCTTTCCAGTTTTCCTTTCCGGTGCCCATTTACTTACGGTGGTTTTAGTGCTGGATCCGTTTTTTTTGTATACATTGACTTATGTAGTTTTTTGGTGCATGTTCAGTTTCCCATGCTGCGGTTTCTTAATTGATCCATTCTGAATGGATGCAGCCGGTTGTATTATTCAAACGGATGCGTTTTGCTGTCGGATCTAAAAACCGGACAGCAGAAACGCAGATGTGAAAGTAGCCTAAGGTTTATGCGATGCTAAAAGAATATGGGCTGATCTGGCCATGTGCAGTTTCTGTATCCAATAAAAACCATTGGTACTATGTCTCATGCGAATGAGCATATCCGTTTTGCGGTCCGCAAATTGATGATCTGCAAAACAACCTGAATCCTGGCTGTGTACATGCTGCCTGTAGAAATATCCTATCGTGGATAAGAATAGGACGTGTATCTTTTTTGTGGGCCGAACGAAATTTAAATTAATGGGTTCGCATATGATTTGCAAAAAAATGCGGATCGGATGAGGACTGTAAATACAGTTGTGTGCATGGGGCCTTAATAAAGAAGTCAGGAATTGTAAGCCTGTATAAATTCATTGAAGAGGAACATCAAGGCCTAGCCTTCCCTGTGAAATACAGCAGCAGGTCCTGCTTGTCCTGGAGGACATTTATTAAGAATATTCAGTCAGGGAATCATTATGACATGCAGAAAGCCTGGCTGTGATGGAGCTGCTGCCAGCTTGTGCTTCAGTACTGCACCGTGTGTGGTCGGCCTAATATAGCTCCGAAATCCAGCTCAGCACAAGTGGAAAAATAAAACTCTGCATTTAGACGAGGAGCCTAAACTGAAGCTGACTGGAATGTTAGGCAACGTCTTCATCTTCCCAACTGGGCGTAAGGCCCTGACTTCTATACATTCTATATGTGGTCACGGAGGCATGTGGGGGCAGAAAGATCAGCCATGGACTACTGGTAGTAAGTGACCTATAAGATTTACCTAAACATATACCAAGCCTACAAAAAAAGGTACCCTATACTGATAAGAAGCAGGGGTACTTTCACCTAATGATGCATTGTGATGTATGAGTTCAGCTTGTTCCCTTCACATTAGGAAGTATAATCGACGTATGCCTCCAACAGAAAGCTCCACTGTATGATAATGTACAGGCAAAGAGTGGCAGATATCGCCCATAGACGATAATGGAAAAGAACAGTATACCGTGCAGTACACTTCTTGCTTGTGAGAAGTCTTTGCATAGAAAGGCACAACATGTACACTATATGTACACTCCATATAGGAAAAACAATGCGCCAAAAACACACACCCATGGCTTCTATGGATAGGTTTATACCAGGGATCAGCAACCTCCAGCACTCCAGCTGTTCTGAAACTACAACTCCCAGAATCCTCCATTCACTTCTTATGGGAGTTACAATAACAGCCGAGTAAGAGCCCTTGCACACGACCGTATGCCCTCCGAGACATAAGGTCCATGAACAGGCCGTATGTTCCGGAGCGGCATTGATCGTGCGCTCGGGAGCGCACAGCATCATAGATTACAATGATGCTCTTCACGTCAGGCCGCCCGCGGGGCTATTGTCCAGCACTGATATGATCTTATGAGTACAGGACAATAGTCCCGCGGGCGGCCCGACGTGCACAGCATCATTGTAATCTATGATGCTGTGCGCTCCCGTGAGCACGATCAATGCCACTCACGGACCATATGTCTTGGAGGGCATACGGTCGTGTGCAAGGGCCCTAAGTGTGCATGTTGGGAGTTGTAGTTTCACAGCAGCTGTATACAAGTGACTTGTATTAACTTCCTCTACATAATAAACGTCATTTGCTTAAGTGGGACAACCCCTTTAATGAGATGTGAACACGGCCTAATACATTGTTCCCTGTTATCAGGAACTGGAGGTTGGCAGTGGTGTTATTTAAGAAGATAAAATACGCTACTAACAATTCACACCACAAATAACCCACAACAGTCTCCAACTAGGAAAAAAAAAATTCACAAAAATATACTGATTCAATCCCACCCTGCTCCTGGTAGAATGGTACCACTCTGACGGGTCACCACTGCAGCCAGCAACTGCTGCAGATACGTTTTATACGAAACGGCATTGCACTAAGGAAGGTACGTCACCAACGTGGACACCGACTACCACCGCCATGTGTCAATGTGAATCAGAATCGAAACAAGAAGAATATTACTATTTGTTAATTTTACCTGTTTGGTGGAGGATATTTTTAGGCACTTAGTCTACCTGCAAACTCTAAAAAGAAATGCAAAAAAATTCAATCAAACTTAAAGGGGTATTCCAGTTTCATGAAATTGATGATCTATCCTATCAGTCTTATATGTGTGCCACAAAGCAGAGATCCACTGCACCCCCTGCTGAACTGCCGAGGCGCCAGTGGTCAGGAAGATGGCAGTCATTTTACAGAACGTCTACTATACTGAATATCTGCACTGCTAGTCTTCCTCTTCTTACAAGGTGCTGTGTTTGTCACACTCACCGTGTAGGCTTTACTCTTACTACTCAGAATTTTTGAGATTCCAAAGTCGCCAATCTTTACAATCATCTGGTGTTTGTCCAGCAGGATGTTCTGTGTTTTCAAGTCTCGGTGGAGGATGAGTTTGTTATGCACATGATGCAGAGCAAGGAGGATTTGGACAAAGAAGTGTAAGATGGTATCTTCATCCAACAGAGAGTTACAGCGCTTCTGGATGTACTCAGCTAATGTGCCACCTACAGGGAAGGAGAAGAACCATACATAAAAAATATGCCGGAAATAGACCTTAGAACCATCAGGACCAGACCATGACCACACTGTCCTACAAAACTGGACCAGACACTTATATAGCCATACTGTAGACTAGAGCTTCCAAACGGCTTAGGTTTCATAACATCAGGTTGTATACAAGATGCCAAAAAATGTATGCGATTTGTCTGTGCCTTGCTTTTGCACAACTATGTTAAAGAGGACCTGTCATCACCCTGACATGTCTGTTTTAATAGCTAGATGCGTTCCCCACGTACTAACAATTCTGAAGCATCTATTCTTATGTCTGTATGTTGTGCCATTCCTTTATTATTTCTACTAGAAGTTATGAATGAATTGCTAGCAGTCTGCAGTAAGGGTACAGAGGGGAGGTGACCAGTTGGGGGTGTGTACCTGCACAGTCTGACAATGTCAGTCCTGACTGGATCGAGTGAGTCTGTGCAGGTACACCCCCCAACTGGTCACCACCCCTCTGTACCCTTACTGCAGACTGCTAGTAATTCATCCATAACTTCTAGTACAAATAATAAAGGAATGGCACAACATACAGACATAAGAATAGAAGCTATTAAAACAGGCATGTCAGGAGAGGTGACAGGTTCTCTTTAAGTGCAGATCTGACTGCGAGTCACAAGCAATTTAGCATTTGCACCATTAGATATCTTGAACATGGGATTAAAGGGGTTATCCGCTTATCCTATAATGATGATTTAGTCTCAGGATAGGTCATCAATATCAGATCGTCAAGGGCCGACTACTCAGCCGATCAGTTGCTCAAGAGAACGCAGCGCTCGTTCAAGCACTGTGCTATGAATGAGTTTCTAGCAGTCTGCAGTAAGGGTACAGAGGGGTGATACCAGTTGGCGGGGTGTCCCCACAAAGTCTTACTCTATCCAGTCAGTGCTGCCAATGTCAATGGGAAGGCTCTGTCCTATTCAAGTGAATAAGATGGGACCGTCTCACAGAAGTGAATGGGACGGTGTCGCTGTAATTATACTGCTCACAGTTGCAATGTTGGCGAACAATGTTGGTAAACAATGAAGAGAAAACAGTGCTCGTACAAGAGCCGTGTTCTCTCCATACAGCTGATCAGTAGGGTGCCTGCAGTCGGGCCTCCAACGATCTGATATTGATGACTTATCCTGAGGATAAGTCATATACAGGATAAGCAGACAACCGCTGGGGCTCCACATACTATAAAGGATGTGGAGAACAAGAAAGGGTTCAAAGGAGGGCGACCAAATTATAAAATGGAAAGGAAGGTCTCTATTATAGAGGCTTAAAAAATTAGGCTTGTTAAAGGGGTTCTGTAGTTCCGTAAAACTGATGATCTATCCTCTGGATAGATCATCAGCCTCTGATCGGCGGTGGTCCGACA
Source organism: Rhinella marina (assembly GCA_900303285.1). NCBI lineage: Eukaryota > Metazoa > Chordata > Amphibia > Anura > Bufonidae > Rhinella > Rhinella marina. The sequence goes on along the minus strand of ONZH01023801.1, from coordinate 398,196 downwards.
CCCGGGACCCCTGCCGATCAGCTGTTTGAGAAGGCAGCGTCGCTGCAGGAGCGCCGCGGCCTTCTCAGTGTTTACCGCAGGCCCAGTGACGTCACAACTAGTATCACTGGCCTGGGCGGGGCTAAGCTCCATTCAAGTGAACAGAGCTTAGCCCCGCCCAGGCCAGTGATACTAGTTGTGACGTCACTGGCCTGCGGTAAACACAGAGAAGGCCGCGGCGCTCCTGCAGCGACGCTGCCTTCTCAAACAGCTGATCGGCAGGGGTCCCGGGTGTCGGACCGCCGCTGATCAGAGGCTGATGATTATCCAGAGGATAGATCATCAGTTTTAAAGAATCACAGAACTCCTTTAAAGTTGGAGAAAAGACAACTTAGAGTTGGTCTTACTTACATGTATATAGCGAATACACGTGTGACCGATACAAAGAACTGGCACGTGATTTATTCATTACAATGACTTTACAAAGGACCAGGAGCCAGGACGTATTCATTACGCGTGGAGGAAAGATGATTTTGACATCAATGCAGGAAAGGATTCTTTACAGTTAGAGTAGTCAGACTATGGAATGTCCAACCGCAAGAGGAAGTCATGGCAGATACTATGTAAGGGCGAGGTGCTTGTCGAATAGCAAACAGCATTGAGGGTTATAATTAAGCTAATTATTAATGTCATATGACTGATCTGAGAAAGGCCGAGCTTGATGTATCTGTGTCTTTTTTCAATCTAAGCAACTATATACACAAAAATAAAACCCTGACCTGTCACAAGTAAGTCGCTTATGATTTCTGACCAAAAAATTAGAAGGTTTTTATTTTTCACGATTGTCCCGTTGTGATTCGTTCACATATTCTATTAATACAGAAACGGGGCCAATCATGACTTGTGATATTGCAACACAATCTTCGGTAGCCATAACCTAAAACACTCTTTTCCTGTACTTTCTTTTTTATTTTGCACTTTATATATTGCATAAAGTACTTTTTTATGTTCTAACGTATCACCAGCATAGCCGCCCTTCTCTCGCCCTCAATATGAAATGCTCCTAGTCAGCACTGCTCAGGACATCATGCAAAATACATACATGACAGCTAACTCTAGTGTGTCTAACATAAACATGCATGCTTGATCGGCTGAGCGTGCATCTTTACTGCCATATAAAGAGAGCTATAGCAGTCTCTGGCAACTCTAATCACCCGGGGTAACAAAGGAGCGTGCATGCTGAAACTAAACAGGCCTGATCTCTGCTGTTTTATGTCTTATTCCAGGGATGCCCAACCTGCGGCCCTCCAGTTGTTGCAGAACTACAACTTCCAACATGCCTGGACAGCTTACAACTATTAGAGCATGCTGGGAGTTGTAGTTTTGCACCAGCTGGAGGGCCGCAGGTTGAGCATCCCTGTCTTATTCCAATATATACTTACATTTTAAATGCAGCGGCTTTTCCTATGCCGCCTGTCACTGAGGTCCCTCACTGCCTGATTTGGCCAATTCTGATCAGCAATATGGTTTGACCTCACATGAGAGCAGTGAAGTGACATCATCACCATAGCTATGAAGCGACAGAAATGATGGGAAATTATGTTATAATCACGACATAACGATTGCAATGTGGTGGGCAAAGTATATTGTAATTGTCAGAATACTAGGAAGAGGGTGCAAAAGAGGTAAGATCTTCGACTGTGCTTCTATAAACGCAGCTCCTAAAACCCTTAGGGTACGGCTACGCGTGTGTCACGCGACAAGAAAGTCACATGACACGACATGCTGTGATGCGACAGTCACAAAAAATCCACAAAAAATCTGACAGGATTGCGCAGCATTATAATGTGTCCCTGCCAGACCTCGAACCCACTGAATTGTTCTGACATAATGCCGTCAGTGTAATTCAGTAGATACAGGACTGGCAGGGACACGCAGCATTATAAATTAACAGATGCTATCACAGGAGCAGAGGTCAGAACAGGAAATCAGACATGTAGACGCAGTGTGTTGCTCGCATTGAACTCACTTGTCTGAGTCTGGCCTTACACAACAGCAAAACCATCGGCTTCACTGCAATAATTTTCGTTAACTTGTTCCCTGGCAACGCATGGAAAAGTAGTAATAACCATCACTATGAGGCAGATTTGTCAAACTGGTTTAAGAGAAATACTGGCTTAGCTTCCCATAGCATCCAATCAGATTCCACCTTTCATTTTTCAAAGGAGATTTGAAAAATAAAAGGTGGACTCTGATTGGTTGCTATGGGCAATTAAAGGGGTTCTCCGGAAAATAAGAAAATGAAAATACTTAAATATTACTTTCTTATAAATATATTTCCAAATATCTTTCATTAGTCATAATGCTTCGTTTTGTCTGGGGGAGCAATCATTAGGGGAAATAAAATGGCCGCCGTCCTACTAGTACACACAAAACCTTTCCTAATCACACAGGAGGACACAGCCACATCCCCACCTCCTCTCTGTACTTCATGTCTCCTCATGAACTCTGTTCCTTCAGAGATTCAGCTGAAGATCATATTAAACTGTACTATTAGTACACACAAAACCTGTCCTGCTGTGTGATTAGGAAAGGTTTTGTGTGTGCTAGTAGGACGGCGGCCATTTTATTTCCCCTAATGATTGCTCCCCAGACAATCCTGGAGAACCCCTTTAAGTCAGTTTTCTTTTACACTAGCTTTGATAAATCTCCCGCCTAAACCTGCTAAACGTTTCACTATAAAATTCTGAAACTGTTCTATGTATTACTACTGGAGGACATGGTAATTATAACCCAGTTTATATAAGATACTGGGCTTTTACTGGTTACAGGAAGGACATCACTTACACAGAGCTGTCATTATGAGAAGAGATGAAGCCACATTCCAGTAATTACTGCGGCATCTCTACTCCGATACAATGACCTTCCCTATGTCAACAATCTGAGTCATTCTGGTTTCTGACCTGGATTTACATAAGCAACTGGTTTCGGTCCTTTTATCAGATTGCAATGTAATAACCAGACAAAACAGAAAGAAGCATGATGCTGTCTGCTTGCGGAAAACTCGTAAAGGGTTAAATGAAGTATTAAAACCGCTTCATTGGAACCTAAAGGAGCCAGGATACAAAATTAGGATTAGTCTGCCTTCTTTAGGGCTCATGCACACGGCCGTCATTTCAGTCATTTCACCCATTTATCTCAATGGGGCTGCAAAAGATTCGCACAGCACATGCTGTCCCCATTCACAAGTCCGTTCTGCCGCCCCGCAAAAAAAAAATCGAACATGTCCTATTCTGATCTGTTTTGGGGACAAGGAGATGACATTTCTGGTGGAGAAATAAAATGGCGGCAAGCACTTGGCTGGTATCCATGTTTTGTGGATCGCAAAACACTTACAGCCGAGGGTATGAGCCCTGATTTGCCATTTCATTTGCTTTCACATTAGAGCGTATTCACACATGGTGGATTTGTTGCAGAAATGTCTACAACCGAAAATCAGTTCCATTCATTTGAAACATCTGCCACAAATCTACCATGTGTGAATACAACCCTCTATAGCAGAGGAGCCTTTAGACACCAAGACTCACCTTGTGGATTCATTTCTTAAAGGGGTTCTCCAGGCTTTTAATATTGAATACCTATCCTCAGGATAGATCATCAATATCAGATCGACGGAAGTCCAACACCCGGAACCCACGCTGATCAGCTGTATGAAGGGAAGACACACAAAGTGCGAGCATGCTGTCTCCCGTCTCTCTTTCTGCTCGCCATAGAATAGCAGCAGCGAGAAGGAAGAGAAAAGGGAGACGGCACGTGAGTATGACGAGTGTCTTCTCTTCATACAGCTGATCGGCGGGAGTGTCAGGTGTCAGACCCCCGCAGATCTGACATTGATGACGTATCCTGAGGACCCAGAGAACCCCTTTAAAGGGGTTCTGCAGTTGTTTAAAACTGATGATCTATCCTCTGGATAATCATCAGCATCTGATCGGCGGGGGTCTGACACCCGGGACCCCCACCGATCAGCTGTTTGAGAAGGCAGCCGCGCTCCAGGAGCGCCGCGGCCTTCACTGTGTTTACCGCAGGCCCAGTGACGTCACGACTACTATCACTGGCCTGGGTGGGCCTAAGCTCTGTTCACATGAATTGAGCTTAGCCCCGCCTAGGCCAGTGATACTAGTCATGACGTCACTGGCCTGCAGTAAACACAGAGAAGGCCGCGGCGCTCCTGGAGCGCTGCTGCCTTCTCAAACAGCTGATGGGGTAGGGGTGTCTGGCTCCTGCCAATCAGATGCTGATGATCTATCCAGTATCCAGAGGATAGATCATCAGTTTTAAACGACTGCAGAACCCCTTTAATATAACTTTTAGTCCGAGCTTAAAATTTCCCACATAGACATAAAGGGAACTATCCACCAGGTTTATGAGGCCCTATCTGAGTATCTGCTGTACTTTTCATAGAATGATGTTCAGTACAAGCTGAGGCTGTAGTCCTCACATTGCTGTGTGCATGCTTTGTAGTCCTTGACGTTCACAAGATGCCAGCTCCCTTTAGTCCACCTGTAGCTGGCTGACATCTTCCTCCCTATGCACAGTGCAGGGAGAAACTGTCAATCAGATGTATGAGGATGGGGCCTGCCAGGAGCGTAGTTAATGGCTCATGGGCCCTGGTGCAAGAGTTCATCTTGGGCCCACCTTTCCTCAGTGCTTTGTGTGTCTTCTTATACAGCACAAGGGTTTTTGGGCCCCCTCAGGCTCCTGGGCCCGGTAGCGACTGCTACCTCTGCACCCCCTATAGCTACACCCCTGGGGCCTGCAGCCCATGAATACTAAGGTCTACACCAGGGATCAGCAACCTACGGCACTCCTGCTGTTCTGAAACTACAACTCCCAGAATCCTCCTTTCACTGCTATGAGAGTTACAAGAAGAGCTGAGTGAGTATGCATGATGAAAGCTGTAGTTTCACGGCAACTAAAGTGCCAAAGGTTGCTGATCCCTGGTCTACGTAGTAGAGGTGAGAATTGATTCATATGAATTAGTTCATCAATGGGTGGTCCCCGAAGCTCCCCCTTGCCGCTTGACTGACAGGGCTAAACATTTGTCCTGGCCCTGAAAATCTTAAACCTGCGCTGCTGCTTCAAATAGCGGTGCAAGCGCAGGGGTTCTATATCCGGAGCAGCAACTGTTTATATGCCCCTAGCTGGCAGTGTAGCAGCACATGCGCAGTCATTGCTCTGGTATCAGCAGCAGAGTCTATGCGCTGGCGGAGCTACTTAGGGCAGTGGCGGGTGAGGTGTCCAACCCTGTCAATCAAGCAGTGGGGGGAAGCTTTGTCAGCAGAGAGGAGCAGAAGCTGTGGGATTTTGGTCCATTCTTTACACCGCAAAAAATAGAACATGTTCTATTTTTTCCAGTGCAGACTGAATCTTGCATATCATGGAACCATTAAAGTGAATAGGTACGCATCCGCAAACGGTGCCCGTGCATTGCAGGCCGCTACTTGTGCTCGGCAGCATGGGACGCACATATTCATGTGTATGAGCCCTTACTACTGAGGTCCTGTGGTTCTTACCTGGAGCATACTCCATGGCAATCATGAGGGCCTTGTCTTCCAAAAAATTCTCGTAGTATTCAATGATGTTCGGGTGACTCAACAGTTTTAGTACTTGACATTCATTTTGTGCTGCGAGGCGCTCATCTTTAGTCATCTGCTCCACGGGGATTTGCTTGATGATCACTAATTTTTGGTCTGCCCTTCTCAGGCACAGGTGAACGATCCTGTGGACAAACAAGACGTCAGATGTAGATGCACGTTCACACAGACACGAAGCTGAAAATACAATGAAAAGGGCTCATTCACACAATCCGTGTCCGTGCTGCCGACCGCAAATAACGGTCCGCAATGAATGGGCAAGGGCCATGTGAATGCCAAGCTGTGTATGTGGACCCATTGACTTCAATAAGTCCGCGATCCGCAAGAGATAGGACATGTCCTAGCTTTTGTGGTGCGGAGGCACAAACCCGAAAGCCTACAGAAGGACTTCCAAGTGTTTTCCTGGGCTTCGGCTCCACAAAAGATAGGACATGTCCTATACTTAGCCACAAAATGCGGATCCACTGAAGTCAAAGGGTCCTCAAAAAATGCTGATGCAACATGGACAGTATCTGTATTTTGTGGATCTGCAATTTGTGGCCCTCAAAATATAAATGGCCGTGTGCACGAGGCCTTGAAGTGATGGCACTGCGCTACGATATGCCATCACTTTATGTTGGGTGGGGGCTCAATCCCAACCCCTGGGATTCCTACTGATCCTGAGAATGAAGGGGATGCGTGCTGTCTGCCTTTTAGGCCTCTTTCACACAAACGTTGTGTTTTGCGGTCCTCAAATTGCAGATCTGCAAAAAAAAAAAAAAACGGATGTCGTCCGTATGGCATCCGTTTTTTTTGCGGATCCATTATAACAATGCCTATCCTTGTCCGTTTTGCGGACAAGAATAGGACATGTTCTATTTTTTTTGCGGGGCTACGGAACGGGCATACAGGTGCGGACAGCACACAGTATGCTCTCAGTATTTTTTGCGGACCCATAGAAATGAATGGGTCCGCATTTTTCACATCAGAGCCTGCAAAAAATACTGACGTGTGAAAGAGGCCTTAAAATGTATCTAAACACGCCATGCGTTTCAAGTGTCCCCGGCTTCAGTGGTGCTCTGCGCATGCACCGACAGCATGCTTCCAGAGGAATGCGCCAAAACAGGGCAAACACACACTGCCGAGATTACAACACAATGGTGCATGAGTGAGATCTGAGGAGAGCTGCTGCTGACGTTTCCTGTCTTTAGGGACGTCAATCAAGACGGATGAGACAGGATCTGGGTGCAGCAAACTTGACTTCTCCACGTCTCGGCCTCCTTGACCCCAGGTATCTCACCTGGAGATGGCGTGAGCTGTGATTTTTGGCAAAATGAGACATCTGTTTGGGTAGTAAAGGACAGTTCTGAACACCTGAAGAGCAAAACAGTCCTGTACTGCTGGTGGTGGTGGTCAGGTACTGGGATGTGTCTCCATGGTAACGAATGACAAACCAATTTGGTGTAGACCCACTGACCTTTATCTGTCCCCTAATTTGTGCTGACAGTAAGTAAATACTAAAACGAAGGACTCTGACATTGACTTACAGGATAGCTGCATTACATCTGGTGGCATTAGAGGCAGAGCTTGTTAAGAGCTCATTTACATACCGTAACTTTTCTCCTAAAACGAAGGAGACAGATGAAAGAGCATATGACTGAAGCATCAGACTACACCCATCTGTTTGTAGTCTGCTACCATGGAGACACAGCTCTGCATAGGAGCTGCAGACACAAAACAGGAGAAAATCCCCGCTATGTTGCTTTCTTTTTTATTTCAGATGCATAGAAACAATTGACAAATAGGTAGACATAGCCTGGAAGGTGGAAGCTCAGAGGCTCATCTCTTCTGTGTACTTTGTACTAGATGGAGTGGGATACTAGTGCCCTGCCTCTGAATATGGAGGTCGTGGTGAGACAAGAGCATAGAATGGACACAGAACTATTATCACAACTCCTCCCCTTCGGGTCTCCAGGATAACGGGTCCTGAACGTCACACACCCCAGCAGGCAGCGCTTGTCATATGAGCCGGTGCACCACGCTAGGATTACAAGCACAGATAATCCTAATCCCTTCTGCCTCCCATAAATCTCACCCGAAGGCTCCTCTGCCGACCACCCGGATTTTCTGGTATTTCTCCATCTTGAAGCCCCCCGGCACAAACGCCTCACCGTCTCCATGGTAACACTTCCGGGATACCGTACGGAAGCTTGTGGGGGACAAATTAGAAGCAGCGAGCCGATTGTCTAGTTGTGCATGGAACGTTGGGGGAGAGAATTTCTGCAGCTGCGCAGTGCTGTTTGATGAAGAGCCTAATGTCCACAGTCATGATCCTGAATACACAGAATGATTAGGGAATATTATGGGAGGAATTCACACTGTACATGAACTGTCCCCCTCTCACTACAGCTTTGTTGTCCCATATTCAAACTTATCAGCCCCTCCAGCTCAATCCAAACATTTATTAAGAATATGGCCAGATGTTAGCTTAAAGGGATTGTCTCACTTCAGCAACCACTCAGCAAATGGCATTTTATCATGTAGAGAAAGTTTGTACAACGCCCTTACTAATCTATTGTGAGTGTCCATATTGCCCCCTTTGCCAGCATGATTCATTTTTCCATCACATTATACATTGCTCGTATCCAAGGGTTTCGACCACCCTGCAATCCATCAGTGCAGGTCGTGCCTGCACACTATAAATAAAAACGCGCCGGCCTCTATGATGGCCAGGACTGTGGGAGAGCACATAGACACGCATGCGCAGTAGCAACCTTCTTTACCACTTCGTATCTGCGCTACAACGATGGTCATAACCACGTAAACGAGCAGTGTATAATGTGATGGAAAAATGAATCCAGCCGGCAAAGGAAGCAATATGGACAATCACAATACATTAGTAAGTGCCTTGTATTCACTTTCTCTACATTATAAATGCCATTTGCTGAAGTGAGACAACTCCTTGAAAGGCGTTTTCTTTGTTAAAAAACAAAGTCACAAATGGTTAAAAATAAAAAAAATAAGTCATACTCTCTGATACCCTGCAGTTTCCAGTCCTGCCCTGGTCCCCGTTGCTGTCCATTTTCTGGTTCCGGCTCAATAAATATGCGTGCTTGCTGCCAAACACTGCTACTTCTGTAGTAATCTACTGTATTCATTTTCACACGACTGTTTTCACTCTTAAAAATACAGTCCGTGTGACAGCCGCATTTCCCAGACTGACTGCTGTTTGCCTCACTCAGCTGAACCCGTGATCTCTGATGCTGTGCGTACCTGACTGCGAGTCTGCTGCCCTGTACAAACAGCAACATTTAAAGTTGAGCTGTACTTTTAGGAATACTTTCGGTATGTCAAAGGTAATGATTGGTGGGGGTCTGAGTGGTGAGACCCCAGCTAGTCATGAGAACAAGGAGAGAGAGGTGCGCACATAGCATGCTGTCTCTCCCTTTGAGAGGGACACGAAGGAAGGTCTATAGGCCCATCTCAATTCCAGGTCCTGTAGAGAGCGTGTGCTATGTAACAGGTCGTCATTAAATAAGACCTACCTGCCTGGCACTATCCCCCACCAAATGTAATTGTAAAAAGAATGCAATTAAGAATCTAGCCTGGAGGGTACCACCATCCTATCTCCATTGCCAGCAACCAGATGTGCATTACTTACCACAAACCCACCAGTGGGTATACACAGGAAAGCAAATATCCGACAATATCACCCACTAACACTGGCACCTTTTGGGCAGAAATGGCCTGACAGCATATTCGGACCACTGCTGTCAAAACAGAAAAATAAACTGATTCCTTAGGCGACTTTCACACTTGCAGCACAGCCGGAGTCTTTCGGATAGTACCACGTGCCCACCGGACTCCATAGACTATAATGAGATCCAGTAGGAATCCAGCCGCTCGACTGGTATAAATGCTGGGATTTGGCCGGATAAAAATCTCTGCACGCAACAGTTTTTGTCCTGCCGAATCCTGGCATAAATACCAAGGAGAGGCTGGATCCCTGCCAGTTCCCATTATAGTCAATAGGCTCATGCGGTGAACAGCCATATCTAGGTAGGCTGTATCCGGATAATTCCGGCAGGCTATTCTTCTGCCGGATTGATTTAGCGCATGTGTGAAACTTGCCTTAGTAGTTGATTGTTCTCCTTATATTTCCAGGTAGTCTGAAGGACTGCATTTACATTCCCCAGGAACCAATACCAGTTGGAAATGGAGTCCATTTGCAGTAAAATAATCTTGAGGAGAAAATAGGCCTATAATAAGCTTTCAAAATTGAAGAAGTTGTAGCAGCACTAACGGGTATGCTCCTTTAGTCAATATAGTGGTGGTGCCAGCGGTGTTGGGTACCAGTCTGTATTACCCCCCAAGTCCTCGAAATTTTAATAAACCACAGCACTCCCAGGTCTTCAAGCAATGCTAATTTCTTCACCAAAATGTGCGACTTTTCGACCTCATCCGGTCTTTCTCAAGCAACTTAAAGCTTCCCAAAATAAGCATGTCTCTAAATGCCCCTATACCGACACATCAGGCAATTATTGGAATGAAACATTCACTCCTGATAATTACCTGCTCATCAGAGCCACAGTCATCTCCTCTGTATGAGGACGAGTGACCACCACTGAGATCACTCATCCCCATAGAGAATCATTGCTTCTGGGCAGCAGATCACTGCTTAGGCCACTTTCACACAAGCGGCAGCACGGATCCGGCGGGTGAAGGGTCCCGCCGGATCCGTGCTGCCGCAGGTGCACGTGTGGGGCCGGAGCAGCACATACTGTACACAGACACATACACAGACATACTTACATGCTCCCGGCAGCCCCAGCAGCTCCGCACAGGAGGAGGAGGACGGCGCGCACATAAGAAGATTCCCCACAGCGCCCTCTACTGGAGCAGCATGTAAGTATGTCTGTGTCTTTGTATGTGTATGTTTATGGGTCTGTGTATGTGACACTGTCTGACACGTGTGGTGTGCAGGTGACGTCATGAACTCCATTGAAAGTCAATGGAGGACGGATCCGTTTACTAGTGTGTCACACCAAACAGATCCGTCCCCATTGACTTGCATTGGGGGTCATTCCGGATCCGTCTTGGTGCGGATGCTCAGACCGGAGAGCAAACCGCTGCATGTTGCTGTTTGCTCTCCGGTCTGTATACTGAAGAGAACTGAACGGAATGCATTTAGGAGCATTCCGTTCTCTTCAGTTCAGTTTTGTCCCCATTGACAATGAATGGGGACAAAACTGAAGCGTTTTATTCCGGTATTGAGCCCCTATGACGGAGCTCAATACCGGAATAGCTAAACGCTAGTGTGAAAGTAGCCTTATTCCTCAATCTGCTGCCCATAGATCATGATTTAGATGTCCGCATCAGTGATGCTTTCATCAGGTGAATGATCGTTTTCTTATTTGTCGGGTGATCGGTAGCACCTTTACACAGGGCAATTATGGGGAAGGTCCTAGGAAAAGCTGGTCCTGATAAGTGCCCCAATCATTTGCCCATGTAAAGACAGGTTTAGACGCTCTGATCCAACAGCCGATTGTTGGGAAGAAAGTGTTCCTTCCCGACAGCCGGCTGCTCGTTCAGTGAAGGAGACCATTGCATTACGTGCAGCGAATTCCTTCACAGTATGAGGACGAGGGATGGCTATATCAAAACCTCGTAATCATACATAATCATTGTTTCTGGGTAGCTGATCGCTGTTTCGATTGCACGATCTTCTGCTCAGAAACTTGATGTTGATTGATTTTCCTGCACAACGACAGGATCAGCCGATGAACGAGCGATGACATATAGAAGACCAGAATATTGGGAACGGGCGTTCTCAAAAGTGTTCATTCTCAATAATCTGCCTGAAAATCGGGCCGTGTAAATCCACCATTAATCCTAACAAGACATGTCTCATCTGACAGGGCTACCATAAAACTAGTCCTTTCATGGCAGTTTATCAGTTAAATGTTAAAAGGATTTGGGGTTAAGCTGGACTGCGGTCACCCACCATTATAAACCAGTGATTGTGAAAGGAAGGATTTCCCTGAATATTGCCATTTAGGGGGTAAGTTGAGCAAGCCAGAGCACAATGCGGATTCCTTATCTATTCATCCCTCAACTTGTTAAATACCAATTTTATTAGCCGTGAAAGGCTGCACAGTGTGACGACATGTGGCTACCTTTTAATTGCCTTGACTAGTTTTTAGTAATTAGCTTCTGCCACAAGGGTGTTTACAGACATTTACAATACATGTATGCCCCGGAGGGGCGGCCCTGAGTCTTACACAATGCAAAAAGTCTCCCTTTGTACTTTTATAACAGGCGCTGCTTGATGCCTGATCCTGTATGTAGAGCCAGTTAGCCTGCTGGAGACCCTGATCAAACAGGAGACGTTGGCCGCCGGCAGAAGTAGTCTCCCTTCATTCCAGCACATCATCAAAGCAGTAACAAGATGATCACCGCCACTTTGACCTGTCCTCCTAGATGACATAGAATGGACAGTGCTTACCCCAGCATGATGGTGTGTATGATGGTATTACAGGAGGTAAATTCCATGTCCAGTGAATCATTATACGGTAGCCTTAGTTAACCTCACAATAGTCCGTGCAGCTTTGTATCTGTCATATTACACCTGAACGACTTATAACATAAAATATTTGGCTTGGCAGAACCCAAGTCTGTTATTACAATAACACCACCCGGGTAGAGGAAGACTGCGGTCTCTTCGTGCATACAATACTCAGATTTGAACACAAAAGGTTAATTGAATAAGTCCTGCTATTATTTAAGGCTTGTTTCACACGGACAGTATAGTTCAGTAAAGCTACTTTCACACTAGCGTTTAAGTTTTCTGGTATTGAGATCTGTCATAGGGGCTGAATACCGGAAAAAAACGCTTCCGTTTTGTCCCCGTTCATTATCAATGCATCCAAAATGCATTCCATTCCATTTAGTTGCGTTCCCAGACCGGAGAGCAAACCGCAGCATGATGTAGTTTTCTTTCAGTCCTGGGATGCGGAGCAAGATGGATCCGTCATGACCCCCAATACAAGTCAATGGGGACGGATCCGTTTTCTCTGACACAATCTGACACAATAGAAAATGGAACCGTCCCCCATTGACTTTCAATGGAGGTCATGACTGATCCATCTTGGGTATGTTAAAGATAATACGACCGGATCAGTTCATAACGGATGCAGACGGTTGTATTATCAGTAACAGAAGCGTTTTTGCTGAATACTGCCAGATCAGGCAAAAACGCCAGTGTGAAAGTAGCTTAAGGCGGTTCCGGCAGAGCAGGGACAGCTTAGGGTATGTCCACATGGGACATAAAATGGTTGGGAGAAGTCAGCTGTAGTTTGTGCAGCAGATCTGCAGCAAAAAAAAAAGCGAAAAATTCATGAACTAGGGCTCATTCACAAGACCTTATGGCCGTGGTGCCCATGTTGACTTGAATGGGAGATACAGCAAAAGATAAGATGTACTATCATTTGCGGTGTGGATGCATGGATCGGAAACCCACTCAGAAGCCCTTCCGTGGGCATTCAGGTCCATGCCTCTGCACCGTAAAAGATAGGACATGTCTGATCTTTTGTTGTATCTTCTGGATCGCAGACTCATTTAAGTCAATGGGTCCACAGCACGGAGTTCACATTGTCTCCCAAATGCCTGCAGCTACTCAGTAAAGCCTTAAGCCCTGAGTCTGTGCTGGCTGAAGGGGTTAAAATATTATCTTAAAGAATCCAGGGAGAGAGCAGCAGTTCAGGGGGGAGTGGCCAGCACAGTGACATCTTGTGTACAGACTCTTATCTGATCTCTCAGGCTTGTGCATGAAACATCAGCAGAGCAGGAAGAGAGGCTGACATCACAGGTCATGTGACCCTCATGTGAAATCTGAGAAAGGGGCCACTGAAGTTAAAGTAAGTGCATTGAAAAAAATTACATTTGCCTAGTTAGAAAGAGACAAAGGACAAACAAATAACTTGGACAACCCCTTTAACCCTGTTCCGTTTTTTTTTTTTTTTTTTTGCGGTCTATATGTGGAACCATTAACTTCCGTGCAGCCGGAAAAAAATGGAAATGACTCTGTATCTGTGTGTCCGCATGGCCGTTCTGCAAAAAAAATAATGTTCTATTATTGTCTGCATTCCTTTTGTTTTTTAAATTAAAAAATTGTACACTGTCTAACAACCCCTTTAAGATGGACTGGTTTTATATCTTCATACTCATCTACAGTATTTTCATTGGCTAATATACATATAAAATATATTTAATGTCCCTTATTAAGCGAGATATAGTATTTAATTCTTTAGGTTTTTATATAAAATTACTGAAATATTCCAGTTTACACACAGTTCATTGGGGCAGAGACAAGAGGCTGACTCTTTTTTGGAGCTTACTTTTCACCTTTGCTATATAGACTGGGAAGAAGTCAGTAGAGTCATTTTATTATACCACAGATGAGTACAAAATACTGCCCAAAAAGAACCAAATACCACGGTGCAGCACAATATACTGCCCCAGCAGAGCCAAATACCATGGTGCAGCACAATATACTGCCCCAGCAGAGCCAAATACCATGGTGCAGCACAATATACTGTCCCAGCAGAGCCAAATACCACAGTGCAGCACAATATACTGTCCCAGCAGAACAAAATACCACAGTGCAGCACAATATACTGCCCCAGCAGAGCCAAATACCACAGTGCAGCACAATATACTGCCCCAGCAGAACCTAATACCAGTGTAGCACAATATACTGCCCCATCAAAACCAAATACCACAGTGTAGCACAATATACTGCCCCATCAAAACCAAATACCACAGTGCAGCACAATATACTGCTCCAGCAGAAACAAATACCATAGTACAGCATAATATACTGTCCCAGCAGAACCAAATACCACAGTGCAACACAATATATTGCCCCAGCAGAACCAAATACCAGAGCGTAGCACAATATACTGCCCCAGCAGAACAAAATACTACAGTGCAGCACAATATACTGCCCCAGGAGAACCAAATACCACAGTGCAGCACAATATACTGCCCCAGCAGAACCAAATACCAGTGTAGCACAATATACTGCCCCAGCAGAACCAAAAACCACAGTGCAGCACAATATACTGCTCCAGCAGAACCAAATACCATATTGCAGCATAATATACTGTCCCAGCAGAACCAAATACCACAGTGCAACACAATATACTGCCCCAGCAGAACCAAATACCACAGTTCAGCACAATATACTGTCCCAGCAGAACCAAATACCACAGTGCAGCACAATATACTGCCCCAGCAGAACTAAATACCACAGTGCAGCACAATATACTGCTCCAGCAGAACCAAATACCACAGTGCAGCACAATATACTGCCTCAGCAGAACCAAATACCACAGTGCAGCACAATATACTGCCCCAGCAGAACCAAATACCACAGTGGAGCACAAAATACCTCCCTAGAAGCATAGTTTATTAACGCAAGGAGCAGCAGACCGGGAGTGGGAGTGAGTAGAACATCAGCCCAGTTTCCTTGTAGGGTCTATGGAAAGTCCACCCCTGGCTGATCGTCTTCTTCGTGTACAGGCAAATTATCGGGAACAAGTGTTTCCTATAAACGCTTGTTCTCTATAATTGGCACGAATATCACTGGATTTAATAGAGCCTTTACTGGTGTATTTTTCTGCAAATCTTTTTCAGATTTTATTATGAAAAATGCTGCAAAATCCATGGCAGAAATTCCACTGTGGAAAATCCATCCCATGTAGCAGTACCCTAAATGGGAATTACATTTAGGCCAAGTTCACACTTCAGTAATTTGGTCAGTGATTTCCAAAACCAGGTGCAGAATGCAGATCTTTCCATTATACCTTGTGGAGGCTCCAATCCTGGTTTTGGCTCACAATAACTGATGGAAATAACTACCCAAATAACTGAAGTGTCAACTGACCCCAATAGTGTTATAGTACATACACCTTTAGTTAAATCAGATATTCTTTACAGTGAATGGGTTAATTTCCAGGCACTGACAACAAAGGTACTTTGTCCACATAAACTGGGCGCCTCCTTATCATTTTCAATAATGAGTCATGCCTAAGGTGTGTTTCTTTCTACCTAGCAGCGTCCATGGCTCCAGTACCCATGAAACCTGTAAACATTCCACACATAGCTGGCCACAATGAATCTGATCAGCTGATCCCTACAGATTGACAGGAGGATTTATGTGAGTGCAACAGCTAATCAGGACACAGGGAGATTACTCTGCTGCCACCTAGTGGCTGGCCCAATGTAAAGTCAACTTTGGTTTAAATATCTTGGTTTTAGTACCATGCAACTTTAATGATTTTATTAGGTAATTAAATAGCTAAAAATCCTTAAAGAGGACCTTTTGTCACTCCGGACATGCCTGTTTTAATAGCTTCATGCATTCCCCATGTAATAACAATTCTGGAACATCTATTCGTATGGCTCTATGTTGTGCCATTCCTTTATAATTTCTACTAGACATTATGAATGAATTGCTAGCAGTCTGCAGTAAGGGTACAGAGGGGAGGTAACCAGTTGGGGGGGGGTGTCCCTGCACAGACTCACTCTATCCAATCAGTGCTGCCATTGTCAGACTGTGCAGGTACACCCCCCCCCCCTCCCCCCAACTAGTTACTGCCCCACTGTACCCTTACGGCAGACTGCTAGCAATTCATTCATAAGTTCTAGTAGGAATAATAAAGGAATGACACAACACAGAGCCATAAGAATAGATGCTCCAGAATTGTTATTACATGGGGAATGCATGAAGCTGTTAAAACAGGCATCAGGAGAAGCAAAAGGTCCTCTTTAATGTAATTTATCACTTGAATTATTGATTTTAGAAAAGGAAATGATGTGAAATTCTGCAGTGCCTTTCTTGTGTTGTTAGCAGAACAGACTTTTTGGAGCAGTTCCTTACAAAACTTGTGCAAGTGCAGTAACTGGTTTGACATGTTTTTTATAATGTTATTTTTGGTCTGATATACTTTACTTCTCCCGATAGATAGACTTGCTACTAGAAAAACACTTTGTAACAGGATCAATACGTTGTAGAAAAAAATAACAGGCCTCTGGTCCTGTGACGCCATCTAGTGCTTATCTGAAGAACTGAGTCTAAAATTCACAACCTTTATCTTGTGGCCACAATGGCAATCTAAGGCTCAAATGCTTTGTTCTCAGATTTATGTTGTTCTTTTGGTATTTTTGACAACAAGGATACCCACCATAGACTGCGCCGCCAGTGTGAACACTGCCTATGACTTCGTTCACGTGTCCATGAGGGTCGTGTGCTGTCCGTGGTCTCCACAAACAGCACACGTACCCATTGAATTTAATGTGTGTAATCCTTATCCGTGGTTTTCCATGGAAGATCTGTGGTGACACCACAGAAGCATGCTCATTTTTGTCTGTTTTGTCTCTATTTTGTCGTCTCATGCACATTATAGTCTATGGTTTGTGAAAAGCACAGACTCAACATGGATGCCATCCATATTTGGTCCATGGATTTAACAGATCGTTGCTAGAATATACTCTGGAAATAAATTTTCAGCCTAGCAGTGTCTGTGGAATAGGGATGACACATGGAGGGCAAAAAACAGACACATAGACGAAGTACAATGCTTCATGGACATCTTCATGGATGACCCACTTTAGTCCAAATAACGGCGGAAAAAACACCAGTGTTATTAGTGTTATTTTTAATGTTACATGCATTTTTATGTGCTGTCCGCATCCGCACAGTGTAAATAGACCCTAACACTCCCTAGTGTCGAACATGGCTCTCTATAGAGCCCTATAAAAAAAAACATTGTAAACAAAAACAATGTCACAACACCATAATAAATGCAACATACATTGACACATGCGTTATTTTTTAAGCAGTTTAAAAGCCCATTAGATGTGTATATGCAAAACCAAAAATGCGCTAAAAAAATAAAAAAAAGCGTGCTGAAATTCTCAAAAAATACTATGGATCCAAAAGAAGCACATCACTAAATAAAATGCATGTTTGGACCGCTTTCACTTTTTTCAAAAACAATTCTGAAAACCGCCAAGGTTTGTGTGAAACCAGCCTAAATGCACATGCACAATATGGGCCCTATATTTCTCATGGTTAACATTTCAACAAATGGGAATGGAAAATTGCGCTGCCACACTGGTGTCTCTATGACATGTAAAACATGTCAGTGGGGGACATTTATGAAGCTCACCTTTTTTAGGAGTGACAAAGACTGGCGTATTTCATACCTGTCTTTGCCTCAAATTTATGATCCCTTAAAGGGGTTCTCCGGGAATTAAGAAAATGAAAATACATAAATATTACTTTATTATAAATATATTCCCAAATATCTTTCATTTTTTATAATGGCTCATTTTGTCTGGGGAGCAATCATTAGGAGAAATAAAATGGCCGTTGTCCTATTATTACACACAAACCCTGTCCTAATCACACAGCAGGACACAGCCACATCCCCAACTCCTCTTTCTACTTAATGTATCCTCAAGAACTCCGTTCCTACAGAGATTCAGCTGAAGATCATATTAATCTGTATTCAGGATCATAATCCCTGACAATCAGAGCAGAGAGGAGGATGAAGCAGCTCTTTAGCTCAGTGTTCTGAAGTAACTTGTCCTCCTGTGTGATTAGGAAAGGTTTTGTGTGTACTAATAGGACGGCGGCCATTTTATTTCTCCTAATGATTATTCCCCAGGAAAAACGAGCCATTATAGTTAATGAAGGGTATTTGGGACTATATTTATAATAAAGTAATATTTACGTACTTTCATTTTCTTAATTCCTGAAGAAACCCTTTAAAGTGGTTAGGTGAACAAGGTGCAAATGCCTCCTCAACAGGCACAAAATCAGTTTGTGAATGAGACTTAAAAATAAGAGTCTGAAACAGCTTTTTTACTCCTGAAAACAGGCGCAGACACTATAGTAAATGTACCCCAGTGTAGAGATGAATCAGTCACTCGAGAGGCAACTGCAGCAGCAGCCATATGGTACATGTTGGCAGGCAGCAGCATGATGGTGGAGGTGGTATGATGGAGGTAGGCAGGCAGGCAGCAACAGTGGGAAGATGGGGCACCACCAACAAGGCCAGATCTCTTCATCGGCCTCAACCCAGGCTTGGTTCATTTTGACTAAGGACACTGGCAGAGGACAACTTGGTCCGTTTCGATGTCACCACACCCTCCCGAGGCACTGAAAACCCTCTCTGAGATGACACTGGTGACTGGGCAAGAAAGAAGATAGAGAGCGTGCTGTGCTAGTTCTGGCTACTGTTTCAGTCTGCCTGCCCAGAAATCGAAGGGCTCAGGGAACAGGGTATGCACCTGAGACTGGCCAGAGTTTAGGTAGGCCTGAACCTGGGCATTGAGGTGGAGGTTGTCGGCTTGCTGACTGGCCTCAGCCTGGTGCAGGCACTTGGAAAAACTGCACCATCATGTTGAGAGGAAAAAAATCACCCTATTTTGCCTTGGTAGCGAGGGTCTAAAAGCATGGCTATACAGTAATCATCAGACTTGATGTCAATGATACGCTTGTCACTGCATAAGCAAGCGAGTCTACAGGATACCATTCTGGTCAGTGTGGCCAAGAAGCCAGTTGTTTCTACCCACTGAAATGACTGGGTGTTGTGGCCAGTGTCACCATCATCATCCTCTTTCTCCTCCAATTCCGACTCCTCTTCCTCCTCCTCAAGTGGCAGCACCTCCTCCTCCTCCATGAGAGTTTCTCATTGTGGGTCCCCAACAGCTACAGGGCAGACAGCAAGATGTGTAAGCTGTTCTTCTTCCTCCTCCTTCATCGCCACCTGTTGCATGAGCGTTTCTTTAAAAATACATGTGAGGGGGATGAAAACTGCAGCATGAACAGCCATTGCCCAACTGGGAAATAAGACATGCTTCCTGCTGAGGCGGTCTGGCTCACAACAAAATTGTTCATGGCTTTCTGCTGCTCTGGTAGCTATGAGTGTGTTTGAACGGCCATGGCTTATTTTAATCCTGCAGATTCTGTGCCCGCCTTGTGGAGAAAAAGCACTATACTGGAGTTACATACACAAACCTAAAGACAGCCAAGCTGGGCTTAGCTCTGGTACCTTTTGGGCCTAAGCCACCCACAGTGTCAGCGGTATCACCAGATCCTGAAGCAGACGTGGCCCTGGCTGTTCTTTGAGAGGTACGTGGCCTCTGCTCTTTATTTCTGCCACCACCGCCCTTCTTCACCAATGTTACCTCCTCCTCAGCACCCAGATCCGGCTCCCAGGTCCTGTCCAGCACACAATCATCATTGGAGGCCTCACCCTCACTGCCGCTTTTATCAGACTTTGGATGTTTTGCATCTTCATAGTCTAGTGGAGGCCTAAAACATGGTGTGGACACAACCTTAGGCTACTTTCACACTAGCGTTTTTAAATTCCGGTATTGAGTTCCGTTATAGGGGCTCAATACCGGAAAAAAACGCTTCAGTTTTGTCCCCATTCATTGTCAATGGGGACAAAACTGAACTGAAGACAACGGAATGCTCCTGAAAGCATTCCGTTCCGTCTTCAGACCGGAGGACAAACCGCAGCATGCTGCGGTTTGCTCTCCGGTCCAGGCATCCGCACCAAGACGGATCCGGAATGACCCCCAATGCAAGTCAATGGGGACGGATCCGTTTGGTGTGGACACACCAGTAATCCGGATCTGTCCTCCATTGATTTCCAATGGGGGGTCATTCCGGATCCGGCATACATACACACAGACATACATACAAACAAACATACAGACATACATACAAACATACAGACATATATACATACTCACATACTCCGGGACGCCGGCAGAACGTCTTCACGCGCCTCCTGCGCGCTGCGATGACATTTCCCCACTGCGCCCAGCAGAGGGCGCTGTGGGGAATCGTCATCACTGCGCGCAGGAGGCGCGTGAAGACCTTCTGCCGGCGTCCCGGGAGTATGTGAGTATGTATGTATGTCTGTGTCTTGTTTTAATGTGTGTCATGTGTGGGGCCGGAGCGCTGCTCCGGCTCCACACATGTATAGCGTTAGCACGGATCCGTTGGCACCCTTTAGGTGCCGGATCCGTGCTAACGCTAGTGTGAAAGTAGCCTTAGTCACTATCTTATCATTGTATGTCAGGATGCTAATAAGAAGACAGGAAAGACATGCAAGGCGTTTATTGAAATACAAGCTGAGAAGACACCATGTTGACACTATGCGTAGACGAGACTGTGCTCCTGCTGAGATTTGAAGATGTTCTCAGATTTTCAGTTCTGTTTGGATATGGACACAACTAAAGATAACAAGTTCCAGGAGATCACTTCTTGTCTTTTCAGAAATTGTCCTACTGCATATCTTTAGATGAGCCTGCCACCATAGACAGGTTTGACAGGGACGTTGCATTTGCAGAAGACTTTTTGTTGGTGACTTGAGTCAAGAACCTGCAGAGATGAGTCTTTGCTATGGAAATTCTTGCTTAGATTCTTACAGTTGGAGCAATTTACCAGTAAAGACAGTGTAGGCATGCTGCAGTGTTTCCCATGAGATGATGTTATCTGCAGGCAACAAGCAGAAGAAGAACTCTTACTTGGTCGTTGATGCTCATTGCAGCACTTATGGCTATGTTTATGATGACATTTTTCTTGCTTTCTTGATTCATCTTTACATGAAGAACACACAAGTGAGTGGGAACAGGGCTTTTTACTACTATGACAGGATGGGCAAGAAAGATCCTGGATGATCCCATTGCAGTGAGCACAGTGGAGATGTAGAGGTGTATGGTGGTCAGATTTGGTGTGAGAGTGGCAATTCTGGCTACAACTTGGCAAGTTCTTGCTGTCAGCACCAAGCATGCATTGCTCAATGTTAGAGTGAGACATTTTTGTTGTATTTAAACCTTGTGGGTGGAATGCACTGCAAGATTTATGGTGGACTTCACATAAGTTCCAGTATGATTGGTTGGAAAAGGGCATCCAGTGCAGTCAGGTGGAAAGTCATGAAATTGCTTGGAGATCTGTTTTAGGAATATTTCTATTCGTGCAACATATAAAGAAAAAAAATTAGAAACTTGTTAACACAGTCTGGAGTTCAGCCTTCAAATAACTATGAAATACAATTAAACCTCTTTGAGATGACCACCCAAAATTGAAAAAAAAACATTGTTTTCAGAAGGAATGGTCTCAAAGAGGGGCCAATAGGAATTTCAAGGTATTACAGAACTGAATACTAATTACAGAAAGGCTTGGTCTAAATCTGTTTTTTTTATAGAGTATATAGTATTACATATTATTAGTATATACATAATATTCTAAAGAGCCTTTTTGTTTTTTGTGTCGATGATCTGAAACAAGCATTCGTAGGAATGATCGCTCATCCAATCATCGACCCGTGTAGACACCTGGCTGATTGGATGAAAATACTCACTGGTTAGACACACAGTGACAGCCTAGCCTAAAGTGCCCTTTACACGGGCCGAGAATCGCATAGATCATCGCTAACGAGTGTTCATAGTAATGCTGGTGCTGTAAATGTACTGCCGATTACCCAATGAATGAGTGAAATCCTCGTTTCCCAATGGCAGTTTGTGCTGTGTAAGGGGCTGTTCAGACGGCCATGCTTTTGCAGATCCGCAAAAATGCAGAGCCGTAAAAACACGGATCCGCAAAAACATGGATGCCGGCTTTAAAGAGACTTATTAAAAGTTTTTATTGGTGGGTCTGAGCACTGAGACCCCCACTGATCTCTTCAATGAGGGGAGAGAAGCTCACTCATATCACGCTCTCTCCTCACCGCACGAGACGTCTATGAAGTCTATGGGCCTGTCTTGATTCCTTCCTCAGCAGCGAGGATAGAGAACGTGATATGCGATCTACAGATCATGGGGGTCTCAGCACTCAGACCCCTACCAATTAAAACTTTTGCTATTTCTCTATGACATATGAAAAAAAATGTAAAAAGTTAGTGACGCTTTTAGGGCTCATTTAGTTCCGTATGTTGTCCGTGAAAATGCAAATTTGTTTTTTTGCGGATTACATACTGATACTGACCCATTCACCTCTAGTCTATGGGCCCTTTTTTCCATTCTAAGGCTCCGCAAAACAAATGAAACATGTCCTATACTTGTCAGTGAAAATCAGGACATAGCCCCATTGAAGTCTATGGGTCCGCAAAAAACGGAATGCTATCCGTTTTTTTGCAGACATGTTGAACTGTCCGCAAAAAAACGGATCCGTATTTTTGCGGACATCATACGGCCATCTAAATGAGCCCTAAGGCCTCTTTCACACGAACGTTGTGTTTTGCGGTCCGCAAATTGCGGATCCGCAAAAACAACGGATGGCATCCGTGTGCATTCCGTAGTTTGCGGAACGGAACAGCTGGCCCCTAATAGAACAGTACTATTCTTGTCCGTAACACGGACAAGAATAGGACATGCTCTATTTTTTTTTGCAGGCCACGGAACGGAGCAACGGAAAATTTTTTGCGGGCCCATAGAAATGAATGGGTCCGCATTTTTCATGTGAAAAATGCGGATCGGAGCCCGCAAAAAATGCTGTCGTGTGAAAGAGGCCTAAGTCTAGCTTAGAAGTCTCAGGTGTAAATGCTTTTGATATTTCTTGCCTCATTTGCCCGTTCAGGATGTTGTCTCCTCATACTTCATCTTGGCTCTGATGTCTTTGGGATGTTATAGTGGCTGGACGGTAAATCACCTTAACATTCCATGCCACCATCATCATCATTATGACCTGTACATTACATCACAAAGGGTGTGTAACCAATCACATGTGTTTACTGCAATTTAAAAAAAAGTAGTGCCACAAATGGAACGAATGTATGGAAAAATATACTGACAGATCTGTCAACCTTATCCGTCAAAAAAGATAATGGGAGAAATGTATCAAAACTGGTGAAAAGGAAAACTGGCTTAGTTGCCCATAGCAACCAATCAGAGTCCACCTTTCATTTTTAGAGTTCCTTTGGAAAATGAAAGGATTAATCTGATTGGTTGCTAATCTGATCGGAAAACTAAGCCAGTTTTCTTTTACACCAGTTTTATTAATCTCTTGCAATGAGTTGCTATAAAGTTGTCATCAGTTTGAAGGATCTTTTTCTCTTATAAAAGCGTGAACACTTTTTTTTCTTTTTCTGTGTTTAGGCAGATCTCAGTGTATATTGTGCAAATTATATAAATTTACACTTGTCATTGACATCCATTAACAAAAGTATACTTTAAAGCTTAGCTTACCTGAGTTTTCAAATTAAGTTTTCATGGTTGCCGGCTACTAGGAAAAGTATTTTACACCATTGGCTTAACCCTTTGGTACCATCCACTTCCGGATAATGTTTTTGTTTAAAATGGATTGGCTACACACCCTTACTTACAAAGACAAACTGACCAAACAATTTTTGAAACCTGGTCTTTATCGATGAGTAAACTTTCACCAAGGCTACTTTCACACTTGCGTTGTTGTTTTCCGGTATAGAGATCCAGCAGAGGATCTCAATACCAGAAAAAAACATTTCTGTTTAGTCCTCATGCATTCTGAATGGAAAGAGATCAGTTCTGGATGCATCAGGATGTCTTCTGTTCCGGCTGCAAGCTGCGATTTTGTGTCCGGTCATAAAAATGGAAAAAAAAAAAAAAACGGATCCAGCACTGAAAACAATGTAAGTCAATGGTGACGGATCTGTTTTTTATGGAGCCTAAAAAACGTATCAATCACCCTTTGACTTTCAATGTATTTAGTGACTGATCTGTTTTTTTTTTCCGTTTTGATGTCACACAACCGCATCCTAATGGAACGGATGCATCCTGATGTGCAAAATCAAAACTGATCCGTTGAACAACGCAAGGACTAATTTCCAACTTTGAACATACATCTTGGTTTCTATTGGAGATACTTCATGGACTTTCTCCTATTTTGATGTCTGACAGTAGATAATTGTTTTTCTCATGTGGCTGTTCGGGGAGATAAGTGCACACAGGATGGGGGGATGGGGAAGGTGGAGGGATTCTGTTTAATCAGATTGTTTTTGAAAGTTTTCTTTTATAATTTGGAAAATGGTTGTGGTGTGATATGTACAGTATGAAAAATTTTCAATAAACAGATTAAAAAGTTTGCATAATAGCTGTACTTTTTTGTACAATCATAACTTTGAAGGAACAGGTCTGTTTTTTTTGGATTTCCCTAAAGTCTCCTTTCCGTATTTTTCCCAGTTTCAGCTGCACAGCTAGATACATTTCACTCAGAAGCGGAAGGCATCTCCCTTCTGCGGAATCTGCCAGCACTGTACTGCTGTGACATCCTTTCCCTTATTTTCCACTATGTTTGTTTTCAGCTCCAGAGCTTACAGAACAGGCAAGGAAGGGGAGATGACACTTACAGAAAAGTAAGAGGCTCCTCTGATCTTCAGAAGCAGTGTAGAAGCAGCTCTTTTATAATGCTCAGGACCTCAGCTAGCTCTGACATGCCCCCAATTCCTGTGAGTCGTCTTCTAAGTCTCTGTTACTAGGGATGGAAGTTGTCAACAACAAGTGGGTCACAATTGTGAAGTGGAACGAAATTTATTGGATCATTTAAACTTTTTTGTAATAATAAAACTGAAAAGTAGGGCATGCAAAATTATTCGGCCCCCTTGCATTAATACTTTGTTGCGCCACCTTTTGCTGCGATTAAAGCTGCGTTTGGGGTATGTCTCTATCAGTTTTGTACATCTAGAGACTGAAATTCTTGCCCATTCTTCTTGAGGTTGGATGGAGAGCGTTTGTGAACAGCAGTTTTCAGCTCTTTCCACATATTCTCCATTGGATTCAGGTCTGGACTTTGACTTGGCCATTCTAAGACCCGGATACGTTTATTTTTGAACCATTCCATTGTAGATTTTGCTTTATGTTTGGGATCATTGTCTTGTTGGAAGATAAATCTCCATCCTAGTTTCAGGTCTTTTGCAGACTCCACCAGGTTTTCATCCAGAATGGTCCTGTATTTGGCTCCATCCATCTTCCCATCAATTTTAACCATCTTCCCTGTCCCTGCTGATGAAAAGCAGGCCCAAACCATGATGCTGCCACCACCATGTTTCACAGTGGGGATGGTGTGTTCAGGGAGATGAGCTGTGTTGTTTTTATGCCAAACATATTGTTTTGCATTGTTTCCAAAAAGTTGGATTTTGGTTTCATCTGACCAGAGCACCTTCTTCCACATGTTTGGTGTGTCTCCCAGGTGGCTTGTGGCAAACTATAAACAAGCCTTTTTATGGATATCTTTGAGAAATGGCTTTCTTCTTGCCACTCTTCCATAAAGGCCGGATTTGTGAAGTGTTCGACTGATTGTTGTCCTATGGACAGACTCTCCCACCTCAGCTGTAGATCTCTGCAGTTCATCCAGAGTGATCATGGGCCTCTTGGCTGCATCTCTGATCAGTCTTCTCCTTGTTTGAGATAAAGGTTTAGAGGGACGGCCGGGTCTTGGTAGATTTGCAGTGGTCTGATACTCCTTCCATTTCAATATGATCGCTTGCACAGTGCTCATTGGGATGTTTAAAGCTTGGGAAATCTTTTGGTATCTAAATCCGGCTTTAAACTTCTCCACAGTATCACGGACCTGCCTGGTGTGTTCCTTGGTCTTCATGATGCAGAACCCTGAGACTATCACACAGCAGGTGCATTTATACGGAGACTTGATTACACACAGGTGGATTCTATTTATCTTCATCAGTCATTTAGGACAACATTGGATCATTCAGAGATCCTCAATGAACTTCTGGAGTGAGTTTTCTGAACTGAAAGTAAATCGACCGAATAATTTTGCACGCCCCGCTTTTCAGTTTTATTATTACAATAAAAGTTTAAATGATCCAATAAATTTCGTTTCACTTCACAATTGTGACCCACTAAAAATTTAATATGTTATATCTTTTTGTTTGAAGCCTGAAATGTGGCAAAAGGTTGAAAAGTTCCAGGGGGCCAAATACTTTCGCAAGGCACTGTAAATGTTAGTGGTTTTCCAAGAACCAACATCACAATCATTGCAGACTAGGCCTGCAAAAGAGTCATGGCCACCTGAGAAGAGTCATAGTTATTCATGAATTCCTGCTCTCCCCGTCCACCTGCTGATGACTGACAGGCTTCTACCTAGTTTTCTCCCTTTCTCTTTACGAGAGAACTGCCAATCATCAGCAGATGGGCGGAGAGAGCAGGAGATTAGGAATAACCATGACTCTTCTCAAGTAGCTTTGACTGTTTTCAAGACCTTAGCTGCAATGATTATGATGCTGGTTCTTGGCAACCACTTACTTTTAGCTAATGAGTGACACACCGCTGAAATCAGCATTTCTGTCACTATTTTATGCAGCCCTCAGTAAGGTCAGCATAAAGTTGATGACAGGTTCCCTTTAAATGAAATTAAATTGTGTGAAAGTACAGTGACTTTATAAAGAGGTTTTCCATTTTAAAAACGAATGGCTTATCGCTAGGGTCTGCCATCATTTTGTGACCGGTTGGGGTCCAACAATGATCTTGAGACAGAAAAGGTTGACTCAATGCTGTGCACCTTTCTCTGTTTTTTCTCTGTACAGAGGCAACAGTCATTCGGCTGTATGGGAAATTGCAGTGAAGCCCCATTGAGGATAACTGCAGTTTAGCAATCACTCTTAGGGCTCTTTCAGTTGGCCGCATGAATGAGTCTGCATCTGTTCCACAATTTTGTGGAACGGGTGCAGAACCATTTATTTCAATGGGGCCACAAAAGACGCAGACAGTGTGCTGTCCGCATCCATGGCTCAGCGGAAAAGATAGAGCGTGTCCTATTCTTGCGGACAAGAATAGGCATTTTCTATTATGGTTGCGGTCATGTGCGATCTGCAAACACTACGGCCCTAAGTAACATTTTTTTACATTCTATTTTAAACTTTGTAATCCTCAAGGCTCCAGCTCTACAGAAAATGTGTTTGAACTCTTTGTAATTACCTGGATTTCTGCATTGATTTCTAATAAACAATGTAACTGAACTAATAACACATACCAGTTGTACTATTCATATCTTTTATTGAGCACATCGAGTGAATATCTACAGGGAGAAAAAAATAAGTGTTCCAGCTAAGCAGATATTGGAAGTGTGGGTTTTGCCCATTAAAGGGGTGGTCCCCATGAAAAATATTCTATAATTTTCAAACCAGCACCTGGATCTGAATGGTATTGTAATTGTATGTAATTAAAAATTTAGCATAGGCACTAAGTTATTCAATAAAATGTATCTGTATAGCTTCACCTGCTGTTTGTTATTTTATTATTTCTTTGTCCTGCACACTGAGAAGCCCGCACATGCTCAGTTTCATCCTTCAACTGCCTCCTGAGCTGTGATAAGGACAGTTGAGACACGCCCCCTTAGCTGCAGCAGAAAAGACACTCCCCTTGAGCTGTCAGCTTGATATAAATCTAGCAGAGCAATGAATGGGAAGATCTCTGGATCCATGTGAGGTACAGGGCAGGTTCTAGTTTGTTGGAAATAAACAGTCATGTACTATATGATCTCTTATTTTCCTTTTTATATTAGTCATGGGATATCCCCTTTAAAAAAAGGCACACAAAATCTGGTTACTGATGAATCTGCTCTTCTCCAGAAAGATTTGTTAGTGTGAACCATGCCACAATGAAAATTCTTTTCAGAAGACCTCAGAAGACGTGCTATAGAAATGTATGAAGCTGGAAAAGGCTACAAAAGCATTGCTAAATATTTGGGTGTATATCAGTCCACGGTTAGGCAAATTATCTACAAAATTAAAGGTTGCCACATTTCCTATAAGTGGGCCTCCTGTTTCACCACATAAATGTTTTAATCAATATTTGGCGCCCCCCCCCCCCAAATAGATGATGTGGCACGTTTTTGTTTCTTTTTTCAGTTTTTATTATTTTTTTTTAATACTTAGGATTAGAGATGAGCGAACGTGCTCGTTACGAGGACTGTAGCGCTCAGCTCCCCTGCGCAATGCCCGCAGGCATTGCGGATCCGTCCTCAGCAGCGTGTAAGTCAATGGGGATGGATCAATTTGGCATGACACTCATACCAAACGGATCCGTCCTCCTCACCCGACTGAAAGTCAGTGGGGACGGATCCGTTTGGTATGAGTGTCATACCAAATGGATCCGTCCCCATTGACTTACATGCAGCTGAGGACGGAGTCGCAATGCCTGCGGGCATTCGTTCACAGGGGAGCTGAGCGCTACAGTGCTCGTAACAAGCACGTTCGCTCATCTCTACTTAGGATACTTTCACATCAGCGGCAGCCTTCTCTGGTAGGCTCCGGCGGTTGAACAGCCTGCCAGACCCGTGCTGTCACAAATGCATGCATGCCACTGGAGGTCCGCTCCAGCCCCTTTGACTATAAAGGGTTGGCGACAGCAAGGCAAACATGCCGAGAGGTGGGTTGAATTAGTCCGTGGGTTGTACTTCGAATCTACCGCCACATGACTACTTGAAGGTTATTTAGCACTGCACACTGTAGTGCAATCTCCTCTGTAGGTCCTTCTCCCCACTCACTATCTGTGTCACTATAACTCTCATACACAATTTTTTTCAAATTAAGTTTAAGTAAGTCGGTAGGCTGAAGGTGGGAAGGTAAGGCATGTAGACTGGCCCATTGCAAAGAGATGATTTGCTTGCACAGTTCCATCAATAGCTACATCACAAATCACATTTGCCTGATAGAGCGAGGCTAGCTGTGACTTGAACTGAAGGTTCCGCATTGATCCAGCCATGAGCCTGGTAGACTGAGCAGTCCTCCGAGTCATAATATGAAATAGACTTCTATAGGTGAGTAACTAATATCATACCCATATGAACTTTTACTATTCTTTTTTTTAGTTAGCAGACAACCCCTTTAAGATCACTCCAAGAGCACTATGGGCAACCATGAAAGAGGTAAGAAAGAATCCATGGGTAACAGCAAAATACCCACAGAAGACTTTACAGACTGCAACAACATTATGTTTCCACCTTTAGAAAAAACCCTGACAAGAATGATATTCATGGAAGAACACCACAAAGGAAGCTGCTACTGTCCAAACAAAGATTACAAGCTGTCTCAAGTTTGCTTGAGACCACCTGAATGTTCCACAGTTCTTTTGGGAAAATGTTCTACAGACAGGTTAGACAAAAGTGCAACTTTTTTAGCACAAATGCACAACAAAAAGGGTTGTACCACCAATGAGGTCAGGTGAGGCGATCACCTCAGGCAGCACCAGGTAGGGGCAAGAGGAGAGCAGCAGAAGGGCCATGGGTAATGAGCGCTTTCATTGTGGAAACGCTCATCTCGACATATTCAACTACATCGCTGTACTCAGGACAGCAATACCGTTGAATGCTGCAATGGAGCACAGGAGCGATGTCTCCCTGGGCCACCATTTCCTCTAGTAGGCTTTAGTCCTAGTTCCTATAGTCTATTAGAGGCCGGTGTCATCATTATCGCTGCCTGAGCCAGGCTGCATAGAGCTCAGGGCACAGACTAGAATAGTTGTGTGTCGTGCACTGCATAGCTGACAGCAGAATGGAGGTAAGCATTTGCATTTATTATTTTTATTTGGCAGCATGGTGTTGGGCCACTATGGGGTGGGGGTCATTATTTTATAACTAGAGAAAGCACTATGGGGACATAGTGGCTGTAAAAAGGAGCATTTTTGTACTGTCACACATTGTAAGGGGACCACTATGGGGACATTCGTTGTACTAGGGGCACTAAAAGGAGTAGTTTTTTGTACTGACACATGTTATAAGGGAGCATTTTTTGTACTGACACATATGACATGTGACATATGACATGTGCCAGTATAAAAAGAAAATCCTTTAAGAGCCCCATGTAAATGAAATGTCCCCATAGTGGCCACCTTAGAATGTGTGCCAGTACAAAAAGGCTCCGTTATAACGTGTGCCAGTACAAAAATGTACTTAGCAGACATTGTAAGGGGGAATTTTTTGTACTGGCACACGTTATAAGGGAGCATTTTTGTACTGATGAACATTATAAGGGCTATTTTTTGTACAGGCACACATTATACGGGGAATTATTACTACTGGGGTACTATGTGGGCATTATTACTTCTGGGGGCAAAATGAGGGACATTATTACTATCGGGTGCACTGTTACCAGGGATTAATGAATTCTAAGGTGTATGAAAGCAGTTTAAAATGTAAAGGCAGCTGTCCATGACCCCAAGCTGAAGAGATGTTAGGTAATGCAACCAGGCAGTGACCCAAAGCACACATGTAAATCAACTAAAGAATACAGGAAAAAGAAGAAGATTTGTGTTGTGAAATGGCCAAGTCAGTCCTGACTTTAACACTATGGAACTGATGGAGGGGTTCTCCAGGAATTAAGAAAATGAAAATATTCTATTTTGCTACTCCAGGATTCTGACAATTGCTCAATTCTAAAATTCGTTTTTCACTTTCTCATTAAAGGGGTATTCTCATCTTAGACAATGGGGTCATATCTCTAGGATATGCCCCCATTGTCTTATAGGTGCGGGTCCCACCACTGAGACCCGCACCTATATCGAGATCGGAGGGGTGAGCGCTGCCACCACCGGGCCACCACCAGGCGCAGCTCCCATAGAAATGAATGGGAGCGCACCGCGCATGCGCGGCCACCGCTCCGATTAGTTTTTATGTAGCTGACCACATAGAAATGAATGGAGGGCATCTGCGCATGCGCATTGCACCCTCCTTCAATTTGGGGGCTCTGTTCTCGATATAGGTGTGGGTCCCAGCGGTGGTACTCGCACCTATAAGACAATGGGGGCATATCCTAGCGATATGCCCCCATTGTCCAAGATGAGAATAACCCTTTAACTCTTACTTTATTATAAATATTTTCTCACATACCTTTCAGTAGTTATAATGGCTCGTTTTGTCTAGGGAGCAATCATTAGGAGAAATAAAATGGCCGCTGTCCTATTGGTACACACAAAACCTGTCCTAATCACACAGCAGAACAAGTTACTTCACAACACTGAGGTAAAGAGCTGCCTCATCCTCCTCTCTGCTCTGCTTGTCAGTTTATTCAGTTTAATATGATCTTCACTGCTGAATCTCTGTAGGAATGGAGTTCATGAGGAGACATGAAGTACAGAAAGGAGGTGGGGATGTGGTTAATGAGCAGAAGCACTTGTATGCAGTCTCCATTACCACAGTCTGTCCTGTCCGTCCTCTCTGTACTTGATATCTCCACATGAACTCCATTCCTACAGAAATTCAGCTGAAGATTCTATCAGCTGAATTTAGGATCATAACCCTGACAAGCAGAGTAAAGAAGAGGATGATGTATCTCTTTGGCTCAGTATTGTGAAGTAACTTGTCCTCGTGTGTGATCAGGACAGGTTTTGTGTGTAATAATAGGACGGCGGCCATTTTATTTCCCCTGATGATTGCTCCCCAGACAAAACAAGCCAATATAACCAATGAAAGGTATTAGGGAATATATTTATAATAAAGTAATATTTTAGTATTTACATTTTCTTAATTCCCGGAGGACCCCTTTAAGAAGGCTGTGCATGCAAGACATCCCATGAAGAACTGAAAATTACAGGGAGGAATGGTCCAAAATTCCTTAATGTTGCATAGATATTATTTGCAGCTACATGGAATATTTGGTGGAAGTTATTGCTGCTAAAGGGGGGGTTGTTAAATTCGAGGGTTCAATTACTTTTTCTCCCTGCACCGTGGAGGTTTATTCAATGTGCTCAATAGAAGACATGAATGGTTTCATTGCTTTTGTCCTTTGTTTACCATGCAAAGTAAATGTGTGCTTGGGGACACGTCACCGCTGAGGCCAGTCATTGGCTGCAGCGACACACATGACCCCATCCATCAAAAGCCTGCTTTAAGGTAGCCAGGGAGCCAAAAGGAGTGGCAAGGAGAAGGTGAATATGATTTTTTTTTTTCAACAGGTACAGCAGGCTGCGGTTAACAGTTAAGTCAAAAAAGTTGGATGAGCCCTTTAAAGGGTTATCCCATCTTAGACAATGGGAGCATATCGCTAGGATATGCCCCCATTGTCTGATAGGTGCGGGTCCCACCTCTGGGACCCGCCCCTTTATCGAGAACGGAGCGGGTAATTGAACGGAGGGCGCACTGCACATGCGCAGCCGACCTCTATTCATTTCAATGGGCTGGCTCGGCTATTTCCGTCGGATACATAAAAATGACTGAGAGTGGTGTCCGTGCATGCGCAGTACGCTCCCATTCATTTCTATGGGAGCAGCGGGGAGCTGTGCCTGGTGGTGGCCGGACCCCAGGCTTCCCTCCAGGCACAGCGCTCCCTGCTCCGTTCTCGATATAGGTGCAGGTCCCAGGGGTGGGACTCGCACCTATCAGACAATAGGGGCATATCCTAGCGATATGCCCCCATTGTCTAAGATTGGAATACCCCTTTAAGGACCAGGCCATTTTTGGGCTTAAGGACAAAACATTAGTGTTTTCATTTCTGACTTAAATGAATCGTATGAAAGTATACATTGTTGCACACATGGGGATACCCAGTATGTGGGGCTTATTTCATATGTATTTTATGAAATAAACAGCCTTCACAGACATAGCAGAATTCTAGAACCCACCATTCATGTACTTCAAATGCTCCCAAATAATCAAGTTTGATACAGGCAGACGTGGGAAGCATTAAACTTAAATCACAGCAGAGATTGCTGTCTACACCAAAAATGGGTACATAGCCATGTTTTCAATGTGCCCAGGGCCGCTTCTGCCATGAGGCGAGATGAGTATCTCGCCTCAGGCGGCATTTTTATGTATTTCTGAGGGGCGGCATTCACACAGCAGTTAAATATTGCTGGTGGATGCCGCTCCGTTCCGTGTTCCCTGGCGCTCTGACCTCTCCTCCTGACATGTCACCTACACCTTGAGTATTGACATCGGATAGCACCCCCCCCCCCCCGGCAACAATCGGGTGGGCGTCACATTACATTCCCCAACCGCAGACATCAACTGTTATTATAATAGGATTAAAAAAACACCAGCCCCCCACCCCAGCATGCTTACAGTCAGAACTGATGTATTACAGGCAGGCCGGGCAGCGCGCTGATCCCCAGTAGTCCCGCCCTCCAAGTTCCTTCTCTGAACAGGAAGAGGGCTGGAGAGTGGCAGTTCAGAGCGCAAGTGAAGAGGAGCGGCAGCGAGGAGCGGCACCAGCACAGCGGCGATTCGGCGAATGACCAGCGAACATAGGTAAGACTGTCTGTGCCTGCTGCCTGTGTCCCCCTTGCCATTATCAGCGCAGCCCCTAACTCCTGTGTGCCTTCCTTCCAGCGCATACATTGTATGCGCTGGAAGGAAGCCCAAAGCCCCCCCAGCCCCCCCCCAAGCACCTCCATAGGCCTTGTATGTGTCCCCCATGGCCCAGGCGTATGGGCCCCAAGCCTCACATATTTAGGGGCTTGGGGCCCCAAGGAATAAGACACACTCCCATGGGCCGGGGCCGGGCCCCTGTCTGGGCTCCCCCCCCCCTTTTCTGCCTCCGTGGCCCCTGTCTGCCCCAGGGCCTCATCTGTGCCACCCCTCCCTGGCCTTTGACTGCATTGCCGGCTCCCTGCCCCTTCTCTCTGCCCCCTTCCTTGGTTCCTATGTGTGCCACCCTGGCCCTTGTCTGCGCCCCCAGCCCTTATCTGTGCCCCCTTTTTCTGTGCCTCTCTGACCCTTGTCAGTGCCCCCTTCTGGCCCCTGTGTGTGCGCCACCCTGGCCCTTATCTGTGCACCCCCCCCCCCCCCGACCTTGCATGTGACCCTGCTCCTTATCTGTGCGCCACCCTGGCCCTTTCAATGCAGTCCCTGGCTCTTATCTGCGCCCCTTTGGCCTTTGTCTGTGCCTCCCTAGCCCCTGTCTGCGCCCCTGGGACCTGGCCCTTGTCTGTGTACCCCTCTTCCCGGTCTGCACCCCTGGGCCCTTATCTGTGCCCCACTCCCTCTCCTGGCCTTTGTCTGCGCCTCTCTGGTTCTTCTCTCTGCTGCCCCCTTGTCCCATTGTGTATGCGCCACCCTGGCCTTTATCTGTGCACCCCTCATCCCCCCCCCAGACCTTGCTTGTAACCCTGCTCCTTACTCCTTATCTGGCAGCCCCTGGCCCTTATCTGCGCCCCACAGCCCTTGTTTGCACAGTAGCGCACAGCTTCATACATTACTAAAATGATTATGAGACAGTAATCTTGCCCGCAGCCCAATGCGCCGCACATATGATGCTGTGCGCTCCTGTGCACACAATCAATAACGCTCTGGGACATATGGCTGGAAGAGCGGGGGGTGCCTGGTTTACACCAGGGTTCAAAATAAAAAAAAAAAAAAACATACAGACACACAGAGACACTACTTACCTTCCCTGGCAGCTCCCTCCTCCCGTCCAGCCGGAAGACGGCGCGCAGAGTGGTAAGTTGTACCACAGCGTCACCTGCTAGACAGGAGGAATTACAACAAAGAAGAAGCCTGAGGAGGTAAGTGGTCTGTGTTTGTGTGTTTGTTTTCTATTTTTCAGGGTCGTGAATGCAGAGGACTACGTCGGATTCGGTGGACTACGTCGGACCAGCTTTTTTCTTTTTTTAATAAAATGGTCAAACAGGGGTCTGGGGGAGTGTTTATTTCAATAAAATGTTTTATACTTGTGTTTGTGTGTTTTTTACAACACTGCAGTTTTAGTAATCACGGCTATCTACAGACGGCCCTGATTACTAATACTGGGCTTAGTGCTTGCCGGTATGGCAGGCCAGCACTAACCCCAACATCTATTACCTCGGCACCCACCGCCACCAGGGTGGGACCCCACGCTTTTTTTTCCCAAAAATATTTTAATCATTTAAAAAAAATGGGGTGGGGTCCCCCCCTTTTTCCTTCGCCAGCCAGATACAACCAGCAGCGGCAGCCTGGCACTACCAGGGTGGGAAGGGACACGGTTATTGGCCCTTCCCAGCCTAATGGTACCAGCCTGCAGCCGCCCCAGAGCCAGACCCTCAATTTAGAAGGTCCGGTCCTGCGGGTACCCGGCTCTTCCCGGCACCCCTGGTGGCGGTGGGTGCCGAGGTAATAGATGTTGGGGTTAGTGCTGGCCTGCCATACTGGCAAGCACTAAGCCCAGTATTAGTAATCAGGGCCGTCTGTAGATAGCCATAATTACTAAAACTGCAATGTTGTAAACTAAAACACACACACACAAGTATAAAACATTTTATTGAAATAAACACTCCCCCAGACCCCTGTTTGACCATTTTATTAAAAAAAAAAATCTGGTCCGACGTAGTCCACCGAATCCGACGTAGTCCTCTGCATTCACGACCCTGAAAAATAGATGCGCCCTCTGCTGGTGAATGAAAAAAATTACACCTTGAATTCTTCAATGAAAAAAGTGATAGGTGACGGATCCGTCATGAACTCCATTGAAAGTCAATGGAGGACGGATCCGTTTACTATTGTGTCACACCAAACGGATCCGTCCCCATTGACTTGCATTAGGGTCATAACGGATCCGTCTAGGGGACGAGCATTGCGCTCGAGTACACCTGGTGTTCGGCCGAACTCTCAGCGGACCCGAGCGTAGGCATGCTCGGCCAAATAGCGAGTTTGGCCGAGCATGCTCGCTCAACACTAGAAAAGAAGAATAGTCTATAAAAGCAGGTGCCCTGCTTTTATAGAATTTTGATACTCTATTAACACTACTGTCAAAATAAGGTCATCTACAGAAACAGCACATTTTTTAAGTTATTTTTTTTTCCGTTAGGTGTTTAGGTATTAGAATAATCAAATGAAAGTACTGTTTTAACATAAGGGTCAGAAACAGGGTTATGTTTAGCCTCTTGGCTATTCGTTTTTCTATGTAAGCACCCTGGACCACTGAAGGGTGTATTTCCCTGTATGGTTTATGTGTGCCCTCCCCAAAGATCATAGAGAATACTATAGGATACACTGTGTAACATTCCAATATATTTTGTGTAAGCCTGTCCTATAACTGCCTCCTGTGCATTCATCCTAGACCCCACCCAGTGGCATCTACTGCAGTCTACAATCTACCACTCCGATCCCTGCGTGATACATTTGGTGCTTCAAGAAAGGTAGGGATTCTTTCTTCTGAGAGATACATTTTAAAATGGTCAAAACTTGCTATTTCTGCATGGAAGACATTATAGAGGAGACTAGTAATGGTTTCCCTGCATAAATAGCAACATCTTAACGTTATTTGTAGGCCTATGTATATATGTGTGTATATACACTCACCGGCCACTTTATTAGGTACACCATGCTAGTAACGGGTTGGACCCCCTTTTGCCTTCAGAACTGCAATAGTGTTGCAAGTGGTGAGCGCAGCTTTTCTAAGTTAAAGCTGATTAAAACATATCTGCGGTCCACCATGACTCAGGAAAGACTTGTTGGCCTTGCTACAATATCAATAGAGTCTGAACTTACCCAAGAAATGGATCTGGATGATGCAATACATGCATTCTCATCTCAGAAAGCAAGAAGAGCAAGTTTCCTTTAAAATACATACTGTTACAGTTCCAAGTTATGTTTTTAGTGAACAGTTAAGAAGTTCAAGTTTCTTTTATGCCAGTTGAAGTTGAAGATTTGTGAGTCGGAGACCTGTTTACAGTCAAGAAATTCATAGCTAAAGAGAAAGTTTTCTTGGTAAGTCAATTTATGTTATATCAAAAGTAGAAGTATGAAGGGCGGACTTATCTCTGTACTTACATGCATATAAATGTAATGAAGTGATTGTGAAATATTTTTTTTTTTAAATTAAACTGTTTTTGTATGTTTTTGTCTTTACTATAGGGCTGCCTATCTTTCCTGCTAAATTTGATTACAAAAATGAGATGCCTTAAAGTTGGACACAGTTTTCCCTGGTAGGTTAATAAGTGTATGTACATTTTTTAGTTACTGTAAATGTACTGTTGTAATACTTTTTTCAGTGTAATAAATGTGAAATCATTTTTTTCAAGATCCAAATCTTAACTGTTTCTCTATTTTTGTCTTTAATACAGTTACATATCTTTTTACATGTGAAATATAAGTCTGAAGAATTGATGACTTGAAAAACGATTGAAAAAATTGGATACATGTTTCTCTGGTAAGATAATCATTTTACTTGTAATTAAAGTGAAGGCATTGTGAGGATAGTATTAGATTAGTACATAATTGGCTGCAGGATGTATCAATATTAGAGATGAGCGAGCATGCTCGGGACCAATTTTCGAGTAGTAGCGTACGCATTTTATAATCTGTACGCATTAGTGTACAAATTAGAAGATGCGTATGCATTAGCGTACAGATTATAAAATGCGTACGCTACTACTCGAAAAATTGCTCCCGAGCATGCTCGCTCATCTCTAATCAATATGTATCAAGAGACCTTATAGCCCACAAGAATGTTCATTACAAGTAGTAAAAACCTTTTTAGATTTTATTTTACATAGTCTTAAACTTTGGTTAAGATTTACAAGTGTGAATGAAAGAGGAGTAGTTTATTACTTTGTGAGCTACTAGTATTGCGATCTAAAAACAGTTGGCTATTTCACTTTCCTACCATTGATTTTTTTAATGGGAAGGGGGCGCCATTTCATTTTTCGCCTCAGGCAGCAGAAAAGCTAGAAGCGGCCCTGAATGTGCCCCGTATCAGATTGTTATTAAAGATGAGAAATTTCATCACCCTCACATGGTGGAGACATTTGGCCATCATACATATGATGCAATTTTGTAATTTTCTTCCAGAAATGTTCCTTCGGACTATTATATATAGGAGAGACTACAAAGTACAGTCATGGCCAAAAGTTTTGAGAATGACACAAATATTATATTTTCACATGATCTGCTGCCCTCTGGTTTTTATGTGTGTTTGTCAGATGTTTTTATCACATACAGAAATATAATTGCAATCATATTATGAGTAACAAAAGCTTATATTGACAGTTAGAATGAGTTAATGCAGCAAGTCAATATTTGCAGTGTTGACCCTTCTTCTTCAGGACCTCTGCAATTCTCCCTGGCATGCTCTCAATCAACTTCTGGACCAAATCCTGACTGATAGCAGTCCATTCTTGCACAATCAATGCTTGCATTTTGTCAGAATTTGTAGGTTTTTGTTTGTCCACCCGTCTCTTGATGATTGACCACAAGTTCTCAATGGGATTAAGATCTGGGGAGTTTCCAGGCCATGGACCCAAAATCTCTATGTTTTGTTCCCTGCGCCATTTAGTTATCACCTTTGCTTTATGGCAAGGTGCTCCATCATGCTGGAAAAGGCATTGTTGATCGCCAAACTGCTCTTGGACGGTTGGGAGAAGTTGCTCTCGGAGGACATTCTGGTACCATTCTTTATTCATGGCTGTGTTTTTAGGCAAGACTGTGAGAGAGCCGATTCCCTTGGCTGAGAAGCAACCCCACACATGAATGGTTTCAGGATGCTTTACAGTTGTCATGAGACAAGACTGGTGGTAGCGCTCACCTCGTCTTCTCCGAATAAGCTGTTTTCCAGATGTCCCAAACAATCGAAAAGGGGATTCATCAGAGAAAATGACTTTACCGCAGTCCTCAGCAGTCCACTCCCTGTACCTTTTGCAGAATATCAGTCTGTCCCTGATGTTTTTTCTGGAGAGAAGTGGCTTCTTTGCTGCCCTCCTTGAGACCAGGCCTTGCTCCAAGAGTCTCCGCCTCACAGTGCGTGCAGATGCACTCACACCTGCCTGCTGCCATTCCTGAGCAAGCTCTGCACTGCTGGTAGCCCGATCCCGCAGCTGAAACACTTTCTTGGGCGCCCTGGAGCCTTTTTGGCAACAATGGAACCTCCCTCCTTGAAGTTCTTGATGATGTGATAGATTGTTGACTGAGGTGCAATCTTTCTAGCTGCGATAGTCTTCCCTGTTAGGCCATTTTTGTGCAGTGCAATGATGACTGCACGTGTTTCTTTAGAGATAACCATGGTTAACAGAAGAGAAACAATGATGCCAAGCACCAGCCTCCTTTTAAAGTGTCCAGTGGTGTCATTCTTACTTAATCATGACAGATTGATCTCCAGCCCTGTCCTCATCAACACCCACACCTGTGTTAATGGAGCAATCACTGAAACAATGTTAGCTGGTCCTTTTAAGGCAGGGCTGCAATGATGTTGAAATGTGTTTTGGGGGATAAAGTTCATTTTCTAGGCAAATATTGACTTTGCAAGTAATTGCTGTTAAGCTGATCACTCTTTATAACATTCTGGAGTATATGCAAATTGCCATTATAAAAACTGAAGCAGTAGACTTTGTAAAAATTAATATTTGTATCATTCTCAAAACTTTTGGCCATGACTGTACATGAAGGATAGGTTCTCATATCACAAATCGACAATCAGGAACAAAAATTTAGTAGTCCTGATTCCTCCACTACCGTCTTCACAACCATAGTGGGCACAACTCAGGTTTCACATTATACAACAAATACAGATGCCACGTAAGGGAGTTGACAGAATAGCTATGCTAAAAAGACTAGAGGCACTGGACGCACACTGGAACCCATGGGTCTGAACTGTGACTATGAGTTGTGTACCTCCCTGGATTAAGCTGCATGACGATGTCTAATGATATTGCTTTATGATATTGTTTTCCTGATACCATAATTGAAGTGTA
Source organism: Rhinella marina (assembly GCA_900303285.1). Classification (NCBI taxonomy): domain Eukaryota; kingdom Metazoa; phylum Chordata; class Amphibia; order Anura; family Bufonidae; genus Rhinella; species Rhinella marina. Next base: position 357,913 of record ONZH01023801.1, on the reverse strand, counting down.
GTAACAGCAAGCCAGTAGAGTAGATGATACCACGTTTATACACTATGGTGGTCACTAACACTGTGGGTTGAATGTCTACTAATATAGTAACTATATTACCATCAGATGGATTTATATCATTTCAGGATGGGAATACCAATATAACCTGTATACTTGAGAACCACTTATGCTTACTAACTGGGAGGTAATTTACTCTTAGCAAATTACCTCTACTAACTGTGATGCTATCCAAATGAACAGTGACCATAAAACCACCAACTACTATGTCAAACGTGTGGGATGATTACAGCTATAGAGATTTGATTGTAGCTAACTAGGTTTAGACATTTAAAACTTACCTTCCCTTCCTGTGCCCACCCTAATCCAGTATCACCAGTCTGTCATCTTCCCGGGCTGCAGCCAGTGACATACTTTATATTGCTGCAGCCAGTCACTGGCCTCAGTGGTGTTGCGCTGCACACTGTTGAGGCCATTGATTGTCTGCAGCCGTATACGTAATGCTACCGCTGCAGCCAAAAAATATGTCACTGGCTGCATCCTGGTGACATAACAGAAAAGTGGTGCTGTATCTGAGTATGTGCTGGAAGGAAAGGTGAGTTTTGGTTTTTTTTTGTACCGGGCCCTCCATCATAAAATAAAATAAAAAAAACTCTGAAAACTCCTTTAAGATAATTTCTGGACTTAGACATAGAACTGTGCTATGTGTGTTTTACACGGCATACATACATATATTCTACTACTTTGCCAACACTTGGCACCCATCAGTTCTGTGGCAGCCGCCAGCACCAGAAACAAAACAGCAGATGGAGGTGGAATCGAAAGCTCCATACGCTGTGTAGTGAACTGTAGTGTTTATCAAATGAATGGGAGCTGAGTTGCAGCACACAGGCATGGCTACTACTCAGTGTATGGGGCTTTCTGCTTTCGGCTCCATCTGCTGTTTTGTTTAAACCTAGATATTAGATCCTGGGCCATGTTTCTTTGATTACCATCAGCTCCGTCGTGCCATCCATTCTGTTTCTTACCCTTGTTTTCAAAACGTGAGAATCCCTTGGGGTCCCCAGATCTGGTTAAACCTTTAACTTGTATCTAGGTACTTCTTACAATTAACTACCACTAAACCTTTTGATAGAGCCTTCACCAAGTGGGCAGCAGATACACTACTCTAATGCACTCTAATCTTTACAGGAGAACTTAATGTGACCTTCTCAAAACTTTTGAATGCACATGTCCAACTATTCAAAGTTTCAGTACTTCTTGCGCAACTTGGTGTTTTCTAACAAGGAGCTTAACAGTAAAATTCACAACAGGTGTTTGATCCATGAATCGCCCAATAAATTCCCTGGTATTTAAACAATCCTCCTCATCATGCTGTTCACGTTTTGACATCATGAGACCAAGACGACACTTAACAATTGATCAACAGTACCTCGCCATTGCGAGGCTTCAAGCACATTGTTCTCAGATGGAAGTGGCCACTGAGCTTAGAGAAACAGAGATACCGGAAGAGTCACAGAAAGGCATAGAAGTGGACATCTTTTGGCCACATCCCACACTGATGGTCGCTTCATTGTGAACAATGCCCTGCGGAATCGGATGATGAATTCCACACAACTTCAGGCACATTTAAGGGAGGTGAGAGGCAACCAAGTGTCACGTCAGACCATTCGAAACCATTTACATCAGTGTGGTCTGACCACACCACCAAAGGGTATCTGACCACACCACCAAACACAGGCATCAACACCTTACATGGACCAGGGAGCATCTACGCTGGATGAGGGACCAAAGGGCCTCAGTGCTGTTCACTGATGAAAGTCAATTCACGTTGAGCAGAAATGATGGCCACCAACAAAGTTGGAGACGTCAAGGAGAGCGCTATACATCAGCCACTGTTTTCACCAGACGAGCCTTTGGTTGTGGTGTTACAGTGTGGGCAGGTGTGTCTAGTCAATACTGTGAGAGATAGGTTTTTATATATACAGTATTGTGTAAAGCCTGTACTACTCATTTTTCACCACTAGATGGCAGCTAATTAGCTATGTGAGTCACGTGAACACTCTCTTTGTTTTAAGACCACTGTAGGGGGAAGATTGGAATGTTAATTTGCCTCTTTCAAACTTGCCAATGAACTCAGTGTTGAAGTTGATGAACTACTCCCCTTTTGTCAAAGAGCCAATTACTTTGCTTAAGTAACACTCCTTTTGTCTATGTCATACCTACTATTTAAGTGAATGTCTCTTTAATAAACGGTCTCTAGCTTGGGGGATGTGAAGTATTTTCCATGAAACCAACTTTTGTGTCTGGTCTCATTGTGAAAGCTGTATGAGTGCTCATACTTATACTTCTAATGAAATCGTCACAATACAGAAATGCTCTACACTTTGTGAATGGTACAGTGACAAGCCCATACTACTTGAATAACATGGGCAGCACGGTGGCTCAGTGGTTAGCACTGGTGCCTTGCAGTGCTGGGTTCGAATCCGACCAAGGACAACATCTGCATGGAGTTTGTATGTTCTCCCCGTGTTTGCATGGGTTTCCTCCGGGTACTCCGGTTTCCTCCAACACTCCAAAGACATACTGATAGGGAACTTAGATTGTGAGCCCCATTGGGCACAGTTGGATGCTAATGTCTGTAAAGTGCTGCGGAATATAGTAGAGCTATATAAGTGCATAAAATATATAAATAAATAACTAAATAACATCATTAATCCAGTTATTGTGCCTCTGCATGGACAACAATGCGTCAGCTCATCGAGGTTGCATCATTAGGCTGCTGGAGACTGGGGGACCTCAAATGTAGTGGCTTGCACTTTCTCCAGACTTGAATCCCATTGAAAACCTATGAGATCAACTGAGCCACCGTGTAGAGGCTTGTAACTCTGTACCACAGAACCTGAATGACCTGAGGGACGCCCTCAAGAAGAGTGGGATATCATCCCTCAGCAGACAATAAGTCGACTTGTGAACAGCATGAGACGTTGTTGTCAAGCTGTAATTGATGCTCAAGGCCACATGACAAGTTATTAAGATATTGACATTTTTTGTGAGAGTATACCCACCACTGTCGTTGGCTTTTGTTTCAATAAATTGTTTGAGATGATGAAATCACCATTGCATGATTCTACTTACATGCTCTAATTTCATAATATAATATCTTTGTAGCGTGACCTTTTTAAGTTTCCATAAATTTCACCCAAAAGCCAAATATCCCTAACTTTTTGTTAGTAATTGTAACTCAGATCTGACTCCAGAGGAGGCAGGAGGAAAACTATTTATTCAACTGTGGTTAATGCCCAAGATTTAATCCAATCTAAAACTCTCAACATGGTGTATATCAGCATAATTTGGGGCTTCTAAAGGTCCTTTTACACGGGCCGATTATCGGCCGAAAAATCGTTCCTAGGAACGCTAGTGCCGATAATTGGCCCGTGTAAAAGTGGCCCTAATCAGCCGACGAACGAGCAAAACGCTCGTTCGTCGGCTGATTGGATCTTTTGGTTTCTACAAAAGATCCAATCTGTCGGGCGCACATCGGCCTGTGTAAACAGGCGATGTGCGCCTGACAGTATGGAGCTTCCGGGCCGCACGAGTGATACAGCGATCACTCGTGCGGCCCGGCGCTCGATTCATCGGGCCGTGTAAAGGCTCCCTGCCCGAGCGCCGATATCGCTGATCGGCGCTCGGGCAGGGAGACACATCGGCCCGTCTAAAAGGGCCTTAACTCTGACATCGGTTTCCAGTTTACAGCAATCCCTGTTTCGCTGGTTGCATATTTTTGTACTATACCATGACCATGCCCTCTCTCAGCATGGACAGCTCCAACATGATTCCACACAAACGTAATAACTACGGTAAGTAATTAGCATTGAAGAACTGTTAGACCACACCAAGTGTGCAAACCGTTTAATAGCATCGAAGATGTCTTACACCTGCTGCAGAAATACTTCTTCTTCACTTAGAGACAGATTCTGGTTCTGCTGGAAATGGCGATTTATGAGTGTTATCAATGTCCTTATGAATATATATGTAGCATGCCATGGTGTCCTATGAAGAGCTGCCCAGAATCAGATGACTAGTATGTCTGCAGTCATTTAGTGCTCCTTAAGGCAAGTCAAATCTGTGGGAGTGCTTCTGCCGCACTTGCAGTAGGGTTTCTGAAAGTCCACATGATGACTTTGTGGAGATGAGTCCTTCTCAGCTACGCCATCACTTTTTACACTCTTAGAGATAGAGAAGGCTTCCTTTGAAGGCTTTGGAGGCTTGTTGTGCTCCATGGCTGACTCCAGTACTAAGGCTTTTTCAGTACTTCCGTAAGGGCACACATAGATCCCGGAGCATTTTGTTTTCGGATGACTACTACAGGGACTAAAGTGCTTATTAGTTAAACTACAGTAGTGGGAATGAGATGGAGTACAGATGGTTTTCACGTTTTGAATAGTCTCATGTATAGTCATATGTCCCCCAGATGTACGACAGAAATGTATGCAATGGTGGTGAGAATATTTGGGTTTGCAGGAGATATGTGAATGGCAACCATTGCTAGAATTATGCTTGGTGTCTTTGCTGGCGCTAAGCTCAGTGTACTTGGTATTGCAGGGGATAGGCATTTTGTGACCTGTTTAGTACTGGATGCAGGACAGAAGATTCCTTGAAGTTTGGCACTGAAGGTTGTCATGGAGGTGTTGATAGCTACCACAGATGGTTACAGGTTGGAATGGTCATCTCTGGAAAAACAAAATAGGTTAAATGTTTTTAGTAGTCTGGAAGTGGATTCATGAAAAGGAAGCAACACTCTTAGGCCCCTTTCACACGAGCGAGTTTTCCGCGCGGGTGCGATGCGTGCTGTGAATGCATAACACCCGCACTGAATCCTGACCCATTCATTTCAATGGGTCTGTGTACATGAGCTTTTTTTTTCACGCATCAGTTCTGCGTTGCGTGAAAAATGCAGCCTGTTCTATATTCTGCGTTTTTCACGCAGCCCTGACCCCATAGAAGTGAATGGAGCTTCAGTGAAAAACGCATTGCATCCTGAAGCAAGTGCGGATACAATGCGTTTTTCACTGATTTTTGCTAAGAGATGTTGTTTGTAAACCTTCAGTTTTTTATCACGCACGTGAAAAACGCATCAAAACGCATTGCACCCGCGCTGAAAAAACTGAACAACTGAACGCAATCGCAGACAAAACTGACTGAACTTGCTTGCAAAATGGTGCGAGTTTTCCTGAACGCATCCTGACCTAATCCGTCACGCTTGTGTGAAAGAGGCCTTAGGCTTCCTTCACACTGGTGTTAGGACTGTCCGGCAGGCTGTTCCCCTGCCGGATCCGTACTAACGTATGCACTCATGTGCTGCCGGAAGTCCATTCCGGCCCCATTCACTATAATGGGGACGGGTCAGAGATGCGGCTGCAACACGGCAAACATGCAGAGAGGCAGCCGGACAAAAACCAGATCCCCTGCCGGACAATCCTAACGCCAGCATGAAAGAAGCCTTAGGCCCCTTTCACACGAGCGAGTTTTCCGCGCAGGTGCAATGCGTGATGTGAACGCACAGCACCCGCACTGAATCCTGACCCATTCATTTCAATGGGTCTGTGTACATGAGCGTTTTTTTCACGCATCAGTTCTGCGTTGCGTGAAAAACGCAGCTTGTTCTATATTCTGCGTTTTTCACACAGTCCTGGCCTCATAGAAGTGAATGGGACTTCAAAAACGCATTGTATCCGAACTTGCTTCAGGATGCAATGCGTTTTTCACTGATGGCTGCTAAGAGATGTTGTTTGTAAACCTTCAGTTTTTTATCACGCGCGTGAAAAACGCATCAAAACGCATTGCACCTGCACAGAAAAAACTGAACAACTGAACGCAATCGCAGACAAAACTGACTGAACTTGCTTGCAAAATGGTGCAAGTTTTCCTGAACGCATCCAGACCTAATCCGTCATGCTCATGTGAAAGGGGCCTTAGAAGCTAAGTCAGAAGTGGAGCATTTGCTGTCGAATCTGCACTGAAAATCCACATCAGTTAACAATACATGTGGATAAGGTTTTCTAAACCCCGTTCACATACAGCTGAAAACATCAGTGCCAAATTCAGAGCATGCCGTGGATTTGGAAATCATGCGTATGGTGAAATTTGTTACAATACCCGCACGTGGTGAAATCCATGGCAGAAAAGTCTGGTACCTCCAAAAGTAGATTACAAAATGGTTTCCCAGGGAAACCATGCCACTCTTGTTCATGAACCATGTTTGATATTCCAGCTTGTGCCTACTAAAGTTAGTGGAGCTTGGAAGCAATAAGAGCATTTGGTGACACCCTATTGCACCAAAGGCCTCATTTACATATTAGGAAAAAATAACTCTAAAGAAAAACAGCGGCTTTGGCGCCATTCACACAACCTTATTTTTGGTCCGCATCCTCTCATCCAGTTCAATGGGTCCACAAAAAAAATGTCCTATTCTTGTCCATTTTGCAGACGAGAATAGGCATTTCTAACAAAGAGTAGGATGTGCTGATCCTCAAAATGCAGAATGTATACAGTCGGTATCCATCTTTTGTGGATCCACCATTGTTGTGTGAATGCCCCTTAATCAGGTGAACCTCAGCTATTTAATCTCTTCCTGATTAAATGTGATTAAGTGATTTTATGTTTTTTTTTTTTCATTTTTTATTCCCTTCCCGAAGCCATAATTTTTCTGTTCTCCTAAACTTATGAAGATCTTAAGTTTTGCAGGACAAGAAGCACTTTCTAATGGCGCCATTTAATATTGCATATGATGTAGTAGGCTGGAAAAAAATAATTTGTAGTTTTTCTTGTGTTTTTAAACTAAAAAAAAAAAAATCTTTGGAAATTTTTTTTATCTTTAAGGTTCTGATGGTGGTGATTAGGAAGGGGGTAAACATTTAGTTTTTTTTTAAAAAGAAGTTTTCTGGGAACCTTCCCTTTTTAGCTATGACCTGCAGTGTGTATGACCATATGAAAGAATCATATTTACCTACTCCCCACTGCTCCGCGCCTGGGCTCTCGTTCAACCACATTCCAGTCCCCGACTTGTTTACTTCTGGCTGGAGTATGGAGTTGGTCACCTGTGGCTTTGCAGCCAGTGACTGGCTTCAGCAGTGATGTGTTTCCATGCTTGCAGACATGTCACTGCTGAAGCCATATAGACATTAATGCCATGTTGATTGATTGGCTGTCTCATAAATATCAGATCAGGGGGTCACCCAGTCCTCCATTCCATTCAGAGGATAACCATAAATACCTGGATATATGATTTATTAGATATACTGCCTTGTTTCCTACCTCCATGGGTCTTTTTTTATCTTTTCTATTTTTCATCCTTCCCCAGCACAGTCTGCGGTGTCATCTTGAGTAATGATGCCTCGTTACCTGTCCTTCTATGTAGCATTAATACATCATCTATTGCATCACAATGACACTATTATTACACTGCTTACATTCTAGAGTCAATGGGGGACATTTTATGAAACTGTTGTTTGTTGTATGAAAAGCTCTTTACTTTGCCCATAGAAACCAATCAGAGCGCAGCTTTCATTTTGTATTCTGCTCTTGAAAAATTAAAGCTGCGCTGTGATTGATTGCAATGAAGAACTAAGAAATGTCTTCTTTTAGGTGGTTTCATAAATCTACGTCTATATGTTCAAGGGAAATCACATACAAAACCTAGTGTACATGAAATCATCTGTCAGCCTCCATTCGTATGGGAACATATCTACAGTCTGTAGATATTGATGTAGGTCATCAATATTAAATCTGAGATAAATACCCGGGCTTCGTGGATAAGAATAAATGTACAAACATAATGTAAATATCGACAAACCGCTAAAATATAGACCATAATCGTACATATAAAATGTACATATAAATGAGTGATGATAATAATAAATATTACATAAATAATATCTAAATTATGACTCAAAATGACCCTAGATACTAAATTCATATAAATACATAACATATAACGTTAGATAAATGGAGTGGACCTCAGTAATAATGATGAATAAAAATATGATTAAAGATAGACTTGATTAATGAAAATGTGAAAAAATATGAAAAAAATACAAAGAAGCCACATAATAAGGGTTTATGCACACGGCCGTTGCCCGGCCGCAATACACGGGCACTGGCCGTGTGCACCCTGCATCACGGATGCGAACCCTTTCACTTGAATGGGTCCGCAATCCTGGAGATGCTGTGAGGTGTGGAATGGAGGCACAGAACCCCCATGGAAGCACTACGCCGCATGCGGCAGCCCCACGATCGGTGCATGAGGCCTAAATGAAATAAAACGGACTAAAGAGTTGTGTGAGTTTATATTCGACTAGTCAAGTATATTCTCCAAGGACTCATTGAGACCCAAAGGAGTTGTCGTAGAGAAAAATGCATGAAAATAAAATATAAAAATGTCAAAATAAAAAACCACCCAAGAAACACTTCTAATACATGAAATCAGTCTATTGTTAAAAAAATTAAATGAGACATTGGGTCTATACAGCATTTACTACAGGGGCGTCCAATAGGAATAAAGACAAGCACAAAGATATAGGGGGGTAAAGGGCAAATTTTATATATATATATAAAGAGGAGATTTAGTGTGTTATTAAAGGGGTTGTCCAGGTTCAAAGCTGAACCCAGACATATCCCCTTCTTCACCCAGGCAGCTCCTCTGAGATGAGCACTGGGGCATTTCATTGTGGTTTTTTTGTTTACAGACTTACACTGCTAGGCAGAGGCTTTCACCTAGCAGTGTTTCTGGTGACCTCCAAGGGGCTGCCTCAATAAAGAAAGGAATATGTCTGGATTCAGCCCTGAACCCGGACAACTCCTTTAAGAAATTATATTGGCAGCGTGCACTGACAGTGTACGTTTCCTCTGTATGCCTGGTGCGCTATGTAACCAGCCAATGGGAGATGAATGAGTCGGCAGTCAGTGCTCACTATGAAGAAGGCAGGGAGAAGCTGTTCTACACTATATAGGGACAGCTAACTTGGAGCATTTTTCTTGTGATTTTTCTTGCTGTAATTTCTTGATGCCTTGTTATAGTGAATTAATTTTAACGTTTGGAAATAAAATGACGGTGGCACCAAAACTCCCCTTTGTATTGGACTAACAATGTGTAAAAACCTTAGATGAAAAACAACAAAGGATCTCAGATGGCATATAATATCAGAGATCACTAGATGTAGAATACTGCTGCCAATAACCATGCCCACAATTGGGCAATTTACTCAATCTACATGCGATGATATACAGCAGAGGCCTCAATGATATCATAAATCTGAGATTAAATTTTCCTGCATCCAATTTAGTTGTTTCAATATCACTTTCTCCTAAGTAGAGTCCCCTGATAAACCCGCACTGAGGGGAAAAGAGTTAGGACAATGTAGGGATTGTGTAGGGTGTAAGTAGGGGTAGTAGGGGCCAACAGTAGGGGTAGTTCCAGTGTTGCAGAGTTAGGGTATCTAGGGTACAGTATAGGTTCAGGGGATCCCCCGGGGGCAGACTGGGAACTTAAAGTAGCCCTGGAAATACACCTACTTTGTATGTGAGTCCAAACTGACAAAAGGAGGGGGCGGGAACAACAGAAGTAGATGGGGCCAGCAATACTGTAGTGCAGCATAAATTTCTCCCTAGCACCTGCACCACAGTATGAAACTTTATCATCATCCTGAGGATGGCATTTGTAGTCACTGGCCAGGTGCATAAGTGCCTGATGCTCCTACATTAGTTAATGTACCTAGCTGGCGGCCATGAGGAAGGCTTAGCCCACTGGGATATTTCCCTAAGGAGAAGACGTTATTTTATCCACTGCATTTCTTTGTTTTCACCCACTGTTTGTACCCAGACTAGCTTTAGTATAACCAGATTCTTGGTTCCTTTTGGTTCCTTTAATTTCATGGTATTATTCTACTAAAAGTTATGTTCTAGTTGTACTAGCATGGTCTGACAGGATTTTGCAATTGCCTGTTTCAGTTGTACTATGATAGTGAACGAGGCCTTAGACTTAGGCCTCATGCACACTGCCGTAGGCAGACATTGCCTGTGGTTGCGGACCCTTTACCTTGGATGAATCAGCGATCTGTTCGGGCTGCAAAAACATAGGACATGCACTATCTTTTTGTGGTGTGCATGCACAGACAGCCCACAGAAGTGCTGCGTAGTGCTTCCGCTCCACACCATATCTGGTGGATTCACTTGAATGGGTCTGCATCCGTAATACAGAGGGCACTTGGCCCGTGCCCATATATTGCAGACCGGTCGTCTGTGGTCTGCAATACAGGCACGTACCTATGGTCATGTGCATGAGCCCTTACCCTGAGAGCAGGACACTGCTAGGAAAGCTACCATTCACTTCACTGTATGTCTAGGAGCAGTGGGCAGCACACAGGGCAATACTAGGACCTGGGCCCTGTAGCTCATGGCTTATTTACGGGGATGGCAAGAGCCCCTTTACTGTATTTCTTCCCCAAGCCCAGATTACAGCAGTTGTGGTGTTCCCAGCTTCTTGCATTCACACTGGGATGTGTCCCACCGGCAGCCAACTACTCAGCAGCCTGGGAAAGTTGTTGCTTTTTATCCCTCCTGCCACCCATACCTGTTGATGTTGTCCTCCTTGTCACAAGTCCTGGTGGAGCACCTCCTCCTTGCTGGTCCTGGAGATGTTACTACTCCCACTTACTTCCACATCAGCCATCATAGTGCAGGCCAGGGTGTCACAAGCCTGCCTACTGCTGGATGTGGAACAGGCATTGGCCTCCAAATTCCCCTTAAAACTGTAATATAGACTTATCAACTCTCCTGGTATTCCCAGTAGCCACCCGGGTCTCATTCCCCTTCTCCCAGTCACCAGATCAATTTGCAAAGTTTCTGGTCTCGCCCCCTGCCCCAAATTATATCTGCCTCCCCAGGACACCGATACAATTGAGCAGTGGTCAGTGCTGGCAGGACAGGGGAAGCATTAGTTCTCTGCCCACCATTCAAAGCTTTTTGGGGGGGATGCAGGGAGTGCAATACAGTCTGCAATGTTCTGCTGAAAGAGCCAGGCCTGCATCACTTGTAGGACTGGTCTATCACAATGACCACGATCAGAGATTAATGACTGAGATTAGATTTAACAGTTGCCACAATCAAATGCAACTGTCATCTAAGCCAGGGATGCCCAACCCACAGCTGTTGCAAAACTACTACTCCCAGCATGCACTTATACCCCAAAAAATAAGACCTACCCCAATAATAAGCCCTAGTGCTATTTTGCCCTGGTTTTGGAGTAGGCTTAAAATATAAGCCCTACTCCAAAAATAAGCCCTAGGTACATTGAGGATACACTGAGAATAGGGTTACGGTCCAGGCCCGGGGGCAGCCAGGCAAGTGATTTTAATGGCCAGTAAGGGCCTCTCTGCTGGTGGCGCTACCTGCGCAATGTTGCACAGTTACCTATACACACCCCCTATACCCATACCCTATCCAGCGCTGCAAGACCTTTTCCCTGTGATGATCCCACAAGACATGAATTCAGTGCCGGGTCTCACGGGGTCATGCTGGTTGACGGGATGACACAGCACACACCGGATGACAGGATTGGATGAGAAGAAGAAGTCCGGAGCAGAGTATAGGTAAGCATATTTTTTGTCTGTGTGCACAGGGGACCGGGGGCAAAAAAAAAAAAAATGACATACCAATATATATTTAGAGGGGCCATAAATGACATTCAGTGGGGGCAAAAATAAGACCTATCCCGATAATAAGCCCTAACCCTTGTTTCAGAGAAAGAAAAAAAAAAAAGAAATAAGACCCTGTCTTATTTTCGGGGAAACACAGTAGCTGTAGGCTGTCCACGAATGCTGGGAGTTGTAGGCTTGTAACAGCTGGAGGGCCACAGGTTGGGGGGCATCCTCGACCTAAGCAGTCGGAGGGAGGGGGTTGTCTCTGTCCTCCAATCCCTTGCTATGACAGGCTGGTGCATTGTGAAGGCTCCCAGGCCTGTCATACTAAGCTGCCTGTTAAGGTATGGCAATTGCAGGGCTTAACAGGGGGCGTATAAAAACCCCAAAGATTGCAAAAGTATTCCATTGCATATCAAGCAACCAGAAGGCATGTTCAAACCCCTATTAAAACAAAAAACAAAAGCCATGGTCTGATTTTTGCACAAACAGACACAGAAATGTGAATGAGGGCCAAGTAGCATCAGCCATGCTGATTTCAGCAATCTGTGACCTGCATGTTAAATTTTGCAGCAAGCAGTCTAACAACATTACATCAAACCTCAGTGGCAGTCCCGGGGTGGTGATTGTACTTATCTGGCTCCTCATCTCCCTGTGATATCAGCCTGTTGAAAGGGGGGTGGGGGGCACATGACCACTGCAGTCACCCACTCCCCTTGTGTCATGTGACCATTTGTTGTGATGCAAGAGGAGCAGTCACTGCTGAGGCCAGCTATTGGCTGCAGTGGCCACATGCTCCTCATCAACAGGATGTTGATATCAGCGCAGGGAGATAAAGAGCAGGCAGGGGACTAGTAAGCGCCACTGAGGGTCATCCACTGATGTCATGTTGGATAATCCCTTTAACAATCAAGTTCTTTCAGTGGATGCACAATAACACACGAGACTGCTGAAATCACACGTTTCACCCCAAAAAAAGAAAAAAGCTTGCTCCTTGTACATTCTACACCACATCTACAAATCATTCACAAAGACACAGAAAAACACTGTTTTTTATTGGCTTTATTACTGTACAGAACATCTGGCGTTGCGTTTAGATGATGCCAATCTAAAAAAAATAAAAAAAAAAAATTAGAACACATTTCACACAATCTTGATCATAAAGGTACCAGATCAATTCTGATGTGTACAAGAAAAGTTACATGGGGCCAACATTTACTTTGTCACTGGGTCAATGGTGCATCAGTGGTTCCTTTGAACACATCAATGTATTCAGACAAGGTAAGTTTCCATCATATGCACCAAGTTAGTATTAGTATTTGTCAAACATTTGAGAGAAATATGTCAGTAATCCATTATTGATGGAAGAACATGGAAGTAACACGTTACATGGTTCCAACATCAATGGAGTGATCTTGTAATGTATAGCTCTACTGGGTCCTTAAAGGTCCTGAACCAGATTACCTATCCTCAGGACAGGTCATTAATAGTGATGAGAGTTTCTGTTATGCAGGCTGGAAGTCAGACAGATCCGTTATGCTTGCCCATAGACTTCTATAATGACGGATCAAAACGGAATGCCTCTTAACCCCGTTTTGCCAGAGTCCAGCTCCAGCAGTAGGAAAAGTAGCATCCTGGAGGGGAGACAGCTGCTTTAGATGTTGCTACCTCCTCAATGGTAGCAGCTAGAAACATGCAACTGGTCTTGTTTGAAAGCAGACATTTAAAGCTTTCAGACGATACCAAAATGACAGCTATATGTTCAGGACAGAGACAGGTTTCACTCTCGATTATTCCCGACTTGATTTCTAACGGTGATTTCTCCTGTTTCTCTGACTTTAGCTGTCATTTTGGTCTTGAAATAAAGCCTAGACTGTCAGCTTTCAGACAAGACCAATTTCTAGCTGCTACCATTGAGGAGATATCACCATCTCAAGCAGTCCTCCCCCCCTCCACTTAGCTACTTTTCACACTGCCAGAGCTGGAACAGTCAGGTGGTTAAAGGCTTCCATTTTGCATTCAGTCTACAAATTCTGTTATATTCCATTATAACAGAATTCCTACACCACCCAAACCTGTGAAGGTCAGGTTCACTCATTCTTATCTGACTCCCAAAATCCACACCAATCAGCTGTTCCCTCCAGGCTCTAGCAATCTGAACGAACCTACTCAGGGTAGTGGTTGTGCTGGGTTACTGCAGCTCATCTAGTCAAGTGATTGGGAGGTGAGCTGCAGTAAGGCCTAGTTCACACTTAAGTGATTTACATCAGTGATTTTTAAACCAAAACCTGGAATGGAGCCTCCATAGATAAGGTACAATGGAAAGATCTACATTTGTTCTGTTTTTTGAACCGCACCTGGTTTTTACTGATGGAAATCACTGACCAAACACTGAAGTGTGAACTAGGCCTAACCTGGCACAGTCACTACACCGAACAGCTAATTGGTGCGGGTTTTGGAGTTGGACCCTCACTGATCAGGTATTATCAGCTGTACTCCGCCTTAAGGCTCAGGTCTTCACAAGGCACCCTACTCTCCCATACAAGTAGGTCAGCATTTCTCATCAAGTATAACCATCAGGTGGTGGCCTATGGAGGCACAGTATGGGTGCATACAGTTATATCTCTGACAAAGCTGAAATACAACTATGTGAATGAGGCCTAGAGCAGCAGCATGCATAAATGGGAAATTTACCTTGTTGGCAACATCAAGGGCATCGTAGTCTGGAGCAAGACGGACATATGCCTTCTTCTCGCCATCAGGCCTGAGAAAAACAATAATTCTACATTAGAGATAGGTTAGTCATACACCTACAAGCCTTCACTCCTCCACTCATGCATCAGTGGTTCCTTTGGAAACATCAAGGTGACATCAGCCAGTATAAGATTTCCATCATGTGCATATGTACCAGCAGACGGCATGTTAATGGCTTTGCTCGCTCACCTGATGAGCGTGTTCACTTTGGACACGTCAATGTCGTACAGTTTCTTCACGGCCTGCTTGATCTGGTGCTTGTTGGCTTTGACGTCAACAATAAAAACCAGAGTATTATTGTCTTCAATCTTCTTCATGGCTGACTCAGTGGTCAGAGGGAACTTGATGATGGCATAATGGTCAAGCCTAAAAGAGGAGGAGAACATTGAGAACTATTCAACAACAAGTATATTCTCACGAGGAGCCCCTGCCCACAGTATGACTGTACAATGGTGCCGGTTTCCGCTCCCGAACGCAGAAATAAAAACCCAGCACCATGTCTTTCCCTCTTTGCCAGTTATATACACAATCCAAATTTGAACTTTGAAGTACTTTATCAATGGGTCAAAACCACCATGAGTGAACAGATTCTTGGAGGGTCCAAGATCTCTTGACTACTTACAAGGAAATCAATGGGGCGTTCAAAGGGTCCCAGTGTACATTAGCTTTTTACCACTTCTGATAGATGGCCCAAATTAAAGAGGTGCGACAGGTTACCGTTACATTTTGATAAGGCATTCATGAGACTTGAATACCAAACATGCAACCAGTCTCATGAGTGTTAGGTTGGCACAGCCAAGCACTTCCATGAAGGCAGTATCTCAGGTCCACAGATCTACAGGGAGGTTGAAAATAAGTTGTATACAACACAGTTTCAAGGGGGAAAGTCTTAAGGCAGTATTAGACTGGCAGATAGTCTAATACTTGGTTCATATAGCGGTATTATGTTGTGCTGGTAAATTGTGCTCCATCAGCAGTTGGGATGGGGTTATTGGCTGCACAGATTTTACAGCTAACATGTAGAGTGGTTTGCCTTAACCCCTTGACGACATGCGCCGTTTCTGGGGAGAAGCGGGCACCATAACCACCAGGTGCCTGCTGTTTCACACAGCAGACACTCTGGGCTAATCTGTACAATCAGCAATAACTGAGCGAAAACATTTAATTCCACAGATGCCATAGTCAATTGTGACCACAGCCTCTGACACAGCTTTCTGCAGGAGCACTGCACTTCTGGGGCCCAAAAATGGCTTCCCCGCACCAAGATCAGGGAAGATGTTCATTCAGGTTAATAGCCCGGGTCTCTGAAAAGTTTCAGGCTATTACAGCTGTGGTTCCCATGGTGGCCTGCAGGTGTCAGCACTCCATAAGAAAACCGCAAATCTGTCATACTGCAATACTAATTCAATTCTGCTGGGGGGTGGTGGGGGCTTCAAATAAAAACTATAGATCGCCCCATAAAGCGCAACACCCCATCAGATCTGCCGTTTCAGTGCAGCTCTGGAACTATACAGCTCCATCCATTGGGCAATGGACAGAGCTGTAACACTGGTCCCATTCACTTCAATAGAAGCAGCTCTGCGAGCAACTACAACATGGATGGAGCAATGAAGTTCTTGGCCAGAGCTGCTCAGCCGATCAGCATTGGTGTGATGCTAGGTAAATGACACTCAGAAGAGGGTCACACAGTATCAAACCCTCCTTTGGTGCACTAAGCATGTATTTACACGTTTCGGTTATCATGGCAGATTTTTATCACAACTTAAAGAAGAACTCCCGACAAAAATTTTATTCCGTGTCCTGCTAGAAATGTACATGATGTAATCTGTAGTGAATGTCATTTTCTTATCAGTGTCTGGATTTTTGACTTCTATCATCCTGAAGTTTTTTTTATCTGTGTCATGTGACCAGCAATTAGACCCACCAACTCACACAGACTTATGTGTGGACAGGAAGTCTAATTCTCTATGTATTCCTATGAGACTGAAAGTGAGGCTCCCATAGGAATGAATAGAGCAGTGACTGGCTTGCTGTCCTGGGTCAGTTGGAGGTCAGGGAGTTGGTCACATGACCCAGCTACAATAAGAAGAGAGGTTTTTACTCACAGAAACAGTCACTGATAAGAAAATGACAATCACTACAGATTATATCATGCACCTTTCTAACAGGTCAGAGAATAAAAATTTTTGCGGGAGTTCTTCTTTAAGAAATGGCAGCAAGCCTCATGACCATCCGCGTAAATGCAGGACTGGGCTTGTAAGACACTAGTAGTGGCACATCAGCAGAAATAAGTGCAATCACAGACATTCAGGCTTTGATCGCTATAAAATACATCATTTGTGCCACTACTGACTACTTGACTACAAAGTAAGAGTCAATGCTCCATGAGGGAGATGTGTAAAAATAATGCTATGCATCCAAGGAGGATGAGATGGTGCTGGCTGCTGTTATGTGAGGCGTGACCAGACTGGACAACCCACTGGCATTCCGCTCATAAGACCACATACTTGTTCCTTGTAGGAGCACTCTTCCTGGGGTACTTGGGTTGCCTCCTAAGTCTCAGGGTCTTGGGCCTCCTGAATGTAGGGGAGGTCCTGATTTTCTTCTTCTTGTGACTGTGTACTCCTTTCAGTACAGCCTTCTTGGCCTTGAGAGCCTTCGACTTTGCTTCAGTCTTGGGAGGGACAGCTGATCAATAAAAACAGATTGTCAGGTTAATGAAACCAAATCTAACAATATAAATAAGTTATATTTACAGGTGTTTTCTGGGATTTTGATTCCGATGACCTACTCTCAGGATAGGTCATCAGTATCTGATCGGTGGTGGTCTGACACCCAGGACCCCCACCGATCATCTGTTCGAGAAGGCACCGGCTCTCCTGTCAGCACTGCAGCCTTCTCTCATCTCACTAAGCACAGTGCTGTACATTGTATAGCGGTTGTGCCCCATTCACTTCTATACCATGCCCAGATGCTATGCAATGTACAGAGCTGCGTTTGGTGAGCTGCGAGCTCACAGGAGCGCCGATGCCTTCTCAAACGGCTGATCGGAGGGAGTCCTGTGTGTCAGACCCCTTACAGAGGATAGGTCATCAGTATCAAAATCCCAGAAAATCCCTTTAACATGTAAAATGTCCTAATCTAAGTTAGAAGGGTTACAGGTAATCTGTGCACCGGGGTACAGTGGCAGCATGCTGAGTTATGAGCAGTCATACCTACCTGGATACCCTGTAATAGCGAGCTATGCCCTACTGATTGGACAAGGTATAACTGCTAGATTTATGGTGGCGGGGGGGGCTGACAACGGATCACGGATCACAAGAATGCGGGTGCCAGTCGAGCATGCACACACTCACTCCATTCAAAGGATAGGCTATCTATAGCAGATTGGCAGGGCTCCCACGACCTGCATACCCGGCAGGATCAGGCCCATTCGATTTCAGCTACCAATACTTTTGCTCTCCAAGAAAATAAGATGGTAAAAAGCATCTGTCTTATTCCTTAATAAGAGCACATGCATCCTCAGCCAAACCAGGAGGGTATATTGGGGTAGTGATATACCAGTGTACACCAGGAAATATACCTATATACCACAAGTACTACCTTTACTATACTCAGCAATTCACATACTACTAGTGATAACTACACGTCACCAACATACACATACTAGGGATATCCCAGGTTACACAGATACACTACTGGTGCCAACCAGCATCCCTGCATAAGGCTACATTCACACTTGCGCCGTTTTCCAGTACTGAGATCGAGCAGAAGATGGGCGTTTCCGCTCAGTACTCATGCATACTGAAAAGAGATCCGTTCTGGATGAATCAGGATGTCTTCGGTTCCGGCAGCATTGAGTTTTGTGAGCAGACAAAAAAAAAAAAAAAAAACGCTGCAAGCTGCAGTTTTGCATCCAGTCATAAAAACAGATGCAGGACTGAAAACAATGCAAGTCAATGGCGACAGACTCCGTTTTTCTTTAGGAGCCTAAAGAGCAGTGTCACCCATTGAGTGTCGATGTATGTAGTGACCACATCCTTACAGAACAGATTTATCCTGATGTGCAAAATAGTTTAATTTCCATATTGAGATTCTCTGCCAGATTTCGATACTGGAATTAACAACGCAAGTGTGAAACAGGCCTAAAGGAGGGACACATATATACTACTAGTGATACAACATTAATGAGGTCCTAGTATACCCAGGAGATATACACCTACTAGTGATATCTAAACCAATGACATCCCTATACTACTAGTGACAACCCACTATATGATGTATATAATACCAGTGCACTCCCAGTATACACAGAGGATGTACATATACTACTAGTGACATCCACTATACATGTATATGATATACATATAGTGACCTCCCAGTATATACACGTCCTACCAGTGATGTGCCCCCCAGAGAGTGGCAGCCTGGGCCCCGGGTACATGTGGTGCAGGCCGGGCCGGTACATCAGTACATAGAGCTGGAATCATAGTGTTCATACTTTGATCGCTATAAGACATCATGTGTACCGGGCCCGGCCTCATCCCCGGCATTAGAGCCGAGTGGATCTGCTGGGTTCTCATCTCCAGCACATGCGCCGGCGCCAGGCCTCACCCGGGGGAAACCACATAGCGGTCAGCCCCGGCTTCTATCTGGTTATATCTCCACACTATGGTCCCTGCTTGTGAAAGTCGCACTTCACCAGGCTCAGCAGCCGGGTATCAGCACGTCAGCCCCGCATAACACGGCGACAAGTCCCGCAGCTCTCACCTTCCTTCTTTGCTTTAGGAGCCATCTTGGGGAAAAGGAAAGGCGAGGGGTTTCACAGGCAATTTCAGCACGGGCTGGAAGCTGAAACATCGCGAGAGAACGCGTCACGTCGCTGCAGTGCATCACGGGATATGTAGTCTTCTTTTAGCCACAATGGGCAGAGTCTAAACTCCTGCTCTGATAAGGACCTTCCGACGTGACGTTCTCTTGGCACGTGACTCGGACGGAGGAGCGGCAATTTGAAGTGGGCTTGGCTGGTGTAGAGTTGGTGTTGCGTGCTGTCAGACGCATGATGGGTTACTGGTTCAAGGTTTGAGTTGGTTGGTAGAAATGACGACCTGTGTGCTGTGAGGGACCTGTGTACTGGGGGGGGAGGCAGGGGTAGTGACCTGTTCTGGGGTGATGAGGCAGAGGTGGTTACCTGTGTGCTGTGAGGGGAGGAGGCAGATGTGGCGACCCGTGTGCTGGGGGGACGATGCAGAGGTGGTGACCTGTGGGGAGTGACAATGGACAGAGAGGTTGCTACGGTTGTAGTTTCAGGATAGCCAGAAGCAGGCTGAGAATGGCGACCTGGTGGTGGAGAGGAAGTAGATGATGAGCTGCGGATTTGCAAGGATGATGGTGAAACACGGAGCCCAGTGGGGCGATGGCAAGCGGAGTGGTGAGCCATGGTGCTGTGGGTGGGAATGGTCAGCTGTTGAGCTGGGGGATTGAGAGCTTTGTAGCTGCTAAGAAGATGCTGAGCTGTGGAGTTTGGGGGGGTGATAACATGTAGCTGTGGGAGAGGGGGGATGATGACATGGCTGCCAGGGTGGAGAGTTGTGAGAGGGGCAGGGATGTGGAGCTATGGGACATTAGAAGGTCACTTTGCAGGATGGTTTTTGGCGCCTGCGCTGTGCCCCCAGCTGTAGTGTACAGGACTTCTGAGGCTGATTGCACAGGGGCACTCCCAGGCAGGATAGTAAAGGTAGAGCTGGCTCACGCTGAGTCCTTCATCTTCCTCCTTCAGCTCCCTTTTACATATATTAATTTGTGTGTGACTGCTGGTGCCGGCCGCCGGGGGAACAGCTTCTATGGAGGTGTTTGTTCTGCTGGGGCAGTATTTAGTGTTACACTGTAGAAAATCAGTCACAACATTGCAGAAGTTAACCCCATAAAGACCACTAAAATGCCTTTTTATTGCATTCACTAAGAGGCCTTAGGCTGAACTTTTTTTTTTTTACAGTGGCCCAGTCTGAGAGCTGCATTGGTCTCTCTGCTTCTGATTGGCACCCCACAAATTAGATTGTGGGGTTGTCGATGCCAGTGTCCCAGGCATGCCGTCTAATGAAGGTTGCAGTCCTGCCTGCAGTGTGTCCTAGCAGGCAACACCTGCTGGTGTACGTCCGTATAGCACTGACAATAATAATGAGTTTTAGAAGTGATCAAAAGATCACGTTATAGTTTCTTTGTGGAACTATTAAAAAGTTAAAAAAAAACTTTATTAAATAAAATTTTTCATTGAAAAAAATGCTTTTCAATAGAAAAAAAATTGCAAAAATAAAATCTCCACATTTTTGGTATCGCCATGCCCATGACGACCTGCACTACACAATCATCGTGTAATTTAACCTGTATGGAGAACACTGTAAAAAATAAAATGCCAGAATTGATTCTTTTTGCTTATTTGACACCAAATTCAATAAAAAGTGATCAAAAAGTGTTATGTACCTCAAAATGATACCAATATAAACTTCAAGTCATACTGCAAAAACCAAACCCTCATACAGCGCCTTCTCAATCAGCTGATCGGCGGAGGTCCCGGTTGTTAGACTCCCCACCCCCCCCTCCTCACTGATCAGTATAAATCCCCTTTCACACGGGCGAGATTTCTGCGCGGGTGCAATGCGTGATGTGAACGCATTGCACCCGCACTGAATCCTGACCCATTCATTTCAATGGGGCTTTTCACATGAGCGATGTTTTTCACGCATCAGTTCACCGTTGCGTGAAAATCGCAGCATGTTCTATATTCTGCATTTTTCACACAGCCCTGGCCCCATTGAAGTGAATGGGTCTGCGTAAATAGCGCATTGCTAAGAGATGTTTGTAGAGCTGGGCGATATGGCCAAAAAAAAAATCTTGATTTATTTTTTTTTTTTAATTTTGGAAGATTCACGATTTAAATCTCGATTTTCTTATGTTATTAAAAATATCAAAAAATAAATAAAAAAAGCCTACTGTGCCCTCATCAGACCTCAGATCAGCCCATTATGCCCCATCAGACCCCACATCAGCCCAGTGTGCCCCCATCAGACCTCAGATCAGCCCACTGTGCCCTCATCAGACCTCAGATCAGCCCACTGTGCCCTCATCAGACCTCAGATCAGCCCATTGTGCCCTCATCAGACCTCAGATCAGCCCATTGTGCCCATCAGACATCAGATCAGCCCATTGTGCCCATCAGACCCCACATCAGCTCAGTGTGCCCCCATCAGACCTCAGATCAGCCCACTGTGCCCTCATCAGACCTCAGATCAGCCCACTGTGCCCTCATCAGACATCAGATCAGCCCATTATGCCTCATCAGACCCCCACATCAGCCCACATTAGTGCCCCCTTCAGACCTCAGATCAGCCCACAGTCCCTCAATCAGACCTCAGATCAGCCCACTGTGCCCTCATCAGACCTCAGATCAGCCCATTGTGCCCATCAGACATCAGATCAGCCCATTGTGCCCCCATCAGACCTCAGATCAGCCCACTAGGCCACCATAAGAATAAAATAAAAAAAATCCCTTACCTGTCCGGCGCTCCTCAGTCTTCTTCTCCGGGGCCGCGCTGCACTGTCACCTGACTGCGTGCAGCGTCAGGTCAGAGTGTGCGCACTACGTCCTGACGCTGTACGCAGTCAGGACAGTGCAGCGCGGCCCCGGAGAAGAAGAGGAGCGCCGGACACCAGAGCGGAGCCGCTGCGCAGGACAGGTGAGAGATTTTTTTTAATTTTATCTGGCGGGCGCCATTTTAGGAAAATCGAGTTCACGATTTTCCTAAAAAATAAAATCGTGAGGCTTTCAATTGGCGAATTAATCGAATTAATTCGATTAATCGCCCAGCCCTAGTTGTTTGTAAACATTCAGTTTTTTATCACGCGTGTGAAAAACGCATCAAAACGCTTCGCACCCGAGTGGAAAAAAACTTAATGAACGTATGCAATCGCAGTCAAAACTGACTGCGATTGCGTGCGGATTTTCCGGAACACACCCTGAACGCATCCGGAATGAATCCGTGACACTCGTGTGAAAGAGGCCTAATGCCCCTTTCACACGAGCGGGAGACTCGCATGTCTCCCGCAACGCATCTACAGGGCTGGACTCCGGCATTGACTGGGATCGCATATAATGCTATGCGATCCCTGTCAGTGCCGATTCCAGCCCTGTGGATGCATTGTGGGAGACATGCGAGTCTCCCGCTCGTGTGAAAGGGGCATAAAACTCCCAGAAAACCCCTTTAAGGCCTCAACCAAGGGAGATTTCCACGCAGGTGCAATACGTGATGTAAACGCATAGCACCCGCACTGAATCCTGACCCATTTATTTCAATGGGTCTATGTACATAAGCGTTATTTTTCCCACATCAGTTCTGCATTGCATGAATAACGCAGCATGTTCTGTATTCTGTGTTTTTCACGAAGCCCTGGTCCCATAGAAGTGAATGAGGCTTCAGTGAAAAACGCATTGCATCCTGAAGCAAGTGCGGGTGCAATGCGTTTTTCACTGATGGTTGCTAAGAGATGTTGTTTGTAAACCTTCAGTTTTTTATCACGCGTGTGAAAAACGTATCAAAATGCATTGCACCCGCGCGGAAAAAACTGAACAACTGAACGGAATCGCAGACAAAACTGACTGAACTTGCGTGCAAAATGGTGCGAGTTTCACTGAACGCATGCGGACCTAATCCGTCACGCTCATGGGAAAGGGGCCTAATGGGTTTTCCGGAAATAAATATCTGTTGGCTCCTAGCTTACATTGTGCGTTGGTTGATTCCCCTGATGCATATTTCATCAGCAACGATGCCTCCTGCATTGGGGAACACTGCACATGATTTTGTTTTCAGCTTCTTATCACAGTCCAGGATTGGGTTCTCAGCGGGTAAGGACAATCCTGCTGACAGCTTTGTGTGCGGAGACGTGCAGCGCCATCAACGTCAGCATGTAAATTATGGGGCTTGTGCCACAAGGACGATGCCATTAGTCACTGGCTGGTTATATGGGGTGGGCCGAAAAGGGTTAATGATTAAAGTTGGACACGATCATTATTATTATAATTAAGATTTTTACAGCATGAACCAGTACTTGTTACTTTACAATATTTGCAGAAGGACGATGTAAACTATTTTTTATTTGTTCTAGGTACATGGCCAAAATGTAAGAAGCACAGAAGATGGAAAGAAGATATTCTATATTCCAAGTTTTGGAGATTTATCTCTCACCAATATTTGAACCATTTTACTGTCAAACTGTAGTTCATCACCTGGCACCTGCACAGAAGTATATACTGACCTCACCACCTACCACAGATCGATGCTTCCTGGTCCTCAGGTGCAGGACACGGGTCCTGGCTTTAATTCCCATATATGTATCATACAGAAGGTTCACATGACTGAGGGAAATAAATCATACTTTATTCCGTCCATTAAAAATCATAAAGTTTAGGGTATGTTTGTACAACTATGCGTTTCAGACATACATCATTATTGCATAGGCATATGAATATGCACTTCACTTTGTGATTTTCAATGAATTTAATTTTCAACTGATATAAACTGAAATGTTTCCGTGTTTTATGTGTGGACTGGAATAAACCCGCAAAAGAGAAGACGCTGGTTACAATCTTTTTTTTTTTTATTATTTTTTATTCTATCCTCAGGATGGGTCATCATTATCACATTGGTGGGAGTCCTGAAACCCTGCTGAACAGCTGTTACATGTAGCTGCCATGCCCACTGGAGCTCTGGGGAGTGGAGTCTGCGTCCGTTAGCTTTCCAAGCACAGCGCCATACCTAATACAGTGACTGTGCTTGGTATTGCAGTTCAGCCTCATTCACTTCAATGGGGCTGAGCTGCAAGTAGGCCATGTGACCATCGGTGACATCACATGACCTAGAAAGAGTTGCAGCAGCCAATTGATGTTGGTCCCCCTCATGCTGCCAAACACCTCGGACCAATTAAAAGGATTGTGTCACTTCAGCAAGTGGCATGTATCATGTAATTGTAATTGTCCATATTGCCTCCTTTGCTGGCTGGATTCATTTTTCCATCACATTATACACTGCTTGTTTCCATGGTTATGACCACCCTGCAATCCATCAGCAGTGGCCACGCTTGAACAGTCTAGGAAAACACGCCGGCCTCTTTTGTTCCTGGAAACATGGGAGTGCACATAGGCTAGTGCTTTTTCCTATACTGTGCATGCACGGCCACCGCTGCTGGATTGCAGGGTGGTCTGTAACCATGGAAACGAGCAGTGTATAATGTGATGGAAAAATGAATCCAGACAGCAAAGGAAGCAATATGGACAATCACAATACATTTGTAAATGCCTTGTGCAGACTTTCTCTACATGATAAATGCCATTTGCTGAAGTGAGACAACCCCTTTAAGGCTTGCGCTCCTTAAGAGCTCTGAAGGTGTCCTGTGGTATCTGGCACCAGACACTAGCAGCAGATCACCTGGCTGCAGCCGCCAGTCCACGGATTGTAGCTTTTTAAAATGTATTCCCAAGCAAGCAGTGTAGATATTGTTAGCATCCTATATGCAATGTGAACTAGAGCGGTGCCATTGTCCATGTTTATAGATGATGCGACAAGTCCTGTATGTTGTCAGATGCCACAGATGATGGTCTGATTGAGATCTGGGGGATTTGGAGACAATCAACCCCTTGATCTTTGTCATGTAAGTCATCACCATGTTTAGATAGGTGGTACATGTCACATCCACATGATGCCAGTTCTGACAGCATTGTCCAAAGCATCACATTACCTCTATCAACTATCGGTGAACATGTGTCTAAAGGGTCTTTTGTTGGTCGGTGTCTCCTGCTAGACTGGAAAAGGGATTCCCAGAGCATCTCCTACCAATGATCAGTGAAAACCACTGACAGAATATGGATGCCATCTGTGTCCTGTCAGTGGTTTCACGGACTGACTGACTTCAACCAAAGAAGTGCATGTCTTTGTTGTTTTTTGCTTGCCTATAGGGATTGCCCTATCTTGGACATTGGGGGCATATCACTAGTGTTGTGAGCTACAACACTGAGACAGTCCTACCTTCAGCATGATACTTAGTCTTTCATCGCTACCAAACATACTGGAGAATACAGCACTACATACCTTTTGCGTCCTGTGACGTCTCCTCTGATGTAGACCTCTTTCCTCATGTTCTCTATTTGGTCCAGGCCGCCTTTGCTACTTCTTTCAGCTATATCTTGTCTCTGCAGAGTTTGTCACACAGACATCTTAGACTCCTGACTTTTCCCATCTCGGGGCCCCAACAAGGTCCTTCTGCAGTACTACCCAGTGCCCCTAAATGCTATACAGAAGAAGAAATAATGCCCCAAGTAGTGTCCAAATTAAATATCTTAAGTGCACACGACCATCCTCAGTGCTCTGCTTGCTTTCCGCATCGGTATGTCAGTTACTCAAAAAGAACATGTCGTATCCACAGAATGCTGACCCATTGAAGTCAATGGGTCCACAAAAAATGCAGATGCGACATGGACCACATCTGTATTTTGTGGATCTACGATTAGAGGACAGTAAAATGGATATGGTGGTCTTGTGCATGGGGCCTAATGCTCCCTATTGTGCTCCCAATATATAACTGCCCACAGTAGTATGCTTCCCAAGTGGTCAAGTAAAAAAAAAAAATCTAATACCTTCTGTCCTGTTCCACAGCCTTCTTCCAGCCAGTGATCTGAGATGCCTGTGTATTTGGTCACATTGCCGTTTTTACGCTGCCTAGGTGCCATCACAGTCAGTTGCGATGATGTGATTGCTTCACGACTGCCTGCACCAATTGTACACTACCTCAGGCTTTACACCTAGTGGCTTGTGGTCTATGAGGTTGATTGATTGGGCAGGGAGTCATTGGCTCCCATTCTCTGATGCAATATTCAACTGTATCACCATCCTGAGGGAAGCGATACAGTTGAATTCAGGGAGGGTCAGGTCGTTACATATCTGTCCATCGTCCATAATGAAAGCTTGGGTGGCCCCCAAAGAATTGGCCCAAGAGGAAGCTTTCTGATAGGGTCTATGGCGAGTCCAAACTTGACTACATACAATTGTATGAAATTGCAGCATCTATATGAGATATCACATTTTCCTCCAAACCTCCGTTCTCCAATGCAGTGACGTATACCAGCTAGTCAGAGGCCAAAAGTACACTCCTTTGGGATCTGTCAAGGTAATGGAGTCCAATGAATACATTTTTTATTTACATAAAACAGATAGCCCCCTGAGAAAGCTGACTGTGAAAAATGTGTCAGGCATGGTGGTCTGGCATTGGGTAGGTTACTTTACCCCTTTAGGCCTTCAATTCATTTTCAATTTATATTAAAACTACATGTAAAATAGTTTAGGTAATAACAGTAGCGGGCTAATGGGGGGGGGGGGCGGTCCGAATCGGGTGTCAGATTTCAGAAACAATGAGCGCTTCCATCAGTACAGATGGAAGCGCTCATTGCTGGAGCGCTGGGAGCTGCAGTCCTGTCACTCACCGCTCATCTTCCACGCTCCTCCCCTCCTTCAGGCCGGCGGTGCTCTGAATGGTGAAGGAGAAAGACTTCTCCAAGCTCCACCATTCAGCCTGCAGGCACAGATCCTGCTGCTGGCCTGTGTGGGTGGAGCATAACTATGAAGGGGGCATTATAACTGTAAAGGGGGCACAATGGGCATTACTAGCACAGAGGGTATTACTACTATTAAGGGGCACAATGGGCATTATTACTGCAAGACTCTATTCTATTCTAGCCTGCTCAGTACAGAAGATATTAAATTATGATGGCCCTCCTTCTAACCACTGAACAGGCTAGGTTACTCATACCTTCTTTTGCCTGGTCTATTCCAGCCTGCTCTACAGTGAACAGACTGGATTATGGACTCCGGGGGGAGGACCCCATTTTAACAACTGCTCAGGCTATACAGTGTATTACTGAGTCCAGGAGACAGGCGTCCTTCTAACAACTCCATTATAGCCTGCTCAGTATAGAACATGCTAGATTATGGCCTCTAGGAGGAGGGCCTCTTTCTAACCACCGTAAAGGCTAGGTTAGGATAGGTTTGGGAAATTGAAATGGGAAATTGCCACTTCTATGTAAGTTGGCTAAATCCCATCACTGAGAGGACCTCAACAGCATGAAAACGTCTCAGAATATAACACATGGAAAAGCCCCTTTTGGGGTGTGGGAAATAGTAATTTCTGTGTGATTTAGCTAAGTCCCATTGCTGAAGAGGACCTTGCCAATCTGAAAATGTCTCAGAATATAACACATGGAAAAGGTCCTTCTGGGCTATGGGAAATAGAAAAATTTTTTGTGAGTCAGCTAGATCCCATCACAAATTAGCACCTCCATTATGTCGATGTTGTGCTTTCCTTTAACGATGCTGGTGAAATCACAGGTTATGTCCTGTGAATGTCCTCCAATCTGAATGTGAAAAAGTCTCAATAAACTCTTGGCAAATGTGAATTTTGCGCCCATGGTTTCCTTTTCTCGTACATGGTACAACTTTTTACTCCTCAAAATATACATGAGATTTGGCAGTAATCGCCCGAGCCCTCATCTCACAGCAGTCGGACAGGTGGGTGAGGTGTATCCATGATACTGATTGATATTTTATGGTAAATTAAACAGTAATCTAATATATAAAGCTGAGTGTATGTGTGTGTGTGTGTATATTCGCTAAAGGAATTCGCACCGCTGCAGCTACAATCACAAAATTTGCACACATGTACATCAGGTGTCCTGGAAGGTTTAAGAACAGTTTTCAACTCTCCAGGACGTACCGTTCCTGAGATATTTCCAAAAAATGCATTAGCCAATAGTAGCCTGGTCACATGACCCTTATCAGCCAATGGAAGCTCACAGGCACACATCAGGTTTCTATGACAACCTAGCCAGTTCACTGCTTTAGGTCTGCATTAAAGAGGCAGAGCACTGTGGATGACAATGGTAAATGGGTATTCCTGGTTACCATAACTATAACTTATGTTTTAGACTAACTCATCATCAATCATTACCTCATATAATGTAAATTTTACATATTTACTGTTCAGTAGTAATAAAAGATGTTTTCTTCCACTGCTACCCACCTTCCTCCTAAATCAGGCATCGACCTGTAATTCCGGCCACCTTCAAAAGAAGGACTTAAAAGCACCACCCCCAGTTCCCACTAAGTCACGCCCCTGACTCAGTCAGGCCACGCCCCTTCCATGCTGCATTTGACCGGGATTAAAAATATTGGTAAAAATCACCTTCTGTCAGCTGCAGGGGTGGGGGGAGGGTGACTTTCTCCCTGCAGCTCATTGCTCAGACTGCACAGTGCTGCTGCTGAGAGTGCTGCTGCTGTGTCCATCCAGGCCCTGCGCATGACAGAGGACAGGGAGTCTGAAAGCCAGACCGTCCAGCCTAAAACAAGACCTCTGGCCACCCTAGGGGCAGGCTGACGTTTGGGTGGCCAGACGTCCGGCTTTAGGCTGGACAGTCCAGTTTTCTGGCTACCTGTTCTCCGTTCGACGCAGTGCCTGGACAGATATAGGGATGTCCACCCTTTCAGTAGCTCACACTCAGACAGCTTCTCCTCCATGTCTTCACGGAGCCAGGGGGGCGTGGCCTCATGTTTAGTGATGTGTCTTCATGGGAACTGGGGGCGCTGTTTCACGTTTGGGGGAATGGCCGGTGAGGTCTGGCTTTCTGGGGTGAAGACAGTGGCCACTGTAGCTGCTGTGGAGGTCACAGTTAAAGGGGCGGGCTTCTGTAGAGGTCACTGTTAAAGGGGTGGGCAGCTGTAGAGGTCACTGTTAAAGGGGCGGGCTGCTGTAGAGGTCACTGTTAAAGGGGCGGGCTGCTGTAGAGGTCACTGTTAAAGGGGCGGGCTGCTGTAGAGGTCACTGTTAAAGGGGCGGGCCGCTGTAGAGGTCACTGTTAAAGGGGCGGGCCGCTGTAGAGGTCACTGTTAAAGGGGCGGGCCGCTGTAGAGGTCACTGTTAAAGGGGCGGGCCGCTGTAGAGGTCACTGTTAAAGGGGCAGGCACTGCAGAGAGCACTCTCGATATCTTTTAACGACACTCACACACAAACAGTAAAAGAAATAAATCAAATATACCCGGGCGAAGCCGGGTCCTTCAGCTAGTAACAAATAAAAATGAAAAAAAAACCCATAAAAATCTAATTTTCTACTTTTTATTGCTCAAAACTAAATGTAACTGACCCCATGACACAAAAGGTTTAGCAGGATAACGAACAGGTCTTTACAGAGGATGGATTTTGCCAATTCACTGTGAAGCAGCTAAATACCATCATAGTTCAGGACCTGATGAACAGATGACTTAAAATGGTCCCAACGGATGATGGGAAACAGATAGCTTTCTATAGAATGGGCAATTTCCCATCACTGGTAAGGGCCAGGTACTTCTGGAGGGTGGAGTTTAGCCAAATCACTGTGAACTGGCTAAATACTACCTCTGTCCAGACTTGACCACTAGGAATCCAAATTCCCAGTCATGCCGAATAGACAGCAGCTGTAGGAGTTGGCTATTTCCCATCACTGGTAAGGACAGTGGTCAGAACAACTACAAAGCAGTCATGGCCGCGTGATTACTTGAAATGTGTCTCCAGTAGATGGGTGGAGATGGACGTCTTTCGGACATTTTAACTCTGACAAACCAGTATTGCTAAGAAGTGAGCTAGACTACAACAAAATGGACTCTTTTACACAGACAGGAAGTGATTAGCCACATGTGGTCCATACGTTGTACTATGTTGTAACATTGCGAGTTTGATGTGGAAGATATGTCACTGCTGAGTTATAAATCCCTACTGTATACGGCCACTGGAGGGTCACCTATATATATATTGTTAGATACCAACTGCATAGGCGTTGTGTGTGTCTTTTTGGCTTTTATAAGATGCAAAAATAAACTGGTGTAAAGTAGAACTGGCTTAGTTGCCCATAGCAACCAATCAGATTCCACTTTTAATTTTCCAAAGGAGCTGTCCAAAATGAAAGGTGGAAGCTGATTGGCTGCTATGGGGAACTAAGCCAGTTCTACTTTACACATAAATGACACCCAAAGTCTTTTATTGGATGCTGGACTTTCTGTTTTCTTCTATATACTGATTTTAAAACCAAATGGACAGATCCCCCAGAGCGTTTAGCTTGGGGGATACATGGGGGCACAATCACCATTTTATTTAATAGGAGGTCTTTTATGGTAGTTTTTCCCGCCTTTTTTAAACCTGTCAGATTTTTCAGATTGAATTCTGAGGTGATGAGGTAACCTTTTTTTTCTGGTTTAGTTAGGTTACCTGTGCTGTTAGAGTCATTTCTGATTGGTTCTGGGCGTTGCTGGGGGAGAAATTCTGCGCTCGGATTTGTTGTTGGTATCTGTGGCGGGAAGCTTTCTCTTATTTATTGCAGGTGCAGTGGTCATCGGTGTCTAGTCTGAAGAAAGAAGAGGAGCATCGCCCGCCCTCCCTCCCTCAAGCTTTATCTCTTGTTATCTTATTTGTCGCTTTGCTTTAATTGTAGGGGCTTAAGTCACTCAGTCTTCAGCTGGGTGGATGTAGTTCACGGTTGAAGAAGATGGTTATTCGGATTATTTAATTATTTATTTAATTATATTTTTATGATATTTTTATTGATGAATTTTAATCTGAATTAATTTATTATTGGTAACCCTAAATAAAGCATTGCGGCCATTTTTATCCAAAATTAATGTTGTAATGTCTTTATTTTAGTTTAGCTAAGTATAGTTAAGGTGAAATGTGCCTCCATGTGAATGAGCTCTCATGTAGAATCAAATAACCACAAAGTCAGGGAAAATATATCCCCTCCACCTATTTCACTGCTGCCACCCTATGCAGGAGCCCGGTTTGTCCTGGTTTGTCATATTGGTTTGTTGTATAAAACTATCTGAAAACAATCATTTATGGAGTCAGTGAGAGAAAATGTCTTTATGTAGAGGACATTTATTCCATCTGTCAGAAATACATTACATATTCCTCTAGTGATAGTCGTTATCGTTATTACTGTAGCTTGTAATGGTATCACTAGGGAAGCGGTCTGCATGTGAAACAGCAGGCACCCGGTAGCTAGCTCTCGCTCCACTTTGGAGCGGGCGCCATCTTTAAAGATCCGACATCCGCAGTAATAGTATGGTGGATGTCAGATCTTTAAAGATGGCACCCGCTCCAAAGTGGAAGGGGGTTAGAGAAAGTGTATAACCATGAAATTCAGTGATAGACCAGGCACAATGCCTTGTAGGCCTCGCTCAGCTGAATATAAAGATACCCTTCACTGAGGGTATGACCACAAAATGCGTTTATGTCGTGGTTGTGACGTGGCCACTCTGTGATGGAGTTCCACATACCCGTACAAGCCACAGTGGGCTCTATTTACACTAATGAGGACAGCACTGTTTAGTTGATCTGCAATGTTAATGGATGGGCTATTTTAGAGCCAGCTGTGGCTGCAAGACCATATGTGACAATCCTAGATTGAGTTAACACCTCCATTGGAGTCTCCGTCATCAGCCTCTGTTTTAGATTCTGTCAAAAATATTAGAGAAAATACCACCACATACTGCACTATTTGTGATGATAGGTTTTCTAATGTAAACCAGATTTCATTACAGTCACTGGACTCCTTCAGGTTGCACTGGTTTCCATCAATTGTTCTGCTCCTATAATGGAGAACCATAGAAATAAAAATATGAATCTACCCCTTGTGTCTATATTATCTCAGCCATTAGCAGCCACCATGAAGTTCCCTCTCCTTCCTCTGGACACTACGCTGCCACTCATGGTGCCCACCTCACAGTGTACATGGCAGAGCAGGTCCATGGTCCACTGCCAGGCAGGTGCCACCTGAAGATTCCATGGTGACCTCATGCCACATGCCCAGACCAGTGGCACACGACCAACTGCCATTCACTTTCAACTGTCGACGGCAGCGAAGAGCAGAAGTCTACAGCTTGGAGGATTTTTTGCGGAAAATGGCGTCCACGGGACACAGCGAGGAGAGCGAGGAGCAGAAGAGAGAAGACGAGAAGAGGAAGAGGGAAGAGGATAACAGGACAGGATCCAGCATCATGAAGAAGAGGAGAAGAGACGAGGAGAGCGGATTGGAAGAAGAGGAGATAACATCTGACTCCAGCCAAGACTCATCCAGCCCCTATGCCAGGCTTACCATCAGCAGCTTCACCATCCACAAGGTCCTGGGTAGAGGCAGCTTTGGAAAAGTAAGTATGATCACTCTTTTATTCATTTTTTATCTGATCTGTCCATTGTCTCCCCATCTATTGCTTTCTGTTATCAGCCATTTTATGTTAGGTAGATAAGCATTCTCCATTTCTTTCCTCAGGTGGTCCTGGCATCAGTCCCTAGCCGAAACATCTACACGGCCATCAAGATGATCGACAAGAAATGGGACAACGCAGATACCATCCAGAGAGAGCGGCGGATACTTCTGGCGGCCAGAGATTGCCCGTTCCTTTGCCACCTGTATGCTGCACACCAGTCTCAGGAGCGGGCATATTTCACCACGGAGTATCTGTCCGGCGGCAGCCTAGAAGCTTTAATCAACGTGTGCGGCCATCTGAACATCGACAGCATAAGGTGAGAGATTGGGGAATATACCAAATGCTGATGTCAGTGGTACAGTCAGTAGAGGGCTGGCACGCGTTTAGCAGGGTGCAAGGTGGGGGGCGTAATTGTTGGTAACTCTTTAGTCTGGGTATTTAGATACAGGTCTAGAGCAGCAAACTGAATGTCTGTCCTGGGTGAAGGAAAGTGTATCTAATACTCTGAGGTGGGAGGTTAGATGGAGAACAATGCATAAAATGGAAAGAATACAGTCCACAGTTGGGTACCTTCCATTAAGTCAGTCCACATGACTATTAGGGGGCCCCGAAGGAGGGTGGGGACCCATCGCTGAACTCTTTCTTCTTTTCCCAACATGCAAACACTGCATTTTCCACTAGGGGGAGTTCAGTCCAAATTGATATTTATAGTATGCATTACAGTCATTGATAACTGTATAAATTCCAATGCACTAAGCTCCACCTAGTGGTGGCTTCAGGCTTACAGCTTTATAATATACTGTATGAAGGAAGCAGCAGACATACAGCCGTATGGGGAGGTTTATCAATGTATTCATGCCAACTTTTTTTCACTCCAATTTTTATTTTTAATTAAACGTTCTTCTGCTTAATAAAAAATTGTAAATTCATTGTGCATTGTGCTTTTCTTGTTGCCTTGGAGAGTTTTTTTTTTTGCATGTGTACAAAAGTTTTGCTTTGGGGCCCTATGAGATTTGTGTATGCCCCTGCAGACATCCATACACAGCGCCTCCACCCAAAAATCATAACATGATATTACGGAAGTGAAAGAGTCAGATTTGATGACATTTAGACTGCTGTCTGTTTTCCCCATCAGATTCTACACAGCAGAGATTGTATGTGGCCTCCAGTTCCTCCATGGACACAACATCGTCCACCGGTGAGCAGAACTTTCCCTCCTTTACAAGTTAGAAATCATGCACCCAACTTTCCTACAGTCCTGAAGGACTATTGTCCCTGGTCCTTCAGATTTGTCATTCTCTTGTATTATTTCATTGCAGAGATCTGAAGCCACTCAACATCATGTTGGATGCAGATGGCCACATCCGTATCATCGACCTTGGACTGGCCCAGGATGGTGTCACTGCCTCCAATAAGATCCGTGGAGTGACAGGAACCTTCCATTACATGGCACCTGAGATACTTCTTAGGAAGAGATACGGCACAGCAGTTGACTGGTGGAGCCTAGGGATTGTGGTGTCCAGAATGGCATCAGGACACCACCCATTTTACCATGGACCCTTCTGGAAAATGGCTCGCATAGCCATTACCACCAAAGAGCCAGATATTCCAACTTGGCTTGATGATGGCGTGCAACATCTCATCAGAAAACTGCTGTGCAAGAATCCTAAGAAGCGTCTGGGTGTGCGTGGAAATATCAGACAACATCCTTTGTTTTCCTCCATAGGCTGGGAGGAACTGGAGGAGAGGAGGGCACGGCCACCATTCACACCATTTCAGCCAGTTCTGGAGAAACAACATCTGCATTGGCCAAAGGATAAGAAAGCCCTTCACCCCGTGGCCGAATTTAGCTATGTGTCACCAAGCTGGGCCCGGTAAGTTCTTCCTCCTCTCATCAGATGTGGTAATCATCACTGATGTTCTGTCTGTGCCAATCACAATGTTTCTGCTTCTTCTTAGGTGGATGAGGAGATCTGGGCTGTGAAGAAATCCACTACCATCTGGTGAGCGACTACTATACACACGACACCCATCATCATATCAGAACATTATATCTGATGTTACAAAGCTGGATGATTCATTGTAAAGACCATTCCTCTAGGATAACAGAAACTTCAGTAGACAGATGTACTTGAGATGTCTTCTTCTTATGTCTTGCAGGATCAGGTTGTGCCAAATGCCCAGAACTTTGTGCCTTCTGACTCCTGACCCATGCCATCTCTGCTGCTGTATGTCACCTCGGCTGCCCTAGAACATCATCTCTCTCCATACCACCATCATGCCTCTCCATTGTCATCTTGCTGCAGCCCCAGGACCTTGAGCTGGCATCCTCCAATCCCAGGCTAGCATCTGTCACCACTACAGCCTTAGGATCCTCTATGACCCCAGGAGCGGCCTGTGCTTCATTTCCATCTGGTGAGTTCAGGGACAATAGCCGCATGTTGTAGCCCTGGGGCTGCTGAGCGGCTATTATCCCTGAACTCCCCTCAGCACAGGCCGGGTAAGTACTGCACACACCACACACATATCACTGACACTACATGTTAGGTATAGGCACTCTACACGCTAGGTATAGGCGCACTACATGCTAGGTATAGGCACACTACACGCTAGGTATAGGCACACAACACGTTAGGTATAGGCACACAACACGCTAGGTATAGGCACACTACACGCTAGGTATAGGCACACTACATGCTAGGTATAGACACCCACACATAGTAAACACATAGTTATCGGCTCTGATCCTGGGATTTATTCTGATCGCCATATTTGGGGTCGGGAAGGAATTTTTCCCCTTAGTTGAGGACAATTGGCCCATTCCTCACAGGGGTTTTCGCCTTCCTCAGGATCTACACGGCCTTAAATAGGTTTAGCATGACACATTAGTTCACACATTATTAGCGTTATATAAATCTATAACACAAAATAAAAAACCTTTTAGTTTAAAAACATTTTTAACACAAACCGAAATATA
Source organism: Rhinella marina (assembly GCA_900303285.1). Taxonomy (NCBI): domain Eukaryota; kingdom Metazoa; phylum Chordata; class Amphibia; order Anura; family Bufonidae; genus Rhinella; species Rhinella marina. The sequence goes on along the minus strand of ONZH01023801.1, from coordinate 322,163 downwards.
GAAGAATATTAGAAGTCCATAAAAATTAGTATAATTTATCCCCATCTCACACAGGTCTAGTATCAGGCTTTGATCCTGGGATTTATTCTGATCGCCATATTTGGGGTTGGGAAGGAATTTTCCCCCTTAGTAGAGGATAATTGGCCCGTTCCTCAAAGGGGTTTTCGCCTTCCTCTGGATCAACGCTGCCCATAAATAGGTTTTAATAAGATATATAAATAATTAACACGTACATATACACATATAAAATTCTAAATTCTAAAATAAATCCCCCTTTATATGGAAATAAAATTGTCCCTTTACCCCCCTATATCTGTGTGCTTGTCTTTATTCTTATTGGACGTCCCTGTAGTAAATGCTGTATAGGCCCCAAATGTCTTATTTTGGTTTGTAAAAAAATACACTGGTTTTATGTGTTTTTGGGTTTTTTGTTATTTTCATTAATTTTTTAAATACCTATAGAGAAACCCTGGCAAAACGCATGAAAATACCACACTTAGTACATGCTGCATACTGAAAAAAGCACCACTAACCGAAAAAATGAGAAAGAATGTCACAAAAATGCACTGTTTGTAGTGCACGTTATAAGAAATGCAGAATAAAACACCAGGAAAATATGGCAGAAAACTCTAGTTTAGGATGTAGCTTATGATGGTGTCAGATGCTTCACAATTATTAAGCTAGGAGCTAGAGTAGGTTTCAGGTATTACTTGTGGCAGAAAGCTGCAAAATCAATACTAAGGGCTCGTGTGTGCCCCATGTCTGCCCTGTGCTCTATTTTTTTTGTGGTATGGAGGCACGGATCAAAATCCCACGGAAGCGCTTCATATTGCTTCCGGGGTCTTTTCCGATCTGTGCCTCTGCTCTGCAAAAGATAGGAGAAGTCTTATCTTATTTCATATGTTTTGGATTGCGAACCCATTCAAGTCAATGGATCCGCCTCCGCAGCACAGAGTGCACACAGCCCGTTTATTGTGGACCAGCCATTTACGGGCACTAAGGGCAATACGGGCACTAAGCGATTACGCTCGTGTGCATAAGCCCTAAATGTGTTGGACTGCTTAGGCCACGCCTTCGTACCTAAGCACCACCCACGTTTAGCAAAAATGAAGAGTGTGGTGGAGAAGGGCAAAACGTAGGGTATATTGACACGTGGCAGATCTGCTGTGTATTTTCCAACTCAGAATTGTGTGTGTGAAGTTCATGGCGTATTACAGCACCAGCAAAGTGGATGATATTTTAGCGAATGTCACCCACCTGCCACAGAAAAAATCTGAAGTGTAAATTCACCTGCAGTGTCCATTGTAAGGGTGCGGCCACACAGAGTGGATTCTGCATGGCAAAGGGTCAAATACATGGTGGAAAAACCACAGAATGGCCATAGTCGTTTTTGCAGTCCGCAAATTGTGGATGTGCAAAACATGGATACCAACTGTGTGCATTCCGCATTTTACAGAACGTCCTGCCCTCTGTAAGAACTGTCCTGTCCACAAAACGGACAAGAATATGACTTGTCCTACTTTTTTGTGGAGGCCATGGAACGGACAAATGGATGATGTCCATATCTCTTGCAGCCACATTGAAGTGAATGGGTCCACATCCAATCAGCAACAGAATTGGGATCGGATGAGAACAAAATCCAGGGTCGTGTGCATGAGCCCTTATTTCTCAAAATATGAATACCGGCCGTGGGCGTTCTGCATTTTGCGGAAGGCACTGGGCCAGCACTATATAGAAAATGCCTATTCTTGTCCATGGAATTGGCCATAGACCCGGGAAATTTCTCTGTAGGGTCTATGGCCAATTCACCCCTGATATCTGATAACCTATTCTCTGGGTAAAGTGTACATGACGGACAGAAGAGGGCGCCTGTGCAAGGAATGCACCACCCCCCTCCCACCCACACACACACATACAAATATAAACATATACGTGCAAACAAAAAGCATCTTGTTAACCCCGAGCCTGTTTTCACCTTCCTGCCCAGGCCATTTTTTGCAAATCTGACATGTGTCACTTTATGTGCTAATAACTTTGGAACGCTTTTACTTATCCAAGCCATTCTGAGATTGTTTTCTCGTCACATATTGTGCCTCACGACAGTAGTAAATTTGTGGCAGCAGTTTTCAGCTCTTTCCACATATTCTCAATTGGATTCAGGTCTGGACTTTGACTTGGCCATTCTAAGACCTGGATCCGTTTATTTTTGAACCATTCCATTGTAGATTTTGCTTTATGTTTGGGATCATTGTCTTGTTGGAAGATAAATCTCCGTCCTAGTCTCAGGTCTTTTGCAGACTCCAACAGGTTTTCATCCAGAATGGTCCTGTATTTGGCTCCATCCATCTTCCCATCAATTTTAACCATCTTCCCTGTCCCTGCTGATGAAAAGCAGGCCCAAACCATGATGCTGCCACCACCATGTTTGACAGTGGGGATGGTGTGTTCAGGGTGATGAGCTGTGTTGCTTTTATGCCAAACATATCGTTTTGCATTGTTTCCAAAAAGTTGGATTTTGGTTTCATCTGACCAGAGCACCTTCTTCCACATGTTTGGTGTGTCTCCCAGGTGGCTTGTGGCAAACTGTAAATGAGACTTTTTATGGATATCTTTGAGAAATGGCTTTCTTCTTGCCACTCTTCCATAAAGGCCAGATTTGTGAAGTGTACGACTGATTGTTGTCCTATGGACAGACTCTCCCACCTCAGCTGTAGATCTCTGCAGTTCATCCAGAGTGATCATGGGCCTCTTGGCTGCATCTCTGATCAGTCTTCTCCTTGTTTGAGATGAAAGTTTAGAGGGACGGCCGGGTCTTGGTAGATTTGCAGTGCTCTGATACTCCTTCCATTTCAATATGATCGCTTGCACAGTGCTCCTTGGGATGTTTAAAGCTTGGGAAATCTTTTGGTATCCAAATCCGGCTTTAAACTTCTCCACAACAGTATCACGGACCTGCCTGGTGTGTTCCTTGGTCTTCATGATGCAGAACCCTGAGACTATCACAGAGCAGGTGCATTTATACGGAGACTTGATTACACACAGGTGGATTCTATTTATCTTCATCAGTCATTTAGGACAACATTGGATCATATAGAGATCCTCAATGACCTTCTGGAGTGACTTTTCTGAACTGAAAGTAAATGGGCCGAATAATTTTGAACGCCCCACTTTTCAGTTTTATTATTACAAAAAAAGTTTAAATGATCCAATAAATTTCGTTCCACTTCACAATTGTGACCCGCTTGTTGTTGATTCTTCACCAAAAATTTTATATCTTTTTGTTTGAAGCCTGAAATGTGGCAAAAGGTTGAAAAGTTCCAGGGGGCATACTTACTTTCGCAAGGCACTGTAAAATCTTTTTTTTGTGTTGCCATTTTCTGAGAGACATATTCTTTTTATTTTTTTGGCGATTGTCTGAGGTAGGGTCTCATTTTTTGTGGGACAAAATGATGGTTTAATTGGTACTATTTTGGGGTAAATATGCCTTTTTGATCGCCTTCTGTTACACTTTTTGTGAGGGTAGGTGACCAATAAATGGCTGTTTTGGCATAGTGTTTTAAAAATTTATTTTACAGCATTCACCTGAGGGGGGATATAATGTGATATTGTTATAGAGCAGGTTGTTACGGACATGGCGATACCCAATATGTCTAACATTTTTATTTTTGTTAAAGGGGTTGTCCGGGTTCAGAGAAGAACCCGGACATACCTGCAATTTCACCCAGGCAGCCCGCCTGAAGAGGACATCGGAGCATCTCATGCTCCGATGCCCCCCCCTTGCCCTGCGCTAGATCGCGCAGGGCAAGGTCTCTTTTGTTTATAAATACTCGCTGCCGGGCGGGTACTTCCGCCCCGCAGTGAGTTCGGTGACGTCACCGGCCTTAATGGGCCGGCTTTAGCGCTGCCCTAGCCGTTTTACTGGCTAGGGCAGCGCTAAAGCCCGTCCATCAGCGCCGATGACGTCACCGGCTCACTGCCGGGCGGAAGCCTCTGCCCGGCAGGGACCGGTACGTCACCGGAACCTGGCTAAATTCCTTTGCCCTGCGCTAATTAGCGCAGGGCAAAGGAGGGCATCAGAGCATAGGTTGCTCCGATGCCCTCTTCAGGCGGGCTGCCTGGGTGAAATTGCAGGTATGTCCGGGTTCTTCTCTGAACCCGGACAACCCCTTTAAGTTTTACACAGTAAATGAATTTTTGAACAGAATGAAATCTTGTTTTTGTGTTGCTATTTTCTGAGAGCCATATTTTTTTTATTTTTTGGGCGATTGTCTCAGTTAGGATCTAAATTTCTGCGGGACGAGATGACAGTTTGATTGGTACCATTTTGGGGTAAATACGCCTTTTTGATCGCCTGCTATTATACTTTTTGTGACTGAAGGTGACCAAAAAATGGCTGTTTTGGCACTTTTTTTTGTTTTTTTTACTGCGTTCACCTGGCGGGGTGGATGATGTGATATTTGTATAGAGCCGGTCGGTACAGACGCGACGATACCTAATATGTCTACTTTTCTTTTTTTCCCTTTTTTTACAATTTTTTAAAACTTTATTTTGGGAAAAGTGCGCTTTTTTTTTACTTGAAACGTTTATTTTTTGTAAAACTTTATTTTTTTCCCTTTTTTTCCCACTTTTTTTTTTTTCACTTTTAGGGGTCTGATCCCCTTTACAATGCATTACAATACTTCTGCATTGTAATGCATTGGCTGTAAGTGTATTACCAGTGTAATACACTTACAGCCTGCTTCCTGTGAGATCCAGGAGGCTGGATCTCACAGGCTCGCAGGGATGGCAGCCAGGATGCCTAAGGAAGGCATCAGGCTGCCATCCAAGCCATCGGGTCCCTGTCACAGCAGCGCGGGGACCCGATGGACTCTCCTTCCTGCCGCCCACATCGCATGACCGCGGCACATCGAGGGTTAATACGCCCTCATCGGTGTTTTCAGCCGGCCCCCTGCAGCTGACCAGGCGGGCGCAGCTCCCTTCCCACAGCGCCATACTTCTGGTCGGGAAGGGATTAATATGGGTCAATATGTTTACAATATGTATATATATTCTTTTCATACTAGGCCACGCCTCTCCGCCCCAAAGCATAACTATACACAACCTGTTCCCTTAATGCCCCCACATAGTACTTATTCCCCCTTTGCACATAGTAGTAATGCCCACACTGTGCCCACTTCACAGTAGCTATGCCCAGATGTGCCCCCTTCACAGTAGTTATACCCAGATATGTGCCCACTTCACAGCAGATATGTGCCCCCTTCACAGCACTTATGCCCAGATATGTGCCCCCTTCACAGCAGTTATGCCCATATCTGTGCCCATTTCACAGTAGTTATGCCCAGAGATGCCCCCTTCACAGCACTTATGCCCAGATATGTGCCCCTTCACAGTAGTTATGCCTAAATATGTGCCCCTTCACAGTAGTTATCCCTAAATATGTGCCCCCTTCACAGTAGTTATGACCAAATATGTGCCCCCTTCACAGTAGTTATGCCCAAATATGTGCCCCCTTCACAGTAGCTATGGCAGATATATGCCCCCTTCACAATAGTTATGCCCAGATATGTGCCCCCTTCACAGTAGTTATGCCCAGATATGTGCCCCCTTCACAGTAGTTATGCTCCCTAGACCTTCAGCTATCCCTCAGGACTCCCTCATACACTTGCCCAATTAAAGGGCTGACCTGTTACATGTGTGCTTGGCAGCTGAAGACATCTGTGTTGGTCCCATGTTCATATGTGCCGACATTACTGCGAAAAATTATGTTTTAATATATACAAATGGGGGCGTTACCAATAAACCTATAGGCTCTGCTCTCTCTATAACTGCCGTGCCTTCTGCACTTTGACATGGCCAGTTGTGATGACATTTTCATTGCCAGGCCCTGTCAAAGTGCAGAGGGAGCGGCAGTTGCAGAGAAACCAGAACCTCTAGGTGTAATGGCAACGCCCCCGTTGCTCCTAGAGGCCCATTTGCATATATTAAAGCTTAATTGTTCTCAGCAATGTAGGGACATATGACCATGGGACCAACACAGATGCCTTCAGCTACCAGGTGCACATGTAACAGTTTCATAGGTACAAAACGGCTGACAGATGCCCTTTCAGTTCAGAGTTGAACCTGGACATATACCCTTTTCCCCCCACTCAGCCACTCTGACATTTCATACTCCGATGCTTTCTGTGCTGTAAAGCGTAGGACAAGGGCTGTTTTGATTACAGCCCTAGCAGTGTTCCGGGTGACATCACCAGCACTGACCAGTGGCTTTACAGGCTAGGGCAGTGCTAAAGCCCGTCAGTGTCAGTTATGTCACCGGGCTCACTGCTAGGCAGAAGCCCCCTCATAGTACCCCTACAGTGCCCTCAGTACTAATAAGGCACCTTTTATAGAAATAAGGCCAATCTATGAGGCATTCCTATGGAGCCCTCAGTAGTAATGCCCGCCACCACTGTCCACAGTATTTATAATGTTCCCTGCAGTGCCCCCTGTAATTATAATCTTCTATGGAGTGGCCCCATAAATTATAATGCCTGTCTTCTCCCACCAGTCTTCTATATCATGCGGACCTATGTAAATAACACCAGTCCTCTCTCTCCTGTCCCATGTAAATAACCGCTCTTCCTTACAATCTTCTATAACATACAGTCCCATGTAAATAACTTAAATCCCCTCCTTCAGTCCCTCCAACACATAAATGTCCCATGTAAATAACATCACCCCTTACCCTCCAGTCTTTTATAATATCCAGTCCCATGTAAATAACACCAGTCATCTCCCCCCAATCTTCTGTAACATACAGTCCCATGTAACTAACACCCATCCCCTCCCTTCAGCTCCTCTAACATACAGTCCCAGTTAAATAACATATTTCCCCCCCTAACTCTTCAGGCAAATAGCAATTCATTCATAACTTCTAGTAGAAATAATAAAGGAATGGCACAACATAAAGCCATAAGAATAGATGTTCCAGAATTGTTAGTATGTGGGGAATGCATGAAGCTATAATAATAAGCATGTCAGGAGTGGTGAAAGGTCCTCTTTAAGCACTTATATAGCGCTGACATTCCGCAGCATCACACTGTCCCCAGTGGGCCTCACAATCTAAGACTATCTCATGTATGTATGACGTTCATACTCTCCTCCAATGGAAGATATATAAGTGTGTGGAGGGAGAAGGATTGGGTATGCTGAATTTGAACATGCCTGATCCTTTGGTCCCAAAAGAGATAAGCTACTGCTAGAGGTGTCTGGCAACTGCTTCTTCCTTTCTCCCCATTGAGAACACATGCATGCTTCGCCTATCCAGGCATGCATGTATATCACAGAGTTAGGAAAACAAGTTGTCATTTGACAGCTAGAAAAGGTGTATGGGCAGCACAGACATCATTGTTAGCATATTGTCTATGGCTATCTGTAGTATGATCAGCAGATTGATTCAGTAAATTAAAGGGTTTCTCTCAGCCCTTTCTTACAGATCCCTACTTATATTAGCTGAAAGCTGTTATCATCAGAGGGACCGTCACATTCCCTGCCGAGTTAACTGGCAAATGAAAGAATTACACACAAGGTACCTTCAGACACTGACTTACAGGGTAGGTACCTATAGGTGGCGCTTGAGAGCCATTTTTTCTTCCTCAGGAGGACTTCTGGAGTTATTTTGGACACTTTACCCATTAAGACTTCCTACTGTCTTCTGGATCTTGCAATGTGAAATGATCCTTTCTGTGAGACATCCTAAAATACAATGGGGGGAATTTATCATTAGGAGAATTTAATGAAGTCAGTTTTGCTTCAGTCTGTGTTGGAGTACTTTGTGCCACATTTATCAAATGTCACAAGTTGTTTGATAAATTTGGCTTGTCCTTAAACCTAACACTTCTGTCTAGAGAAGCTACTCCACTTTTCCTACTGCACCCTCCTCCTGGAGTGAGATTGTGACTATTTTGCGACTTTTTAAAGTCGCAATGATAACTCTGGAGTGAAACTCATTAACATAGCTAACCACACCCACTTTTCCACCCATATTACAAAACTGGAGTGAGTGGTGTACACATGCAAAAAGTCGCAAAATTTTGCGCAATCGCATAAATTTTGCGCATGGGAGTGCAAAAAAGTCGCAAAAGCCCTATTTTGCGACTTTTTGATGCCAAAATTCTGGAGTGATGGTATGATAAATCAGGGTCATGTGTCTTAGGGATCCCACATATTCTCCACAGTAACAACTGTTCTTTGCACCAGATCTGGATGATGGGATATGTTCACATGAGTATGTTTTCTGCCATAAAATCCACCAAATGCTATTGATAGCTTTCCACTGACTTAAATGAAAAAACACCACCATGCTCATATGGTGCCATTTTTTTACACCGCTACTTTGAGATCTGCTACTGAAGTGGCATGTTACTTCTTAGAAGAAGATTGTTAGTGGAGCTTATATTAAAGGGTTTCTGTCACCATTTTTAAGTCTATTAAACAGGAGGACATTTCTAAGGTGAAAATATCACCTGATGCTAAATATGTAATTTATATTATTATCTGTGGCCCCGTTTTTGTGTAGTTAAACTTTTATAATATGGTAATTAGCCTCCTAGGAGCAGGGGGCGGTACCCCTGCTCCTAGAGGCTCCGTTTGCCTGCAGCGAGCCAGACCGCAGGGGGAACACGTGAGCGTCAGGGATATGTCACAGTGTGGTGTTGCCGATGGTTTACTCACGGTTTCCAGTAGTGTCCCCTGGACCGGCATGCAGTTGCGTGGAGGGTGGACACGACTTCCCTCGGGGCACACTCTGTACGCAGGACTCCTCCAGATGGTGAGACGAGGTGCCCTTGGTGGTAATTTTTACGGTGTCAGTCGGCCAGGTCCTGGTTTGTCGTGACGCCAGTGTCTTAAGGTAGACACACCCTTAGTAGTAATGAGGCAGCTTGTGATAAACAATAAACTCTTTACTTTTGCCTTGAGGTTAGATGTTACAGATTACATTTTCTTCAATAGGCAGCAGATGTTATAGATTGATGTTGTAAGGCTTCCAAGGCAGTGATTTTAGTTACTGTAGCTTTAAATCCTGTTACTCTTTGAATTCTCCTCTCAGTCAGTCCCCTGATAAAACTAGTCTTGGCTCTGGATGAAATGAGATTAATATTCCAGGGTATGTTGGCCCTGCACGGCAGGAATTAATATTTCTGCACCGTGTTACGTTCACTGTAGAAACCTGACTGCCCGTTGGGGTTTTCAGTAGGTAAATAAATCACAAACTTAGCTAGAAGTTGCTGTATCTGTGTCTGGGTGCTGTGGAGCTACTCCCAGTCACTATAAGTATTTGCTGACAAAGTCCATGAAGCTGATGAGCTCAGCGTTTACCTTTGACAGGCTTGGTATCCAGTTTATGCCAGTTTCTAGTGGCCAAGAAATGGTAAGTTGCCATCTTGGTAGCTGTGACATGGCCAGTGTCCAGCAGGAATGGCGGCCTTTAGGGTGACTTTCTCCTCCTGCACATTGCTTAAAGGGGTTGTCCGGGTTCACAGCTGAACCCAGACATACCCCTAATTTCATGCAGGCAGCCCGCCTGACTAGGGCATCGAAGCATCCCATGCCCTCCTAATTAGCGCAGGGCAAAGGCATTTAGCCCGGTTCCGGTGAGTGTGTAGAATGTAAACAAAAAACCCTTGCCCTGCGCGATCCAGGCGGGCTTCCTGGGTGAAATAAGGGGTATGTCCGGGTTCAGCTATGAACCCGGACAACCCCTTTAAGTTTCTTCTGCCTTCCTCACATGCTTCTCTACTACTGTCTCACTACCTCCTCCTCTAAATCATAGAGGGGAGTCGTATATATGTTTCTGGTCAGCACCATCTAGTGGTGAAAATTGATATTGCTGCCTAGGATGGTCTTACAACACTTTATACATTTAAATACAGTTTACAATGACATGGCTATACAAAGAAAAAACAAGTTTGTAGTGTCCCTTTCACATGACAGGTGAGTGTAGCAGGCTGCCAGGCTCCCGGCTTCCTCACTGTGCCGAATGAAGGATGCACGGCGCAGGCGCGGGATTTGTATCGCGTACAGGGCCGGCAGCAGATGGAGCAAGCTGCCTGGCCCTGTCAATCAAGAAAAAAGAGGCGCTTTTCAAGGTGGGCAAACAGAGCCTCTAGGAGCAGAGGTACCGCCCCCCTGCTCCTAGGAGGCTAATTACTGTATTATAAAAGTTTAAATTACACAAAAACGGGGCCAGAGAGAATAATATAAATTACATATTTAGCATCAGGTGACATTTTCACATTAGAAATGTCATCCTGTTTAATAGGCTTAAAAGTAGTGACAGAAACCCTTTAAAGTCAATGGGGAAGCAGAAAAAACCATTAGTAAAGTTTAGAAGCAAGGGTTTGTAGCTGTGTTTCCTCCATCAAAACTGCGTCTGAATGATATCCCAACCAAGGGCTGGATAGGAAAAATGCTGGCAAAACCTCTGCTAAATCCTCTGCTAAAACTCTTCCAAATCCTCAACAGAGTACTCTTTTAAATCTGCAACCAAAAAAAAACAACCTGTTTTCAGCTAGTAATCTGCAACTGATTTTTCTGCCCCGGATTTTGCTGTGTGACCTTATTCTCAAGCAGAAAAGATGGTGCAGGATGAGTTGCAAATAGGGCCGAGTTCACACTTAAAGGGGTTGTCCGAGTTATGTAAAAAAAAAAAAATATAGCACTGTAAATCTGATGGGCAGCATTATATAACTAAGTTAAAGGGCTTGTCCGAGTTATGTGAAAAAATATATAGCACTGTAAATCTGATGGGCAGCAATATATACATAAACTAAGCAAGTTTTAGGCAAAAAGAATCTATATTTCCTAATTTCCCTGGTTCTATTTTGGCCCTTTGTTTACCTGCAATAATAACAATCTCTGCCCACCCACCCCTCCCCCAGCTCTGGTAGTGAATAAGTCTGCCCTGAGTGACATGTCTGCCTGCTGGAATACTCAGCAGCATGTTGTATGTGTAGGACTACAAGTCCCAGCTGTACAATAACACTGCTGATACACACAGGATCTTCTCCCTAGCTTTCTTGTGCAATGCTCTGCAGATCTTCTCAGATCTCCTCCAGTGTCAGTTCTGTGTCTGCAGGATGAGGAGGGCAGATCCTGTGTCTCTTCATTGCCTGCAGCTGCTCAACAAAGCCTTGAATGCTACAGAAGGGGTTAAAGTTTGCTGAAAAATCAAGGCAGAAGGAGACACAGGGCAGCCTGCAGTGCAGGGAGGCGTGGCCAGCCCAGTTACCTCTCGTGTACAGTCTCTTATCTGATCTCTCAGGTTTGTGAACAAAACATCAGCAGAGCAGGGAGAGAAGCTGACATCACAGGTCAGTGAAATCTGAGAAAGGAGTCAATACAGATAAAGGAAGTAAACTGAAAATTCTTTACATTTGAGTAGTTAGACACACACAAAGAACAAGAAAATAACTCGGACAACCCCTTTAAGTTATTTGGTCAGTTATTTCCATCAGTTATTGTGAGCCAAAACAAGGTGCGGGTCAGGAACACAGAACAGGTATCTTTCTATTATACCTTATATCTGAGTAGGCTTCAATATTTGGTTTTGGCAAATAACTGACCAAATAATATGAAGTGTGAACTCAGCCTAATAGTCATAGGCACAGCCCAGGTGCAGCAGGAAACAACAGGTGCCAGCCCAGTCTCTCTGTCTTATATCTGATAGTGCTACTGCCATTCTGTATACTTAAAAGTCCATTAACTGTAAAGCTGGCCATGCACATCAGAGAACTATCTGCCAAACAATCTGAAAATTGGGCAGTTGGGCGTCCAAATTTCAGGAAAAATTTAATTTGCCACAAATCCGAATTTCCTCAAACTTCGTGGTAACAAGTCATTTTTTTCCTATAATGGCAGCTACACATTACAAAGTGAAAGTAAGAAGCCTGGGAATACGATATGACCCATAATGCCATGTAGCCAGCCAATCAGCAGATAACCATCACCTATGATGTCACAGTCCTATTTAAAAGCCTCATCCTGTGCAGTCGCCATCATTTTATTGTGAACTGAGCATAGGGAGAAATGTGGACGCTAGGGACAGTGTTTTAGAAAGCTTTTAATTGTACAATATTGAATAGAGACAGTGTAGGGACAGTGTAGGGATGTCATAGGGAGAGGTTTTAGACACTGTAGGGAGAGCATAAGGAAGCTGCAGGGACAGTGCGGGCTCTGTGTAACCACTCTGTGCATCTTGTTCAACTGCTGTGCCATTCATTTTTAATCTGTTCTGTTATATATAGACTTACTGTGCATCAGACTCAGTGTCAACAAGCGATATAATATGGCATGGTTACTTAGTACACTTGCTGAGCCATAAATACTTATTCTGTTCTGTTATACATAGACTTACTGTGCATCAGACTCATTGTCAACAGGCGGTCTTATATATAGGCGCGTTTATCTAGTTCACTTACTGTGCCATTAATACTTAAAAGGGTCAGAGCTGAACATATCCCCTTTTTCACCCACGCAGCAACTCTAAGATGAGCATCGGAGCATTTAATGCTTTTTTGTTTACAATTTTTACAACTGTTAAGAGGAAGCTTCCGCCTAGCAGTGTTGCTGGTGACAGCAGCGGCACTAATTGGCGGACTTTATCTTGCCTATTAGTGCCGGTGACGTCACAGGGTACACTGCTATCTTGGCAAGCTTTCCTGCTCGGCCAATATTTTGCATCAGAGCTGGTGTTTAGTGCGGCGGGTGGCATAGTTACCCCAAAGAGAACTCATCTTTCAACAATTATAAAGATAATTCAGGTGTGGATCAACCAGAATTTCCAGACACCGGTGCCTGATGCAACAGACTAGATCATTCTGGCAGTAATGATCTGACTGCAGTGTACTGCCACACCGGAACATTGTGACAAATGGCCCGTTATTACTGGCCACGTACTGCTGCCACTATTCTGATGCTGCCACTGCTGTTGCCCCCCCTCCCCACTCTGTTCCATCGGGTGTGTTTGGATGGGGGGGCGCTGCAGTTGTTGGGGGGCGGAGCATAGGGCCCCCACACAGTAGTTATTCCCCATTAGTGCCCCCACACAGTAGTTATAGTAGCATAGTGCCCCCCCACAGTAGTTATAGTAGCATAGTGCCCCCACACAGTAGTTATAGTAGCATAGTGCCCCCCACACAGTAGTTATAGTAGCATAGTGCCCCCTACACAGTAGTTATAGTAGCATAGTGCCCCCACACAGTAGTTATAGTAGCATAGTGGCCCCCACACAGTAGTTAGAGTAGCATAGTGCCCCCACACAGTAGTTAGAGTAGCATAGTGCCCCCAAACAGTAGTTAGAGTAGCATAGTGCCCCCACACAGTAGTTAGAGTAGCATAGTGCCCCCACACAGTAGTTATAGTAGCATAGTGCCCCCCACACAGTAGTTATAGTAGCATAGTGCCCCCACACAGTAGTTATAGTAGCATAGTGCCCCCCACACAGTAGTTATACCAGTATAGTGCCCCCACACAGTAGTTATAGTAGCATAGTGCCCCCACACAGTAGTTATAGTAGCATAGTGCCCCCACACAGTAGTTATAGTAGCATAGTGCCCCTACACAGTAGTTAGAGTAGCATAGTGCCCTCACACAGTAGTTAGAGTAGCATAGTGCCCCCACACAGTAGTTAGAGTAGCATAGTGCCCTCACACAGTAGTTAGAGTAGCATAGTGCCCATAGTGCTCCTCTCCTTCAGTTTTGTATAATAAAAAAAAACCAAACACTTATACTTACCTCCATCAGCCTGGCAGCGCTGCGATGCAGGCCTCCTCCGGCCTGTGTCCGGCTCTTCATCGCACCGCCTGAGCTGGCCTCTGATAGGCTACAGGCACTAGGCCTGCAGCCTATCAGAGGAACGGGCAGGGGAGACGCCTCTCCCTGCCCCACCGCAGCACAGGCATCTGTATCGCCGTCCTGAGGACGGCGATACAGATGACTATGGAGATGAGCGCTTCCACAATGGAAGCGCTTATCTCCTTGTCCCCTGCCACCGCCGCAGCCCGGCAGACATCGATTCAGGGCCCGGTCCTGGGCCGCGGCCCGGTGGTTGGGGACCACTGATCTATAAGGCCTCTATCACACGGTCAGTATTTTGCATCAGGATTTGATCACGATTTGGAAGCAAAAAGCAGGAGTGGGTCCAAAACACAGAACCAATGCAAATATTTCCATCACACGTTATCTCTGCTTTGGACCCACTCCTGTTTTTGCCTTAACAATATTGATGAAATACTGATGCAAAAAAAAATACCAAATATGGACTGTGTGATAGAGGCCATTAAAATCCTGCATGCTGGACTTCTTTTCCATCGGAATAAAGCGAATTTCATATGCAATTGTCCAAAATTCATGCAAATTGAGCATGAGGCCTCTATCACACGATCAGTATTTTGCATCAGGATTTGATCATGATTTGGAAGCCAAAAGCAGGAGTGGGTCAAAAACACAGAACCCTGTTCCTTCCCTCTTGAAAGGAGTGGGCTGGTCCAGCTTCCTCCCAGGAGGGGGAGTTCTAGTCTAGCTATAGAGCTGTGACGGCTAACCTCTGGCACTCCAGCTGTGGTAAACCTACAACTCCTAAGATGCACACTTGCTTTGCTGTTCTCAGAACTCCATAGAAATTATTGAAGCATGCTGGGAGTCGTAGTTTCACCACGGCTGGAGTACCAGAGGTTAGCTATCACTACTATAGAGAGTAGAGGAGACACATGCTAGAACTCCTACTCCTAGGAACCAGCGGTCATTTTCCTGTGAAACCAACGCTCGAGAAAGATCAGCAAAATGTGAAAATGCAGCTTAAAGGAAGAGTGATCAGCAAATCAAGGATACAAGTCATTGGCCCTGATTTATCACACCTTCACTCCAGAATTCTGTCTTCAAAAAGTCGCACGATAGGGCTTTTGCGACTTTTTTGCGCATTTTTTTGCGACTTTTTGCATGTGTACACAACTCACTCCAGTTTGTAATATGGGTGGAAAAGTGGGTGTGGTTAGCCATGTTAATGAGTTTCACTCCAGATTTATCATTGCGACTTTTTAAAAAAAGTCGCAAAATAGTCGCAATCTCACTCCAGGAGGAGGGTGGAGTAGGAAAAGTGGAGTAGCTTCTCTAGACCAAAGTGTTAGGTTTAAGGAAAGCCACATTTATCAAACAACCTGTGACGTTTGATAAATGTGGCAGAAAGTACTCCAACACAGACTGAAGCAAAACTGACTTCAAATATTTTCCTAATGATAAATTCCCCCCATTGGCTTTAAATTTATTCTGCAGAAGGACTCTGACCCCAAACAAATAGCTAGTGTCATTAAGAACTATCCGGCATGAAGAACAGCAAGGAGTATTAGAGGTAATATGGCTCCCAAAGAGCCCTGATCTGAACATCATCAAGATGTCTGAGATCACATGAAGAGACAGAGACAGACAGATTTGAACAAGCCTACATCCACAGAAGATCCGTGGATTAGTTCTCCAAGATGTTTGGAACAACTTTCCTGGTGAGTTCCTTCAAAAATAGCGTGCAAGTGTACTTAGAAGAAGTGATGCTGTTTTAAAATCCAATGTTCACATTGTTGGGACAATATTGGGAAACATCTCTTCAAGGGCATCTGTCAGCAGATTTGTACCTATGACACCTGCTGACCTGTTACATGGGCACTTTATAGCTAAAGACATCTGTGTTGATCCCATGTTCATATGTGTCTGCATTGCTGAGAGAAAAAAAATGAAGTTTTAATATATGCAAATGAGCCTCTAGGAGCAACAAAGGCATTGCCCTTACTCCTGGAGGCTCAGCTCTCTCTGGAACTGCCACACCCCCTGCACTTTGACAGGACCAGGCAGGCATGATGACGTCTACACTGCCTGGCCATGTTCATCAAAGTGCAGAGGACGCAGGACATGCAGAGAGAGCCGAGTCTCTAGGTGTAACAGCAACGCCCCCATTGCTCTTAGATGCTCATTCGCATATACTAAGACTTCATTTTTTCTCAGCAACGTGGGCACATATGAACATGGGGCCAACACAGACTTCAGTGGCTAAGCATGCATTCAACAGGTCATCCAGTTTCATGAGTGCAAATCTGCTAACAGATGACATTTAAGCATCAAATTCATGTGTTTCATTCATTGCCACAAGTGTATAAAATCCAGCCACTAACCCTCCAGTCTGCCCTTACAAACATATTTGAAAGAGTGGGTCATTTCATAGGTTTTACTGGATTCCAGAATGGTCCTGTGATAGGATGCCACTTATGCAACATGTCTGTTTATGACATTTTTCCCTCCTAGATATTCCATGATCAACTGTGAGCTGTATAACTCATTTAATACCACAGAAGCATTGAGATACCACAGCAACTCAGCCAAGAAGAGAAGACCACATTAAAGGGATTATCCCATGACTAATGTAAAAAATGAAAATCAGACATCATGTAGTACATGACAATCTGTTTCTAACAAAGCTAGAACCAGCCCTGTACCTCACATGGATCCAGAGATCTCCTCATTCGTTGCTCTGCTAGATTTATATCAAGCTGACAGCTCAGGGGGAGTGTATTTTCTGCTGCAGCTAAGGGGGCGTGTCCATGCTCTACCTATCACAGCTCAGGAGGCAGCTGAAGGATGAAACTGAGCATGTGCGGCCTTCTCAGTGAGCAGGTCAAAGAGACAAGAAAAAGAACAAACAGCAGGTGATGCTATACACATATATTTTATTAAATAACTCAGTGGCTTTGCTAAATTTTTAATTACATGCAGTTACAAAAGTATCCAGGTGCTGATTTAAAAACTGTAGAATATTTTTCGTGGGACAACCCCTTTAAGTTACAGATCGGGGTCACTGAGTGCTGAGGTGCATAGTGCATAAATTCACCAACACTCTGCTGACTCCAAACCTGCAGAGGTCCAAACCTACTTTGGCATCAACATCAGCACAAAAACTGTACTAGGAGCTTCATGACATGGGTTTTCATGGTCGAGCAGCTGCAAGCAAGCATTACTTCACCAGGCCCAATGCCAAGCACTGAATACAGTAGTGAAAAGCATGCCACCACTGGACTGAGTGGAAATGTGTTCTGTGGAGTGACAAAACATGCTTCTCAATCTGATGAACAAGTCTCGGTTTGGTGAATGCCAGGAGAACGTTACCTGCCTGACTGCATTGTGCCAATTGTAAAATTTGGGGGAGGAAGGATAATGCTATGAGGTTGCTTTTCAAGGTTTGGCCTAGATTTCTTAGTTCCGGTGAAGGGGTTGTCCTGGATTTTTATGTCGATGGCCTATCCTCAGGATAGGTCATCAATATCTGATCATAGGGGTCCGACTGCTGATCAGCTGTTTTAAGAGCCCATGGTGCTGCTGTGAGCGCTGCAGCCCCCCACAGCTTACCAAACACAGCACTGTACATTGTATAGCAGCTGTGCTTGGTATTGCAGCTCAGGCCAGTTTACTTGAATAGAGTAGAAATGGCAGCTGGCACCTCAGAGGAAACTGGACCAGGAAGCAGAATACAGTGATCCCTAAAGATACAATGGCCTTAGGATACAATATTTTCAATATACAATAGTCTTCTCTGACCCATTGTTAGTTGAAACTAGACTCAACATACAATGCCTCAGACTCAGATCCAACCAATCCAGGCCACTTCTCTGGTAATATAGCTGGATTAGTTGCTAATTAACAGCTATTCCTGACTTTTATATTTAAGGAGTTGTTTTATATGTGCAGTGTCCCACATATGTGTGTAAAAGGGACACAGCAAACTGTTTATGACTATGTATTTATAGTAGCCATGTCATTGTAAAACCCTTGTCTATTTTATATATGGCATAAGAACCTCTATGGCTGAGTACTGCAGTGTTAATTCCCACCACTAGATGGTGGCATTCTGCCTTCTATATAAGGCCCGCAACAGGAAACCAGTGTTGGAGTGTTAGGAAGTTGGAGGAGGTGTAAGGAGTTAGTTATGATGGAACCAAGTATTGTGCAGGAGGAAGAAAAGTGGAGATCCTTTCCTAAAGGAAAAGGCTGTCATTACCCCTGACACTGGCCATGTCAGGACAGCAAGTGACAATTAACAGCTAAACCACTAGAACCCTGAATATTTCTTGGACTGTCAAGCCTGACAGAGGTAATTGACCGTCCCCGGTCTTCATGGACTCTGCCAGCACCCATGTGGTCAAGAGAAGCTACTGCCATCTGACTACAATATCAGCAACCAGGTACAAGTTGTTTATTGGTCTACACTTTGGATTCCTTCGGGAGGTGCAGCCATCATTATATATATATTTCAGGAACCTGCTGGTGCAGACATGTCATTCCTGCCCCACAGAGTATCCTTCTAAAAGAAAGGTCTTATGAAAGTCACCTTAATATAAAATTGTCCAGAACCAGGGCTAGTTACAGAAGATCCCACTAGGAGTGAAAGTAACAGGATTTAAAGAGCCTAACTAACTACCCATTATAACCACCTACCAGCCAAAGAGGACTTCTTATCCATAACCAATTGTAACATCATTTATTGCAACTATATGAACTCAAGGCAAAAGTAAAGATAGCTCTTGTTTTATTAACAACTGCCTCCTCATCATTGCAAAGGGTGTGTCTACCTAAGAAGACACTGGCGTCACGAAATAATCAGGACCCAGCCGTCCGACACGGTCAAAATCAACACAAAGGGCATCTCAACTGACCATCCTGGAGTCCTGCGTACGGAGTGTGCCCCGAGGGAAGGTGTGTCCACCCTCCACACAACTGCACACTGGCCCAGGGAAGATTCAACTAACCGTGAGTAAAACCACCGGCTACACCGTGTTCCCTGTGACAAATTCCCTAAACTCACATACCTCCCTGTGGCTGGTGGCTGCATATGTTTGAGTTATTTGCTTATTTTTCTTAAATCTTCATTTTCTCTTATCTTGGATGACATTTTGGGGCTTTGGAACCGATTACGCAACTTACAATGGTTTCAACATACAATGGTCATTCTGGAACCAATTAATATTGTATCTTGAGGGACCACTGTATGCAGAATGTTGCCTGTACATAATTTAGAACCAAATTCTGTTGTTCCTGAAGATGTATGTGAGGTAAAGTGTATCCTTGATGTCAGGAAGGGGTTGGGAAGAATACGTTCTATTTGGTGGATCACAATAGATTTGGTCCGGAAGAGAGGTCTTGGAAGTCTGCTTAGATATCAATGCGCGAGTAGGTCTTCTCAGAAAACTCTCAGATAACATCTGTGGTCTGGACCAAACAAGAAGAAGTGTAAGGGAGGCACACTATGATGTAGAAGTCCTTACCCACAGATATCTCCTTCCATGTCTGCCGGGGTACTCACTTAGGCTGCCTTTAATAGTGCAATGAAATATATCAGAATTCTGGTTGTGTCAGGAGCAAACTGACCCTTGTATGACCAGCTTAGAAGGTCATTGAGCTTTCCAAAAAACTGTGCTGAGATCCCCACCAATCACTAGAACAAGGAGAGGGAAGTTCTTGTGAATCTTACTCTCTCTCTCCTCGCTGCAGAAAGTCTATGGGCTCATCTTGATTCTGTCCTGCAGTGAGCAGAGAGCATGATTTACGAGGGTTTCTACCTCCTTGTTCTAGCAAGCAGTGGGGATCTCAGCACTAAGGCACGCACCGATCGAAACTTTTAATATGTCTCCAGAATTGCACAAATATAGAAAAATAAAAACCATATCAATCAACCTTTAGCCTGTCACCAGTCATTGGGTCTGCATACATACCTGGCCCCAGTGATATTGCGTCCATAATGAAGTGTTATTACAGATGACATTGTTGCAAGAGACATAGGAAAAGGTTAATTACCATATTGGTTTCTATTCATGCTTTGGCAGCACTGGTTAATTATAAGCCTTATTATACGTGGACAATATGTAACAAGTATTAACAAGTATTCAGGAGACAGCTCTGAGCAATTATTAGGATACTCCTATATGATAACCAAAGTAAAGACACATTTGTTCTGAATTATTAGCAAAAGCAAACCTTTTAGAATAGTTTTAATATTACAGAAAGACATCCTGTAATAAGCATACAAGTTGCCCACCAGAACACCAGAGGATCATCTGGTATGCCCAGGCTCTGATTCTATACTCGGCCTCAAATGTCGAAGAGAAAAAAAAAAGCATTTTGAGCTGCCTTTGGAATCAGACACCTGCCTCTTGGCTCTATTTCTTTGAATCAAAAACCAATTCAACTTTATTGATAATATGGAGGTTGAACCCTGAGAATAACTTTTTCTGTTGTGCCCAAGGATAATCAGTATTACATTGCTGCAGTCTCAGACTAGTTCACCAGACGACATGACAATTCTTAGATATCCCACTAGTGAGGTAAACCTAATACACCCCCATCTGTATATCCTTTTAAGAACATGTTTATTAATTTTATATTGCCACCAAAATGTGTATTTTATATTATACTGTATGATATAAATTACATGGGTGCACCACCTTGTGTGTATGCTTATCCTGTAATATCAACTGTTGTCACTAGATGTCACTGTTGTAGAAAATAAGAGGTTAGAAAAGGGGCTGCTGGCAGGAAATCTGTCAGTATGTGGCCTAGCCACATGGCTTGCAGAGGTGCCTTTTCTGAGCATAGAAAAGAACTATGCATGAGGCATGAATCAGGTCCTAAAGAAAGAAGGGGGGCTCAGAGAAATCTAAAGTGCTGTAGCTGCAGAGAGTCATGCTGGTGACGACATGGTTGCAGTAAAGCTACGTTGACATTTGTTAGAAACAACAGTGCATCATACAGTGATTTTTTAAAGAGGCTCTGTCACTAGGTTGTAACCTATGTATTTAAATACATAGGTTACAAGTCCTAGTGACAACTTTTAAAATCATACCTTTCATGCAGAGTTCTGCGCAGCGGTCGCGTAGAAATCTAAACTTTAAAACATATGCAAATGAGCCATCGGAGCACCGGGGGGCGGCCTCTTTCCTCTGGAGCACCGCTCCCCTGGGCCCGAGGCACGTCCCCTGTCTCTAATCACGCCCCCTCCTGTACTTGATAGACAGCGCTAGACTGGTAAGTCTAGCGCTGAACTCTCGCGCATGCGCCCTAAAATTTTCCCGGCGCATGCGCAGTAGCTCTTGCAGTGTCTACACTGCACGCGCCGTCACTTCGCCAGTCCCGGGAGTGACGGCGTGTGCGCAGAAGAGAAGACAGCGCTTGCAGTGTAGACACTGCAAGCGCTACTGCGCATGCGCCGGGAAAATTTTAGGGCGCATGCGCGAGAGTTCAGCATGGACACTAAGTGAGTGGAGTACATCACTGTGCACTGTTGATGTCCATCATTGGACGGATCCATCACAGCTGGAATTCTGTATTACAATTCTGTATTTCTATTATTATGATAGAAAAAAAAATGGAATTCCTAATAAAGATGGGGACTCCAATAGGGTGTGAGATACAGACTTATGGAAGTATTTTGTTGGTGTTCTGATCCTGCTGTCTTGTCAATGTGCGCTGTACGCAGGGGTGCACTTAGCCTTTCTAGTGCCTTAGGCAAATATTGAAACAGCGTACCCCCATACCAAATTCTCAACCTAACCCCTTCCCTCCTAACATTACGTATATCACTACAGAACATACAAGGTAATACCGCATCCCATACCTCTTACATCCAGTGACGTCTCCTCTGATGTAGATGTTCTCTTTCCTCATCTACTTCATTCAGTACAGACCACCATGATGATTTCTTTCACCCATCTCTCGTCTCTGCAGCTTGACAAAAAACATCTTAGTTTACTACTTTTCCATCATCCTCCTATTTTCTGGACAAATCATCCTACATATGCTCCTCAATACTAATGCAGAAACAGATAAATCCAGGGTGCCCCCATGGTAATAGTGCTCCCAAAATTCCCAACTAATAATTCTCTGCCAGAGCACAATTGGTAGTAATAGTCCCCTACAGTGTCCACGACATGCCCCCACTGTGCCCCATAAGTAAAATGCTCCCATTGTGCCCATGCTAGTAATTATGTTCCCCACAGTCTCCCAGTAGTAATAAAGCCCACCAGAATGCTCCCCCAGTAGTAATAATTCTCCTTATAATGTGACAGTAGAAAAATGCACCCTTAAAATGAGCACGAGTACAAAAATACCCCCTTATAATGTGTGCCAGTGCAAAAAAATACCCCCTTTTAATGCCCCCAGTTGAGCTAATGTCCCCATATTGCCCCCATAATGTGTGGCAGTATAAAATACCCCTATATAATGCCCCCAAGTCAATGCCCCCATAGTGCTCCTCTCCCCGTTCCCCATAGTGCCCCCATAATTTGCTAGTATAAAATACCTCTTCTTAGTGCCCCCCAGTAGATGTCCCCATAGTACTCCTCTTTTCCCATAGTATCCCCCATAATGTGTCCCAGTATAAAATGCCCCTATACAGAGCCCCCCATATAAAATACCTCTTCTTTGTGCCCTCAGTAGATGCCCCCCAATAATGTACCAATAAGAAGTGCCCCCAGATACCCCCATAATGTTCCTCTCCCCCTTCCCCATAGTGGCCACCATAAAAAAATACCACTTTTGTGCCCCCGTAGTGCCCCCAATAATGTGTCAGTAAAAAGTGCCCCTAGATGCCCCCATAGTGCCCCCCATATAAGATACCACTTTTGTGCCCACATAGTGCCTCCCAATAATGTGCCAGTAAGGAGTGCCCCTAGATGCTCCCCATATAAAATACCATTTTTGTGCCCCCCGATAGTGCCCCCCAATAATGTGCCCCTAGATGCCCCCATAGTGCCCCCTATATAAGGCTACTTTCACACTTGCGTTGTTAATTCAGGTACTGAGATCCGGCAGAGGATCTCTATACCTGAATTAAACAGATCCGTTTTGATTTTGCACATCAGGATGCATCCGTTCCATTAGGATGCGGTTGTGTGATATCAAAACTGAAAAAAACGGATCAGGCACTAAATATATTGAAAGTCAATGGGTGACGGATCCGGTTTTTTAGTCTCCTCCATTGGTTTCAGTACCTGATCAGTTTCTTTCAGTTTTTATGACCGGACACAGCTACAGCTTGCTGCGGTTTTGTGTCCGCTCACAAAACTGAAAGCTGCCTGAACTGAAGACATCCTGATGCATCCAGAACGGATCTCTTTCCATTCAGAATGCATGGGGACAAAACTGATCAGTTTTTTTCCGGTATTGAGATCCTCTACCATATCTAAATACCGGAAACCACAACGCAAGTGTGAAAGTAGCCTAAGATACCACTTTTGTGCCCACATAGTGCCCCCCAATAATGTGCCAGTAACGAGTGCCCTAGATGCCCCCATAGCGCTCCTTTCTGCATTGTGTGCCGTATAAAAAAAAAATAAACACTTATACTTACCTTCTGGCCTGTGTCCCGCGCTGTACGCCTAGTGCCTGTAGCCTATCAGAGGAATGGGTAAGGGAGAAGCCAACAGGCTACCGGTTGGGCAGGGGGTGCGGTAGGAAGTGTAACGGTCGCATTAGCGTCCAGGCACTAGTGCCAGAGAGGGTTCAAATATTTCTGTGCCACATAAAAAGACGTATAAATAGCACATAATATTTAGCGGGCCCAGGAGCTACAAGTTAAAGAGTAACTAAACTTTTAATTAACTTTTTGTAAAAATGTCCCTAATGCCCTAATAATACTTTTTGTAACATATTTTATTAATAAGATATCCCCCCCCCTCCCCAAGCACTGATTTCCATGTGTGCTAAAAATCCACTTTTCTGTACACCGCTGTACGGGCTCTACAGTTTATCAATGAGGCCACAGCGCAGTGAACACGGGCAGGAGTGCACATTGCTTTTCCTGCCTGTGTCCCCCCGGGGGTTTACTAAATCCTGGCATATGCCATGTGCTATGGCAGGATTAGCTGAGCAGAGCGGCTCCTGCCTGTGTCTGCTTTGCTAAGCTAAAAGCTGACATGCAGGACTTTTTGCTCCTGCCCGTACACCGTGCGCTGCGGCCTCATTCATAAACCCATAGTCCGTACATCACTGAGAAGTCAGCAGTGTACAGAAATGGGGATTTTAAGCGCACAGGGAAAGGTGTGCTTTAGGGGGGGATATCTTTATTAAAAGTTCAAATCCATTAATAAAATACATTACAAAAAGTATTATTAGGGCATTAGAAACATCATCTTTAAGAGTCAGTATAATAGATTTAGATCTGTAGCACAAGTATAAGACTGACATGCATTAGTTAATATTTAACATTTGTACATTCTATCGATCAAGCAAAATGGACTCTTAACAGTAGCTGGAATCATCGGCTGGGTGACATCCGTGATTTTGTATACAAAAGGTTTACACGGAAACGACCTATAGACATTTCCACCAATTGAATAGACAGCCGGCGAGATAAATATTGGGCTTTTTTTCTGTTTTCTTAGCAGCTGGTATCCTCTAGGGTGATAATGTTATATGCAGAAGGATGTGACAAGTCCAGTGAAGTGGTAAGTAACTGGAGGGGGGAGGTCACTTCAATCAGTGCTAATTCTCCATCTTTGACACTTCCCTAGGTTCTCCTCTCAGCATGGGGCACACAAGAACTTCCTGAGGCTGAACCACCAGCATCTTTGGGGCTTTAGTCACTGCTCTCATCCCCCCACCAGACTTCAGGGTGGAACACAAGAGTCAGCAGCAGGGGAGGAGGATTCGGGGCTGGGGAATAATAACCAGGCCACTCAGTTATTTGAGTCACAGTAATAAGAAGCAGCTGTCGGCAGCTGGGCCGCCCCCTCTGCCTCCCTCACTGTTGCCTGAGCTCTTGTGAAGTGGGGAACAACGTGACACCCTTTCCACCGGTGCAGATTTCCTATGCCAGGTAAGCGGACATCTACTAGTTAATGCTGCCTGGCACTCCAGATGGTGTCTGGGGCTGGCTTACGTGTCCTTCTTCATGGAAACAGTCTGATAATTCAGTAATGAAATCTGTTCCTAGACCTTTTGCTATGAAGATTATGCTGCTTGTACCACTACTAAGGGTAGGACAATATGGTCACATTTCCTGATGCAGTTTTGGAAGCCAAAACCAGGAGTGAATTCAGAAAAGAGGAAACCTCTTATCTGTCCTTTATACTTGCTCTCTTGTTATGATCCATACCTGATTTCTGGCTTCTAAAACGGCATCAGGAAACCTGACCGTGTGGCCACATCCTAAAGCTATCCATTATCATACTAACATGTACCGTACCATTGTGCACAGACCAAAAGAACAAGTGAGATCCTCCTGCTCATCAGAGCGGACAATCTAAAGTCAGTACTGATACATACAGATGAAGATGGAAGACATGTATAGATTTGTATGTGCATTGTTGTGGTAGATTGCACATTGTCACCGTCATGGTTGCGATACTTCTTGTGTTGTTGGAAGCCGTTGCCATGCCCGTGCTGCTTGCACTGTGTTCCTGGTTAGGCTCAGGCTATAGGACTGCTGCTTGTGTTAGATGCGGTTCAGATCTCTTGGAATTTCCTGCTCTCATGTTACTGCCACAATTGTGCAGATTTCGCCCCAACCAGTCATTGTTATGGGATGATCCAGCAGTGACTCTCCGGCACACACTGAGCTTTATGTAAACTCTTTCTCCGAGATGTTTCATAGATGAGGTAAGAGGGCTTTTTATTAATGTTCGGAAAGTATTTTCAGCCTTCTCTTGGCTTTCTGTTCTTCACACATTCATTCTTGCTGGATCTTAAGATTGCTGCTTCATACATAGAAAATAGGAGTAGTAATCCAACAGGAACTGTACAAGTGCTATTTAGTGATTCAATGTCTGTTGCCCCAGGCTACACTTAGCACACGTTGATGTTTGCAGAGCAGGAATTGTTGCGCCTGTGGTTCTTCTAGACATATGATAAGTGTAGGATCTGTTCACAGAAATCTGGTGGACCCATTGGATCTGTTATGAGATAGATCATATTGGATCAATCCTATGCAATAAATTAAAACTACGAGGATATCTGCATTCTCAGGACGCAACATATAATGGACATACTAACATCAAACAGACATGTCTGATCTTATTCCATTTTGAGACTCCGTTGTTGCAAAAAAGCTCTAAATAGGGGGCAGGGGTACAATATAAAAACATGAAAAAAGCTCTAAATAGGGGGCAGGGGTACAATATAAAAGCATGAAAAAAGCTCTAAATAGGGGGCAGGGGTACAGTATAAAAGCATGTACCTTATGTAATTTATAGTGTCCCCCTAATAGGGCATTTGCAAATGTTAGGGTTTTCCGGGAGTACAATATTGATGCCCTATCTATCCTTAGGATAGGTCATCAATATTAGATCCAAAACCCCAAAGCCAGAGACCCATCCGTGCATGGACTCCTGGAGCAGAAAAAATATCTAACGCCCAGTGTCTCAGTTACAAATGATAATTATTGAAGTCCATTAAAAGCAATTCCACGAACGCAATACTGTATGGAAGGTCTACGCATTTCGAATCAGACGGTTCCTAATCATAACCTTAATATGAAGAACATTCACAAGACATTTAATACATGGTACAGGTCACACACATAACACCAGGTGAACTAAGTGCAGCACAAACATCCAAGAAGCCTCTAGACTGGTTAATTTTTTGCCCACATTGCGGTGGAAAATATGACAAAAAATTAACCAATCGAGAGTCTTTTTGGATATTTGTGCTGTACTCTAGGATCCCTAAAGGGTTAAATCAGAGATTGGATCTTATTTGCTGCTATTAGTCCACAATGGTTTTTTCTGTATGATTGGTCATATGATTCGTACCATGTTTTAAATGTCCTGTGAACGTTCATATTAAGGTCGTGATTAAGAACTGTCTGATTCAAAACGCGTAGACCTGCTATGTAGTATTGTGCTCATGGAATTGCTTTTAATGGACTTCAATAAATATTATATTTAGTTGGGACACCAAGTGCCGGAAATCATTTCTTTTTATATCAGTATTAGATTGGTGAGGGTCCTACGTCCAGCACCCCACCAATCAGCTGCTTGAAGGGACCATGGTGCTCCGTTGAGTGATGCAGCCTTTTCCTAGGCCAATGACATCACATTTATCAGTCGCATGGCCTATGTGCATCTCAGTCATATTCAAGTAGATGGACCTGGGCTGCAATACCAAGCACAGCCATATACAATGTACGGCACTGTGCTTGGTATGCTGTGAGGAGGCCATAGCGCTTGTCTGTGGTCCTTTCAATCATTTGATCGATGAGTGTGCCAAAAGTCCAACCCCCACCAATCAAATGTTAATGACTTCGCCTGAGGATAGGTCATCAATATTCTACTCCCAGAAGACCCCTTTAACTATTCCTCTATCAAGATGACCTCCTACCAGTTCCCGCTCTTTCAGATAAACGTGGAGTAAACAGATCTTCTAAAAACCACATGGGTGGTCATCTTGTTTTACTGTGTCATTTGTTCCATAGGGACGACTAGATCACCAATACATTTCTGTCTCGACATATAAATAATGTGCAACAGGATATCTGAAAATAAAACTGTGTACAAAGTGCAGGGGTGGCCTGGGAACTTAAAGTGGCCCTGGAAAAAACTAAAAGTGGTCCTATGTTGTAGGCAGGTCCAAATTGACAGAAGGCAGGACCAATACAAGTAGAAGAAGCCAACGTTACCAAATTGCCGGACATAATACCAATCCAGGTAGAGCCAAATAACACAGTGCAGCACAATATAATGCCTGAGCAACACAAAATATTCCTCCCAGTATCTGCCCCTTTGTGGTGGCCGGCACCAGCTGCCATGTTCTGTCCTCCTACTCCAGTTGCCTCAGGATGGCCATACAGTTGAATTCAGGAGTCAGGAGGGAAGCATCAGATCATTACTTATCAGGCTGGTGGCCACCTGGGCATCGGTCCACCGGGAAGTTTCCCTGTAAGGTCTACGGCAAATACGCCCCTGAGAAAGTGACTGGGGTCGCTGTGCAGTCATGTAAATGTAAACCTGGCAATGACAAAGAGAGTAACTAAATAATTCAATGGTTTTTCAGACAAAGGCATGCTAATGAGGAAAGCCTGGCGACATTTTTCACTTCATGGTTAAACGATCTTTAAATTTCCAGTTCTAGCTTCATTTGTGATAGGGCTACCTCTGTTTTGTTCTTTTTGGGGTAACTATTTGTTTCTTTTGTCCCCACAGTCAGGAGACTTGACAGTTGTTAATGATGAGTGTGCTACCCCCAGTGCGGAGAGATCGGATTGTGGCAGAGCTCCCCCCGGTAAGAAGTGTTTATACCCTAATCAACATTTTCCTTCTGTTTTTGCCTAAAATTATAATTTAGCAGATGCAAATAAATGTTCAGCTTTTTTAGCAGTTTTTTCAGCACTATTTTACAACAGACTTGTTACCAGTGGTTGGAAATTCCACAGTAAGAATTAATTTACGCAGGGCGGTTTCTTGGTTGAAGATATAGCTTGTTGATTGACACCTGGTTGTCTCCATTTACATGGAGCAATCATTGCACTGTATATGCCCAAATGATTGTTAAAGGGTTTTTTTTGAGAGTTTTTACTGATGACCTATCCTCTGGTATCTGATTGGTGGGGTCCGACAACTGGTACCCCCACCGATCAGCTTGCAGTAACACTCGCAGTAGTGTATAGCGGCTGTGCTTGTATCGCAGCTCAGCCCCATTCACTTCAATGGGGCTGAGCTGCACCTAGGCCTAGGTGAACGTGACATCAGATGGCCTAGGCAAAGCTTGAGAAGGCCTTGTGGTACTGTGAGCAGGGGCGGATTGGCCATAGACCTTACAGGGAAATTTCCCGGTGGGCCGATGCCCAGGGGGCCACCTGAGCCCTCCTCACCGCTGGCCAGTGGAAGTTTTTGGGGATGTAGTTTGTGATAGACTGTGGTATTTGGCTCTGTTGGGGAGGGTATAATGTGCCACAATATAGTATTGTTGGCCCCGCCTTCCATCAATTTGGACCCGACTACAAAATGGGGCCACTTGTAGTATTTTTTCCAGGGCCACTTTAAGTTCCCAGTCTGCCCCTGACTGTGAGTGCTGCTGATTTCTCAAACAGCTGATCAGCGAGGGTCCCAAGTGTAGGACCCCCACCCACAATCAGATACAGATATCCAGAGGATAGGTCATCAGTAACAAAAATCTATTGGAAAACCGCTTTAGTGCAGTGTCATTATTGCCAGCAGCACGTCCATGTTTATATGAGGAGATGTTCTGACAACCAATGATTTTTATGCCTGCTTAAAAGGTGCGATCAGCGGAGAAATTATTATTTTCTCATCTACATGCTCACATGCTGCAATGACTGTGTATGAATGCCCATACAGTGGTTCATTTGCCCGATTGTTGCCACATATTACAGAATTTTAAGGGTCCTTTTACAATGACCGATAATCAGTCAAATTATCGGTGATAAGCAAAACACTCCTTCCCGATAACCGGCCTGTGTAAAGCTGCCAGTGATCAGTCGATTAATTGGGTGATCATGACTTTCACCAAAAATTGTTTCTGTGAAGCACATCTCCCTGTGTAAACAGGGATCTGCTGTCCAGAAACATTCATTCTCTATGGCAGGGGTAGGCAACCTCCGGCACTCCAGCTTTTGTGAAACTACAACTCCCAGCATGCATACTTGCTCAGCTGTTCTCAGGACTACCATAGAAATGAATGGAGCTTGCTGGGAATTGTAGTGCCGAAGGTTGCTGACCCCTGCTCTATGGGGTCAAGTGATTGCAGCAGTGGTCGACGATTCCCATACAGCGGAGGTGATTGCTACATGTAAATGCAGGTCTCACCTCCTCTACAGGCCAGCAATTATCAGAAATGAATGTCTTGTTCCTGTTAATTGCATGCTGTGTTGGTCTAGCTAAAAGCTTGTTAATTAAAGCAAGCCTGGGAAAAGCATAAATCTATTCTGAGATTAAAAATAAAAGGTTAATAAAAAAGGGCAGGCTAAGTGAACCATGTGTTTTTTTATCTTCTATATGTTAGCACCCCATTAGCCAGAATTGCAATAGATGCCTGGTGCTTAAAGTGGCCATCCTAACAGATCCCCCCGACAATCATGTCAGGCAAGGAATAGACGCTAATACCAACTCTCCAGCTGTTCCAAAACTACAATACCTACCATGTCCTCATGCAGGCTGTCATGGCATGATGGAAGTTGTAGTGTAGTGGCTGGAGAGCCACGAGTTAGGGAACACTGCCCTAACATGACTGCAGTGGTGACATGGCTGTACAGTGCGTAACCACTGCAGGAAAATCATCAAAAACGCAGAACAGTTGTAGAGGTGGAGGGTTTGCAACAAGTGCCTGAGGAGTGAGCGCATGAAGGATGGGAGTGATAGTTGCTTTGGTTGCAATAATTATTTACAGTGGCAATCCTCACACCGATGCTCTCTAGGGCTGGAACTGGGGCTCCTGCTTGATGATAGTTGGGGTGTCCTTGGTGTTGTTAGTTTGGTGTTGGTGCTAAGCAGGAGATGTAAGTGCAATGGCCATCAAATGGTTCTAGAGTCAGTAACCAGGCCAGTTGTAGAAAAGAAATGTCTCTCTTTACTGAAGTGCAGAATAGGAGTTGTAGTACATTCAACAGTATCAAGGCCACTCACAGTGCAACTCTTCAGAGATAGTGTTGTATTGATATGAGCACGAATGTGGATTATAGTACTCCTTTTCCTC
This sequence comes from Rhinella marina, assembly GCA_900303285.1. Classification (NCBI taxonomy): domain Eukaryota; kingdom Metazoa; phylum Chordata; class Amphibia; order Anura; family Bufonidae; genus Rhinella; species Rhinella marina. The sequence continues at coordinate 291,449 of ONZH01023801.1, read as the reverse complement.
TATCTTTCTCACTCCCTCTCTGCACAGACTAAGGCTGGCAATAAAAACAACACCGTGCCATACTCACTGACTCCAGTGCTCGGCCATGCAGATTCTGGACCTTCTTATTCTTTCTCTTTCCTTTGCTTCAGGAGCAGTGTGAAGTACTGTAGAGTTGGTTTCCTCTCTGTGAATCTCTCAGAGATTATGTTTTTTTGTGATTGAGGCCTAGTACTCTTAGAAATGAGCACATGTAGCTTCCTCTATCTTCCTCAGCTTGACTCACACACTAGAACTACATACTGAGTTAGGGGCGGACCTAGATCTAACCTCCTAGAAGGGACTGAGTCAGGACTGTTAACCCTGACAAATTCATACAAAACTATTGTAGTGCATTACAAGACATTAACGTATTAACTAACATTACATAACAAGAAAAGTTTACAAGTTCCTTATTCTGGGGTACTGCAGACTTATGGTTCCTTTTTCATTTGATGCCATTTCTTTCCTTTAACCTAATTTTTCCCGCAACCCAAATAACCCCCTTAACCCCTTCATCAACCTAAGCCTCCAGGGAGTGGTAACCTCTGAGCCACCCTAGACCTTCAGAGATATCAGGTTTTAATCAGACCACCAGACATATTAGCTAATAAAACCCTGAACCACTGTAAAAAAAACACATGGTGTGTGTATAAAGTTGAGAAAATGTGTATAATGGGGACCAAACCATACGTGTAAATTTAAGTTTGTTTTCTACATGTCATAAATGACGTGTAGCTGTTGCTGTTTTGTCATGTCAGTGGTACTGTTGCAAGTACTATTCATACACTTATATGTCAGATCTTTGTCTCTTTTCCACCACACCGCCGTGTAACGTGACACCCTCTCTCCTGACTGAGCCTCCAGCACATTCACCTTGTGTGGTCCCAATGTTGTGCATGTGGCCTTAGGTCTTCATGTCTATGCAAGTAGGATGAGCAACGCAAAGCAAGCAGCCTAATGACTGCTGCCAGGCAGGAAGTTACAGTTCACTTTTTCTGAGCTCAGGCTTGGATCTCAGACAAAACCAACATCTCAGCCCAGCACCAGCAGAGAGGATTCAGGGGGCGCAGTTTTAGAGGAAAGTTATAGCTAACGCTAGCCACACTATCTGCATATAACATCCATAGCCTTCATCAGAGGTATACTCTCACCAGCTGTAAGTCCAGCAGAAGCCTGTGACAAATGCCCTTGTGCGGCATCCATCACCCATAGACTCCCAGAGTTTAAAAAAAAAAAGTATAACACATAATCCGATCTACATTTTTTGTGAATTGGATGCGGACCCATTCATTTCAATGGGGCCACAAAAAATGCAGACAGGACACCTTTCTTGTCTGTTTTGCATTCACATGACCGTATGTATTTTGCATTCCGCAGCACGCTGCAGTTTTATTCCGGCCGCCTCTCGGCATGTTTGCCATCATGTGGCCGGACCTTTGGCTCGCCCCAATTATTAGGAATGGGGACGGAGCGGACTTCCGGCGGCATGCTGGGCTAGCGTTAGCATGGATCCGGCAGGCTGTTCACCCACCGGAACAGCCTGCCGGACCCTGGCTACCACAAGTGTGAAAGTAGCCTTAGGCATTCTTCTGTAAAAGAATGTATTACAATTTTTGCCTTTTTAATTAGATTACTTTGTGTTTTGTGATGCTTTTCCAGTGTTTCAAAAAGGAGGCATGTCTTCACACCAGAGACTCCTTTCATTCCAAAGTCATCAATGCCTGCAAGCAGCAGAGAACCGGGACTGTGGGGTAAGTAAAGTCTAGATGAAATATATATCAATTAGACTGATTTAGCTCCTCGGTATGCAAAGCGCTCAATGTACATTTGGTGATCCCCTTTCACTATAATGGGATCTGGTCTCTTTACAGCCTATACGGCAGCTTTTGGCCAGACAAAAAAGTGTTTTTTGTCCGGCAGCTTTCCTGCACATATGCCGGATACAGTGCCTGGAACAGAGTGCTGGAGTTCACAGTACAGATATGAACCCGGCCTTAGTGGGGACCGGGAGGCGGGTGTATAACAAGCCCTATCGTTGACTATGGTGTCTCCTTTGTAACCGCATTGTTTTATGTTTTTTGTGATATCTTTTTCCTTAGTTTTTATTACTTATCACCATAGTCCTTGATGAACCCCACTTTGGGGTGGGGGAGTAACCGCATTGGGATTGTATACCAAAACACTGAATGGCGGTGTATAGTTCTATTATCTGTCTTGATATAGCAAGATTCAAACCTTGCTAGGTATCAGTGGTCCAACTACTGCCCTTTTTAGTTTGGGAAACCACAATGGATGTAGTTTAGAGTGTTCTTGGGAAATTTCTGAAGACAGTGGGATTATCAGTGCGAGTGTTTCACCTAGGTAGGGTCACCCAGGGTGATTTTAGGGTTTTGTATCATTTGGGGTTCTCAGCATTTGGAATTTTTGTTTTCACTTAGAATAAAGGTTGTTTGAGCATACTGTTTGTTAGCCCGGAAAGGCACTGTACCCTATCCAGCTGCCATCTGCTGGGCATCAAGCCAGGATAACACACACATTTGGGGATAACACGAAGGGGTGACTTAGGTTAGTCCAGGGATGCCCAACCTGCGGCCCTCCAGCTGTTGCAAAACTACAACTCCCAGCATGCCCAGACAGCTTACAGCTATCAGCCTACAGCAGGGCATTGTGGGAGTTGTAGTTTTACAACAGCTGGAGGGCCGCAGGTTGAGCATCCATGACTTAGTCGATCTAATCCATTTGGAAAGGATGTATACCTCAGCCTAGCTGTCATTTAAGAAACTATTTCAGCTAATGGTCTTTCATTTACAGCTTAATTAGAGCTTTATCCTGGCAACCCAGCCAGTCAGATGTTTGAAGAGGCCACGGACTCTTCCTAAGCCAGTGACACATCACAATGGTTACTTGACCTCTTTGCAGCTCAGTCCCATTCATTAAGTGAATTGGCCTAGGCTTCAATACCAAGTACAGCCACTATACAATGTATGGCGCTGTGCTTGGTAAGCAGCGAGGAGCAGGGGTGGACTGGGAACTTAAAGTTGCCCTGGAAAAAATACTAAAAGTGGCCCGTTTTGTAGTTGGGTCCAAATTGATGGAAGGCAGGGCCAGCAATGCTACATTGTGTCACATTGTACCGCCCCCCCCAACAGAGCCAAATACCACAGTCCATCACAAAATACTGCCAGCAGCACAAAATACATCCCCAGAAACTTCCACTGGCCGGCTGTGAGGAGGGATCAGGTGGCCTCTTGGGCATCAGCCCACGAGGAAATTTGTTGGTAAGGTCTATGGCCAATCCACCCCTGGTGAGGAGGCTGCAGCGCTTACTGGAGCACCATGGCCTCTTCAAACAGCTGATTGTAGGAGGTGCCAGGAATTTGACTCCAACCAATCAGATATTGATGAACTGTCTTTAATTTGCTCACGTTCTATAAATGTTTCTATATTGTTTGTGCCGTTTCTTCTTCAACTGAGTGGTGACTGATATAAGTGGGATGTTTCTTTCCTCCTTGCAGAGGTCAGTCATAAGGCTTGGTTTATGATCCGCTCACAAGAACATTCCCACTCCTCTGAGTTCATTCCAATCTACCCTGACTTTCCCAAATATCTTCTATGTGGGTGTGCTCCTGCTATGGGTGTGCTCCTGTTGAATATGTTCTCCTTGCAGCTGTGCATGCTTTCTAGTATGTTAGGGCAGGGACATGAAAGTATCATCTTTAGGCTCCATTCACACATCATGTTTTTCTTTCCTGATTCGATCCTGATTTTTTCAGGACCCATTGAAATGAATGGATCCAGATCAGGATCAGGATCGAATCAGGAAAGAAAAACAGGACGTGTGAATGGAGCCTTACATAGTGATTTCTAACCTGATTCTACCTTCATAGGCAGATTTACTTCTGGAAAGAAGCAGAACACATAAACAGTTAAATGACAAGCATAGAGAGTTCGTCTAGTTACTAATAACAATAAATGCAGCATATACAGTATATTAGGAGTTCATCAAGGACACATGCAAAATTATTACACAGTCCCTGAAAGCCGACATAAGACAGACAACAGTTACTTATACTATATATGTGTGTAAGGGCTCATGCACACGAACGTGTGCTGGCCGAGCCCGTTCTGCGGACCGCAAATTGCAGTCTGCAATGCATGAGCACTGACCGTAGGACTGCTGTACGCGGACACAGGACCCTTTCACTTGAATGATGTCCACAATCTGCATCCGACGGTCCACACCGAGCAGAGGCACGGACAGAAAACCCATGGAAGCACTGTAGTGCTTCTGTAGGAGTCCGATCCGTGCCTTTGTTCCGCATCGCACCGTATCTCCCGGATTGCGGACCCATTCAACCTGCTGTTTATAAAATACTTCTTCATTGTTGGCCAGGCACTGCTGTGTACATTTTGTAGTGGTCGTGCCTGGGTCTGCAGCTCAGTCCCACTCAAGTGAACAGGACTATGCCGCAATACCAGGCACATTCACTACACAATATGGAAGACTTATGAAGCTGTCTAAAAGAAGAGTGTCTTTGTTGCCCATAGCAACCAATCACAGTGCAGCTTTCATTGCTTATTATGCTCTCGAAAAATGAAAGCTGTGCCTTGATTGGTTGCTATGGCCTTGATTCGTTTTACACAGTTTATTAAATGTCTCCCAATGTATGGAGCTGTACCAACAAAGGGGCCGCAGAGCTTGCCAGAACACCACAGCTCCTTCACAATCAGCTGACCATGAGGATGACAGTCGGACCCCACCGATCTGATATTAATCCAGAGAAAAGACCATCAATTTTAAAGTCCCGGAAACCATTTTTATAGTGTATTATTATTCTCGGAATTTTGTATTTTATACATTACTTTTGTTTCCCAGCAGATTTAAGATTTCCAAAGTTATTGTGGTCGGAGATCTTTCCGTGGGCAAGACATGTATGATAAATAGGTAAGATTTAGATGTTTTTCTGCTGAAAAATAGCTAAAGTAAGTCTAGATGTCCGACACAGCATGTCCGTATTGTTGTATTAGGCTTCTCAGTCTTTTTCTGGAAAATCATTGCTTTAGGAGTTATTAATCTTGAAAACGCAGAGCTTTTAAATGGAGTTGTATTACTGTGTGAACACTACCTCATAGTCCCAGGCCTAGTAATCCAGGTGACTCTGTGATTTGCCGCAGTGCTGACTATATTCCACCAATGAAGCCCTAAACAACCCTAGTTATATTATTACAGTCTTTATTGCTTTCACTATCTATGTTCTCCAGCTTCACAGATTCACTTCATATGTAAACCATTGCTTAAAGGTGTGTTCCAAAACTTAAATATTAAGATGGTATTAAATATCAGATGGTAGGGGTGTGGTCTCTTCCTTGGCCGGCCTGTGATGTCACATCCATAGGTGACATCAGGGGCGTAGCTCAAGGCTCATGGGCCCTGGAGCAAGTAGGTGGCCATTTGCTTAACCCTCAAAAGCCGGACACTGTAGGAACGCCCCCGAGTCCACCAAGCCACACCCCCAAGTCCACAAGCCATATTTTGCTGCAGCTCAGGCTCAGATAGCACAATGCTGCTGTCTAAGCGTGAGTTGCTGAAAGGAAGGACATCCCTGCGTCCATCCAGGCCCTGTGCCAGACGGAGGACAGGGAGCCAGAAAAGTGGACTGTCCGGCCCAAAACCGGACGTGTGACCACCCCAGGTGCAAGACTTCAGCTTGGACCCTCTTCCCTCATTTCTTTGTGGCCAGGGGGCAGGGAAGCACATAGCAAAAGTTGAAACAACACCCCCCAACCCACCCCCCCATGCCAAATTCTTGACCTTACCCCTTCCCTCCAGCCAGAGGTGTAATTTGACCAGGATGCACTTTCTAAGATACCAGTGTATACAGCACAAGGGTCTTTGGGTCCCCTCAGGCTCCTGGATCCAGTAGCGACTGCTACCTCTGCACCCCCTATAGCTACGCTTCTGGGTCACATGGCCTTTATGTAGTTTAGTCCCATTAAAATGAATGGACTAAGTTGCAATATAAAGCACAGCTGCTATACAATGTACGGTGCTGTCCTTGGTAAAGTAAAAAGAGGTGTGCTGCAGCTCCTTCAAATAGCTGATCGTTGGGTTCTCTGGGAGTCAGACCCCACCAATCCAATACTGATGACCTGTTCTGAGGATAGGTCATCAATATGTAGGACCTGGAAAGACCTGAAGCTCATATACAACAAGGGATCCTACTGTAATATATATTGTTAAGACTAGTGATTTTTTTTTTGTTTAAGGTTTTGCAAAGACGTCTTTGATAAAAATTATAAGGCGACAATTGGGGTGGACTTTGAGATGGAGAGGTTCGAGATCCTGGGAGTTCCTTTCAGTTTGCAACTGTAAGTACAGTAAGGTGTTGGGAACTCACTAAAACAGTTTAAGAGTGGCCTGGATGTATTTCTGGGGTGTAATAATATAACAGGTTATCGTTACTAGATTTCTGGAGAGGTCGTTGATCCAGGGAGTTATTCTGATTGACTGATTGGAGTTGGGAAGGATCAAATTGAGGAAAATTGGCTTCTACCTCATTGGGTTTTTTTTGCCTTCCTCTGGATCAACAGGATGAACTGGATGAACAGATATCTGTTTTTTCAGCCTTATAAACTATGTTACTATATTACTATTTATACTTGTAGTATGTACCAGTACCAGTACTTCAATATTTTGTAATATTGGAACACTGCCCATTAAAGGGGCGTAGATGGAAAAATAATTGCAGCTATAAATTGATCTCACTGCACATATTGTTATGGATGTTTTCCAGCTTAGCTTAATCAGTATCTGTTATGAAACATGCAGTGGCGGATATAATTGAAGCAGAAATATTTTAGGTCTTAGAAAGTATTTCACCATATTGAGTCCCATTTGATCCCATTCACAATATTGATCTCCCAGTGTAAGTAAAGTTGACTTGCATTAACTATGTCCATTGACCATCAAAAAATGTTCTGATGCAGCAAAAATATATGTACAGTAAATGTATTTAAAAAAAAAATTAACCCATTTTCGTTTGCATTTTCTACAGTAAATATGTAGTTTTCTACTTTTTTAATTTTATTTTTTAACTAGATGGGACACAGCCGGACAAGAAAGGTTTAAATGCATTGCTTCAACATATTACAGAGGGGCTCAGGGTATGTTTTTGATCACTTGTTAATTTAATTTATAATTTTTACTTTAAAGAGGTTTTGTGGGATTACAGTATTGATGGTCTATCCTCAGGACAGTCCATCAACATCAAATTGGTGCTGGTCTGACTCTTGGCACCTCAACTGATCAGCTGCTTGACAGGGCCTCTTCATTGCTTACATTGTTCCATATACCTGTACATCATACTCTTAGGCCCCTTTCACACGAGCGTCACGGATTCAGTCCAGATGCGTTTAGGGTGCGTTCTGGAAAATCTGCACGTTCGTTCAGTTTTTTTCACGCGGGTGCGAAGCGTTTTGATGCGTTTTTCACACGCGTGATAAAAAACTGAATGTTTACAAACAACATCTCTTAGCAACCATCAGTGAATCACGCAGACCCATTCACTTCTATGGGGCCAGGGCTGCGTGAAAAACGCAGAATATAGAACATGTTGCGATTTTCACGCAACGCGAACTGATGCGTGAAAGACATCGCTCATGTGAAAAGACCCATTGAAATGAATGAGTCAGGATTCAGTGCGGGTGCAATATGTTCGCATCACGCATTGCACCCGCGTGGAAATCACGCCCGTGTGGAAGGGGCCTTAGTACCGTCTATGCTGGTTATATCAGCTTTATCCCATTCATTTAAATGGCACAAAGCTGTAATGCCCAGCACAGCCTCCAATAAGCATACAGCCCATTGAAATGTGTAAGCCGAATTGCATTTGAATGGGACAAAGCATCAATACTCATCGCCACTAAGTGTATGACATATAGGTGTTCGGAGGAATGTGAATATGAAGAGGACACACAATTCACCCAAGTCCCCCGGCTCCCAAAGGGATGATTGGTAGCAAGAGCTCCAAGAACCTATATTAAAGATCTGACATCAGGGAATTTCACCCAAAAAGTAAAAAACACCCTAGTAGAGAGGGCCCTCCATAAAATGTATATAGTACGCAAAAAAATAAAAAAATGCTACACCCAAAAATTACTCCACAGGACTGAGGAAACACATAGGAGGGGCTAGACAGCCTGTTATGGGCAGTTGTTATGATTTATTAAAGGGGTAGTCACATCTGGGACATTGATGGCATATCGCTGAGATATGCCATCAGTGTCAGGTGTGAACAGAGAGCAGTTGCACAAGCATGGCTGTCCTCCTGTACTGTGCACTCTCCATTCACCGCAATGGAGAATGCTCTTAATTTAAGATGAGTCTGCAGCAGCTCATGGCTGCCATACATGTAAATCTTTATTTACACCAGAAAATTGGTATAAAAGAAACTAGAGGTGCTGGGCAGCTGGCCCTCCCCTGCCAAGCCGCCTTTTCGGAAAGTGGCAAGACCGGCGTACAAATATTAACTTGAGGCAAGTTTAGTTGCGGTCCGTTTAAAAAGTCGCAAACATGAGGTTGAGATGATAAATCTCCTCTTTGTGTTCTCAACCACATGCTAACACCAGCATTTTCTGTCTTACAGCCATTGTTATAGCCTTTGATCTGACAGATATTTCATCATTAGAACATACTAAGTAAGTGAACTATCTCCGAATTATACGTTATGGCTACATATGGGACATATACAGCCGAGGTTTCTTTGGAATTGTGTCTAATTCATGTTACTTTACTAACAGGCAGTGGCTTCAGGATGCTCTAAAGGAAAATGACCCTTCATCCGTACTACTATTCCTCGTTGGATCCAAGAAAGATCTCAGTGTAAGTATTGTACTACAACAACACTACTTGCCTAGTTCTTGGGGAACAAAATAACAGAAAAAAGTGGTCTTAAATCTCAGAAAAATGCTCAAAACCCCATATGCTGTTGCGCATTTCTAACCGGGAGAGCAAATCCTGCACATGTGACCGCTGCTGATGGCAATCAGCCATAATACAGTAAATTATACAGCAATATTATAATACTACTTGTTTAACTTTAAAGAGGACCTTTTACCACTCCTGACATGCTTGTTTTAATAGCTTCATGCATTCCCCCTGTAATAATAATTCTGGAGAATCTATTCTAATGTCTGTATGTTGTACCGTTCTTGTGTTATTTCTACTAGAAGTTATGAATGAATTGCTAGCAGTCTGCAGAAAGGGTACAGAGGGGAGGTAACCAGTTGGGGGTGTGTACCTGCACAGTCTGAAAATGGCAGCACTGATTGGATAGAGTCAGACTGTCCAGGTACACACCCCCAACATGTTACCACCCCTCTGTACCCTTACTGCAGACTGCTAGCAATTCAGTTATAAGTTCTAGTAGAAATAATAAAGGAATGGTACAACATAGAGCCATAAGAATAGATGTTCCAGAATTGTTATTACATGGGGAATGCATGAAGCTATTAAAACAGGCATGTCAGGAGCGGTGACAGGTCCTCTTTAAGGAAATCATCAAAACTTGACTCTTCAGGGTTTCTTATGATTGAAATGAAAAATCAGCACAATAGAACACTTAATTTAGGATTTCAACAAAATTTTTGATTTATTTAACTCATAATCACGTCATATGTCTCATTTTTGAAAGGAGTGTTTCCACCTAATGGTAAGGAGGTGGATGGTGGGCCATACTATTTGCCATATAATTAAGATTAATATCCTCGATAATTCGTACCTCTCACTCCCGTCTTCAAGACTTTTCTCGAGCTGCACCTACTCTCTGGAATACTCTACCCCGGAATATCAGGTCAATTCACAACTTCTCCACCTTCAAACGTGCCTTAAAAACACATATTTTCAGGCAGGATTATCAGGCTTCCTAAAATGACTATTCCTCGAGTAAACCTCTCCCACACCAACACCTCAGGCCTGAACTCGATCCTCTAACAGTCCCAAACCTGAAGAAGATCGGTCTTTACCACTGCTTTCAGTTCAATAATGGCTTGAATCCTACTTATCAGAATCAACTACCTTATGTGTCACCTCCAATTCCTCATAGATTGTAAGCTTTTGCGAGCAGGGCCCTGACTCCTAGTGTTTCAGTTGTATATTAGCCAGTAACTTTTGTTTTGTACATGAACCCTTTGAATTTGTAAAGCACTGCAGAATATGGTGGCGCTATATAAATAAATATTATTCTTTACCTTACCTTAGTAGTGATGATACTTTCTACAGCGGGTGTAGATGGGACTCTAAGTAGACATACAACTGCTCATTCATATTGTTTAAAGGGTTGTCCAGGATATAACATTTTTTCTAAAGGCAGGGAATGAAATGAAAAACAAGACAAAAAAACATAAAACCAATACTAACTCATATAATCCTCTGCCACTCCAGGTGTCCCCGCCAGTCTGTTGACTTCCATGTAGTTGGTATTGGCCTCAGCAGCCTCATGCCTTCCATACAGGTGCTGAGGCCAGTGATTGGCTGCAGTAGACGACACATGATCGGCAGCACGGAAGTAAACAGACAGGTGGAGGATTAAACAGGGGAGTATTGGAGTTTTTGTTTTTCCATTTTTAAGTATTTCTTGCCTTTAGAAATATTTGTTGTATCCTGGACAACCTCTTTAAAAAATGGTTCCTAAGGGAATTAGCTGAACATTGTTGTCATTTGTCATGTCATCAACACAGCATTTATGTCCATATTTCAACTTTTCTCATTTTATTAACTGGTATTAAATAAAAGCATTAGCTATATATCTGGTTGAGCATGTTTTTCCTCCATTTAGTCCCCCTCTCAGTATGCTCAAATGGAACGGGACGCCTTGAAGGTGGCTAAGGAGATGCAGGCAGAATACTGGTCGGTGTCCTCATTAACAGGTATGTTCGATATAAATAACATTTTCAATATATCATAATTTAAAGGTTTTTTGGGGGGAGAACGTGATGGTCTATTATTGTATAGGCCACCAAGAAGCAGAAAAAAGAGGTTGAGGCATTCCAGAAAATGCAAAAGATGAAATCCATGGTCATCTACAGCAGATATCCCATGCCATAGATTTCGGTGCAGATTCATAGTCTAGTTCCACATAGAATGAATCTAGCCAAACTGCGGTTAAAGGGGTTTTCTGTGATTTACAGATTCACGGCCTGTCCTCATATTGGCGGGGGTCTGACTCCCAGGTCATGTGATGTCATGCTCATCGGTCACAGCTCAGTCCCATTCGAGCGAATTGAGCTGAGCTGCAATGCCGAACACAGCCATTATCAAATACGGTGCTGTGCTTGGTAAGCTGCAAGAAGACCACATCACTCACCAGCGCTTCTGTGAGCACCGCAGCTTCCTCAAACAGCTGATTGACAGGGGTGCCTGGAGTTGGACCCCCACCAATCTCATATTGATGACCTATCTTGAGGATAGGCCACCAATATGTAAATCCCAAAGAGCCCCTTTACAGACCCTTTTTTTCTAATCTTGCACAACCCCTTTAAGGCACTTGTTTAAGAAAATGCTAACTGAAGCACATGTTGCATTTTACCATTCAGATTGTTAATAATTTACCTTACTTACCGGTGACTGCGGAAATTATTTTAATGATCATGCATGGGAAGTTAATCATTTACCTTGGGTTAATTTTTACTTCATTATCATCTTCCTGATCAGGTGTTCTAAATGTTTTTCTACTGGGGCCAGAACAGGAAGATGTCTGGACCAGGGGCCCCTCTACAAGAACTGTATATTGGCCCCTTACTGTCTCAATATAGTGAACTCCCCATATGTCGCTTTGACAATCAACTGGTAATAAAATTCATTAGCTCTGCCCCTTAAACCCAGTGTCGGACTGGAGTGCCTAAGGCCCACCAGTAAGATACATTCTAGGCACCCACTTTACAGCTACACTGTAGCATACCTCCCAAGTGTCCCTCTTTGGGAGGGACAGTCCCTCTTTTTGACCCATGTCCCTCTGTCCCTCTTTTATCCTTAAATGTCCCTCTTTTTGACCTGGAGGATTAATGCATAAATGTGCATTAATAAATTTACTAAATTGCTCCTTACTAAAGTGTCTATACCTATAAATTAGATCAGAACTTCATTATTTGGTGTAATTTGGACCTTAAAATACCTATAATCTGATGATTTATGATTTATAATCTGATGAGCTAATATTTCTATGGACAATGAAGCGCAAGAAATAAAATTGCCGCAGGGGCTCCAGGAAATTATGCTTTGGGCGGAGTTAGAGGGGTGGCCTAGTATGAAATAAACTGCCGTGATGCGCACCGCACACATTGTCCCTCTTTGCAATTTTCAAAAGTTGGGAGGTATGCTGTAGACTGGATCTCTAGTGCCTCCTATGTACTGGGTTCCTATGCAACTGCACAGGTTGCACACATGGTATATTCACCCCTGGTCTGGACATCACCAGCAGGCAGGAGTGGATTGGGAACTTAAAATGACCTGGAAAAAAAACTAAAAAAGCCTCCATGTTGTAGGCGGGTCCAAATTGACAGAAGACGGGACAAAACAAGTAGACAGGGACAACAAAAATAGGCAGGGCCTGTAATAGTGTAGTGCAGCACAGAATACCGCTGCCCCAACCACAGTATTCAACTGTATCACCATCATGAGGACAGTAATACAGCTGAATTCAGGAGGGAACCTGTGGGCACTGAGCATCAGATCATTATGTACCTGGCTGTGGCCATCAATTCAAGAGGGCTTGAGTGGTCCCCTGGGCATCGGCCCACAGGGAAAGCTCATGCCAATTTATCTTTCATTTGTCTCTTGAATCCAGTATTTTATTAGCACAAGAGTCAGTTATGATAGTCTGCTGCCAAACAGGGTGGACCTGATTGTTAAATGGTCGCATGATTTTGCAAGAAAATGGCCCTGTAACCCATAAAACAATGTGGCATTTGGCCAGGCAATTTTGTGGCTCAAAACAGCTGTTTTCTGGCAAAATCGTGTGGCCATTGAACAATCAATGTAAAAACCACAGTGGCTGCATAAGAGCAGCAAGGAGAAATCTGAAATCTGCTCCATATTGCTCCATTCAATGTATAAGGGGCAGGCACAAGAAGCCGGGCACAGTGCTTGGCTGTTTCCTTTAGCCCCAGAAATGTTGAATGGAGAGGCATGATCAGATATTCATCTTGTGGACACTTAAAAAATTCCCATTGTGGGAACCCCTTTAAGGCCTTATGCACATGACTGTATTTTCGATCTGTATTTTTAGCAGATCGCATGCAGACAGATGTCATCCGTGTGCTGACCGCATCCATGTGGCCATGCTGCAAATTATAGAACATGTCCTATTCTTGTCTATTATGCAGACAAGAATAGGCATCTCTACAATGGGGGCCAAGAAAAGTGCGGGATGCACACAGCAGGTATCCGTATTTTCCGGATCATCATTTTGCGGACTGCATTAAGAATACGGTCATGTGTAGGAGACCTAAGTCTGCACACAGCTTAAGAGAGGTGACAACTACGGTACTAAGACCACAGTTGTGACAGACTGCAGTTGTCACATTCATTATAAAGGACTTAGAATGGACCCCATACTATCTGTGTCATGTATATGACTAGGGGAACACATTTGATACATATGATCACATAATTTTGCTTCAAAAAGGATTGACTTTTAAATTGTATGTTCTTCAGGAGAAAACGTGAAGGAATTCTTTTTCCGAGTGGCATCTTTAACATTTGAGTCCAGTGTACTAGCGGAGTTGGAGAAAACAAATGCTCGAAGGATAGGCGATGTTGTGAGTAAGTATTACGGGTCAGCTGGTGCTCACCTCATGATAAACTTATGTGCAGATTCATGCCCCATACTGTATGTTCCACCAATATGAAAGCTAAAGGTAGTTATATGACCATATTAGTTATCCACTACAATGCCTATGGGGGCCTTACTGTACCTCCTGATACCTTCATACAGAGGGATACAGATGTTTCTAGAGCTGATAATTCCATAGTAGGGCACCATCCTGAGAAAAATATGACAAGTGCCGACTGCAATTAAAGTGAATGTCCATCTTTGTATACCAATATGCAGAAATGTATCTCCCAGGGAAAGAGAACCATCTCACTAGCACCACCTTCTGGAAGTGGCTCCCTATGAGTGAAAGTCTAACTTTTTAACAAGCCTTGGGACATGATATCTTTGCATTTTGTTTCCATGGAGCATTGCCAATACGTCTCCATAGCATGGGGCAGCATTTTTACAAGCCTTTTGACATGAAAAAGGAAAATGGGCAAGCCAAATACCCATCCATAGACAACTGTTTCAGGGTGTCTGCCTTTCATCAGTAAGTATGGAGTAGGATGCTGGCTGGGTGCGATGCTTTGAATGCAGCTTAGGCAGGGTGATGACTTTCCTTAAAGAGACCAGCTGTGTATTGAGACTTTTTAGCAATGCTCAGGGGCAGACTGGGAACTTAAAGTGGCCCAGGAAAAAATATGAAAAGTGGCCACATTTTGTAATTGGGTCCAAATTGATGGAAGACAGGGCCAGCAATACCATATTGTGGCACATTATACCACCCCAACAGAGCCAAATACTACAGTCCATCACAAAATACATCCCCAAAAACTTCCACTGGCTTGCCGTGAGGAGGGCTCAAGCGGCCCCCTGGGCATTGGCCCACCGGGAAAATTCCCTGTAAGGTCTATGGCCAATCCGTCCCTGGCAGTGCTGCATGGTAAAGAGACTTATTGGCAATGCTCCATGGGAAAACAATATGCAAACAGTTACCTCCAAGAGAAAGAGACCATCTCACTGGCACCATCTTATGAAGTGGCTCCCCATGAGTCAAAGCCTTGGGACATGACCTCTTTGTATTTCTTCCATGGGGCATCACTACAAGTCTTCATACCATGGGGCACTGCTCAAAAGTCTCCATACACAGCTGGTTTCTTTAATAAGAGCCAGCCCTCTACTAGGCTGCATTCAAGGCATCAGACTAAGCCAACATCCTACTCCATACTGAAACAGCTGTCTACTGATATTTGGCTTCGCTGCCTTCCCTTGTCAAGTTCCAAGACTTGTTAAAACGTCAGACTTTGACCCATATGAGACACTTGCAGAAGGTGGCACCAGCGAGATGGTTCTCTTTCCTTGTGAGATACCTCTTTGGATATTTTGCCCAAGCTTGTTTAATCCCAAAAAGTTCAAAATGATGCACTGATTATATTTCCGTAATATACTCTTATATGGACTGGAGCCTTTTTATTCTGATATAGAACTCTAAATCATTTGCTTAGAACTAAAATGAACAGGGTATTCCATTAAAAAAAGAAGCTGGTCACCAAAGTTCACCTTGCCGATCCACTGCCATTCTGACGGTGCTGAGTACCTGCACCTTGACTGGCTGAGGCAGGTCGTTGTTGCAGCCAGTGATTTGCCAGTGTTGATACAGGAGCAGGAAGTAGAGGAAGCCTGCTGTATAGTATTATTATTGAGTTCAGTGTATAACCAGTTTGCGGTATTTGTAGTGCCCTGGAGCAAGGGTACTTTGGACTATGGACATTTGTGGATATTTGCCCCTATTGCTACTATACAAAGCCATCAACTCACTACTTTAGTGCACTTGAAAGGGTTAACTTGCACCATGATTTATGCTGTTGTTTACACATACTATTTTATATTGTTGTACTGCATTTTATATCAAGTTTGCACTGTTATTGCACTATATCTGCACTGCGGAAAGGATTAATGCACAGCTAGCTAATTGTGGTAGACTTTGGGACTTTCTATCTATGCACTGAGAAGTTAGAAACTACCTCAAACCCAGCCACTGCATATGCTTCTAAGTGCCCTTTAGAGGCAGCAACAGTTATTGTAAATAGTGTCGTGACGTAAGTAAGGCTCTATCAGGATTCTGTGTGATGTCTCTAATGAAACGGTCATTCCTCTTATTTTTTTTTTTTAGGAATTAACAGCAATGACAGCAACTTGTACCAAAGTTCAAAGAAGAACAAGTCGAAGTGTTGTCAGTGACAACGGGCAAACACATCATATGATTGCACTGCAAAGCAGCAAAGTGTTGCACAGACATGGAAGAAGAAGGTTGCATATAAACTACATATAAATGACTATATAATTCTTGGTGCCCTACTCTGTTCTAGGAGGCTATTCAGGGCCCCTCTTGTAATATTGCTGGATATCACAGGTACATTTTAATTGCATGCTGCCAGAGGATGAGTAGTAGTACACTGCAGGGCAAAGTACTGCTATTCATTTTCTAAGATCATTTAGTTTGTTAAAAATACAATATGTTTTTTTTTCATAAACTCTTTCTTAGTTTACAAATATTCTGATGAAAGGGAGAACTAAATGCCAATCTTCCTTTTTTCCCATACATAGCGGTTGCCTATTAAGACCTACAGAGCTAACGAGCTAACCAGGTGAGCCTGGTTAGGAGCCACCAGTAAATTGGGGATGTTGGGGGTTGTATTCCATAACGATGTTATCCTTTAACCCTTGTGTGTAGCACTATGCACAGTATTTTGTGTCATTTTAAAGAACGTAACAATGCAAATGTCTTTTATGACATAACCAAGAAGTCATTGGGCACATTGCAATAAAATGTCTTTTTGTAAAAGTACAATTATATTTTTATGGAAACGACAATGAATTATGATGTAAAATAAAACTTTTACATTCTAATGAGTAAAAAAAAATGACTATTCTGTATTATGTCTGGTGAGTAAATGTCCTGCCACGTGTTATTTGGGTTCATTTACTTGTGGCGTACTATTCGTGTAAAATTATCATCATTTACTTAACCCCTTTAAGAGAATCTGTCACCATTTTACACACACCACAACTAAGGTAAAAGCTAGATAGGTTCAACGACGAGTGTCTTAAAGAGTTCCTGTACTTTCACACAATTTTTTTTTAATAGAGAATGGTGTAAATAGCACATTTCTAAATCACTTCATTAAAAAAATACACCTACATCCACCTGAAAAAGCTGTAAAGTCATGGCCACTAGGGGGTTTCACTTTCTTCTAATTTGTAGTTCACTGTCTGTTGTCAGGCACGATCCATCCCTAGTGATCCCTGCCGCAGGCCACTCTATTCAACATTTTTTGGTCCTCTCCAGCTTTGACATCAAACAGGACTCAAGTGAGATATGTAATACGGGTTATTTTAGAGGTTTTTCCTTCCCAATGACCCAACTATCCTTATATTGAATGTTGTTCCGCCTACATTGAGGGTCACAGTGCCAGGCTGCTCCTTTACATACTAACTGTTGCAAAATGTCTGATTGCCTTATTCTGAAAAAGATCCTCTCCGCCTGCGACTTCTGATCTTATCACTGTACTTCAGGAGATTAGGACTTTGGAATATTCAGTCGCCTTACAACGGAATGTGGTCGATAAATTCATGAAGTGCTGGTTACCCTGGAACACTAGAGAACACCTGATTGCCTAATGAACACAGAGAGACTTTCTGTTTTGGTTCAAAAACCTTTATTGTTCGCTTTGTTATTTACATTATATTTAATAATTGTATACAAGACCTGATATCTTTGATTTCTTACAACATATATGTATTATTCATATTGTTTGACATGAAACGAAAATTAATAAAATTTAAATGGGAAAAAAAAAGATCCATCCCTAGTAACAGAGACTCAAAGACGGCAGAGAGGAAGTGGGGGCATGTCAGAGCTAGCTGAGACCCTGAGCCTGATAAAAGAACTGCTTCTGCACTGCTTTGGAAGATTGCAGGAGCATCCAGTCTTTCTGTATTTGTGATCTCCCCCTCCTTATCTGTTCTGTGAGCTCTGGAGTTGAATAGAAACATAGTGAGAAGTAAGGGAAAGGACTTCACAGCAGTACAATGCTGGCAGAATTCACAGTAGGGAGATGCCCCTGTTTGTGAGAGAAATGCATCTAGCCGTGCAGCTGAAGTGGGGAATAATTAGGCTGAAAAAGACATTAGGGAAGCCAAAAAAAACATTATTCCTTCCGAGTTATGATTGTACAAAGAAGCACAGCCATTATGCAAATGTTTTTTGAAAACTCAAGTACGTTTTAAAAATCTAATTTGTGATGGATGTTGGGTACTCCAGAGCAGTCACTCACTATTATTCTGCAGCACTTAGGAGTCCCCTGTATTATTTCAAAGAGGTTGAAGTCTGGGGTGTACAAATTACCCAAAGTAGTACAGTTCAATCTTCTATGATCAATGTCAGCCCTTCAGCTGAAGTCACCCATAACCTTTCTTAAAATGATGAGCTAGCTGCACGTACCAAATACTGGTCGGAAGTCGCATCATTTTCAGTGCTGGATTCAGGATTGAAGACATCAACTTGAGTGATGTGTGGAGCGGGCCAACAGGACTAGAACATAAATATTCTACAAGTGGGGCTGAGAAAGAATGGCAGAGTGAGCAGGGTTTGTATAAAGTAGTATATACAGAATATACAGAACAGCAGTATCGGGTACTATAGTGAAAAAGTGCTGGAACAGGATTATAGAAAGGATAAATTCAGAATCTGAGGCTTCTGACTGAACTTATCATGACTGTAGTGTAATGGGGTTAAACAGGCAGACCCTTTAATGATGTGCCAATTTTTTTCTCTGCATTTTGAAAGCCATAACTTTTTTATAAGCCATATGTGGGCTTTTTTTGCAGGACAATTTGTATTTTTAGTGTCTTCATCTTGATATTGTGTATATAATGTAATTTTTGTTTTTTGTTTTTTTTTCAATTTTTTTTGGAGTTTAAGGAAGGTGGGAGAAGAGAACAACAATTCTTCATTGTTTTTGTTTTTAGTTTCAAAATATATTTATTGAAATGATTGCAAAAGGTTACAAATCAGCAACAACAGGAAGAATGATATACAGTGTACATAAGTGTGATATCAAAATACTCGCAGTTTTGCAGTATATCAGAAAATATTCATTTGTAAGAACATCTATCAATTAAACTGAACAATTAAAGAACAGGTTGGACTGGTTGCAGTTTTCGGCATGCCTATATCATAATTATTCAAAAAATGAGGAACGTAGCCCTCAGGTATATCTTTCTGAAACACTTCAAACAGGCCTCTACCAATATTAGACCAGAACCTCCGCACTACTGGGCAAGTCCACCAAATATGGAGAGTCGTTCCTGTGTCCTGGCATTCTCTAAAGCAGAGAGGGGAAACATCTGGGTATATTTGATGCAGTCTAGATGGCACGAAGTAGACCCTGTGCAAAACCTTCAATGAAGTTTCCCTAAGTGTAACCTGCCAACTGCCCTTAACGATTGTCGTACAGCAATTGTACCATTGTTCAAGTGTAAGGGTTTCTCCCAGGTCCACCTCCCAGCTATGCATAAATGCCAGTTTAGTGTCCGGAAGTGGTGAGTTCAGAATAGAATAGATGAAGGAAAGGGCACTCTTCTCTAAAGCCCTATATTTGCAGAGTCTCTCGAATGCAGTGTATTCTATCACTCTAGATTCCCGAATCTGGGAGGTCAAAAAATGAAAAATTTGTGTGGTTCTAAAAAGTTCAGAAGACAGAGGGGAAAAAGCAGAAGTAAAGTATGCTCTGGACATGAGTTTAGATTGGATCAAAAAATCACCCACATATCGTAGTCTGGAATGTTTCCACCAGGTAAAAGCTGTTGGTGGTAAGCCTGGCGGGAATAGGGGGTTCCCAAACAGGGGCAGCATGAGGGTAATATGACTCTGTAGTTTGTATTTAAACCTTACTTTCCTCCAGAGTTGCAGCATGAGGTAAGGAATTTTTGCAGCTGGTTCTACAGACCGCATAGGGACATCCGGGGACCAAATCAATGCCAATGGGAAAGTTGGTTGCAACAAGTCTGACTCCAAAACTACCCATTGCGGTGCGGCAGAACCTGCGTGAAATGACACTAATTGCGTCATTCTGGCAGCTAGGTAATATTTATATAGGTGGGGAACAGACAATCCAACCACCCGTTTGTGAAGATGCATGGTGTTCCTGGCTATACAAGGTTTTTTATATGCCCAAATAAAACAAAATATTTCCGTCTGTAAGGACTTGAGGGCCGTACCAGATAACGGGATGGGAAGGGATCGAAAAAGATATAATATCCGAGGTAGTGTAACCATTTTGACAGTATGTATTCTGCCAACCCAAGAAAGATTTGGGGAGTTCCAGGTGATCAATTCTTGAAGGAGTCTTGGGATAAGGCGAGACTAGTTCCACTTGAATGTGGTGTCCAAAGTTTTTGGCAGATTAATTCCCAAGTAGGGTAGATAATCATCTCTAGTTTTAAAGCCGAAATTTAGTGATATTAAGTCTCGGGTGTTTGGTTGTAGGTTACAGTGCACTATCTCTGATTTTATGGTATTGATCCGGAGGCTCGAATAGTGACCGAATGTGTCCAAACATTTCAACAACTTAGGTAATGTCGTTAAAGGCCGTGTAATGGTAAGAAGCATGTCGTCTGCAAAGAGACTAACTTTATATTCGCGAGGCCCGATTTTTACTCTCGCTATGTATGGGTCATTACGGATCATTATAGCCAATGGTTCATTAGCTAAAGCGAAAAGAGCTTGGGAGAGGGGACAGCCCTGTCGAGTCCCCCTGCAAATAGTTATGGGCAAGGGTTCAGTAGTCGGTAATTTAAGGTAAGCTGCAGGGGACGTATAGAGTGTCTGTAGAGAACGCAAAAAGGGGCCAGATATACCCATTATTGACAGCACCTGATATAGATAGTTCCAAGAAAGGCTATCGAAGGCTTTTTCAATATCTAAAGCTAAAAGGGAAAGGGGTTTAGAATTCGTATTTGCCCATTGGATGATGTTACATACTTTTCTTACATTATCAGGTGCTTGTCTTCCAGGGATAAAGCCCACCTGGTCATAATGTATGAGACTGGGTAGGTAGCTGTTAAGACGAGTAGCCAAAATGGTGGTAAAGATCTTCAAATCGACATTAAGCAGGGAAATAGGTCGCAGGGAGAAGGGGTCCTTATCAGGTTTGGGTATAACTGTGATTAGCGCATTAAGCATATCCGGAGGCAACAGACCTCCACGGAGTATAAAGTTACATAAGGTCTTGAGATGGGGCATTAGGACATCTTTGAATTTTTTAAAGTAGATCGCCGAGAACCCGTCGGGGCCTGGGGATTTACCCAATTTAAGAGAATTTATGGCCAAATCAATTTCCTCCTCAGTAACATCACAGTTAATGGATTCCCTAGCGGATGCGGATAATGTTGGGATTTGTAGCGTAGCTAGAAAAGAAGCAATTTCTCCTGTGGGGGGGTCGGATGGTGGAGAATTTAATTTTTGGTAAAAGGTATGGAATTGCTGATAAATGGTATTCGGGTTAGAGGTGGTTTGTCCTGTCGTATCTTTAATTTGGTATATTGCGTTTAAACGTTGCCAAGCCCTTAACTTTGCCGCTAGAAATCTATCCGGCTTGTTAGCTAGTCTGTAAAATCTCGCCTGAGTCCATCTCAAGGCTTTTTCTGTATGATGTAACAGAGTGGCACCTAATTGAAGTTTAACATCCTTAATAGCGTTAATAAGGAAAAGGGAAGGCCGTCTCTGATTAGCCAACTCTAAACAAGAAAGCTTGGTTTCCAAATCAGACTGAACCTTAGAACGCTCCTTTTTTAACTTAGATGCCTCAGCTATATGGATCCCCCTTATTACAGGTTTATGAGCAGCCCAGTTAATTGCAGGTGTTGTATCAGAGGGTTTATTAAAGGTAAAAAAATCCTTGAGAGCAGTTGTTACGCTTTCAACTATAGAAGGGTCAGTAAGAAGAGACTCATTAAGTCTCCAGGTAAAAGGGCACCGTGAGGGAGAGTCCAGGTCTAGATCTATCAGGACCATGTCATGATCTGACCATGTGCAGGGAATATGTCTGGCATACAAAAGACAGGAAAGCAGATGTCTGGAGGCCAATATCCAGTCAATTCTCGTGTAATGTTGGTGAACAGGGGAGAAATAAGTGTATCCACGTTGAGACCCATTGTACTCTCTCCAACAGTCAGCTATGTCCAGTTCCAGCATCACCTGCCTCACCCAGCTTTTGGATTTAGAGGATAATTTATCGGCTACAGGTGAAGACCTGTCTAAATGTGCATTAAACGTCATGTTAAAGTCATGTAATGGAGGAAGGAGAGTATCTGTCAAGCATTTTACCCAGGGAACGAAGAAACGAGGCAGGCTGACTATTGGGAGCATAGGAATTGACTAGGCATACAGGTGTATTGCATAGGGAACCTGTGACAATTATGTATCTACCCTCTGGGTCAACAACCGTGGTCTCAATCTGGAAGGGTAAAGAATTTTTTTATAAATATAGCTACCCCTCTACATTTAGTGGGATATGGAGCCTGAAGTAACATGGTATATCGGCTATGGAAATATTTGGGATAAGAGGTAGGAGTAAAATGCGACTCTTGAATACAAATAATGTCAGGCCGTGGTTTATCGTATTGGAGGAAAGCTTTGCGTCTCTTCTGTGGCGAATTGAACCCCCTAACATTATGCGTAATGATCCTACACATGGTTAAGGATGTAGAATATGCTAAATCCCTGTAATAGGACCTCATGTCCAGAGCATAGAAAGTGACTAGTGAAGGTGAAACAGGGTAGGGTAGAGACCGGGAAAGCCCACAAATGAGTTTGCATGCCAGGCAGAAAAAAAAATAGAGAATAGGGAATACCATAGAACAACAAAAGTAACAACAGTCAGGTA
This sequence comes from Rhinella marina, assembly GCA_900303285.1. Taxonomy (NCBI): domain Eukaryota; kingdom Metazoa; phylum Chordata; class Amphibia; order Anura; family Bufonidae; genus Rhinella; species Rhinella marina. The sequence goes on along the minus strand of ONZH01023801.1, from coordinate 268,669 downwards.
CCACGTGCCGAACCAAACACGTCAGCATCGTGTTCTGAAACGCACTCGGCGTAGGGGGAACATGGGGCATAAGTTCCGCAGCAACCAATTAGAACATTATATGTTGAAATGCTGTGGTAAGGTCATACAAGGCAGTGTGAAGGAAAGCAGTGGGAGGAGAAAAAAAAAAAAAAGGGGGGGAGGGGAGGAGGGAAAAAGACGGGGAGGAAAAGAGACTGGGAAAGTATGGTAAGATGAAAAGGGTTTCCGTCCAGTGCTAGGGCGGAGGCGATCCACGCTGCCATCCAACTACAAGAGTGCATAGTTGTACCCACCAGGGCCAGACCAGCTAAACCCTGGAGGACAACCGTGTTGCTTAATGCCACCATGGATGTCTCAGCCCCGTACGGGCAAGAAGGCCTGTAAGCTCAACATGCTGACATATAATATCTACATATTAGCTGAGTGACATGTATAAAGGAATCAAACCTTCAAATAGAGCAAAAGTAAATAAATCATACAGAACATAGTAGTATACAGTACGTGGTGTGTACCCGCACCCCGGGTATCAACACCGGACCAGGCGCGTAATAAACCTCGATCTCGGTCGTCACCCATGGTAAGGGAAAGCACCAATACAATCGTATCGGGATGAAACAAGTTTTAGCTAAGACTATAGCGCAAAAGATAGTTCAATAGCGAAGAACACTTGCAGGCCCGTGCGGCCTCTCACCCCCAATCACCACGGCAAACCGAACCATGATAGCGTCTCAAGTGGCGTGTCTCTGATTTCCGCGGTGGGGGGAATGTCTGCTCTATCAGCGATAAGAAAACAAGTTAGTCATAACAAAAAGCAGAAGAAAAACTCCAACAGTCTAGTAACCAGAATACAGATTCCTGCCAAAGATTTAACAGGTGTTGTCAACCTCCCGCAAGGTCAAGTAAGAGACCAGCTTCGCATCCCATCTTTCTGCAGGAAGCCAGGTTCAAGACAAATCCCGGGAATATCCAGGGAGAGCTGGTAAGGCGAGAGGAGGGGCTCGACGGGTATGCCAGGATCGCTCCGGTCGTCTTGGTAAAGGAGCTGAGGAAGGAGGCCGATCATATGGGATGCCTTCTTGTTGCAGGATTTCCAAACCCTCTGAGAGATCTTTAATAGTGTACTCTCGAGAGCCGATTTTGCAGGCGATGTGGAAAGGGAAGCCCCAACGATAACGTATTTGGGCCCTCTGAAGGGCAAGTGTCACTGGTCTCATCGATCTTCGCTAAATCCGCATACAATTGTACCGAGGTGTCAACCCCCGGAAGGGCTTGTAAGTTGCGAGCAGCAGCCAAAAGGGCTTGTAAGTTGCGAGCAGCAGCCAAAAGTTGGTCACGCATTTCAGGGTAATGGAGTTTCAGGATAATATCACGTGGCACATTGGGATTCCTAGGCCTCCCCAAAGCCCTATGAACCCGGTCCATCTGGAACATATTAGAGTCCACTTGGGGTAGCAGAGCTTGGAACAAGTTAAGGACCGTAGGTTGTAGTGCTGTAATAGTCTCCGGCATACCTCGTATTCTAAGGTTAGCTCTATGGTTACGGTTTTCCAAATCTTCCAGTTTATATTCTAAGGCTTCCAGCCTCTGAGCATGGCCGTCCAGGCGTGTATTGTCCACTTCCATTGCGTCCGCCACATTATCCATCCTCTCTTCCAGGTCAGAAACTCTAGTATCCAAGTCCTGTATCTGCTTGGTGAAATCTGTCACAGCCTTAGACAGTTCCGTGGTGAAGAGGGACTTTATGTTGTTGTAAAGCTCGGTCGGGTCAAAGACCGGAGCAGGTGGGTCAACAGCTGGTTCAGATTCAGATGGTAGTAACGAACTAGTGCTGTCAGTTGGAGAGTCTGGACGCTCCATGTTAGAGGGTTGTGGAGTACGGAAAAGCTCTGGTAATGTTTGGCAGGATAAGGAGAGACCCTGCGTTTTTTTCTTTTGCGACCTTGCAGGCATGCCGTTATTGGACGGTTGGTAGAGCAGTATAATCAAATCATAAGGTAATTATAGGACTGGTGAAAGGTAAGGAAAGACACAAGGGAAAGCACTGCCTTAAAAATAGAAAACAGAGTAAGAAAAAATCACATTGTGCCACGGAGAAATGCAGAACACTTCAGGGATGAGTCATCACCACAACGAGAAGTGGTAAGGTGTAGGAACAGTTCCGCTTAAGTACATAAATCACGATATTTCCGCAGTATAGAGGAGAAGCGTGTCTTCAAATATATAGTCACTGCGGTAATGCAAATAAGCCCCTGTGAGTTGTCAAAAATATCTTGATGCTCAAGTCCTCAAAATAGCGTATATATAAAAAGGGCCTATTGCGGGGCTGTATTCATATAAAGATGTAAAGAAAATGGAGGCAGTGCAACTCCTTTCACTTTAAAGGCAGATATCTGCAGGGGTAGTGTAGGGAAGTTGAGGCCCAAAGGCAAAGTGGCCCTGCAAGCACGGGGTTTACCCCACCACTCACCCCAGTTTGCAAACCAGCTGCAGTTCAGATCTCTTCACGAGGGGGGTCCTGTTGCCGATGTCACCAGCCACTGATGTTAGGCTGCAAGATGGCGGCCGGAGTCGAAGATGGGAGAACCACCCATACAGGTAAGACAAATGAGGGCCCGTATGGTGCTGACCCAGTGCCCCAGGTGCTTCCGATAGCTGGAAGAGTCTGGAGGGCCGCCGCCGTGAATAGCGCTGCCTTGCGGTCCTCCGCGCTTCACCGCTACTTCCGGTCGGCCGGAGCGGCTAGGAAAGTTCGAGGCTCCGGCCCTGTAGTAGCCCGCAAGCTTCCGGGTCGGCCTAGAGCCGAAATTCGCCCCTCTAAAGACTCCTTGTCGTCCGGGGAGTCACTATATGCCCCAGGGACGCCTGGATGGCTCGTGCAGGCTGTGGATGGCAGCTGATGCACCTCTTCTGGCAGTGGAGCCCAGGTACGTGCGTCCTGACTATATCTTTAAAGGGTTACATGTTTTCCCCATATTCCATTGTTTTTACGGCATTCACTGTTCAGTATAAATGACGTGAACTTTGTACTGTGGATTGTTACGATTACAAATAATAACAAATTTATACAGTGCATTCGGAAAGTCTTCAAACCCTTTCACTTTTTTAACATTTTGTTATGTTTCGGCCTTGTGCTCAAATAAAAAGAAAGTTCACATTTTTTCAATTCATTCTGCACTCAGTACCTCATCATGAGAAAGTGAAATCTTTGCAAATTTATTGAAAAGGAAAAACTAAAATCTTGCATTGACTTAAAGAGTTTGTGTCATCATGGGCAATGGGGGCATATCGCTAGGATATGCCACCATTGTCTTATAGGTGCGGGACCCACCGCTGGGACCCGCACCTATATCCAGAACGGAGCCCCGAAAGTGAAGGCGGGCACGCTGTGCAGAGGCAGCCGTTCTCTATTCATTTTCTATGGGGCTGGTGAAATAGCCGAGCACTGGCTCGGCTACTTCTGTCGTCCCCATAGAAATAAATCAGAGCGGGAGCCGCGCATGCGCGGTAAGCTCCCATTCACTTCTATGGGGAGCCGGCTTGGTGGTGGCCGGACGAGAGTCCTCCAGCCACCACCTTGCAGAGCTCCGTTCTTGATATAGGTGCAGGTCCCAGCGGTGGGACCCGCACCGAAAATGGGGGCATATCCAAGCTGTGATGAGACAACCCCTTTAAGTATTCAGATCCTTTACTCAGCGCTTAGTTGAAGCACCTTTGGTAGTGATTACAGCCTCGTGTCTTCTTGGGTATGATGCCACAAGGTTTGCACACCTGAATTTGGGGATTTTCTGCCATTCTTCTCTGCAGATCCTCTCAATCTCTGTCAGGTTAGATGGGGGCCATCCGTGGACAGCCATTTTCAGGTGTCTCCAGAGATATTCAATTGGGTTCAAGCCGGGGCTCTGGCTGGGCCACTCAAGGACATTCAGAGAGTTGTCCTTAAATCACTTCTGTGTTGTCTTGGCTGTGTGCTTAGGATCATTGTCTTGTTGGAATGTGAACCTTCGGCCCAGTCTGATGTCCAGAGCACTCTCGATCATTAAAAATATCTCTATATTTTGCTTCATTCAGCTTTCCCTATTGGCATCTAAGAGATGAACTTGGGGTTATTTCTGATCCCTGCCAATGCAGAGGGAGTACAAGGTGCCACTGGGTTGTTATGGCAGATGGAGGACTAACAATGGTCCCCAGGTCTGCCATGTATTGAAGCTTATTAAAGGCGTTATCCTGGAAATACTATAGATGACATCCTCAGGAAAACCCACCAATCAGCTGTTAGGAAAGGCCAGGCGCTCCGTGAGCACCGTTGCCTCTTCCTAGGCCATGTGACGTCACTGTACATTTGTCACATGGCCTAGTTGCAGCTCAGCCCCATTAAAGTACTGCCCAGGGTTGCCAACCGTCCGTAAATTTACGGACAGTCCGCAAAAACCTAGTGCTTTTTTCTGCCGTCCGTAGCGTCCGGCAGAAAAAAGCACTGTCCGTAAATTTGTGCCCCAAACTCTGTAGTCTGCACTGCGCAGTTGTGCGCAGGGCAGGGAGATGAGAACCGATGTTCAAGTGTGGAGCATGATGGAGCGGCAGCCAGGAGGAGGAGTCCCACTGATCAGGTTCGCAGGCGAGGTGAGGCAGCCGCAAAGACTATTGAGGAGCCGGCGGCCGCAGCACGTCCCTGTTTCCTCCTGACAGCTCCCTCACAGAGTGCAGCCAGCGCTCTTTTACATATCCATAGAGCGGCTTTTGTACAGCGCACAGGCAGTGAATGATAACCCCTGACCCCACATGAACTTCCTGTCGGGTCACAGGCTATAATTCACTACCTATGCCTGCAAAGAGTGAAGATCGTGGAAGCGCTTAAAAACCGCCCTGTCAGCAGGGAAAACCAGGAGATCATCTTCTCCACCTCACCCTGCTCCACGTTAACCCCCAGGATGCCTGTAAGTGACTTTATGTGTGTATATGTATTGTATAAAATGTATACAGTATATATGTGTATGTACTGTAAGTACTTGTATATATACTGTATACAGTAAATATGTGTTTATGTACTGTATATATGTGTATAGTGTATATTTGTGTATACACTGTATAGATTATATGTGTACATATGTACTGTATGTGCATGTGTATATAGTGTATACAGTATATATACTGTATGTGCATATGTACTGTATATACTTGTGTGTATACTGTATACAATATATATTTGTGTATATACTGTATACAGTGTAGGTGCAGGTGGCCTAAAACTTACAACATAAACTGGTCCTGCAGATTGACAAACTGCAGTGCAAGTCAGTTTATTATGTGGGTATGCTCCACATTGTGAGGATAAAATTTCCAAAAACTCAACCACCCTGTAAATTTAAAATGCTGCAAATTTGCTGCACACAAATTCATAGCATTTATCTCACACGTGAACGTACTCTAACAGAAGCAAACTTACTACATAGATGTGTGTGGTAAGGTGTAGGGCCAGGTACTCAGACAAGTATTAAAAAAAATATACCGTATACAGTGTATATATATATATATATATATATATATATATATATCATATTTTTTTAAATACTTGTCTGAGTACCTGGCCCTACACCTTACCACACACATCTATGTAGTAAGTTTGCTTCTATTAGAGTTCACGTTCACGTGTGAGATAAATGCTATGAATTTGTGTGCAGCAAATTTGCAGCATTTTAAATTTACAGGGTGGTTGAGTTTTTGGAAATTTTATCCTCACAATGTGGAGCATACCAGGGTTGCCAACCGTCCGTAAATTTACGGACAGTCCGCAAAAAATCGTTGTTTTTCTCTGCCGTCCGTAGCGTCCGGCAGAAAAAAACAGCGTCCTTGGATTTTAGTGGTAAAAACCCGAAGTCTGTACTGCGTACGCAATTACGCATACAGACTTAGGGCATACAGTAGTTAAAAGTTCCGGCAGCTCTCCCTGGCCGCGATGGCGCTCTGGGAGGGCGGGCCGGCGATGTGCTGTAAGCACGCAAGCATTCATTCATTCATGTAATAATTACCTGGAGGTGGAGTCGTGGAGAAAGGGGCCGGACCGGGCGGGCTGTCAGCGCCACTGCTGTGGCGTGCGGAGTCTCGGAGAGAGTAGTGGAATGCCAAGCCAAGGCAAGGCAAGTGGTGGGCGGGGGGTGGGGTGAGGGGTTGCCTGTTAGGGGGGGATCCGATGAATGGATAAGCAGCTAAGTCCCCCTGAGCCTGAGCCAGCCAGCCCAGCCACAGACAACACAAGGCCAAGAGGGGGGGAGGAGGGGGGAGGAGTGGGGCACAGTGGGCTGCTGTGAGGTCTGATGGGGGCACAGTGGGCTGCTGTGAGGTCTGATGGGGGCACAGTGGGCTGCTGTGAGGTCTGATGGGGGCACAGTGGGCTGCTGTGAGGTCTGATGGAGGCACAGTGGGCTGCTGTGAGGTCTGATGGGGGCACAGTGGGCTGCTGTGAGGTCTGATGGGGGCACAGTGGGCTGCTCTGAGGTCTGATGGGGGCACAGTGGGCTGCTGTGAGGTCTGATGGGGGCACAGTGGGCTGCTGTGAGGTCTGATGGGGGCACAATGGGCTGATCTGAGGTCTGATGGGGGCACACTGGGCTGATCTGAGGTCTGATGGGGGCACACTGGGCTGATCTGAGGTCTGATGGGGGCACACTGGGCTGATCTGAGGTCTGATGAGGGCACACTGGGCTGCTCTGAGGTCTGATGGGGGCACAGTGGGCTGCTCTGAGGTCTGATGGGGGCACAGTGGGCTGATCTGAGGACCATTACAGCAGGTCCTTATTATTTCTGGGAGCACTACTGGAGGCGCTATGGGAAAAATGATTTCTATTATGGGGAATTATTACTACTACCAGGGGTACTATTGGGGGTGTTACTATTATTAGTACAATATCGAGGGCACTACTGCTAAAATTATCACTATTGGGGCACTATTACTAATGAGGGCACTCTGGGAGAGAATTATTAGTATCAGTGGGACTTTGGGGAGCACTGTAACTATATGGGATCCTACCTATATGGCACTGTTATATCTACAGTATAGTGTTTGGGGACATTGGGGAGAACAGTGGGCACAGTATTTTGGGCAGCAGCAGGATAACAGAAAAGTGGTTAATCTATGATGTCTTTGTGGCAAACTCTGCAGAGAGAAGATGGGGCTGAAAGAAGTGTCATGGCGGTGTGGGCCAAATAGAGAAGATGAGAAAAGAGAAGATCTACATCATGGAGACGTCACTGGACTTAAGAGGTATGTGGTGATGTATTATCTTGTATGTTTGGTAATGGTGAATATCATGTCCATCAAATATGTGTTGCCTATTTCTTCAGCAAGGACTTGCTGGTATATGGTATGTTACTGCTGCAGCCAATCACCAATCAGTGAGCTAATGCTGAGAACTGGCTGCAGTGGACACATGCCATACACCTGCACATCAGCGTGCAGAACACCAACATTGTGACACTTGTCCGTTACGTCCCTGTCAGTCTTTGTTTACATGGCAGCAGCAATGATGCCAGATAGTCCAGCGTGTCACAGGCATCATCACTGCAGGCATATAAACAAAGCACTCAATAGCAGAGATGTAACAGCTGAAAACTGTTGATTTCTTTTCCATATGCCATATTTTATTTTTAACTACTGAACAATCCTCTTTATTCTGGGGGCATGGAAGGGGGGCGTGTCCTCTAAAAAGGGGGTGTGGCGTATGTCCGTAAAAATTTTCGGCCGTCCGTAAATTTTGGTTCAGTTGTCCAGAAAAATTTGAAAGGAAGGTTGGCAACCCTGGTACTGCCGCTATACTATGTACGGCACTGTGCTTGGTGACCTATTGGGAGCCTGCATCCCTCACTAGAGTTGTGGTGAGCGCGGCGGCTCCCTGGAACAGCTGATCAGTGGGGGTGCAAGGACTCGGATCCCTGCTGATGTGATAATGATTGATGACCTATCCTGAGAATAGGTCATCACTATCATTTCCTGGATAACCCCTTGTGTTAAGTGTAAAAAAAAAAATGGAGTGTGTAGGGGTGATGTGTAGTTTAAGATTTCACACCACAGATTTTAAAGAGAAGCAAAAAAAAAGATCTGAAAAGTGTGGTCTTTGCTTCCCCCCAAAAGCAGTCCTTAAACAAAGGTCTGCCAGGTCCCAAAGACATTGGGGCAAATATGCTAATTTCACCTAGACCATGTCATAAAATGTGCAAAAATTTATTGCATTTCTGGAACATATGGGGAGATTTATCAAACTGGTGTAAAGTAGAACTGGCTTAGTTGCCCATAACAACCAATTAGATTCCAGCTTTCATTTTCCAAAGGAGCTCTGAAAAATGGAAGGTGGAATCTGATTGGTTGCTATGGGCAACTAAGGCATAATGTTCAGTTTATGAAGTAAATACACCAAAAAGAATAATGCACAATGTCTCGCTCAATGATGGGGTGTGACTTAATGCGGGAAAGAGTCTGACCTAGCAGAAAGGGGGTGTGGCTTAATATGTAAAAATGTGCAACAAAATTGCATCATAATTTAAGCGCAAAATAAGCTGACCAATGTGTCTAGCCATCAACCAAATTTGTCATCCAGCACCAGCCACTGTGATTAGTCTATCAGATCATTAGACTGACTGTTTGAGTTAAGCTCTCTCCATTTTAGTCAGGATTAGTAAATCTGCTCAAATATATCCAGATCCCTCCAAAGAACATCTTAATTTGTTTATTTGAAGCAATATTTATCCAACTAAACAGCTTGTTAAAGTTTACATGAAATGTACACTGACAGCCAGATGGCAGGTGTTTGCTTTATTTCAGTATTAGGCAGGTAAAATATCCAATAGAGAATTCATTTTCCAGGCGGATTAATCTCTACAAATAGTTTGTAGTCTTGTAACTGAGGAAAAAATGAAGGAATCTAACTTGTCTACTCTCTTTACACTACTTGCAATCCGGAGGTGCTGTGAGTTCCCACTGTAAATGAAGACACCAGGACAATCTTACAGTCTCTGATGCACTTCCGACCTGCATCTCATGGAGGCGCTTGAGTCACCGTTTTTGCATCATAATGCCGTGGTATGGTAACTACTTAGCCAGGCCTATGATAAGACGTTACTGGAATAGAGATGGAACTACCTCATTCCGATGAATGCAGATACAATGATTTACTATGGTAATGTCCTAACTTTTCTGCTGCTTTTGGAAGGCACGAAAGCTCTCCAAGAAGTGTCCGTTAAACTGGCTTCTTATGTCATCAGGAACACAGTCAGAACATTTGTAGTTTTCTCTCACCCATTTGCCTCCATCACTGTCCTCAATACAGATGGTAGCAACTCCTATATGAAAAAGAGAATAATTAATCCAATGACTTGTATGTATATAGCCCACTCCCATCTCACCATCACACCAAACGGCCTGAGTTTACCACTGTTCTAACTTCTACTCTATTGTAGCATGTAAGGCCAGGTTCACATCACCGTTTGATTTTCCATTATGCTGATCCATCAGAAGAACAGAAAACAACAACTACAAAAAAAAGATCCTGTATTTTAAGCATCCATTATGCTCAGTTTTAAAACAGTTTTAGCCATTTTCTTCCGGGATACGTTATTTTACACAGAAAAAATACTTTGTGTAGGACTTTTTTCCCATCTAAAATAACAGCTCACAGATTGAAATGTCTAAAATGGATGCAACATGTGAATAACTGAGCATAACGAATGCTTAAAATAAAGGATTTTTTTAAAATTTCCGTCCTGACGGATCAGAAGAAATGAAAACCAAACTGTGATGTGACCCTAACCTAATATATACAAAATATGGCATAAATTGTGCAGAAGTTAGTTGTTTCATGCGTCTATTTAGAGACTGTGACTTCATGTTTAGCAATAATCTATTGTAATCCAATATATGTTGTATTTTAACACTGGGTGCATTAAACTAGATTAACACATAGTCACTCAGATCCAGTCATATTTTTGTGTTCTTTTTTTATTAGCTAGTGGGTATATGGTTGACTCTGCTCATGACAAGTTTCCACATTAGCTGGTGAGCGTCTCCATACATGGATTTACAATTCTTCTACACAAGCTCCCAACAAAATCCCCAACACACTTTACCCCCTTTCACATTTTTGGTTCTTACCTGCGACAATCCCACCTTGATCTTCCACCAGTTTAATAGCAGCTCTCATAGTTCCTCCTGTCTCAATCCACTGATCCACTAATAAGATGCGCACACCTAGAAACACACATCATGGACATGAAATCTCTTTTTCAAACCTTCACACCCAAGAAAAGTATTTAGGATTATCTGTAGCCATTCAGCATTGCATTCGTCTATGGCTCCTTTAGAGTAAAATCATACTGGACAAAAAGGCTTCTGTGATGCCCAAAATGTAGGAATTAAAGGGTCATCTGGTGTAGAAAACCCACTTTCAAATACAGTATCCTAGTAGGGAATTTAAGTTAAACGGATTGTATAGTGGGCAAATCCTCAGGATAGGTCTTCAATATCAGATTGGCGGGAGTCTGACACCCCACAGGTCAGTTGTTTGAAGAGGTAGCAGCGCTTCCTCTTCATAATTACCTGTGCTTGTAGTTACAGTGCACGGCCACAAGCAAGACAACACGCAGGTAATTAGGGAGAGGTAGTGCTCGCACGAGAGCAGCAGCCTCTTCAAACAGTTGATCTGTGGGTGCTGGGTGTCGGACCCCCACCAATCTGATACTGATGATCTATCCTGAGGAAAGAATAGATGTAGAATTGCTCCCTGTGTAATATACATTTATAATGTACTTCATACTCTAAAGCAGGGATGGGCAACCTGCGGCCCTCTAGCTGTTGCAAAACTACAACTCCTAGCATGCTTGGACAGCCTTCAGCTATCAGGGCATGTTGGGAGTCGTAGTTTTGCAACAGCTGGAAGGCTGCAGGTTGGGCATCCCTGCTCTAAAGTCTAGTGATCACAAAGCAACCTTAGAAACACAAACCACCACATGTAGCTGTGTTTCTTTTTTAAATGAGAACTGGTAATTGCATGGGGTAATATCATCTCTGCAAAATGACCTGATGTTCTGAGTGTGGGCAGTTACTGCAGTTAGATAGCAATATTCAGTATGTCCTGCTACCTCTAGACTCTTACCTGGCTTAATGGCATCAGTCCGGATCTCCATGTTTTTTTCCTTTCCAGAGTAGTCAACATATGTCTGGCTATTTGTCTTGACACATAGGTGGCCAGCTTTCCTGATGGCTAAAAAACCTTTCCCCAAATGTGAGGCGATAGCAGCTCCTGTGTGGGAAGAATAATGGGTGCATCTGTAAAAACCAGTAACCTTGGAGAATATAACACATAATACACAATAATCTCTACTCAAGCTCTCTGTTATTTTCAGGGGGCAAATGCAGGATTTTTAAAGGAGCTGTCCAAGCATGCTGATACTCATGATGTAGACAGCCCCCTTTTGTTAGAATCATTAAGCTATACGCAGTATTTCTGGTGTTCTAGGATAATAAAGGGGTTAATGGTAATATCCACTATCCACGCTGGTCTAGGAGGGTTATATGTTATATCTAATACCCCTGGAGGCCAGGTATGGTTATTGAGTTGCCACCCAGCCAGTATCTCACTGGCCAGGCCCCTGCCGATGACAGTAGTTTTTTATATACCTGCAATAATAATTGCTGGTATTTTCCTATATGGACTGTTACTAATGAGCGCTTCCATTATAGAGTGCTCATTAGTACAGCCTCCCCCCCCCCCCCCCACTTGTGTTAAGAAGAACAAGAAGAAAAAAAAAGAAGAACTCACCTCCTCCTTTTGCTCACGCCGCGGTGAACACTCGCTGCTGACTGGATGTGTAGGACAGGACTTGCGAAACGTCATCACGCTAGAGAGCAGGTCCTGAGCTTCCAGTGGGCAGCAAGTGTTCACCTTGGGCCGATCAAATGGAGGAGGTGAGTTTTTTTTGTTTTTTTTGCACAGAGAATAGAAATAGGCATTACCATTACTGGGGTGCACTACTGGGGGCATTACAGTTACTGGGGGGGCACTAATGAGGCATTACTATTACTGGGAGGCACTAGTAGTGCATTAATATTACTTGAGGCTTTAATGGGGCCACTATTAATTCTGGGGGGGTTGCTAATGGGGACATTATTATTTCTGGGGGGCAATAATGGGGGCATTGTTTTATCTCAGTGATACAAATCCATTTCATACAGCAGTGTGGAACCAATCTGTGTGTCACAGTTCAGCTGTTCCCTCACCACAAACCACAATCCGTATTTTCTGTCCAGGTGACCCATACTGTACGTCACGTAATCAAATACGGTCTTTTGCTTTCACTAATACAGCTACATTACACAAATCTCTGTGCGACATTTGTCTGGGTTGCAGTCAAAATAGCCACAGTCAGCAGGGGCTGAGTTTGCTCTCTGATAGTTTCTGCACGTCACGTTAAAAAAAAAAAAAAAAAAAAAATATATATATATATATATATATATATATATATATATATATATATAAAAATATAAAAAAAATTGTTTTTTTGTTGTTTTATCTCAGTGATACAAATCCATTTCACACAGCTGTGTGTAACCATTCTGTGTGTCACAGTTCAGCTGTTCAGTCACCACAATCCGTATTTTCTGTCCAGGTGACCCATTCTGTACGTCACGTCAGTAAAAAAGGTCTTTTGCTCTCACTTATACAGCTAGATTACAAAAATCTCTGTGCGACATTTGTCTGGGTTGCAATTAAGCAGACCAAGTCTGCCTAATCTAATAGTTTCAGTGTAATTGCTCCATACTGCACGGTACGTAATAACATATGTAATTTTGCTCTAACTTATCCACCTATATATTTTCTTGTTCAGATTGAACAAGTTTGTGGGTTTCAGTACAGCAGGCCCATTTATTTATTTATTTTTTTTAATTTAGCTCTAACTTATCCACATATATACAAAGCACAATCTGTATTTTCTGTCCAGGTGACCCATTCTGTACGTCACGTCAGTAAAAAAGGTCTTTTGCTCTCACTGAGACAGCTACATTACAAAAATCTCTGTGCGACATTTGTCTGGGTTGCAGTCAAAATAGCCACAGTCAGCAGGGGCTGAGTTTGCTCTCTGATAGTTTCTGCACGTCACGTTAAAAAAAAAATATATATAAAAAAAATATTAAAAAAATATATATATATAAAAAAATATTTTTTTTGTTGTTTTATCTCAGTGATACAAATCCATTTCATACAGCTGTGTGGAACCATTCTGTGTGTCACAGTTCAGCTGTTTAGTCACCACAATCCGTATTTTCTGTCCAGGTGACACATTCTGTACGTCACGTCAGTAAAAAAGGTCTTTTGCTCTCACTTATACAGCTAGATTACAAATATCTCTGTGCGACATTTGTCTGGGTTGCAATTAAGCAGACCAAGTCTGCCTAATCTAATAGTTTCAGTGTAATTGCTCCATACTGCACGGTACGTAATAACATACGTAATTTTGCTCTAACTTATCCACCTATATATTTTCTTGTTCAGATTGAACAAGTTTGTGGGTTTCAGTACAGCAGGCCCATTTATTTTATTTTTTTATATAATACACTTATATACAGAAAATGTTGAACCCCAGAGCTAAGGGTCGAGGACGAGGGCGTGGGCATTCAATTACTGCAGGGGTCAGAGGCCGTGGTCCTGGGCAGGGTGAGACAGTACCTGCTGATGAGGGAGCAGGGGAACGCCGCAGAGCTACACTCCCTAGCTTCATGTCTCAACTTACAGGGACACGTGGCAGAGGACTGTTGAAACCACAACAGTGCAAACAGCTGATGTCGTGGATTGCGGACAATGCTTCAAGTAATTTGTCCACCAGTCAGTCTTCCACGCAGTCCACCCACGTTACCCAAGGGAGCACTCCTCTGGCTCCTCCACCTCAACCTCCTTCCCCCCAGTCTGCCCCCTCCCAGGAAAATTTGGAATGCGATCCAGCATACTCTGAGGAACTGTTTTCTGGACCTTTCCCAGAGCCACAAACCACTTCTCAGGTTGCTGCTGACCTCGTTCCCGATTCCCAAGTTTTCCAACTGTCGCAGTCTGTGGGTGATGATGATGGTGACAATGTTGACTTAGTGGAAGAAGTTTGTAAAGATGTGTCGGACGATGAGGAGACACGGTTGTCAGACAGTGGTGAAGTTGTTGTCAGGACAGGAAGTCCGAGGGGGGAGCAGACTGAGGAATCGGAGGATGACGAGGTGACTGACCCAAGCTGGGTTGATAAGCCGAGTGAAGACTTCCGGAGGTGCTTCTGAGGCGGAGGCGAGTGCTGCACCAGAACAGGTAGGAAGAGGCAGTGGTGTGGCCAGAGGGAGAAGCAGGGCCAGAGCTGGTGCATCAGCAGCAACTGTTTCACGTAGTGAAGCTCCCGTGACGAGGCCTGGAGAGCTTCGCAAGTCTGGAGATTCTTTAAAGAAAGTGAGGATGACCTACGGACTGTGGTGTGCAACCTGTGCCACACCAGGATCAGCAGGGGTGCCACCACTACTAGCCTAACCACCACCAGCATGCGCAGGCATATGAGTGCTAAACACCCCACTCAATGGAACCAAAGCCGTTCACCTCCTGCGGGTCACACCACTGCTCCTTCCCCTGTGTCACTCGCTGCCTCTGCTAGTCAACCCCCTGCCCAGGACCCCGGCACAAGTGCCTCCCGTCGGAAAACCACACCTTTGCCTCCACGATCCTCCACAGCGTCCACCAATGTGTCCCAGCGCAGCGTTCAGCTGTCTTTACAGCAGACACTGGAGCGCAAGAGGAAATACAGTTCCACCCACCCACATGCCCAAGCCCTCAACGTCCACATCTCCAAATTGCTGAGCCTGGAGATGCTTCCCTATAGGCTGGTAGAGACCGAGGCCTCTCGCAATCTCATGGGGGTGGCTGCCCCTCGGTATTCGGTCCCCAGCCGCCACTATTTTTCCCGATGTGCCGTCCCAGCCCTACACCAGCACGTGTCACAGAACATCATCCGTGCCCTGACCAACACTGTTTCTGAGAAGGTCCACCTAACCACAGACACGTGGACAAGTGCTGCCGGGCAGGGACACTATATCTCACTGACGGCACATTGGGTTAACTTGGTGGAGGCTGGGACCGAGACTGATCCTGGGGCTGCTCATGTACTGCCCACACCGAGGATTGCGGGGCCTACCTCGGTCACAGTCTCTCAGACATACTATGCCTCCTCCTCCGACCCCTCCTCCACCTCCTCCTCCGAATTACCATCCATGGGCACGGCGCCTTCAGTCGGTAGCTCTAGGCGCAGCAGCAGTGCCGTGGGTAAGCGCCAGCAGGCGGTGCTCAAACTGCTGAGCTTAGGTGACAAAAGGCACACCGCCCAAGAGCTGTTACAGGGCATCACGGCGCAGACCGATCTGTGGCTGGCACCCCTGAACCTCAAGCCAGGCATGGTTGTGTGTGACAACGGGCGCAACCTGGTGGCGGCTCTGCAACTCGGCAGACTGACACACGTGCCATGCCTGGCCCACATGTTCAATCTCATAGTTCAGCGGTTCCTCAAGACATACCCCAATCTGTCTGATTTGCTCACCAAGGTGCGCCGCATCTGTGCGCATTTCTGCAAGTCGACCTACAACTGCCCGCTCACCGACTGTTGTGCGACTTGCCCACAAGAAGGAATTCGACAGTAAACATGTTATCCAGAGTTTACCAGCAGCGCAGAGCGATTGTAGACTGCCAGATGTCAACTTCCACCAGAACTGGTAGTCAGGTCACTCAGATTCCTCAAGTCTACAATGAGGAGTGGACGTGGATGTCTGATATCTGCCAGGTGTTGAGCAACTTTGAGGAGTCAACACAGATGGTCAGTGGCGATGCCGCCATTATCAGCCTCACCATCCCGCTGCTTTGCCTGTTGAAAAACTCACTGCTCAGCATGAAGTCGGATGCTTTGCGCTTGTCACAAGAGACGGTGGGAGGAAGATACATCGCTTGATAGCCAGAGCACCCTCCGGTCTGTTTCTCAGCGCGTATCGGAGGAGGGGGATGAGGATGAGGAAGAAGAGGAGGAGAATGTCGGCGAGACAGAAGAGGGTACCAGTGCTCAGTCCTTCTTAACTCTTGAGCGTGTATGGGCTGAAGACGAGGACTTGGAGGAGGAGGAGGAAATGGAGAGTCAGGCCAGTGAGGAGAGGGAATTCTTGCGTGTTGGGACTCTGGCGCACATGGCAGACTTCATGGCAGACCGATCACTCTGCTCCATACAACTACTGGGTTTCAAAGCTGGACACGTGGCCTGAACTGGCGCTGTACGCCTTGGAGGTGCTGGCCTGCCCTGCCGCTAGCGTGCTGTCAGAGCGGGTATTCAGTGCAGCTGGTGGCGTCATCACCGATAAGCGTACACGCCTGTCAACTGACAGCGCAGACAAGCTGACGCTTATTAAAATGAACAAAGCCTGGATTTCACCGGAATTCAAATCTCCTCCGGGGGAAAGCCGCTAAAGATTTACATTACTTATGTATCCGATTCCTCTTCTCTACTCCTCCTACTCCTCCTTGTCATCTTTGCCTAATGCTGACCAAAAAAATGCAATTTTTTAGAGGTCCAACTGGCACTCTTTTACCACAATTTTTCAGGAGGGCCTACAGGCCCTCTCTTCAAACAATTTTTCCGGAGGTCCACCTACAGGCCCTCTCTCTAAATAATTTTCTGGAGGTCCACCTACAGGCCTTCTCTCTAAACAATTTTTCCGGAGGGCCCCCTACAGGTCCTCTCTCCAAACAATTTTTCCGGAGGTCCACCTACAGGCCCTCTCTCTAAACAATTTTTCCGGAGGTCCACCTACAGGCCCTCTCTGTAAACAATTTTTCCGGAGGTCCATCTACAGGCCTTCTCTCTAAACAATTTTTCCGGAGGTCCACCTACAGGCCCTCTCTGTAAACAATTTTTCCGGAGGTCCATCTACAGGCCTTCTCTCTAAACAATTTTTCCGGAGGTCCATCTACAGGCCCTCTCTCCAAACAATTTTTCCGGAGGGCCACCTACAGGCCCTCTCTCCAAACAATTTTTCCGGAAGTCCACCTACAGGCCCTCTCTCTAAACAATTTTTCCGGAGGGCCACCTACAGGCCCTCTCTCCAAACAATTTTTCCGCAGTGTCAACTACAGACAGTGTAAAACAATGTTTCAGGAGCGTTAAACAGACAGTCCAAAACAATTTTTCCGGAGGTGCAAGTACCGACATTAAAAAAAAAAAATTTTTTGGCTGAGGGTCGACTTTATGTACTACGAAAATAATTTTGGAGGCTCAACAAAAGCCATTTCACTGCATTCTCAGTCGGACAAAGTCATTGGTGGTGTAACTGCCATGCTGTGTCAGACTAAATTTTTGGGTGCTTCACCAGATACCGCATACTAACTCTATACTCACTCTGTTGTCACCACCGCCATACAGGGCCACGAAAAATATTTATGTGGTTCGCCTGCTCCCGCAGTGTCACTCGCTCACTCTGTTGTCACCACCATAGTGGTTTGCACTATAGCAGCCCAAGTCTGCACATTCCCCTTTTTATCTCCAAGTGATCTATACTACACGTCACGTAATAAAATAGGTTCTTTTGCTCTCAGTGATACAAATCCATTTCATAAAATCCTTTCTTTCTCTTTAACTGATCTATACTGAACGTCACTTTTAAAAATACGTCTTTTTCCTCTCTTTCTCTCTCTCCAAACTATTTTTCCGGATAGGTGCCGTATACGGTATTAAACTGAGAAGAATGCATACAACACATGCCCCACTTGACAAATTTCAGAGTTGACAACCGTACCGGTTGATGCAAAGTTGGGGTCCTGCGTCGTCATTCGAACTCCATCTGGCTGTTGTCACCACCACACATGCTAGCCAAGGGGGCACTCCTCTGGCTCTTCCAGCTCAACATCCTTCCCCCCAGCCTGCCTCCCACCTACATTTACCCGAATAGGGGACGTATTAGATATTGTACTGATTTTTTTTTTGGTTGTTCTTTTAATTGGCTCCTGACCTGTGATAGGCAGAGCATGGACACGTCCCCTTAGCTGCAGTAGAAAAGACACTCCCCTGGCCAGAGCAAGCTCTTTTTCCTTTTCTGTGTTCGATAAATCCATGAAATATATGGTCCCAAGATAGGGGACGTATACGATTTTAAACTGAGAAGAATCAATACCACACATGCCCCACTAGTTCGAGCTCAATGTTGACAGCCGTACCAGTTGATGCCAAATTTTTAAGTGGGGGTTCCACCACTACCAGCCTAACCACCACCAGCATGCGCAGGTATACGAGTGCTAAACACTATGGAACCAAGGCCGTCCGTTCCCCTCATGCGGGTCCCACCACTGCTCCTTCCCGTGTCACTCGCTGCCTCTGCGAGTCAACCCCCAGCCCAGGACCCCGGCACGAGCGCCTCCCGCCGTAAAACTACCCCTTTGCCTCCATGATCCTCCACACTGTCCACCAATGTGTCCCTGCGCAACGTTCAGCTGTCATTACAGCAGACGTTGGAGCGCAAGCAGAAAAAAAGTTCAGCCCACTTACATGCACAAGCCCTCAACGTCCACATACAGGGCCACGCTAAATTTTTAATGTGCTCTACCTGCTACCGTTGTGTAGCTCGGTCAATGTTTTGTCGCAGCCATACAGGGCCACGCTAAATTTTTAATGTGCTCTACCTGCTACCGTCATGTAGCTCGGTCACTCTGACCGAGTCTGACCCTGGGGCCGCTCACGTACTGCCCACTTGGAGGATTGCTGGGCCTACCTCGTTCACGGTTTCTCAGAATTACTATGCCACTTCCTCCAACCCCTCCTCCTCCACCTTTGAATTACCATCCGTGCTTCACCTCCTGCTACCTCAGTCTAACTCGGTCAATCTGTTGTCACCGCCATGCTGCGTCAGGCTAAATTTTTGGGTGGCTCACCTGCTACCTCATCTAACTTGGTCACTTGTTGATGTCACCGCCATGCTGTGTCATGCTTATGCCTGCATCGTGTGGCTGGGGATAGGAGAGCAGTGCCAGCATGGGCATGGGTGATGGACCTTCGTTGCACCTAGTTGGGTGCTTCCATATATATTCCCACCATGCCAGCCATGGGTTGTACATAAACTGATAACAGGAAAAACAAAAAAAATGAGAAAACTATTTTACAGGAGGGTCAACCGCAGACACTCCAAAACAATTTTACATGAGGGAGTGTCTCCCCGTCTGCCATCGTGTTCGGTCAGGCTGTCAGTAGGTACACCACCTCTGTCGTCCGCAGAAGCGGCCACTATGAGGAAGGCCACGGCAAGAACATCCCCTTTTCAATTGAGAACAAGTGGAGACTTGTAGGAGGATGACAGTTTTCTTCGGCAGTGGATTCACCTTCCCCTTTATCATTGCCAGACAACAGTTGGTGAAAAAGTAATTGGCAATGATGAAGAAAATGTAACGGTGCAGTGGACCGTCTGTGAAGCAAACCTATATATTGCCACCATGCCAGCCATGGGTTGTACAGTCATGGCCAAAAGTTTTGAGAATGATACAAATATTAATTTTTACAAAGTCTACTGCTTCAGTTTTTATAATGGCAATTTGCATATACTCCAGAATGTTATAAAGAGTGATCAGCTTAACAGCAATTACTTGCAAAGTCAATATTTGCCTAGAAAATGAACTTTATCCCCCAAAACACATTTCAACATCATTGCAGCCCTGCCTTAAAAGGACCAGCTAAAATCGTTTCAGTGATTTCTCCATTAACACAGGTGTGGGTGTTGATGAGGACAGGGCTGGAGATCAATCTGTCATGATTAAGTAAGAATGACACCACTGGATACTTTAAAAGGAGGCTGGTGCTTGGCATCATTGTTTCTCTTCTGTTAACCATGGTTATCTCTAAAGAAACACATGCAGTCATCATTGCACTGCACAAAAATGGCCTAACAGGGAAGAGTATCGCAGCTAGAAAGATTGCACCTCAGTCAACAATCTATTGCATCATCAAGAACTTCAAGGAGAGAGGTTCCATTGTTGCCAAAAAGGCTCCAGGGCGCCCAAGAAAGACCAGCAAGCGCCAGGACCGTCTCTTAAAAGTGTTTCAGCTGCGGGATCGGGCTACCAGCAGTGCAGAGCTTGCTCAGGAATGGCAGCAGGCAGGTGTGAGTGCATCTGCACGCACTGTGAGGCGGAGACTCTTGGAGCAAGGCCTGGTCTCAAGGAGGGCAGCAAAGAAGCCACTTCTCTCCAGAAAAAACATCAGGGACAGACTGATATTCTGCAAAAGGTACAGGGAGTGGACTGCTGAGGACTGGGGTAAAGTCATTTTCTCTGATGAATCCCCTTTTCGATTGTTTGGGACATCTGGAAAACAGCTTATTCGGAGAAGATGAGGTGAGCGCTACCACCAGTCTTGTCTCATGCCAACTGTAAAGCATCCTGAAACCATTCATGTGTGGGGTTGCTTCTCATCCAAGGGAATCGGCTCTCTCACAGTCTTGCCTAAAAACACAGCCATGAATAAAGAATGGTACCAGAATGTCCTCCGAGAGCAACTTCTCCCAACCGTCCAAGAGCAGTTTGGCGATCAACAATGCCTTTTCCAGCATGATGGAGCACCTTGCCATAAAGCAAAGGCGATAACTAAATGGCTCAGGGAACAAAACATAGAGATTTTGGTTCCATGGTCTGGAAACTTCCCAGATCTTAATCCCATTGAGAACTTGTGGTCAATCATCAAGAGACGGGTGGACAAACAAAAACCTACAAATTCTGACAAAATGCAAGCATTGATTGTGCAAGAATGGACTGCTATCAGTCAGGATTTGGTCCAGAAGTTGATTGAGAGCATGCCAGGGAGAATTGCAGAGGTCCTGAAGAAGAAGGGTCAACACTGCAAATATTGACTTGCTGCATTAACTCATTTTAACTGTCAATATAAGCTTTTGTTACTCATAATATGATTGCAATTATATTTCTGTATGTGATAAAAACATCTGACAAACACACATAAAAACCAGAGGGCAGCAGATCATGTGAAAATATAATATTTGTGTCATTCTCAAAACTTTTGGCCATGACTGTACATTAACTAATAACAGGAAAAACAAAAAAAAATATTTTACAGAAGGGTCAACTACAGACAAACAATTTTTTAGGAGGGTCAACTTCGGACACTCCAAAACAAATTTTTGGGAGGCTCACCTACAGACATTTGACTGCTACCTCAATCTAACTTGGTCACTTGTTGGTTTCACTACGCTGTCACCATGCTGTGTCAGGCTTATGCCTGCGTCGTGGGGCGGGGGATAGCACAGCAGTGCCAGCATGAGCAGTGGTGTCACCTGCAGGCGGTGATGGACCTTCGTTACACCTAGTTGGGTGCTTCCCTAACATGTGATGGGCATGTGCCTCACCTTTCTTGGTCTGGGTCAGCACAATTGCCATGAGGGTAACCACCCGGCTATTGCCTGAGAATTTGGGGTAATGGTGGGATTAGGCAGCCTTAGAGGCATCCATGCATGCTGCCCCTGCTGTTTCCTGTCCATTTCCGTGGTGTTTCCATCATTTTCTGAGGTTTCCAGGTTTTTACCCAGCCTTCCCTAGGCAGAGCCTTGGTCCCCTGCAAAAAATGCTCGAGTCTCCCATTGACTTCAATGGGGTTCGTTACTCGAAACGAGCACCCGAGCATCGGGAAAAGTTTGTCTCGAATAACGAGCACCCGAGCATTTTAGTGCTTGCTCATCTCTAGTTAACACCTAATATTCCTGTTGGTTTTGGAAGGTGAAAGTATTAATCGTGGTGGTATAGGGCAGGAAAGTGTATCTATCATTTACCTTTATGTAATCTAAATAGATCTAGAATTCTTTACTGCAGTCACAGCTCTGTTAAAAAAAATTTCTGTTAAAAAATCTAATGCCCCCGATTTTGCTTCATACAACCACAGGAAAAAATAATTTGTGCCACTAGGGGGAGCTCACTGCATATGATTTTCAAAGCTTTTATTGAACTCAATTATAAATGCATCTTCAGTGAACTCCCTCTAGTGGCAAGAGAAAGAATTTGGTCATTTAAAAAAGAGGAGCTGTCACCGTGGAAATGCAGTGTAATCTGGAGGCCAGGGGCGGACATACCGCGGTGCAGCCGGTTCGGCTGCACCGGGGCCCGGGACCGGAGGGGGGCCCTTTCTTCCCGGCGGCAGGTAGAGATGTGAGCGCTTCCATTTTGGAAGCGCTCATCTCTATATTCATCTGTATCGCCGTCCTTAGGACGGCGATACAGATGGATAATGCGGGGCAAGGGAGGGAGAGGCGTGTCCCTTCCCCGTTCCTCTGATAGGCTGCAGGCACTAGGCCTGTAGCCTATCAGAGGCCGGCACAGGCGGCGCGATGACGTCATCGCGCCGCCTGAGCCGTACAGCGCGGGACACAGGCCGGAAGAGGCCTGCATCGCGTCGCTGACAGAGGCAAGGAGGTAAGTATAACTGTTAATTTTTTTTTATTTAAGTTGGCACTCAGTGGGGGCACTATGGGGGAGGAGCACTATGGAGGAGAGGCACTATGGGGGCCACTTTGGAGGGGGAGCACAATGGAGAAGGAACACTATGGGGGCCACTATGGAGGAGGAGCACTATGGGGGGCCACTATGGAGGAGGAGCACTATGGGGGGCCACTATGGAGGAGGAGCACTATGGGGGCCACTATGGAGAAGGAAAACTATGGGGGCTACTATGGAGGAGGAGCACTATGGGGGCCACTATGGAGGAGGAGCACTATGGGGGCCACTATGGAGAAGGAACACTATGGGGGCTACTATGGAGGAGGAGCACTATGGGGGGCCACTATGGAGGGGGAGCACTATGGGGGGCCACTATGGAGTGGGAGCACTATGGGGGGCCACTATGGAGAAGGAACACTATGGGGGCTACTATGGAGGAGGAGCACTATGGGGGGCCACTATGGAGGAGGAGCACTATGGAGGAGGAGCACTATGGAGGGGGAGCACTATGGGGGGCCACTATGGAGGGGAGCACTATGGAGGGGGAGCACTATGGGGGGCCACTATGGAGGGGGAGCACTATGGGGGGCCACTATGGAGAAGGAACACTATGGGGGCTACTATGGAGGAGGAGCACTATGGGGGGCCACTATGGAGGGGGAGCACTAGGGGGGGCCACTATGGAGGGGGAGCACTATGGGGGGCCACTATGGAGGGGGAGCACTATGGGGGGCCACTATGGAGGAGGAGCACTATGGGGGCCACTATGGAGGAGGAGCATTATGGGGGCTACTATGGAGGAGGAGCACTATGGGGGGCCACTATGGAGGAGGAGCACTATGGGGGGCCACTATGGAGGAGGAGCACTATGGGGGGCCACTATGGAGGAGGAGCACTATGGGGGGCCACTATGGAGGGGGAGCATTATGGGGGGCACTCTGGAGGAGGAGGACGACTATGGGGGGCCCTATATATATACTGGCACTATGGAGGGCGAGGATCACTATGGGGGCCCTATCTTATATTCTGGCAGACATGGGGGCACTATGGAGAAGGGGGGGAGAGGAGCACTATTGGGGTCATTGTATAGGGGCACTAAGAGGGTTTTTTGGGTACATAGTAGGGGGCATTGGCACATTATGAGGGCACTATGGGGACATTGGCTGGCCGGGGGCACTAATTATTTCTATTGTTGGGACTATTACTATCAGCTTAGCACAGTTATTTTTGGGGAACATTTTGGTTATAATTTAGTGTCAGGGACACTTTCCTGGGTGCAGTTATTTTAATTACTGAAGGCGGTAGTATTTGAGGGGGACTGTTTCTGCAGTATAGTTTTGGGGAGCACAGCGGGCACAGTATTGGGGAGTGGCAGGATGAGGAGTTCAAGAAGGTGGAAGAATGATAGAAAAGTAGGAATCTAAGATGTCTATTTGTCAAACTCCACAGAGAGAAGAGATGGCTGGAAGAAATCATCATGGCAGTCTGGTCTGAAAGGAAAAGATGAGGAAAGAGAACATCTACATCTAAGAAGACGTCACTGGATGTAGGAGGTATGTGGACCTGTATTAGGCTACTTTCACATCTGAGTTGGTGATTCTGGCAGGCTGGTCCAGCAGAGAACAGCCTTCTGGAATTCACCGGCTCTGGCACTGCTGGATGCAGACAGAATGCCCGCCGGCCCCATTAACTATAATGGGGTCAGGCAGAGATCCGGCCACAATCTGGCAAAAATGCAGAGAATCAGCAGGACACAAACCTCTGCATGACTGAGTCTGTGTCCGGCCAATTTCTTGCATTCTCTGCCAAATCAGGTGGCCGGAGCGTAGTGCTGCAGGTGTGAAAGTAGCCTTACCCTGTATGTTTTGTATTGCTGTATGTAATGTTAGGACACCATAGGTTAGGTTGAGAATTTGGTTTGGGAACGGCGGGGGGGGGGGGGCCCAAACACATTCCTTGCACAAGGGCCCTCTGCTGTCTGTGTCCGCCCCTGCTGGAGGCAGTATGTTATAGAGCAGGAGGAGCTGAGCAGATTGATATATAGTTTTATGGGAAAAGATTCAGTAAAACTTTTAACTGTCAATTAATTTTCTTCTGTAATACACCTTGTAAGACAATTTTGTAGCTTATTAAAATTGTTCCATAAACAAGTCTTTGAGCATTGCTAAGGAAATTCTGCCTGCAGAGTGTACTGTATACTGAATACGGATAACAGGATGGGTCATCAATATCTGAGTGGTGCCTGCCGATCAGCTGTTTGAAAATGCCCACTGGTGAGCACTGCAGCCTACTCACAGCTAACCAAACACAGCGCTGTACATCATTATAGTGGTTGCGCTTGGTATTGCAACGCAGGCCTATTCACTTGATTGGAACTGAGCTGCAACTAGGCCATGTGACCAAAGAATGTAAGGTTAGTGGCCAAGAAAAGACCAGAGTGCCACAGTGGACAGTTCACTGGTGGAGGTGCCAGGAGTTGGTTCCCCACTGATCCAATATTGATGGCCTATCCTGAAGTATGGTTGGCAGGATAGGGCCTTCCCTCTTGGTAGCAGTCGGCTGGTCCTACTTCCTGCCATAAGGTGGAGTCCAGACAAAGAGGAGATAGGAAACACATGCCAGAGCTCCTATTCCAATTAACTGTAACCAGTTCTTCTGTGAGACCTGCACCCGATGAAGAGTATCAGAATCAAGAACACTGCTTCCAAAAACCTTCAGTGTGCCTAGACAGCAGAGTGATCTTCAAAATCACAGCTTTACAGACCCTGCTTCAGGTGAGGGACTATGGCTCAGACACCCATCACCTAGACCTCTTCCAGGCCAAACACCAACATATGTATCACATCATGGACACCTATATCCACAAGAACCTGCTAGTGTCATTTAGTTGCCACATAACCAGCCACCATACCTCATCATCTAGTAACCAAACCAGCACTTTGTATTTACTACTGCTGGATGTACCATAAGTTATATTTTGCACTAAGTAAAGAGAGACTGTTATATTTTTACTTTTTTATTTGTACCCTGATTCTTCAAACCTCCTTTCCACTGCAATGATCCCCAGGGAGCGATGGCCTGAGGGAGTACACTGTGACTCAACACCTCATCAGGGCCACTACCACTCCCATCCTCTGCACCGACTACTCAGGGGTTCGCTGCAACGTATGAATCTTGGAAAATCACTTTAAAATCTCTGCTCATTCTGAGCTACTCAGTGATTGACAACCTTCCCTCTATGAATGTGCATAGAGATAGCTGTCAGTCACGGAGTTCGACTGTACACTGGACTCCTAAGCATTAAAAAAAAAAAAAAAAAGAGTTAAATTAATATATTACGATTTATACTAAATTTTCCCCGAAAAAACTGTCAGTTTGTTCAGCTCCCCCCACTCTATACCATGCTTCCTGTAGACTGAAGAAGGCTCCTAAAGGTTTGAGGTGGATTTTTTGGTACCAGAAACACTCCTCTCAACACAGAAATGTAATCCTTTGCCATCACTTTGCCAAAACAAACAGAAGAAATTCCATTATTAGTATGTGAGGTTTACCTAGGATGAATCCCATGGCATCGATCCCAGCAACAAGATCTATCTGGTCATTCTTAAAGGGTTGTAGAAGATCTTCAATGCAGTCCTGCAGGGCCTATATAAAGATTGAAGCCGTCAATCAATAATGTTGGAACAGGTTTTCCAGTGTATACATCCTAACCATAATGCAGTGATAAGAACCCACGGAGGTGCTATCATGTTAAATGTACACCCAGGGGCGGACACAGACATCAGAGGGCCCCTGTGCAAAAAATGTGCCTGGGCCAAAAAGCCCCTTTCCCAAAGCCAAATTCTCGACCCAATATATTCTGTCCTAACATTACATACAACAATACAAAACATACAGGGTAAGGCCACTTTCACACCTGCAGCACTATGCTCAGGCCACCTGATCTGGCAGAGAATGCAGCGGTTTGTGTCCCTCTGATTCTCTGCATTTTTGCCAGATTGTGGCCGAATCTCTGCCGGACCCCATTATAGTCAATGGGGCCAGCGGGCATTCTGCATCCAGCAGTGCTGGAGCCGGTGAATTCCAGCAGGCTGTTCTCTGCTGGAACAGCCTTCCAGAATCACTAACTCAGATGTGAAAATAGCCTAATACAGGTACCACATACCTCTTACATCCAGTGACGTCTCCTTAGATGTAGATGTTCTCTTTCCTCATTTTCTCCTTTCAGACCAGACCGCCATGATGATTTCTTTCAGCCATATATAGTCTCTGCAGAGTTTGACAGACATCTTAGTTTCCTAGTTTTCCATCATCTTCCCACCTTCTGAACACACCATCCTGCCACCCCCAATAATGAGCCTGCTGTGCTCCCTATACTAGTTACACACAGATAGATCCTCTTTAATAATTACTGCCACACAGTGTCCTAAAAAATAACTGCACCCAGGAAACAGTGTCCCCAACACTAACAGTGTAAACATAATGTTCCCCAAAAATCCTTGTGCGAAGCTGATACTGTGCCAGGGTGCCCCCCACAGTAATAGTGCTCCCTAATGTCCCACCAATAGAAATAATTATCTACCAGACACGTAGTAGTCATAGTGCCCCAACAGTAATAATGTCCATACTGTGTCCCAGAAGTAATAACGCTCCCATAGTGCTAATACTAGTATTCATGTTCCTTATATTCCCTGAACTATAATAAAGCCCACCATATTGCCCCCGTAGTAATAATTCTCTTTACAATGTGTAACAGTAAAAATAAAAATGCCCTGTTGTGTCTCAGTATTAAAAAAATACCTTTTTTAGTGCCTCTTGTAGAGCCAATGTCCCCATAGTGCCCTAATAATGTGTGCTAATGCCCCCTACTGTGTGCCCAAAAAACTGTCGTAGCGACCCCAGTTGAGCGAAGGTCCCCATAGTGCCATAATTTGCGCCAGTATAAAATACTCCTATATCGTGCCTCAATAGTCAGTGTGCCTCCCCTTGTCCCCATGGTGCCTAACAATTTGCCAGTATAAATTGTCCCCATAATGTGTGCCAGTATAATGCCCCTATGTAATTACCCCAATAGTGCTCCTCTCCCCGTTCCCCTTAGTGCCCCCATTTGTGTCAGTATATAAGATAGAGTCCCCAGTAGATGCCCCCACAGTGCTCCTCTCCCCCATTCTCCATAGTGCCCCCACATGTGTGCCAGTATATACGATAGAGCCCCCATATTGCTGCTCCCCCTCCATGATGCCCCCATGCGTGCCAGTATATTAGATAGGGCCCCCATAGGGCTCCTCCCACTCCATAGTGCCCCCCATGTGTGCCAGTATATTAGATAGGGCCCTCATAGTGCTCCTCCCCCTCCATAGTGCCCCCCATGTGTGTCAGTATGTACAGCTCAGGCGGCGCCTCTGATAGGCTACAGGCACTAGGAATGCAGCCTATCAGAGGGATGAGCAGGGGAGACGCCTCTTCCTCCCCTGCCCCGCAGCATCTAACTGTATCGCTGTCCTGAGGACAGCGATACAGATGACTATAGAGAGATGAGCGCTTCCACAATGGAAGCACTCATCTCTCCCTGCCACTGAACCTCTCATGGGCCCCCCTCCCGCACAGGGCCTCAAACCGGCTGCACAGGCATATGTTCGCCCCTGTGTACACCCATAGCAGGGTCTGCTTTTTTTGAAGGGTACCTCAATGCTGGATTTTTTTGCTCTTCGCGTGTCACATTGTAGTCGTGTTGTAGTTATATTTATAGTCGTGTGTCAAAGTTGTAGTCGGGTGTATCTAGAGGCTCATGAGCCCTGGTGAAAGAGATCAGCTTGGCCCTTCTCTCAGTGCTTTGAGGCAAGGGGCAGGGGTACACCTCCTAGCCTTTCTGCTGCATGAGGTAAAAATTCAAACAACACCCCCTATGCCAAATTCTCAACCTAAACCCTTCCCTCTAATCCTACTGTTAAAGGCATACTTGGAAAACATTACATACAGCGCTATAAAACATACAGGGTAATACAGCGACACATACCTCTTACATCCAATGACGTCTGCTCTGATGTTCTCCATCTTCTCCATTCAGACCAGACTACCATGATTATTTTTTTCAGCCATCTCTTATCTCTGCAGAGTTCGACAAACATCTTAGTTTCTATCATCCTCCCACATATTGAACACACCATCCTGCCACCCTCAATACTGTGCTCCCCAATACTATACTGCAGAAACAGTCCCCCTGAAAATGCTAGTGCTACACAGATTGTGCCCCTTCAATAATTATTGGCACACAGTACCCTACAAAATAACTGCACCCAGGAAACAGTGTCCCTGACACTAATAGTGTAAACATAATGTCCCCTAAAATAATTGTGCTAAGCTGATAGTTTGCCAGGGTGCCCCCACAGTAATAGTGCTCCCCAAAATCCCACCAACAGAAATAATTATCTCCCAGACTGCATAGTGTTAACAGTGCCCGCAATAGTAATAATGCCCTCATTGTGGCCATATTAGTAATCATGTTCCTGATAGCCCCCCAGTACCCCCCTTATAATGTGCGCCAGTACCAAAAATATCCCCCTTACATACCCCCTTACCTTTTAGATCAGACTAACATATCAGATCATCTGATCAGACCCCCATTATCACACCTCAGATCAGACCCCATATCAGATCCTTAGATCAGACCCCCATATCAAACCTCAGATCAGACCCTCATCAGACTTTCATGTTAGAGCCCCAAATTAGGACCTTAGATCAGACCTCCATTAGACCTCCATGTCAGATCCCTCCATATTAGGCCACTTTCACACTAGCGGCAGCACGGATCTGGCGGATGAAGGGTCCCACCGGATCCGTGCTACCACAGGTGCACGTGTAGGGCTGGAACCTCGCTCCGGCCCCACACGTGTCAGACACAGTCTCAACATACATACACTTACACATACATACACATACATACATACATACACTTACATACATACATACTTACCTGGTGGCTTCTGGTTGTCAGTGGCCCCAGCAGCTCCGGACAGCACAGGAGGAGGAGGACGGCGCGCACAAAGGAAGGGAAGATTCCCCACAGCGCCCTCTGCTGGAGGGAGGAGGGAGCTGTGGGGAAAAAGTGCAAGTGACGGATCCGTCATGAACTCCATTGAAAGTCAATGGAGGACGGATCCGTTTACTATTGTGTCACACCAAACGGATCCATCCCCGTTGACTTGCATTGGGGGTCATTCCGGTTCCGTCTTGGTGCGGATGCCCAGACCGGAGAGCAAACCGCAGCATGTTGCGGTTTGCTCTCCGGTCCGTATACTGAAGAGAACTGAACGGAATGCATTTTGGAGCATTCCGTTATCTTCAGTTCAGTTTTGTCCCCATTGACAATGAATGGATACAAAACTGAAGCGTTTTATTCTGGTATTGAGACCCTATGACGGAGTTCAATACTGGAATTTGTAAACGCTAGTGTGAAAGTAGCCTTAAACCTTAGATCAGAGCCCCGTTAGACTTCCATATCAGACCCCCCATATTAGACCTGAGTTCAGACCCCCTTAAGACCTACATGTCAGACATGATTCGCTCCCTACATTCTGACTCTGTACGCAGTCAGGACAGTGCAGCAGGGCCTGGAGAAGACCAGAGTGAGTGCAGCGCTTCATTCACCTCTCCCCCGCCTCCTGCAGACTAGTGACCGCTTCCATAATGGAAGCTCTTACTAGTATTCACTTTATAAGAGGCACTGCATCTTAAAAAGCAAAAAATAAAGTAATTGATAGGGTGCAACTAGCAAGGGGAGCCCTGTGGGCCCCCCTGACTAAGGGGCCCGGTCGCAATTGTGACCACTGCAACCCCTATAGCTACCCCACTGGTTGTAGTAAATGTGCAAGCTGCACTGCAACCCCATTCATCATTACACTATGATTTTAGGCATGCGATGGATGTCGCGGCCAACATCGCCTTGTAGCTGAACCCCAACTGTGGGTGCATCGGTAGTAAGTATTCAAAACCAATGTAATACACAGACTTGCTAGGTCTTATAGAGTAATAAAACATTGCATCCTACAAGTATATGTAACACCAGTTTTCTCCTGTGCAGGCTCCATCTCTAAATGTCTCCCATATCTAAATGTATCCAACTCCCTCTCTTTCTAGGATAGTGTCAGATGCATCATAGAGGGCAGTGTACAGCAGTACTCAGCAGTGTTACTGTGAATCATGCACTGGGGCGAGACAGGAATACACATTCCACAACCAGCAGCATTATCTCTGTGTGTGTCTCTGCCTGCAGCTGTTCCCTTCTCCTCCCCTCCAGTCTCCATAGATTTCCATGGGCAACAGCTGTAACCTGATCCCTCAGTGAAGCTGTGAATAGCAGTAGTGAATTGAGCATGAGTTATTTTAAACAACATAACATATAGCAATCTATTTAGATACATATATCCAAACCCCTTAAAGAGGTCAACTGAAATAACTAAAAATCTCGGACAAGTCTCAAAATTATGTAATTTTTAAAAAAAATTATACTATACTTATCTCTTTCTCCAGGGCCGTTCTCTGCGCCGCAGGTATAGTGCTCCTTTTGCTGCTTGCTTAAAGACTGCAGTTGTTACGTGCAGGTATATGGTACATGACTGCTGCAGCCAATCACTGTCCTCAGCAGTATACCACTAAGGACAGCATGGGCATTGATGGAAGTCTGCAATCAAGCCGGACTGGCAGCATAGAAAACGGCGCTGGATAAAGAGGTAAATATAGCATAATTATTTAGCTTACACTATTCAGAGATTTTTAATTTTCTCAGACAACCCTTTTAAATAAACTATATTATGGGGGCATTTATCAATACTGGTGTTCCCATACACCAGTCTTGATCCCTGTGTGCCGGAGTGACATGTGTCTAATTTATTAAGAGGCAGATCTCTGGCAGTCTGTGTCCCAGAAACTGAAGTCTATGTCAGTTTGGGGCTGGCATAGACTTAGGCCTAAACCCGCCACAAATTAAAGGGTTTCTGTCACCAGATATGTCGCTATTAAACAGGCTGACATTGCACATGTGCCAATGTCACCTGATTTTAACAGTGATATTTATTTCTAACTTAGTGGCCCCATTTTTCGATATTTATGACTTTTATTTTATGCTAATTACCCTCTAGGAGCAGGGTGGGCGTTACCCCTGATCCTAGAGGCTCAGTTGCCCACCTTTAGTAACGCCCACTTTGTCTGGAGTGACAGGGCCAGGCAGCATTCGTCTCCTCCTGCCGGCCCTGTCCTCCGTGTACATCGCGCGCCTGCTCCGTCCTCTTCAGCACTCTGCACAGGCGCAGTGAATGAAGGGAGCTCACCGGCTCACGGCTTCCTCACTGCGCCTGCGCTGAATACGGCACAGTCAAACACAGCGCAGGCGCAGTGAGGGAGCCGGCGAGTTCCCTTCACTCACTGCACCTGTGCAGACTACTGAAGAGGACGGAGTGGGCGCGCGATGTACACGGAGGACAGGGCTGGCGGGAGGAGACCAACGCTGCCTGGCCCTGTCACTCCAGACAAAGTGGGCGTTACTAAAGGTGGGCAACTGAGCCTCTAGGAGCAGGGGTAACGCACACTCTGCTTCTAGAGGGTAATTAGCATTAAAAAAAAGTAATAATTATAGAAAAACTGGGCCACTAAGTTAGAAATAAATATCACTGTTAAAATCAGGTGACATTGGCACATGTGCTATGTCAGCCTGTTTAATAGTGACATATCTGGTGACAGAAACCCATTTTCACCCAGGTAGCCCCCCTTACTTGATGAAGTGTTCCGATACTGTCCTTTGCCAAAGGCATTTTTAGGAGTTCGGTTACGAACTGGGCTCCTCTTAGGGCCGCCAGGTGGAGGCTTCCGCTCAGCAGTGAGCCCAGTGACGTCACCAGCACTGATGAGCGGGCTTTAGCGCTGCCCTAGCCTGTAAAACGGCTAGGGCAGCATTAAAGGCGGCCCATCAGAGCCGGTGATGTTAACGAACACACTGCTGGGCGGAAGCTTCCGCCCGGCAGTGTATGCAGGTAAACAAACAAGCCCTGTGCGATCCAGCGGAGGGCAAGGGAGCGCATCGGAGCATGATGCTATCATCAGGAGGGCTGCCTGGGTGAAAATATGGGTATGTCCGGGTTCGGATTTATAATTTGCTACTTTTTTATGCTACAATAAAAACTTTTATGGCATAAAAAGTTTAGTAAATGCCCTTCTATGCATTCCTATATGGTATAAAACTAACCTGCTGGTGGCAGTAAAGTCTGGATGGGTCCAGCCAAGCATAGCTTGGTCCTTTTTCATTAGGAGCCATTAATGATAGATACCAGCCACGGGTTTTGTTCTCTGGGCTCTTGTACAGATCCAAGTGGATAGGTGATGTGTTGCTACCTTCAATTAATATAAAATAGAAAATGTTAGCTCTTACAACATTACAGTTTTTTATTTTGTAAAAGTAAAACTCATATTCCCCAGAAGGTACAGTGAAGTGCCCAAATTTCCATGCTTGGAAGCCCCTGAAGAAGTGGTGTGAAATCCGAGTACCACTTGACCGCAAAGACAGTGATTTTATCATGTACCTTTTTATTTCTTAAATTCTATATGTACAATAATGTGTGAAATTGTGATCCTGGGGTGAAGATACTTCACCATTAGTTTTCCTCTGTTCTCCTTGAATTGGGACACTAAAGCAGGAGAGAAGAGGAAAATGGTTGCTGGAGGTCTGGCAGCAGTATGTGGACATATAAACCACAGAACTGAAAATGTGGACATGGATTGGTTGGTGTGGGGGTCTGTATCTTTTTCATTCAGTGTGAATTACGTGCAGTAAGCAATGGAGTATGACGCAGGAAGAATGTAGGCGACACCAAAACGCTGAACTCAACTTTATCTCTTATAGAGATCTTTTTGGGAGAAAAGCACATAAAGGTATATCTGGTATAAAGTGTAGGTGACCTACAGGGCACCAGGAACAATAAAACTGGACAGAGGTGGTGACAGCCTCCCTTTAAAAAGCTGAGATGAATGTTCACAGTATTTGCTCTAGTCTAAAGACAGATATAATATATAAAGATGTAGAGCCTCTGATAAAGGGGCTCTGAGTAAATAATAATTTGGAAGCATTTCTAGCGTCCACACTTTGTAGTAGAACATCCTATGTAAATATGTGTCTCTGCAGTCACCCCTACCAGGAGCTGGAACGGATATGTGAGAGATTTCAGCACCTCCACTTTCATAATTCCATCACTGTAGGGTGGCCTGCTGTTAAGACAGGTATACAACTGCACTGCACCAATAGTTATTTGTTAGGTCATTTAACCATACCTCCCAAATTTTTGGACAGTCAAAGAGGGTCACTTATGGTTCATTGTGTGAAAGATCCATTTTTCCTGCATGTCAATACAAATCAATAGTTTTCTCTTACGAAATGGTGGAAAAATAATGTGAATATAGAAATTTCTGAAATCCCAACTGCATTAAAAATGAAATAATATACAAGACGGGTTCAAATGTACAGATAGACGAACACTTTCTGGGTCAATGTTGTAAATGTAATAATTAGTGTTGATCGAGCACCGTAATGCTCGGGTGCTCTGGCCAAACACTAGGTGGTGCTCGAGTGCTCGGCCGAGCACCCGAGTGTAATGGAAGTCAATAGGAGAACCCGAGTACTAAACCAGGCACCCCCTGCTCAGATAAGGGGAGGTGTCTGGTTCTTAGGGAAAGGTGAGAAAATGGTGGAAACACCACTGAAATGGTTTGGGAACAGCATGGGGAGGATGTCTGGATGCATCTTGGACTCCAAAGTCGCTGCTATTAATGATGTTGTCCGAGTATTACGCCACTTTTACGGAATGACAAGAATACCCCCCAAAACCGAAGATAACATTGATTTTAGAGGAAATATTGTTAGGAAACATATATTTACTTGTATATAAAGTGCAAGTAGCAGCAGGCCCTCACCCCTAATGTTTTACATGGTCAGCTCAGCAGCCGGCACTCGCCCCTAATGTTTTACACGGTCAGCTCAGCAGCAGGCACTCGCCCCTAATGTTTTAGATGGTCAAATCAGCAGCAGGCACTCGCCCCTAATGTTTTAGACGGTCAGATCAGCAGCCGACCTACACCCCAAATGTTTTTGAGTGTCAGCAGCACTGAAGGTCAACTTGTCAGGAGGACCAGAGTGAAGAAGTAGAAGAGGAGGTGGTGGACGATGAAATCACTGGCCCAACATGGGAAGGAGGCAAGCTGAGTGAGAACAGCAGTACAGAGGGGGAGGGATCCACAGCACCGCAACAGGCTGGAAGAGGCGGTGGGGTGGCAAAAGGGAAAATGCAGGCCACACCAACAAGTGTGGACGATAATAGAATTGTCAATTGCAACCTGTGCCATACGAAAATGAGCAGGGGCATGAACACTAGCAACCTGACCACCACCAGCATGATCCGCCACATGGCAGCAAAGCACCCTAATAGGTGGGCCAAACGCCTGGGTCCCCTATCGGTGTCTGCGGGTCACACCACTGCCTCCTCTTCCCCTGTGTTACGTGCTAGCCAAGACGTGGGCCCAGATGCCTCCCGTCCTGCACCTGGACCCTCGCAAGCACCATCAGCGAGCACATCCACTTCTGTGTCCCAGCGCAGTGTACAGATGCCCATACTTCCCCCGTCTGGCAATGCTGCAGCAGCGCTTACACTTGCGAGCTCACTGACTGCTGTGCGACCTGAGCACGCGCTGGAACTCCACCTGCTCACAATAAAGGTGGACAGCTCTGCATGTGGAAAAGGTTCTAATAAGCAGCCTAGTGTCTCAAGGAGGGAAAAGTTTTGGAAAATGGTAAAGGAGTACCTAGCTGACCGTGTCAACATCCTCAGCGATCCCTCTGTGCCTTATAATTATTGGGTGTCTAAGCTGGACACGTGGCACGAACTGGCGCTCTACGCCTTGGAGGTGCTGGCTTGCCCTGCCGCCAGCGTTTTGTTGGAGCGGTTATTTATTGCCGCTGGCCCATCCGCCTGTCGAATGAAAATGCTGACAGGTTGACGCTTATGAAAATGAACAAGGCCTGGATTGCCCCTGACTTTCTTACCCCTCCAGAGGAAAGCGGCTGAACATAAAAGAACTTTAAATGTGGCTTTTAAGGTGTATTGAATACACTGTATTTCCATTCACCCCTTCCTCTTCTCGTCCTCTTCCTCCTCTTCCTCCATCATATCAAACTGCTTATTAGGCTGCCCTCACCTTTAAATTTTTAAGAGGTTCACCAGCAGGCCCTCACCCCTATTTTTTTAACCTAAAAAATTAACCTCACTCTGGTCCTCCTCCTGACATGTTGACCTAACAAGAACCTGTCTTGCGCCGCCCTGCAAACTGGGACATGAAGCTAGGAGTTTTGGAAGACTTTGTTTCTTGTGCTCTGCCAGCAGGCACAGTTTCACCGCGCCCAGAGCCATGGCCTCTGCGTGCACCATCATCAGCAAGCCCACTTCCCTGTCCATTACTGCTCGCCTTGCGCATATTAAATGATATATATGCAAGTTTGTCAAAAGTACAGTTGCGCAGATTTTTTTAAAGTGTATGAGCAGAAAAATTTCACCGAATGGCAGAAATATTTAGAATGCGCAAACGTTATGCGGCAGACGCAGCGTAGGTAATGTCACATTACCTGTGCTGCGTGTGCAGTATAGCTTTTGCGCAAGGAGATATAGCTAGTGTAGGGCTACAAATTAGGTAGGCAGGGCTAGTTGTTCTTTTTAAAAGACCCAAAAGTCCTTTTAAGGACTATTGTTATATCTGGCTGCAATATTATTATTCTTGGGTGTTCAAAATTAGCGCACGTTTACCTAATCTTAACACCAGCTGCGCAGCGTGTGCAGTACAATGTTTATTTATCCTAACTACCTGACATCCATTGCATTTTTTTTGGCTGCTAATCAAGGCTACATTAGTAATGTACAGCTAGCCCTACCTAGCCAAATCCTATCCTTACACTATCTGTCCCTCCTTGTGCAAACGTTATACAGCAGACGCAGCGCAGGTAATGTCGCCTTGATTAGCGGCAGAAAAAATAGCAACAAATGTCAGGTATATTGGATATAGTAATGTTACAATGCACACGCAACACAGGTAATGTCGCCTTGATTAACGGCAGAAAAAATAGCAACGGATGTCAGGTATATTGGATATAGTAACGTTATAATGCAGACGCAACACAGGTAATGTCGCCTTGATTAACGGCAGAAAAAATAGCAACAGATGTCAGGTATATTGGATATAGTAACGTTATAATGCAGATGCAACACAGGTAATGTCGCCTTGATTAACGGCAGAAAAAATAGCAACGGATGTCAGGTATATAAGATATAGTAACGTTATAATGCATTCGCAACACAGGTAATGTCGCCTTGATTAACGGCAGAAAAAATAGAAACGGATGTCAGGTATATTGGATATAGTAACGTTATTATGCACACGCAACACAGGTAATGTCGCCTTGATTAACGACAGAAAAAATAGCAACGGATGTCAGGTATATAGGATACAGACACGTTATAATGCACACGATGCACAGGTGGTGCTTAGATCAGGCAACCTTGCGCAATTTTCGACCCCCCTCAAAAAAAAAAAAAAAATTTCCGCCAGATATAATAGCCCTTAAAAGGGCTTTTGGGTCTTTGAAACAGAAAAACTAGCCCTGCCTAGCCAATTTCTATCCCTACAATATCTCTCTCTCCTTGCAGCACCATTCCCTGACTCAGACTGAGCCGGGTCACATGTCACCGGGTGCTAGCACTCGATGACGTGTTCCCGGCCAGCCAATCAGTGTAATGCCAGTAGCCAACATAGCTACGGCATTACAGCGAATGCCAGTACCTCCCCGCACGCTGATTGGTTGCGTACCATCCAAGAAACATGCTGGGAGGGGACTCGAGCATGGTGCTCGAGCACACGCGGTATTCGGCCGAGCATGCTCGCTCAACACTAGTAATAATGTAAATCTATCCCTCAGATAATAAAGAGGGACATTTAGGGACCAAAGAGGGACAGAGGGACTTGGGTAAAAACGAGGGGCTGTCCCTGTATTTGCAGTACCCCAGACCTGGGGGTATGTGCTGTAAATATTTTTGTATTGTTATGTTATGTATTTCATGTTATTCAGCCGTGCATACCAGCAAGAGAAGGTGTGGAAGAGAAAGGTTGGCAGGAACATGGCTATTCATCCTGCTCCTCCCCTAATGGTAGGAAGGGGAGTTCCTATCTAGCCACAGTGAAGAGAAGAAGCACACTACAGAGCTCCTGCTCCTGGGAACAATATATAGTTCTCCAGAGAGACCAACAAAATTCAGATTCAAGAAAGCACCTGAAAGACAAGACAGCAGCGTGGTGATCAAAATACTGCTATACAGATACTGCTGCAAGGTAAGGGACTATGGCTCAGACACCCATCACCTATACCAGTGATGGCGAACCTTTTAGAGACTGAGGGCCCAAACTACAACCCAAGGACCCACTTATTTATTGCAAAGTGCCAACACAGCAATGTAACCTGAATACTACAGTACAATATATAGTATATCCTCCACGTATTATAATAGCCTTCTTACATTCAGTGCGCTGCCTGTGCTGTTCATAGTGCGCCCTGCACTGATGAATGGCAAGAAAGGTCTAAGGCATAGTGGTACACCATAGACTTTTTCCAAGGTGTAAGTGCCCACAGAGAGGGCTCTGAGTGCCGCCTCTGGCACCCGTGCCATAGGTTCGCCACCACTGACCTATACCATCACTGGGCCAGATAAAGTTGAAGTCTGAACCTTACAGTGGATAACTATTCCCACAAGTGCTAATATACAGTCATTAAAACCGCCACCATACCTCCTTAACTGGTGCTAGAAGCAGCACTTTTAATTTGCTGCTACTCGATGTGCCGTAAGTTATATTTTGTATTCCTGTATGTTCACTTCTGGCCTGATTCTTCTCACTACATTTCCACTGCATTGATCCCCAGGGAGCATGGCTACTACCACTCCCATCCTCTTGCATAGTGTCCATTGCTTCCTTAGGAGCAGCAGCAAGTTCCGGAGACACAATACTTGTTTTATTTCTTGGTACAATGGTGTATGCCATATCACTCCATATGGAGAACAAATGCACAAATTGCAATCACCCTAGTCCCTGTCCCTGTTGGTGCTCACAGATTTCGCACACACAGAATGTACATGAATTTTGTTTGTATGTTAAGGCCTCTCTTAGTGAGCATACGGCGCACACTATCAACAGGGGGAAGGGGAGTTTTGCAACTTGCATAGTTTGCCGTGTGTCCTTTGTGTATGTTGTATGTATGTGTGATTTTATTCTATCTATGCCATGAATTGCATGAACTCACTGCAGCGCACGCACTTTCCGCACAGTCAGAGCAGTGTTCATCTTACCTGGCATTTTAAACCGTTACAAGTTGTTGTAGACGCAGTGTCTGCTCCCTGGTTTGCTTGTTCTTCTGTCAGCTATGTAACCCAATCACACTGCTATAAGGGGAAACATTAACTGTTTTGAGTCTGTTGGTGTGCTTGTGACTGTGTACGCCTACTGAGTAGTCTTTGGACTGACCATAGGAATGCTAGGGGAGAGGGAAGGGCAGAAAAACTGTATTGCTGCAGGGAACATGTTTTAAACAGGGAGAAAGTAGAGAAAGTAGCTCCTGCAGCTAGTCAAGATCGCTCTCTCAGACCAGGCCAGTCAGCCACTCCATCCGCTTCCTTCATGTATATACTGTCACCGTATATAATGTCATTATATAATACTGTTGTGGGCCCCAAAGCAGCCGCTTCCCCTGCTTCCCCTATAGCTACGCTCCTGTAGAGAAGTAAAAAAGTACAATAAATCTATACACATACTACAGTAATAAATGCCATAATCAATGAAAAGTACATTAATTAATTGCATGTTTAGGATATTCCCTGCCCATATCCCATATTAAAACACATGAATATTAAAGAAAGGGATTACCCATTAGGGACGCTCCCTAAAGATCTAAGGTAGGGAGCCAATGCAACATGGTGACTCTGGTGGACTCTTATGGGTGCCATGTATGTAAGGGTGCTCCAGTGAGGACTGTCAGAACACTGATATGTCTCCCTTCCTAATGATTGTATCCTTCAACTGTAATACACCCAGGGGCGTAACTACCATAGCGGCAGACCATTAGTTGGGATCATCTCCGCTTCTACTGGGGGTGAAAATTGGTTGGGACTCTACCCTGTAAAGGAACAACTTTTAGCGAATGAGGCAGTGAAAAAAATGCTCCAAGAGTCATTGAAAAGGGTTTAGGCAGAAACCCTTCTGTCCTGTGTGGGGGAGCCTGGTTTGATCCTTGCTATGGGGCCCTTTACTTCTCTATGTACGCCACTGGATACACCAGTGAAGAAACTGCTATTTTCATGTCATGCCTTGCTATACCATGTTGTACATACTGTTGCCTTTTTGCCTTACATTTTAATTACATGTACTGTGCCTTTAAAAGTCGTCTATATGGCTTCACTGTATTAGATTGAAAGTGTGCTGTCATGTAGTGCTTGCATGTAATTCAATTTATTTTGTAGTACTACTCACTCATGACACTAGGTTTCATTTATGTAAGGATTTGTAGCAATATATTGTATAATAGGTTATGTAGCTGAAGCCACATGGAATGAGAGTTTGAGCTTATGCCCAGGTATGGTGCACATGCAGCGACAGGGACGCAGGGTGCAATGTGTGACTGTGGTGGCCTGATGGGTGTAGTAGTTGATTCTCACATATTTGCAGCTCCCTGGGCCGGTGTGCAGTGATGGGAAAGATAGAACCAGATTTCTTTGGCAAACACTCTGGTGTTGAAGGATCTCCTGCCAGATGTTGGTTGAGGTGCCCTTTATGGTATGCTTTTAGGTGCAGGGAAGGTAGGGTCCCTAAAGTTCGTGACGCCAGCACCCTTGGGTGCAAATGAGGTGGAGAAATAAAGAGGGGTCCGTTTTTATAAATAACTGGAACATTTACTGGTAATCAGTTGCCTTGAGGTAGATGTAAAGGTTTATTGACATGGAAGAGGCTCTTGTGAGGTATAGATTCTGGTGACACTCAGGCTGTGGTAACTTCTAGCTGACTATCTTCCAGGTGTGGAGTATACATCAATAAAATGCTTCAAATGGCCATCATACATATGTCTTGCTTTCCAGGCTTGCTCAAAATTTCCATAAATATTGTCCACACTGTCCATAGAGGCATATCTCCCAATTTTTCTATGGTTAAAGAGGGACACTTATGGTTCATTGTGTGAAATATCAGTTCTTCCTGCTTATTTATACACATCAATATTTTTTAAAATGATCAGAATACAGAAATTTCTACAAGGCAAATTGCATTAAATAATAAAATATTATACAAGGCGGGCTCTAATATGCAGACAGTAACCAGATCAACACTTTCTGGATCAATATTGTAAATGTAATAATGCAAATCTATCCCTCAGATCAAAAAGAGGGACATTTTAGGAGCAAAGAGGGACAGAGGGACTTGGGTCAAAAGTAGGGACTGTCCCTCCAAAAGAGGGACACTTGGAAGATCTGATAGAAGAATGTGTAACACCCCAGAGTGATGTTACCACATCTACGCCCCCTCCTATAAGGCTTTGCTAACCTAAATATCATCTATGAATTTTATTCCAGATCCTACACACTGTGCATTCCATACAATGTTTGTTATATATGTCATGTGCCTGGTGTACCAGCAGGTGGCAGCAAACACAGTAGAGCTGTAGTTACTAAGAATGGACCTTTCCATGCCATTCTGACCCCCTCTGGAGAGGAGTGGGCAAGTCCCATTTCCTGCAGGAAGGGTGGGGATCTAGTTAAAACAAGTTTAGCAGTGCCTCCTGCTTGTGGAAGTTGTGCAGGAGCACGTCTCTGCTGGATGTGCCTATGCCAACCAGAGCATCTTCAGCTCTGCTGGCCAGAGAGGCAGCATGCTAGTTATATGCTAAAACCTGATGGGCTTGATTTCTGCTATATGTAACCATGCAGTGGTCTGTATAAATAACGACAATCACACTTTAATTGTAATGTTGTTAAACTTTTAATAAAAACTATCTGATTAAAAAAAAACTGCTGGGACAAGACAAAGCCACAAGATTGTTGTTTGAATGCAAGTGTACTCAAGTAGCCACCCTCCATTCATTTCAATGGGGCCGCTGAAAATAGCCGAGCACTGGCTTGGCTATTTCTGTCTGCCCCATAGAAATGAAAGGGAGCAGGGGCCGTGCATGAGTGGTGCACTCCCATTCACTTCTATGGAAGCATCGGGGAGCAGCGCTTGGTGGTGGACGGACCCCGGGAAATCCGGGGTCCTCTGGCCACAGCACTCCCCACTCCGTTCTCCTTGTAGCTGCACGTCCCAGAGGTGGGACCTGCACCTATCAGACAATGGGAGCATATCCTAGCAATATGCCCCCATTGTCTGAGATGGGAATACCCCTTTAAATCAGTATTTATTGGTATACATTAAGAGACAAACCCAAAATATGTAAGCAATTTCTGCATATGTTTTCATTGTAATAAATCATGGTCTTATGGATTTGCACTGTGCTGGAACTATTTTTGCAACCCAGAATATCTGACACACATGTAAACCTGACCTGATGGCCTGATGACAATTTGATGTGAGTCCTACCACAACAATTTAAGTAATGTGCTTGTATGTGCCCGTACTGCACAGAATTAAAGGGGTATTCCGGTTACCATAAATATAGCTTATGTTTTAGTCTAATTCTTCATCAATCATTACCTAATATAATGTAAATTTCACATATTTACAGTTCAGTAGTTATAAAAGTAGTTTTCTTTCTCTGCTACCCACTGTGTTTCCTCATAAGTTACCATGCATTGACCTGTAGTTCTGAGCCTTTGTTAGGTCGAGCATGCTCAGTGTGTTGCTATCAATTCTTTATCTAAATGTCAGTGTGCTGCTGATTACTGAGAAGAGGGGGCGTGTCTGGACTGAAATATCAGGCAGCCAATCAGTAAACAGCAACACTCATGAACAAGCAGAAACTCACAGCAGGAAGCTAGGAATTGTGGGAATTGTAGTTTAGTGAGGGAAGATCAAGAGCCATGATACTCTCAGTGTGTTGCAGGCTCACACAGGAGCTAGACAAATGGATTACAAGGTAAAATGAAGCTGTGGTTATAGGTGTAGGTATGGGTTCTGGTTGGGTCACAGCTTGCAACCTTAATGCAGTTTTTCTAAAATTAAGTTACTTTACCAGAATACCCCTTTAATTGTACCCGATAATTGACTCATGTAGAGGTGCCTCCCGATCAGCTGCGGCGCTCATGCGAGTGCTGGGCCCTCTTCATTGTTTACCTCAATCTACTTAGTAGAGGCTATTGCCGCATTATCCTGATCACTGTAATAGAATGAATCTGCAATATCCTGCAGAGCTACTGTCAATTAGAAGTTGCAGGTAGATGAACCCATGTAAACATTAAACAGCTAAATCGTAGGTGTACCGAGAGATGAACCCCCACTGATCTGATGCATATCTTGAGGATAGACCATCAATGCCCTTGTGCCCGAAAATTCACTTTAAATAAAATACCCTATATCAGTGGTGGCGAACCTATGGCATGGGTGCCAGAGGCGGCACTCAGAGCCCTCTCTGTGGGCACTCTGGAAAAAGACTATGGTGTACCAATATGCCTTAGACTTTTCCTGCCATTCATCAGCGCAGGGCGCACTATGAATGGCACAGGCGGCACATGGAATGTAGGGAGGCTATTATAGCTAAATGATAAAGTACGTGGCTAATCCAGCTTCGGCTACTGTGATAAATTAGGAGCATCTTTAGACTGTCTTGTCAAAATTTAAACAACCTACATTTTAGACAGGATTAATAAATTTGTCCCAATATATGCTTCAAGCTGGCGATGAAATACGCAATACAATCTCATGAGTATATCACCCACTGTCTCCAGAAAACACACAGGATTACACACTATAAAGAATATTGAGAATGAGACAAGCAGCCGTCAGTCACCAAGAGCCACATATCCTCCATGTATTAGACCTTCTCTAACCTCAATAATAGATCTGCACAAAGAATATTAGACCTAGGTGATTTATTTTTGTCTGATTCCAGTCCAGAGCTACGATTTCATCCTTGTGGTGATATGAAGCTTTACAGCATTTATCACAGTTCTGTCCAAAGTTGACTTCTTGATGGAATCTCTTTTTGTTACTTCAGTTGTTAGAGGTTGATATGTGGGTTTTTGTGGACCTGACTGCGATGTTGATGAATTCTCTGGAAACACTGGATCTTGATCATCTTCATCTGGATGTTCTAATATGGTCTCTAGCCTAGGGATCTAAAGGGAGAAAAGTCATGTTTAGGTACAACAGGATAGAAAAAAATACTTCTCTATTTATATCAGAAAAAGAAATGAATGCTAAAGAGGTTTTTGAGGTGTGGAATATTGTTGACCTATCCTTAGGATAGGTCATCAATATTTGATCGGTGGGGGGCTGACTCCTGGCACCACCACCAATCAGCTGGCTACACAAGATCCAGCCACTCAGACCATGTTCCTCATACCACTTTTGATTCCAGAATAACCTGCATAACTTACACCTTGCTCATCATGAATCTCTGTGGCTAATGTTGCTACCTCCTCTAATTAAGGGAAGACTCATTCTCGTCAAAATTTATATCAGTAACCTATGTGGGTGGGTAGTACATACCATAGAACACTTCCTCCGAAGCCTAAAAGGATTATCCCTGATCTGTCTAAGCTCTTGTTCACGAGAATATGGCTGAAAGTTGTTCACAGAACTTCTTTTGTAGTCTTGCATTTTGGAATAATCCATGAGGGCATCAGCCATGGGTCTATCACAGTGGACCTGAATTGCACTGTTGATTATTCAGCAGGCAATGGTTGGTGCAGTTCCTGAAGCTGCAACTAACGTTCTATGTTCTGTATTGTGATGTCACAGAACAAAGTAACGGCAATAACTACCAATATTGTGCTCTATGCGCATCTGTATTTTGCCAATAGTAATGGCCCGGCACACCACATCACTATCCAGACCTGGCCATACAATTACAGTCTGAATGGTCTTCCTAATGGACTACTGTAAATGAAGTAATAGTGATAAATCAATGATATTTCAGTTCAAAACATATAGGGGGTCATTTATCAAACTGGTGTAAAGCAGAACTGTCTTAGTTGCTCATAGCAACCAATCAAATGCCACCTTTCATTATCTA
Organism: Rhinella marina; assembly: GCA_900303285.1. Lineage (NCBI taxonomy): Eukaryota > Metazoa > Chordata > Amphibia > Anura > Bufonidae > Rhinella > Rhinella marina. The sequence goes on along the minus strand of ONZH01023801.1, from coordinate 223,846 downwards.
GAGGAGCTGTCCAAAACGAAAGGTGGAATCTGATTGGTTGCTATGGGCAACTAAGCCATCTTTATTTTACACTAATTTAATAAATGACCCCAATAATTACCTAAAAAGCATACTAACCCTACTGTGACATAATGGTATGTCACAGTGGGAAGGCAGTTAATGCTCAGTGACGTCACGGGTGCAAGCTGAATTACTTGCGGGTGCCATCATTTTCTGGTGCCATAGTTTCCTCTCTCACACTATCACAACTCGCAACAATGCAATCACAGGGTGCCACTATTGCAGCAGGAGGTCTAAAAATGGACCCGGGACCCTGCCTTTAACATTATGTTAAAAGGGTTGTCCGGGCTTTTAATATTGATGACTGATCCAATATCAGATCGGTGGGGGTCCGAGAGGAAGAGAGAAGGGAGACGGCACATGCCCGCGACGTCTCCTCATAGAGATGATTGGTGGGGGTGTCGGGTGTCGGACCCCCGCTGATTTGATAATGATGAACTATCCTTAGGATAGCTCATCAATAATAAAAGCTCGGACAACAACTTTAATTTTTCTAGTAACTGACATACATAAATGTCTGTAAAGGTTCTCATTCATTCAGATCATGGTATGTCAGTAGTATAAATCTGAACAACTGAATTTGTTGTATATTATTTTTTTTCTTGAAGACGTTTCACTAATCATCCGACTGTCTTTCTTAATTAGAATTCTCATGATGACTAGCGAAACATCTTAGGGGTTGTTCACATATCAGCTATTTGATCAGTTATTTCCATCAGTTATTGTGAGCCAAAACCAGGTGCGGGTCAAAAACACCAAACAGGTGCAGATTAGAGATGAGCGAACGTGCTCATAACGAGCACTGTACCGCTCGGCTCCCCTGCGCTCGCATGGGCGCAGGCAGCCGCTTCCGTCCTCCTCACCAGAGAGGGGGAGTCGAGCGGTACAGTGCTCATTACGAGCACGTTCGCTCATCTCTAGTGCAGATCTTTTCATTATACCTGATCTCTGTTTAGTGTCCACTCCTGGTTTTGGCTCACAATAACTGATGGAAATAACTGATCAAATAACTGATATGTGAACAACCCCTTAAAAAATATATATATATACATAAGCTTTTACTTATTACTACTGCAATACAGAAGTATTGCAGTGTACAATATGGGCGATTAAATGGCCACATGTTCAATTCCCCTAATGTAACATAATGTAAAAAAGTTTTTAAATGTAAAATTTAATTTAAAATGTAAAGATAAAATAAAATTAAAAAATTAAAAAAAAAAAACAATATTCTGTTTTTGCTTGCAAACATGTTTTTCTACATTACAAAAGCTACATATTTGGTATTGCACATTCATAATGACCCATGTAATAAAATGATCACACTTTGTATCCCATACAATGAACAATCTAAAAAATGAAATAAAAGGCAATGAAAAGTTGTATGTACCCCAAAATGGCACCAATGAAAACTACAACAATATAAAAACTACAAAATAAAAAAACAGAACCCTCTCACAGCTCCATCAAAAATAAAAATCCTAAAGGTCTTTGAATGCAGTGCCACAATTTATTTTTCTTATAAAAAAAAAAAGTTATTGCTCGAAAGTAGAAAAAAAAAACAATATAATCGTACTGACCTGCAGATAAAGTTATCATTAGGGGTGAGCGAATCGACTTCGGATGAAACATCCAAAGTCGATTTGCATGATTCTTCGTTTGAATACAGTACAGAGCGAGTGCTCCGTGCAGTATTAGAATGTATTGGCTCACATGAGCCGAAGTTAAAGACATCGCATAATAACTTAATAAATATTTTTTTTACTGTAGAAAACCATTTTCCAAACTCGGGTTCGGTTCCACATTTCATCCGAAGTCAATTCGCTCATCCCTAGTTACCATGTCTACTGCAGGTGAACACCATTAAAATAAAAATGTATAAAACTTATACATTAGATGTGTCCCAAAAGGATGCCATTAACAAATGCAACTTTTCCTACAAAAAACAAGCCCTCATACAGCTATGTTGAGTGAAAAATAGAAAAGTAAGACTTTTTTTTAAATAAATGCACATAGAAAAAAATGCCAAGTTCTTAAAGAAATTATCCCACGATGAATGTAAAAAAATGAAAATCAGATATAATAGTAATGGCAATCTCAAACAAAAACGTGTCCTTTATTGTATGTCCTTTATCAGGAGTCATGTCCTCTCTAGTGCTTCTTTCTCCCTGTAACTGTCACAGCTTTCAAAGGCAGATTCCTTTGTATCACTGCCTATACCCTGCTGACAAGTGACAAGTGAAGAATGGAACTGAACATGTGTGACCTGCTAATTCTGCTGATTAGAAGAACATGTACCATATCACTACACACATTAAACACCAGGGGGCGTTATTATAATAAAGTACATTTTTCAAACAGAAAGTAAACCCACTAAAGTAATTCGTTCTTCATGCTGAATTGTAATAAAATAACATTTAATGTTCGGACAACCCTTTTAATTCCATAAAATGTCATGTCCTTAAAGGGATTATCCCATGACTAATGTAAAAAATGAAAATCAGACATCATATAGTACATGACAGCCTCTTTCTAACAAAGCTAGAACCAGCCCTGTACCTGACATGAATCCAGAGATCTCCCCATTCATTGCTCTGCTAGATTTATATCAAGCTGCGGCTCAAGGGGAGTGTCTTTTCTGCTGCAGCTCAGGGGACGTGTCCACTCCCTACCTATCACAGCTCAGGAGGCGTGTCTCAGCTCTCCATATCACAGCTAAAGGATGAAACTGAGCACGTGTGGCCTTCTCAGTGAGCAGGTCAAAGAAATAGGGAAAAAAAACAAACAGCAGGTGGCGCAATACCGATACATTTTATTAAATAAGTCAGTGGCTATGCTAAATTTTTAATTACAAGCAATTACTAAAGTATTCAGATCCAGGTGCTGGTTTGAGAACTGTAAAATATTTTTTGTGGGACTACCCCTTTAAGGGTTTAATGAAAAGATATGTGTTTCACATATAATTTCAATCAATACCTCAATGTTTTGGCTCCTTTTTCAAGTTTTATTTGGATAAGAAAAGAGTCTGGTCTGGAGATTCTCTGCCACTACTGGATGAAGATAATACATTATTAACAGTCCTAAAACGGAATAGCCGCCCTAAAACACCGTTCTTAATAAATGACCCCTTATATGCCTCAGCACTTGGTGACCCCGCTCTGTAACTTTATATGGTCTCCACTTAGTGGCTGTGGTTCCTAAACACTTCCACTTTGAAGAAATACCTCTCACAGGTGGTCATGTAACATCTAGGAGGGAAGATATTTCACACACTGACTTGTTGCAGCGGTGACATCCTATTAAAGGGACCACGCTGGAATTCAGTGAACTCTAGAAGGAGCCAAACTTTCACAAATGTTTGTAAAGGCAGACTGCATGGCTAGGAACTGGATTTTATACATCTGTGGCAATGGCACTGAATGAAACACCTGAATTCAATGATAAAGAGCTGTGTCCCAACACATTGTGTATGTGCTCATGAGAGAACTGCAACTATTAAGTTGTGTGTCAGTCTACGTAACCACCAAGCTCTCTACCCACCTGTGATTGTAATAGCAAAGAGCAGTCTGCAGTCTAAATAATGCTATTACAGAAAACTTTGATACAGACTCCTTGAAAGGGAAGACCTACCATACCTATCAGCACCTACTGTTAAAATAATCCAAGTTTTTATTTTTCTAAATTGCTTGCTTTTAATGAAATAAAACTTTAGCCTGAAAATTCTGATGCCATGAATGTATGTTTTTGGCTTACAATGAAGGTGAATAAGCCTTTTGTCACGGGGAGCCGGCGGCGTGCTTCCTCCGTGCAGCGCCGCCAAACTCACACTGTTGTTCAGGAGCGAGGACGAGATATGCGACCTCGTCCCCATGACAACAGGGTCGGGGAGGACCGGCGCGCCTTCAGTTTCTGCGTGGCCGGCGTCCTCCCCATCTCCTTGACGACAGGCAGGAGGAGCTTCAGCTATGAATATGTGTGCTATAGGTCATGTGACGCTGGCCACGTCATGTTACCTTCCTCTGAGTACTGGCAAGGAAACCAGCACTTCCTGTTTCACTTTTGGAGTTAGGTCATGTGACACTGCCTCGTCACATGACCTAGTTGGAGCCCTATTTAAACAGGCAGCCTGCCAGCCACAGGTTGCCTGAGATTGGTCTATAACTCCAGTGCTAGTGACTACTGTGTTTTGGACTTCAGCTGTGTATTTTTGACCTTGCTTTTGCTCTTTCCCCTGGTTTTGACATGACTTCCTGGTACGACTTTTGGCTTGCTGACCCACCGATATTGTGTTTGTGGTCTTTGTTTGTTGTATTTTCCTCTTGTTCCACTTTCCTTTAAGCCCCAGCACTTATTCAGGCTAGAGATTGTCGCCCAGTTACGCGCCGTTACATAGGACGGGCCGTGTAAGTAGGCAGGGACAGAGGTTGGGGCTCAAGTTAGGGCTCACTACTCCCAGTATCGTGACACTTATGGATCAGGAGTGGTGGAGCCATAAAGGATTGTGTTCTGTACAGCGTATCTAGAAATTATTCTTCTACATGATGTCAGGTAAAATTTGGACTGGATTTATATCTATCTATCTATCTACAGTACAGACCAAAAGTTTGGACACACCTTCTCATTCAAAGAGTTTTCTGTATTTTCATGACTATGAAAATTGTAGATTCACACTTAAGGCATCAAAACTATGAATTAACACATGTGGAATTATATACTTTACAAAACAGTGTGAAACAACTGAAAATATGTCTTAGATTCTAGGTTCTTCAAAGTAGCCACCTTTTGCTTTGATTACTGCTTTGCACACTCTTGGCATTCTCTTGATGAGCTTCAAGAGGTAGTCACCTGAAATGGTTTTCACTTCACATGTGTGTCCTGTCAGGTTTAATAAGTGGGATTTCTTGCCTTATAAATGGGGTTGGGACCATGAGTTGTGTTGGGCAGAAGTCAGGTGGATACACAGCTGATAGTCCTACTGAATAGACTGTTCGAATTTGTATTATGGCAAGAAAAAAGCAGCTAAGTAAAGAAAAACGAGTGGCCATCATTACTTTAAGAAATGAAGGTCAGTCAGTCCAAAAAATTGGAAAAACTTTGAAAGTGTCCCCAAGTGCAAGAAATTGGCTCACATGAGGACCACCCCAGAAAACGAAGACCAAGAGTCACCTCTGCTGTGGAGGATAAGTTCATCCGAGTCACCAGCCTCAGAAATCGCAGGTTAACAGCAGCTCAGATTAGAGACCAGGTCAATGCCACACAGAGTTCTAGCAGCAGACACATCTCTACAACAACTGTTAAGAGGAGACTGTGTGCAGCAGGCCTTCATGGTAAAATAGCTGCTAGGAAACCACTGCTAAGGACAAGCAACAAGCAGAAGAGACTTGTTTGGGCTAAAGAACACAAGGAATGGACATTAGACCAGTGGAAATCTGTGCTTTGGTCTGATGAGTCCAAATTTAAGATCTTTGGTTCCAACCACTGTTTGTGCGACGCAGAAAAGGTAAACGGATGGATTCTACATGCCTGGTTCCCACCGTGAAGCATGGAGAAGGAGGTGTGATGGTGTGGGGGTGCTTTTCTGGTGACATTGTTGGGTATTTATTCAAAATTGAAGGCATACTGAACCAGCATGGTTACCACAGCATCTTGCAGCGGCATGCTATTCCATCCGGTTTGCGTTTAGTTGGACCATCATTTATTTATCAACAGGACAATGACCCCAAACACACCTCCAGGCTGTGTAAGGGCTATTTGACCAAGACGGAGAGTGATGGGGTGCTATGCCAGATGACCTGGCCTCCACAGTCACCAGACCTGAACCCAATCAAAATGGTTTGGGGTGAACTGGACCGCAAAGTGATGGCAAAAGGGTCAACAAGTGCTAAACATCTCTGGGAACTCCTTCAAGACTGTTGGAATACCATTTCAGGTGACTACCTCTTGAAGCTCATCAAGAGAATGCCCCAAGAGTGTGCAAAGCAGTAATCAAAGCAAAAGGTGGCTACTTTGAAGAACCTAGAATATAAGACATTCAGTTGTTTCACACTTTTTTGTTAAGTATATAATTCCACATGTGTTAATTCATAGTTTTGATGCCTTCAGTGTGAATCTACAATTTTCATAGTCATGAAAATACAGAAAACTCTTTGAATGAGAAGGTGTGTCCAAACTTTTGGTCTGTACTGTATGTATCGGAAAGTTGTACCTTGTCCCAGTTCCTAAATCTGGGTCAAGTTTTGGACCTAGATGTAAAATCTATAATATGCCTACACCCCAACCGGCACCTGATATTCGCAGAACTGCTGTCCCGAGTCTAGGGGTAACTGAGACATCTGCACCCCCTATGACTATATCATATATAGATATATTAGAGATGAGCGAATCGACTTCGGATGAAATATCCGAAGTCAATTCGCATAAAACTTTGTTCTAATACTGTACAGAGCCGGAGCTCCGTACAGTATAAAGATGTATTGGGTCCGATGAGCTTACGTTACTACTTAGAACCGAACCCAAGATCGGGAAATGGTTTTTTACAGTAGAAGTTAATTTATGAAGTTATTACGTGAAGTCTCGTGAGACTTCGCGAAGTAATAACTTCGCCTCATCGGAGCCAATACATTCTAATACTGTACGGAGCTGTACAGTATTAGAACGAAGTTTTATACGAATCGACTTTGGATGTTTTATTCGAAGTTGATTTGCTCATCCCTAAAAACTATATTATATATAGTAAATGGATGGCACTATATGCAGGGCTGTCTATGACTGTTAAGGTCTCTAGAAAGTTTATTTTTTTGGTGCAACATGTTCCACAGAATTGTGCATCCAGATTTACATTGCATTAGGCAAACAATGAGAGGGTTAATAGACAAGCAGCAGGAAAAGTTTGGAACTGGCAGTACACAGGGGAGGGAGGTGGATTAGAGTCAGATCTTTAAAGCATATTGTACAAATCCCCTCTTCAGTGGGGGTCTCCTTACACCATCTCACGCCACTTTCTTTTTTTTCTTCACATTTCGAAATACAAAGCTTCATTCTGCACTGAGCTGCCTCCTAGAATGGCAAGTATGCTGCCTGAAAGAGGATTGTGTGGGACGCACTGGAGGTGAATGAACGGGAAAGACCTCTGGCAGGCTGGAAATAATCGGGAGACCACTGACTCTGACTCTTTTAAGAACCAATCAGTTTGCACGCTGTACAGTAATACATTCATTAGCTATGGTAATTGAGGCTTCATTACTGGCAATTTGCATTTACGGATAATTAGCTTCTTTTAAAATTTTCAAATAAAGAGCAGTAAGACAATTATGGGTTATGATAATGAGATCTAGAATAAAGGTCTGAGGGTTCAAGTACACAAATCCCTGCTAATGTAAAGAGGGAGGCTTGTAACATCATGAAAATGCAGTGCAGTCTGCAGGCAGCATGTTGAAGAACAGGAGGAGCAGAGCAGATTTATATATAGTTTTATGGGAAAGATTCTGTGAAACTTGTAGCCATGTGAGCAGTCTTATCAGTGATAGACAGCCATCCTGATACAGAGATAGCTGTCAGTCACTGCTAGGACCGCCCACTGGACTCCTAAATTCAAAAAAATTCAGAGTTGGCAATAAATAAACTACAATTTATACTCAGTTTTTCTTCTCATAAAACTGCATATCAATCTGATCCCTTGGTCAAAAGCTCGAAAGACTATTGTACCTCATACTTGTCCAAGCTTTTAAGTGCAGAGATATTGGGAAGTTACAGACAGTGCAGTAACCAGGTATGTGAGGAAAAAGAAATCTGAGAGCTGGAGAATGAGGCATTTATCTTTAATATGAAATGTTCCAAAACACTAAAACGGGTATATTGATGCACTAAAATGTGCTGAAATGCCCAATTACAAATGGTAGAAAAATTTAAAGGGGGTCCTCTGGATAGATCATCAGCATCTGATCGGTGGGGGTCCGACACCCAGGACCCCTGCTGATCAGCTGTATAAGAAGGCAGCAGCGCTCCAGGAGCGCTGTGGCATTCTTTGTGTTTACCGCAGGCCCAGTGACGCCACGACTAGTGTCACTGGCCTGGGTGCGGCTAAGCTCCATTCAAGTAAACAGAGTTTAGCCCCACCTAGGCCAGTGATACTAGTCGTGGCATCACTGGGCCTGAGGGAAACACAGATCATCAGTTTATTAGAACTGCAGAACCCCTTTAAACTGTTTTTTAGGAAAAAAGGGGCAATTGTTCAGAATTTGTAGCAGAATTTATGCTATTAATGCTGAAGGTGCTGGCAATAAGCCTATAAACTACAGAAACGTGAGAGTTTTTTTTACAAAAAAAAAAGCTGTCTGGTTGTTCGTATGCAGAAAAAAATAGGTTGTAGAATTTTGTAATGTAGAACTTGCTGCAAGCTGTATGAAATAACACACAACTCCCAGTGACTCTCTTTCTCTCTGTTTTCCTTGATAAAACTGTAAATTATATCACTACAATATACCTGCTTTCAGATCGCTAGCTACGCACAAAATGATGTTTTTTCCTTCTGAGCATAAGGACCTGCAAGAATTTTGCACCCCGATTGGTTGATAAGGCTGTCAGCCTCTGAGCCACTCAAGGCAAGCCCTCCCTCCTTGTGTCATGTGATCCATCATCTTAATCCTCCCTCCTATTTTCTCTGCCAATTTTCACTGTAAAATGGTGCTGGGTGCCTTTTTGCACTACTCTTTCAAAGCAAAAAGTTCAGATTCGTTTGCCAGACAAATTTTTGAGGAATTTGTAACAAATCCGATTAGTTTAGAAACTATTCACTCATCTCTAATAAGAATGCTTTAAGCAGTTCTCCAGTGTGAGGACTCTGGGTACAGCAGTCCACATCTCTGCTTTTTGAGCATGGAGCATGACTTGTTCTGAAAGGCCCCTGAGTCTCCAACACTACTAAGCAAGTAACATGAAAGCCAAGGAGTTCTCCAAACAGGTAATAGATACAATTGTGGAGATGTATAGATCAAGGTTGTGTTATACAAAATATTGCAAACTTTGAATATCCCACGGAGAACCTTTAAATCTATTATAACAAAATGGAAAAATATGGGACAACTCCAAACCTGAGACGAGAAGGTCACCCACCAAAACTCACAGACCAGGAAAGGAGGGAAATGATCAACGATTGATCAAAGATTCATCAAAGATACCATTCATAACACTGATGGAGCTCCAGTGATTCACAGCAGAGATGGAGGTATCTGTCCATGGGGCCTCTAAAAGCCATACACTCTACAGAGTAGAGCTTTATGGAAGAGTGGCCAGAACAAAAGCCATTGCTTAAAGAAGAACATAGTAAAACACGTTTGGGGTTCACTAGTAGAGACGAGCAAGTCAGTTCAAAAATTGGATTCAACCTGAATTTTATAAAAATTTGAGGTGTATCCAACATCGTAAATGAGAGACAAGAGGGAAAACATAGTTTAAGAGACATCAGGCCAATTGCAACACTTTCTATTCAGGTGCTCATCGCTACTAGACAGCATGTGGCAGACTCCCATCATATATGAAAGAAGGTCCTCTGGTCAGATGAGACCATAATACTATACTATACTATAACACTATATAGGAGATTTATTAAACATTTGAAATCTCTTATGCTGTCTTCATTTGCACCAGAAAACTGGCGCAAATGAAGAGAAATGTACTGGCGTGAAGGTGGTGTAAAAATACTACACTTTTTTGCCCAGTTGGGATTATCAACTCTTATACTGAGGGTGAAAACATGGTCAGGACTCTATCCTCTACAGGAACAAGTTTTAGCAAATGAGGCAGTGGAAAAAATGGCCCAAGGGTCATTGAAAAGGCGTTAGATGAAAACCCTTCTGTCCTGGGGGGGGGGGGGGGGAAGGGGAGCAGCCTGGTTTGATCCTTGCTATGGGGCCCTTACTTCTCTATGTACACCACAGCAGCAAGCCGAATACTTCCTATCACCCCAAGAACACCATTTCCACAGTAAAGTATGTTGGTGGCAGCATCATACTGTGGTGATGCCCTTCATTGTCAGGGACTAGAAAACTGGTCAAGATTGAAGGGAAGTTTGATGTTAGTAATTACAGACACATTCTTGTTTCAGTCTGCTGGAGATCTAAGACTGGGATGGAGGTTCACCTTCCACTGGGACAATCACCTTAATGCCCCTTTCACACGAGCGGGAGACTCGCATGTCTCCCGCAACGCATCTACAGGGCTGGACTCGGCACTGACAGGGATCGCATAGCATTATATGCGATCCCAGTCAGTGCCGGAGTCCAGCCCTGTAGATGCGTTGCGGGAGACATGCGAGTCTCCCGCTCGTGTGAAAGGGGCATAAATATGCTAACGCTATGCTGGAGTGGTTAAAGGGAAACAATTAATTGTCTAATTAAAGCCGAGGCCTCGATTCAGTTGAGAATCTGTGGCATGACTTGAAGACTGCTGTACAATAACAGAACAACCATCTAACTTGAAGGAGTTGGAAAAGTTTGGCTGGAGGAATGAACAAAAATCCCAGAATCTGGATGTGCTAATCTAATATAGACATAACCCATGAGATCTGCATCTATAATTGCAGTAAAAGGAGGCTTCAGTTAGTAGTGACTATCAGGGGGTGAATACTTATGCATATTAAATATCTCAGTTTTTTGTATTAATTTTTGTTTGTGTAACCGTAAAAAATATTTCTACCTGCAAAGTGGTAGACATGTTATCTTCCACCCCCAACAATCCAATTTAGTTCCAGGTTTTAATGCAAAAAGTCAGAAGGCACAACAAGAGAGTGAATATTTTCTCAAGGCACTGTAATCATCTAGGACATTAGAGTTACTGGGCCTATAATATTGTGTGCATATAAATTAAAGGTTGTAACACAGGAAGTTTCTACATGACCGGATAACAATATCCCCTTTAATTCATTCACCAAGAAGCATTATGGCCTAGAGTACTTCATGGCGTCTTTGATTTGCTGCTACGGTCAAGGCCATTATTGCTTCCCATATGTTCACAATAGAGGGGGCATATCCAAACTTGGTTTTCTCACCAGGGCACAGAAGACCCTCCGTGAGAATATTGTTCAAGGGTCAGACATGACTAGGTACATTGTGTGGCATGTTGTAGTGAGCACCATATAGCATCTGTGCCCTTCAGTCTCTGAACTGCAATAAGATGTAGGTCATAGAACTGTATATACAGTTATTCCCTAATATTTGTGCACATATTGACAAAAAAATAACGCTTTCTAGGTGTGAATGTAATGATGATGTATGTAAGGGATTACATAATGACAGCAAAGGAGAAGTTTATTACGTAAAACTGTACAACTAAAATGAGGCTCTAGGTCCCTCAAGCCTGGTTATAGATAGGCATGGAGGCATACAGGCTCTGTATGGTATCCTGTGGCACATTTGCCCACCAAAGTTGCAGATGAGCCTGTAGATCCTGTACATCAAGGGCATAACTACTCGCTGCTATGGGGCCAGCGCTAGCAGGCTGCCCAGGACAGCAGGCATGGCAGGAGGACTATTGTTGTTTAGTACAGGACCCCGGACCCGCATTCCCCACAGTTGGACTCTTTTGTCCACCGATGCGCTAGTACTGGTAAGCATTGGGGACCCAGGAGGATTTCTGTCACTGGTAAAGAACATCATGACGCTAGCCTGCACTCAGTGGCGTACTAAGGTGGGAGCGGGGGGTGCGGACCGCCCCGGGTGCCAGCTCCCAGGGAGTGCCAGAAGCAATGAGCACTTCCATCAATACAGATTGTTGAAGGGTTAATTAATTAGTAATATTCTGTGGAATATTATTAATTAATATTCATAAATAGGCGTAACCGGCTGACGCTAGCTCCGCCTATTTATTTCCCACACTGTTCTATTCCCTTCACACTACGACTACCTTATACTGTAGCGGCGGCTATAAAGACCACGTACACTGTATTTTAAACAATAAAAGGCTTTATTATACAAAACAATGTCTACCGTCTAATTCTTAGGACTATATCTATATATATTTATATCAACGTATATAAATATATATATATATATCCACATACAATACAATATTATGCACTGACTACACTACACACTCCCACTAGCAATTCCACCCACAATACTAACTAGATAATACACACACTCACAGATAGCAGCCCACCCTCACCTATACTATACTGTCCCTGGGATATAAAGGGTTAATGAGGGATATTGCAGGGGTTAAATGGACAGGGACACTGGCAGGGCAGCAGGGGTTAGCCCAGGTCCACAGGGTAAGGGTACAGGGGCACTGGCAAGGCAGGGGTTACAGGGGCACTGGCAAGGCAGGGGTTACAGGGGCACTGGCAAGGCAGGGGTTACAGGGGCACTGGCAAGGCAGGGGTTAAATGGGCACTGGCAAGGCAGGGGTTAAATGGGCACTGGCAAGGCAGGGGTTAAATGGGGTTATGCATTGGTGGTTCAGGGGAACCAGGGTACTCAGCCAATCCCAGGGGTCTTGCTCTCGTCGTCCAAGGGTTGATTCCCGCTTCTCTTGCTCGTTTTCCAAGGGGGAGATTCTCTCTTGGGGGGGATGCACGGCTCAACTGACGAGCACAGGGCGATCAGGGTTTTTAAACCCGATCACCCGCGCTCCCGTGTTCCCGCGCTGCCGGTGTGCGCGCTTGCGAGCGCACGCCGGCAGCCCTGTGCGCACGTGGTCTGACGCAGTGAAATGACGTCACTGCGCCATCACGAGCGCACAGGAATTCACAGGCGGAGGATCTCTTTGATCCTCCTGCCTGTGAATCACCCTCATATCTCCAGCGCTGTAATTACAGCGCCGGAGGAGGGAGGAGAACAGGGACAGGGAAACCTTTTGTTTCCCTGTCTTGTTAATCACCCCCAGCAGCGCTGAGGGTAATTAACAGGAGGGACAGAAGATCGATATGATCTTCTGTCCCTTTGAAGTACCTGAGACTGGACCAGTCATCAGGTCTCCTTCTGTCCCCAGCAGATGGGCGATTGTCCATCTGCTGGGGGCTATGGGGGGGGGGGCACCTGGCTGAATTCATGTATCTTAGATACATGTTCATGACTGGGAATCATGCACATGTATCTATATACTTCTGGGGGATATTATATACACATAGATGTATATATATAAATATCTGGGGCATATATACATACATCTATATGTATTAGGCACGTTGGGCATGAATGGGGGCACATCATAAAGGGGACTGTGGGACCATCTAAGGCCCAGACATGCATATGGGGCCAGAGACCCCAACGTGGGGTCATATGTATATATATAAATATCTATATATACACACATGCATGCCTGGTTACAGGGGCATACATGCATATACATATATATACATATATACATATCATACAGGGCCAACACTTCCTTCTACACAGATGGAAGCGCTCATTGCTGGAGCGCAGAGAGCTGGGTCCTGTCACTCACCTCCCCGCGCTCCTCCTCTCCCTCAGGCCCGCAGCACTTTGAATGGTGAAGCAGAGAGACTTCTCCCCGCTCCACCATTCAGGCTGCAGGCACGGATCACGCTGCTGAAATGTGTGGGCGGAGCCTGCAGCCTGGAAATCTGCATAAGCTCCAACCCACACATTGCTGCAGAGCGATCTGTGCCTGCAGAAAACAGAGGACTTCAGGAACGGGACAAGGTGAGTAGCTGCTGTGTTTTTTTTGTTTTTAATACAGAGGGGGCATTACTAATGTGGAGGGGGCACAGGGGGCATTACTACTGTGGAGGGGGCACAGAGGGCATTACTTCTCTGGAGGGGCACAGGGGCATTACTACTCTGGAGGGGGCACAGGGGGCATTACTACTCTGGAGGGGGCACAGGGGGCATTACTGCGCTGGAGGAGGCACAGGGGGCATTACTACTTTGGAGGGGGCACAGAGGGCATTACTACTCTGGAGGGGGCACAGAGAGCATTACTACCATGGAGGGGGCACAGGAGGCATTACTACTCTGGAGGGGGCACAGAGGGCATTACTACAATGGAGGGGCACAGAGGGCATTACTAATGTGAAGGGTGCACAGTGGGCATTTTTACTATGGAGGGAGGCAGAGAGGGCATTACTACTCTGGAGGGGGCACATAGGGCATTACTAATGTAAAGGGTGCACAGTGGGCATTTTTGCTATGGAGGGGGCACAGAGCCAGAGGGCATTACTACAATGAAGGGGGCACAGACGGCATTATTACTGTGAAGGGGGCACAGACGGCATCATTATTATTGTGAAGGGGGCACAGTGGGCATTATTACTGTGAAGGGGCACAGTGGGCATTATTACTATAAAGGGGGCACAGTGGGTATTATTACTACAAAGGGGGCACAATCAGGATTATTACTGTGAGGGGGCACAAAGAGGGCATTACAAGTGTGAGGGGGCACAATGTGGGCATAACTACTGTGAGAGGGCACACATCTGTACAAAATTACTGTGAAGTTTGCACAATGAGGACAATACTACTGTGAGGGGGTACAATTTTTTAACATATTTGGGGGGTGGTAAAAGAGAAAGGACCCACCCAGGGTGCAAAGCACCCTAGGCACGCCACTGCCTGCACTATGATGTTCTTGACCTATTACGGCACTAGAAACAGTTTTCAGCTAGGATTCGGACTAGAAGTGGAGATCGGCAGAGTGCAGCTGCAGTCCACAGTCCCTGGTCTAGAACTTAGAAAAAGACAGGTGAACAGCACTCCTTAGAATAAGGTGGTTGGGTGCACACCTCCCGGGGGAGTGGTAAGTTCCCCCATAAAGATGAAGCTAATCCATAGGAGTAAAAATAAAAATTGGAGACAGGACTTCCAAATCAAGTGGGATTTACTCCAGATGCTACATTTTAGCTGGGAAGCCTTTGTCAAGCATGCTGTGGAACTTAGTCTGTGTAACTGTCACTAATTGTCACATGTACTGTCACTGACGTGTGTGTTGTAGACAAGTGACAGGAGACAGAATAAGTTAAGAGGAGTGGAGCAACACAGGAGGGGAAGGTAGGGACACTGGACTGGTGTGTATGGGCTCATGAATCTAGCTTAGAGCCTACTAGCCTGAAATAACATTTTGGAAAGTTCTTCTGAGTTTTGGGGTGCTGTCAATACTGGGTGTGGGACCTATTAAGAGGGTTTATCTCTGTTGTTTATGTCTGGAAAAGCTGCTTAGTCATTCCCATATGCTTGCATTGAAACTCAATATGAGTCTACGATAGACAGAAATTGTAACAATGTAACAATAAATCTGGCTACTGGGCAAGACAATCAAGTCTTACAATCTGGCGGAGACAAATTTTCTTTTCTAAGCGCCTGGAAATGGTCCAAGCAGATTCAGTAGTGTGTAATGAAGGTGCCACCTGTGCCATATATATACAAAGGGGAACATTTACTAAGACCAGCAATTTAGATGCTGGTCTTAGTCCCTGTCCGCTTTAGCTTAATTTGCCTAAGTTATGTAGAGGTGCTGGCCTCTACACAACTAAGGCTCATGATCTGGTGGCTCCCTTGCTGGTGTAGATTTAAAGGGAACCTGTCATCTCCGAAACACCCCCTGAACTAGAGTAAGTGTTGTATAGTGTAAGTGATGCTGAATCCGAACATGTAATTTTTATCTTCGTACTCACTTCCATTCTGACGCTGTGCTCCCACAAACCAGCAGTAAAATGCACTCACTGGAATCCAGTGCTCACCCACATAATGGAGAGGACTCAAAGAAGAGTCCAGTGAGTGCATTTTACTGCAAGTTTGTGGGAGCACAGAGTCAGAATGGAAGTGAGTATGAAGATAAAACTTACATATTCAGATTCTGTATCACTTACACTATACAACACTTACTCTAGTTCAGGGGGTGTTTCAGTGATGACAGGTTCCCTTTAAGTTATTTTCTACACCAAAAACAGGTGTAGAAAATGATGAATGGGACGGGCCTGTGGGTCCACCCATGCCATGCCCCCTTTTCTCAGAACTCGAGAAAAGAGGCGTAAGTGGCGTACATGGGGAAAAAGGTGCAGATTTTGTAACAAAGTGGCGTATATTTTTTCATAAGTGACCTCCCCCTCAAAGTACCTATATGCAAGTAAAAAAATGAATACTAACATGATATGAAGAAGAAACTGCAGATCCATATATAGAGCATTCTGTTCTCCACCAACTCTAACACACATTGTGTCACAGCCTTCATCTGGAGGAAATGTACTTTTAATCCATATGCAAATTATTAGTTAATTGCAGTGAGAGCGTGCCCAAGCCACTCTATGCACCCTTACTCCTCCTGATTCCTCTGCCGGCCCCTCCCTCTCTTTCTTGATTGATAGGCTCAGGCGAGATTACTATGCAGGAAGCCAACCCTGTCAATCAAGATGGAGAGAGAGAGTGGCTGCAGAAGGACCAAGGGTGCATAGAATGGTTTGGGCCCGCCTTAAACTCACTTAACTGCTCATCTGCATATGGATTGAAAGTACTTTTTCTCCAACTAAATGAAAGCTAATTGAAAATTATCATTACATTCAGATGCACTACTCCTACAATGCATTGTGTCTGAATTATCAGTGAATTTCCTGGTGACAGTCTCCCTTTGAACACCCATGCTTCTGCAGCGTCACGTCACTCATGTGTCCACCTGAGATAACCACTTCCGGCAACCCGGTCATATGACGTCAGATGCAAATGAGACGGGGGAATCCTCAGGGATTGTTATTCCCAACAGGTTCCCTGTTAATGCTTGACGACTGACTCATACAGAAAATGGGCTCCTTTTTATGTAATACCTGGGTAATACCTGGCACACAAGAGTACTAAAGGATCCTCAAGAGTGGGCCTCAAAGAGAAGACAACCCCATTTGGAGCCATTCACTTGTACTGATTACAATGCAATGAAAACTGGGGGTGCCTGTTCTCTATAAATGGGGATGGAGAAGACCTCAGAATCATTTCCACAGGTGGGTCTAATGAACCCTAGTCAAAGACTGTGTAAAGCATTCAACATGACATCATAATACAATATAATACATAGTAAATATTAGTAATTATTGGAAGGATCTTCTGATTCAATACCATGGTGTTTTTCAGCAATAGGCCAACATTAAATCTGTCAGGTTAGAACGTGTCTATTCCTATATAATTCAGTGTGGGGGAAGAAAACTGGTAAAATAACTAGGAAAGCAGATAGGATACTTTAGGTCACCAAAGTAAAATCCACATGAGGTTCATGATGTGGTGTATACACCAGTGGCACACCTACCATGGATGCTGACCACGTGACTGTAATGGGGTCTGGCACTGAACTCCTCTTCCCAACATAAATCCACAACATTTCCTACAGCCACCACTAGGGGGAGCTTTGTGGAAAGATATTTTTTTAAAGCTGTTATTGCATTCAATGGTAACTATCAAAATTCCTATGCACTGAGCTCCCCCTAGAAGCGGCCACCGACAGCCAATTTAATAAAAATGGGGAAGCACCTAACACAATGTATTATTTATAGAACAGGTTCCTTATTAATGAATAATAATTGATTAATATTTCAACACAAAAGTTGGGTAAAGTGGGCAACACAGAGAGTGAACACTTGTAGCATAAATCTCACTTGGGGCATGCAAAGTTTTTCTATGGGGCCCTATGAGATCTATGTATACCTTGGCTAAATGGGATATATGATAGCTACATGTTATGTATTAACAGCACTTACGTGTGAGAATTCTGTAGGAGTCACACATCTGGTGAAATTGGATGGGAAGGTAGTGAAACAGCTGATAGGACTTGACCAATGGCAGAGCCGGCGGCTGGGTCCCTGTGGAATGTATCTACATACTTCACAGCTTTCCCTGTAATCCCCCATCAAAACTGGCCGGGTTTTTAATACAACTTTGATTAATGTGCTGTAATAAAGAGACTCTTTCTTTTCCATTCCCCACAGATCACAGACTAGAAATAGGTCACAGCCTGTGCCACAGCGCACAATAGGCTCCTATCCCCGAGGGCGGAGGGAATAGTAATAATAAAAGACAACAACATGAAAGGCAGAATGAGAAACGAGGTGGTGGTTGGGGACTAATTGAGAAGAGAAGAATCCTATGGGTCCATTTGCATCACACCACCAAACCACCACAGCAACACTTCCAGCGTCCGCCCCTCCTTCCGAAGTTAGGCGAGCAAGTTGAGGAGGTAACTCAAGTTCACGGAGCTCTGGGAAAGGGATTAGTATAGTACACCAGGACACAATCTGTACTCACAGCTGAAAGTTTTGTCTAAAATTTTCATTCTCAGTACCTAGACAAAGCAAGCAGACGGAAATGTTGGGGGAGAGGAAGGGGGTTACAAATTACAGTTAATTTCGGAAATATATTAATTTCTTGAACACAGTAGCAATTGTCCTTCAGCTCCAGGATGCTGAGTGCAGAACTCACTGTGCAGAATTATGCCTCATTCACACAGTCAGTGTTTGGTCAGTGATTTCCATCAGTTAGGGCTCATGCACACGAATGTATTGTCTTTCTGTGTCCGTTACGTTTTTTTTTTAGGACAGAAAAACAGCGGAAGTTACTCCGTAAGGCATTCCGTTTCCATATGTCCGTATTTCCATTCTGCAAAAAAATAGAACATGTCCTATTATTGTCCGCATTACGGACAAGGATAGTACTGTTCAATTAGGGGCCTGCTGTTCCGTTCCACAAAATACGGAATGCACACGGACATCATCCGTATTTTTTGCGGACCGCAAAATACATACAGTCATGTGCACAAGCCCTTATTTATCAAATATTATGTGTTATTTGTTACATTTGGTGCATCTTTAAAGGGATAGTTCAACCTGGAGGTCCTTTTTGGCAGAGCCGCCCCATGGCACCAGAGCAGTGGAGGGAATCATAATTAACTGCTTTACACTGCTGGGTTCTGGCTCCTTTGCTCTCCTGCCACTGCTATCTCCATCTGGTCTCCAGATATGAACATCTGGTCTGATGCAGGACATGTCACCGCTGCAGCCAATGACTGGCTGTAGGGTGTCATGTGACCCAGGGACATGACGCATGGGAGACACATCACCACCGTAGCCAGACATTGGCTGCAGCAGCCATGTAACCTGTGTCAAACTGGACTCGCAGAGACCAGAAGGAAGTAGCGGCTGCAGGGGACTGAAGGAGCCCAAACCCAGCGGTGGGGAGCTGGTAAGTATGCTTCACTCTGCAACGTCCTGAAAAAGTACCCTGGGGTGAACAACACCTTAAACCTAACACATTTGTCTATAAATGCTACTCCAGTATTTATGGAGCACAGTTGTAATACCAGACACAACCCTACGACAGGTGTGGCCCTGTTTCTGGAAGAAAGCAGCCAAGTTTTTCTATCCTGTATAAACCCATTTAGATCATAATGGGACCTTTCATAACTTTTTTTGGCTCTTATTAACATGTTATCTCTAATAATGTTATTCACAAAAAAGCAAGATTTTGGTGTCCTCGAATTAACCTTTATAATTCAGCATTATTGGTTGCAAAGTATTATACAGTTCAAGCAGACTCTCAATTATTTGGTTATATATGTTATAATTAGCCCTATAAAGAGAATGCAGCACTTCATGGAGCACTTTGGCCTCCTTGTATCTTACCAGGCACAACACATCTGGACAGCAGCTGTGCTTGGTGTTGTAGCTCAGGCCCCTTCACTTGAATGGGATTGAGATATGCCTAGGCCATTTGACTGAAGAATGAGTTGTCAATGGTGTAGAGTAAGCTGCAAGGAGGCTATGGCGCTCACCGGAGTGCCGAAGCCTATTCAAAGACGGACCTCCATCAATCAAATACTGATGACCTATCCTGACTATAGCAATCAAAGACTTCAGGCAGGGAAATTCAGAAAGGAATGGATGCACGGAAGGAAGGAAGGGTGAATCTTATCAACGTATGGAAAGACTACTCCTACTGAAGAAGGAATCACACACTCCTTATCATAAGGATTTAAAGAACAAGGGAGAAGAGATTCCTTGTGGGCTATAGAAGGAGAAAGCAGTACAGGAATGAAGATGTGCTGATACGGGAGAGCTAGAGAAAGCAGCAGAACCCTGGACACACAAGTCTCACAAACAATATGTATTAACCACATGAGCAAATTCTAAAACTAGGAGCAGAATGAAAATTGAATATCAGGCGGTCTGAAGATGAATTGAGGAATTGCAGACTGAAACATGGTATAAAATACAGAAAAGCCACCCTTATTTGGTTGAATTAACACATTATTATAACAAGAACATTACAGTAATAGATCACATTATGTTAAAGTGACCATCCTGGTATAGCTGGTGCCAATATAATGCTGGTTACATCAGCAATTGTTGCAATGCATAAGGAATCTATAGCCATTAATTGAGATCTAAAAGATACATGGGGAAGCCTGGCTTCATGAATGATCCAGCAATTCAGTGAATATCTTTCATCTCTCATAAAACAACAGGTTCCTGAGTCTGACTCAACAGATGAAAAGAGCTGTATTTGTATGTACAGAGAAATAGATATATGTGGGAGGGTTAGTTATTTGATCTTCCAGGATATATTCCAAGCCCATAGCAGCAACACAGATTCACTGCTAGAACTGCAGTATAAGGGGTAGATCCTAATATTTTCTGTGGGGAAGGAAGGAGAGAAACATTACTGATCCACAAGTCCCTCCTCCTAAATGTCTGTGATCAGACCACCTTGCAAAGTCCCCTTATAAAAGCAGTTGGCTCTGGACTGGTGCTGTCTCCTGATTGTGGTGCTGAACTTACTGGAGAGCAGCTGGGAGGAGATGCTAGCTCTCTTATTGTGTTCCTTTGTGTGGGGGGTGGTGGGGGGTGTTGGTGACCAGGGCAGTATGTTTTTCTCTGACTGTGCCCAGCTGTCCTTTCAGGGTCACCATGTTCAATACCAGGTGACTAATGGTGAAGAACTGGTGACCTCCATATGGGACAAGAGGAGACAGCTACTCTCATGCTCTCTGGATGAAGATGCTGAAACTGTCAGAGAATTTCTGTCCCATTGCCATAGGAAAAGACAAGCTAGTATGTGGGACCCTGACTTTGGAGGTTTTGCAGAAGTCAGGATGGCATGCTTGATCTTCTTGAGTGCAGATAACTCTAGAAAGACGGACTTCAAAAGGAAACATGTCAGAGTCAAGAGGGGCTTCACCTACCCAGGAACACTCTGGTGTGGAGCAGGGAACAATGCTGAAAATGAAAGTGATCTAGGTAAGAAGACTGGTTTTACTGCTACCATCCTACAATGACCTTAGACTGTGACAGCTGCAGGTGCTTTCAGGTAGGCTTGCTGAAAACTATTGCTTGAGTGATAGAGGAGACATACAATGCAGGTTTATTAGTAGTATTTATATTCTCATCTTTTGGCATAGTCCTATATTAATCATTTAGGACCTTTAAGTGCACAGCTTTGTGGAGCAATAGCAAGCAATAACACAACTCACACATTTGCATCAATAACTTTCAGCAATTTACCATAACCAAATATGTGAAAGTATTTTATACTGTAGTCATCCCACTGAAAGAATCAGCAGCCTCAAACAACCTGTAAATAGTTAAACCCTGCAAACTATGTATGTAAAATACATCAACTTCTTAGTAGAGCTGCAATGCTGCAGAGCATGGATGTATCAGTGTATTGTAGAGCTCCTATAAATATTACTATAGTGAAATAAATAGTCAGACAAGTAAATGCAGAACTATATGCACTCTAGTACTTTACAATGCACACTCTTCATTTGTTGAATAGAAGGAGGCTTATGGCAATTCAGTTTTATTATTTAGCAATATTTTTAAGATATGTATTTTGTGTAAAACGGCTTTAAAGGAAAAACAAATAATGAATACTTTCCCCTCTCTTCATTTCCTTGAAAATGTGCACCATGTGCACAGAGACACACATTTGTAGGATGTAGGTAAAGGTGCTGGTTATTTTCCGATGAACTTTTAAAAGAAATTCAGAGATAATAGTGGATAATTGGGGGAGGGGAGTGATCTGTGAATGAGCTAATATTACATGCATCAGTAGCCAAAGCAATCAGTAAAGGAGAAACTGAATGGAAAAAGTAGGTGAAAGAACAAGGAGCCTCAGATACAGCCCCAGTTCTATAGAATCAGCTGCTGAACACTGTGTATGATATTGAGGACCTTCCACAAGATTACCTAATTAACTACCTAAAAGTTATTTCCACAAAAATGTATACGGAAATACTGACAGAAGCCGTTTATCAAAGAATACATTTTCAACTGAACTTCAGTAGCCCCCTATGGAGACCTATTCTCATAAGTAAACAGCATTTGTGGTAATTTCCTATCATCTTGTTTGGGGTAGACATTCCCTCTAAGCCAAAACCCTGGTGTAGCCTGCTCAGAGATAAAGTATAATGGAAAGATATGATTCTGCACCTGTTCTGTGTTCTTGACCTGCACCTGGTTTTGGCTCACAATCACTGATGAGAAATAACTGACCAAATAACTGAAGTGTGAACTCAGCCTAAGGCCTCGTTCACACTTCAGTGTTTGGTCAGTGATTTCCATCAGTGATTTGTGAGCCAAAACCAGAAGCGAAGCCTCTACAGACATAAGGTATAAGGGAAAGATCTGAACCTGTTCTGTGTTTAGAGCCGCACCTGGTTTGGGCTCAGAAATCACTGATGGAAATCAGTGACCAAACACTGAAGTGTGAACGAGGCCTAAGGCTACATACACATGACCGTATGTGTTTTGCGGTCCACAAATTGCGGATCCGCAAAAAAATGGATGACGTCCGTACGGCATCCGTTTTTTTGGCGGATCCATTGTAACAATTTTTTGCAGGGCTATGGAACGGACATACGGATGCGGATAGCACACGGATAGCACACGGTTTTTTTGCAGACCCATTGAAATGAATGGGTCCGCATCCTATCCGCAAAAAAAAGGAATGGACACAGAAACAAAATACGTTCGTGTACATGAGGCCTAAAATGAATACATCAAATGCACTTGGATGGGAGCAGCACTGCAGTAACCAGGCATGGCCACTGCACAGTGGGGGAGCTGTGTAGTTCCTGCACAGAAGCTCATGAAAACAGTTGATTGTCAGGGATGCTGGAAAAAACCCTTTAAAGGTCCCATAAGTGAATATTTTATGTATTTTTCTTTATTAAAAGCAGGTGGAAGGTTTTCTGGACATAATAATTTGAAGTTACTCTATTTATTCTACTTTCTGTCCTCAGTCTTTTATTTGTGATTTCAGACCATCAAAAACACTTCACTTTCTCAGAGCATGACTATAGCCAGAAAGGGAAGGGGGTGATTGAGTCAGTTAGAGTATCAGAGGTTACACTGTCAAGTGCTGTGCTCTTCTGCAGATATCTCTATCTAGGCCTAGCAAGAGAATAATACAGCTGTCATACCAATTCTACAGTCTACTATTATACTAGCAGATAACATCGTCCCTCACAGCAGCAGTGAACTGACAATAGAATTCCTATCTATGTAGAAATGTTACCTCCTTGTGCCGACTGCTACAGAAGGAGAGTATTTGGTAATTAATTTTAAGTTGAATAGTACTGCTGAAATGAGAATGAAAAACAGTCAAAAATTCTAATAAAATTATCATCTATGAATATTGTGTAAAAAAATTTCTGATAGAAATCTCCTTTTAATAGCACTGATGTCTATTTTAAAGGGGCTGTCTCATCATAGACAATGAGGGCATATCGCTAGGATATGCCCCCATTGTCTTATAGGTGGGACCCACACCTATATCAAGAACGGAGCCCCGAAAGTGGTGGCGCATCCACCCTCCATTAATTTTCTATGGGGCCGCCAAAAATATTTCCGTCAGGCCCATAGAATTAAATGGGAGCGGTGGCCAGTCCCATTCACTTCTATGGGGAGCACACTTGGTGGTGGCCGGACCAGAGTCCTCCTGTCACCACTTTGCGGGGCTCCGTTCCTGATATAGGTGTGGGTCCCAGCACCTATAAGACAATGGGGGCATATCCCAGTGTTATGCCTCCATTGTCTGTGATGAGACAATCCCTTTAACATGCACAGTAAGCTTGGCTGAATGCAGATGGTATTTAATAAAGACAGTAGGCTCAGATATGTCAACTCCAGTTTGTGCAATCTCTTAAAAGCTTCTCTAGTCATTAGCAGATCCTATGAGATCCATGCACAGGGATCTAATGCTTGACATCAGTAGGGGCTGGAAAAATCAGTTATGAATTCTGGACCTCAGAATTTCACCACTGATTATAATAGGATATTTTGTATGTTACCCACACAGCTAGGTTTCATATTTCCCAAGCTTCTGATACCACCCAAATTAGAAAAGATTCAATGACTTTAAAAGTATGGAAACCCAGACTTGCAAAGCATACCAGCCAGGTTCAGCAGAACAATTGCCAGGTGGAGGCTGCACTCCTATCACAGATGTCCTGGCAGATCATCTCCTGTACACTTGTAACTCCTTGCAGAGTAACACAACAGGGCACTGAGAAGGCAAATCACTTTGGTTGACATTGGAGGCTCTGTGGTTGACTGAGGGCAATGCCAATGTGTCTAATATTGAGAACACTGAATGACTGAAGGCACTGTGGTCAACTTCAGGGGGCTTGGGGTTTGCACCAGGGTCACCATTGTCCTTGAAAAATTGCCCTTCCCTGGTAGCTTAAAAATTTGGGAAGTATGGGAACCTGTACTTAGCTTGTCATTGTTAGATTTCAGGATGAAATAGCGCCTGGGCCCATCTAGTTTTCAGGGTGGGTCGCAAGTGGAGTGTATATATGTGCTGTTGGGAAGTGTTTTTCAGAAAGTGTAAAAAAAACAAAAAACAAAAAAACATAGTCAGCCCAAACAGATGGCTCTATAATAATCCAGCCCCTGCAAAGCTGACATTTTGACATAGCACTCTGCTTTCACTCAGTGTTGAACTGAGGTTCCTCTGGCCCACCAGAAGAAATTATCTAATACGTTGAATCAAAGAAATAGACCCTAGTGGCAAGTGATTGGCTCCAAAAACAGTCAAATGGATTTTTTTTTTCTCCTGGACCATTGGGGCCCACTAAGCCTGGGCCTGCTGGTTGATCCTATTCTACACTGGTGAGCCAGTCTCACACTTTTTTTAGTCCAGTCCCATTGTCAACACAACAATGGTTTTTCAGCCCCTGGCCGTACACCTAGTAGATCTTGGTGAGTCTAATGGATGAGGACAGCTTGACTGTTGCTGACATCGGTTGTTGGTCTGCTGAAACAAGGTTGGAGGATGTTAAATAATAACCTAACAGTCAATTGTACACTGGGAATAAGCGGCACTAGAGGTTGTCCAGTGTCCCTATCTCCAGTGACCATAAATGGGCATGCTAGTTGGTCAAGTTTAAAGGGAATTTGTCATCAACTTTGTGCTGCCCATACTAACGGCAGAATAAAGTAGAGACAGGTGAGTTGATTTCAGCGGTCTGTCATTTATAAGTTAAAAGTGGTTGCCGAGAACCAACATCACAATCATTGCAGACTGGACCTGGAAAAGAGTCACGGCCACCGGAGAAGAGTCCTGGTTATTCATGAATTCCTGTTTTCCCTGCCCACCTGCTGATGACTGACAGGCTTCTACCTAGTTTTTTCCCTTTCTCCCTAGGAGAGAACTGCCAATCATCAGCAGATGGGCGGGAGAGCAGGAGATTAGGAATAACCATGACTCTTCTCAGGTAGATTTGACTCTTTTCAAGGCCTGGGCTGGACTTTTAGCTCATGAGTGACACGTCACTGATATCAGCATTTCTGTCACTAATTTATGCTGCCCTCAGTGAGGTCAGCATAAAGTTGATGACAGGTTCCCTTTAAGCAAGATAGGTAACTCTCACTTAAATGAATCTTTGCCTGGCATTTGTATTAAGTCTATGGCTGACTTTACACTGTTCATCTTTTGCCAAGTTAAAAATTTGGTTTGGATCTTCATATCCATTTCTAGCCTCTCTCTTTTCCAGTATTGACAGTAGGAAGTGGTCTATTGTAGGAGTAGTCACCCAACTGCCGGTAAAGGACGAATTTACCACTAAACTGGGTAATGTAAGGACATATGTGCACTGGTGATGTCTTTATTTCAGGGGGGAGGAAGAGAGAATGTAGGGGGCACTCAGTGCAAGATGACATTTATAGAGTTATGTGGCTGTCAGCAGCTTCTTGCAGGATGACAATGTGCGTGGCTGTATGTGATTTTCCAGAATTAGAAAAACATGGCTGCTTTCTTCCAAAAACAGCACACCCCCATCACTTGTAGCAGTGTCATGGTCTCTCTCTATGGTAAGTATACATTCCGTTGACACACGCCACAAAGAAAGAGTAGTTCAGAAGCTTCATATAGACACTGTGCATACAAGGCTCCATTTAGAAGTCCAGGTGCACACAAAACATCAGTAACTTTTTATACATACAGTATACCCTTTTCTATTATTGTCAGTTCATGATAGAAGTATATAGAACATCTTCTTTATTTCTGCTTTACGAATCTGTTGGCTGCTTAAGATAAAACTTTCCATAATGTTACGTGGATTATATTACTATAATTTGGGCTCTTCTCTCAATGTCCGCTTTATCTCTGTCATCATATAGGTGAGCATAAAGAGACGGATGCTTGTTGTAGGACTCACGATCACTGTGAACATGTCATCCATCCCTTTACCTCCAGCTATGGCTACAGGAACTTCCTCTGGCATACCATCAGTCATTGCCAATGTGATAACAGGTAAGTCTGCTGCTGTATTTCTAGGTTTCAGCAAATAACGATGCATAACAGAATATATATATATATATATATATATATATATATATATATATATAGGCAATGGTTAAACTACCAGGGTAACAGGATAGTATTAGTGGATTTGGGTCTGTGCATGTACTATAAGTGGAGAATAAATAGTAACATTGAAAATTCCTGTATGCCGTTTTTGCAGGTATTAAAAAAAACATTTTGGCACGTGTCATTTTTTCACAAACCTTTGCAACTTTTTGTGATTTTACACTGCTCTTCTGATATTCTGTTACTATTCTGGAACAGAATACTGGAATTGCAGCATGAATGTGAACTTAGCCTAAATCTGATGCAACAATGACTGAAGACCTCCAGTCATGGTGACCTTCACTCCTATTTATCAGCGGAATGCAATGTTTAAACACTGGATCACAAAACAAGACGCCATCCACAAGGACAAGACGAGGAGAGAAATGGAATATACTGATAAAAACCCAAGTCCATCATTGGGAGAACTGTGCTTGGTATATACTAAATTGAATGTGCATACCATACCTCTACCACTGCTCCTCTTACACTGCCCTGTGGGTTTGGCCGCCAGGTCTGATCAGTCCCTCTATGCAGGCTGCGGCCTGCTTGCACACTAGCCCTCTCCTCTGGCTCCTAAAGCGCCAGCACACGTGCACATTCATCTTCACCAGCCAATAGCTGGCAAACCTGGGGTACTTAAAGGGATTTTCCCATGAAAAATATTCTACAGTTTTCAAACCAGCACCTGGATCTGAATACTTTTGTAATTGTATGTAATTAAAAATTTTCTATAGCTACTGAGTTATTCAATAAAACGTATCTTATAGCGCCACTTAATTTCTTATTTCTTTGTCCTGCTCACTAAGATGGCCGCACATGCTCAGTTTCATCCTTCAACTGCCTCCTGAGCTGTGATAGGCAGAGCTGAGACACGCCCCCTTAGCTGCAGCAGAAAAGACACTCCCCTTGAGCTGGCAGCTTGATATAAATCTAGCAGAGCAATGAATGGGGGGATCTCTGGGTCCATGTGAGGTACAGGGCTGGTTCTAGCTTTGTTAGAAAGAGATTGTCATGTACTATATGATGTCTGATTTTAATTTTTTACATTATTCATGGGATAACCCCTTTAAGGCACATTCCTCTGTCTATCTTGCTGGTTCCCTGCGAAGACATGCTGTATTTGTTTGTCTGCCCATGTACAAACCTTTGCCTGTTCAATAGATTCTGACCCTCTGCTTGACCTCCGAATTGACCATTTGCTGCATGCTCTTGGACTGTTTACTTTTGTATTGCACATACTCCACAAGCCCTGACCTCAGGATGTTTCTGACTACAATTTTTGCCTGTGGGTCAGCAGTGGACCACACAGACAGTATTCCAGGAGGTAGCGGCCTGGTGGTTCCCCTGTAGCAAAGTCCAGATCCCTGTACATAGGTTAAAGGGAGTCTGTCACCACTATATGACCATATACAACACTTACATGGCTCTGTAGCACACATATACATGAATGTAATGGTACTTTGTTATTTGCTATAGACTTTCAGATGCAGGAAAAACGCAGTTTAATTTATATGCAAATGAGCACTGCAAGTGCCCACGGGTGGTGTTCACTGTGTAGGAGCCCAGGCTTCTCTGCCTTCTTTCAACATTACTCCTCTCCAACCTCTTCCTTTGCCCGCCCTCCTATTCCCTTGCATCATCCATAGGTCCAGCTGAGATCCCCCGCCTACGTACTGCTTTGCCGGCTGGCGCATGTGCACTAGTTGAATCAATGCCGTGCTCACAATGGGCATTACAATATGCATACCCTGGCGCGGTGAAGCAGTGCACAGGCACGGGATATTGTCACGAACGTGACTGCATCAGGTTGCAGGCGTTTGGCTAGACTTTCAAAAGTGACATAATTTGACATGTTTTCCTCTTGGTTTGGTTGCTGTTTACCACACCCCTTCCCCTCAGCTGTTGTGGGTGTGGTGATTGTCTTTCCCCTATTTATCCCTTCCTTTCCCAGTATCCCTTGCGGTTTATACTTTCTGCTGACATTGTTGTGTGTGGTGTGGATCTCGGCTGCATTAAGATAAGGGTCATTTTCCCTTTTGTGTTTATCCTACTTTTCCCTGTTGTGGTTTTGCCTTCTGGAGTCTCCTGTTCGTCCATCCTTTTGGAGGAACGGGTTGACTCCTTCCCCTGTCACTAGTGGCAGGGTTCTCTAGGGTCAGGTGTTATTAGGTTCCTGTGTATGAACTCTCCTACCTCTAAGGCCTGTTCATACTGGTAGTCAGTCAGGGCCTAGTTTCAGGGTTTGCTGCAGGAGGTGACCATTTCCCTTGTTTGGTCCTTTTCCCTTCCCTCTTATGCTTGGTGTGGCTATACCCTCCACACCAGAGCGTGACAGATATCAGCTGGCTGGGGAGAAGTAACGCTGAAAGAAGGCAGAGCAGCCTGGGCTCCTACACACTGAACACCGCCACTGGGCATTTGCGAGTGCTCATTTGCAAATGAATTAAACATCGTTTTTCCTGCTTCTGCAAGTCCAAAGAAAATAACAAAGGTACTATTACATTCATGTGTAGGTGTGCTACAGAACCACGTAAGGTCATATAGTGGTGACAGACTCCTTTTAAAGCATAAATACCATGGGACTGCTTGGTAACAACTTTGGGATTAGCACAAAGTCAAATCTGTTAGTTGACACAGCGGTTCCATATCCACTCCCGTAACACATATGTAATGAATGTGCTACCTTGGTGGGCACAAATTGAAGACTAAAAATAAAACAGAAAAATGATTTCTTAGGTGTCTGATAGCATTAAAGTTGTGCTATGTAAGTGATACAAAGAAAATTTTCCAAATGTAATAATTCACTAACACTATAAGGAGGGTAATATTTGCAGCCAGTTTACACTTGGAATACTTGGCACCAAATTTCTCAAATGCCACTTGCTGTTTGCTAAATTTGGCTTATCTTTAAACCTAACCCTTTTGCAACTTCAGCTTTTTAGTAACTGATGTCAATTTGCATTACCACCCACATTTCAAAACTGGAGTTAGCGGTATTAAGAGCAAAAAGTAATGCAAAAAAACTGCAGATTTTTTTTCCACAAAACCATATTTTGCTACTTTGAGACAGAATAGTGTAGTGGTTAGCAGTGGTGCCGTGCAGCGCTGGGGTCCTTGGTTTGAATCCGACCAAGGACAACATCTGCATGAAGTTTGTATGTTTTCCCAATGTTTCCTCCGGGTACTCCGGTTTCCTCCCACACTCCAAAGACATACTGATAGGGAACTTAGATTGTGAACCCCATTGGGGACAGCCTGATGCTAATGTCTGTAAAGTGCTGCGGAATATTAGTAGCGCTATATAAGTACTTAAAATAAATAATAATATTCTTCCCAATGTCTTAAATGTAGACAGTTAGTCTACACTCTTTTTACAAGGTGATCAGTTGAAAGCATTGCCACAAAACTTTTTATTTTCCATGTTAAGCCACTTTCACATTAGCGGCAGCTTGGATCCGGCGGGTGATGGGTGCCGCCGGATCCGTGCTGCCGCAGGTACATGTGAGGAGCCGGAGCAGCGCTCCGGCCCCACACGTGTCACATATACATACACACGCATACACACACACATAGACATACACACAGACATGCTCCCAGCAGCTCCACACAGCATAGGAGGGGGAGGACGGCACGCACATAGGAAGATTCCCCACAGCGCCCTCTACTGGAGGGAGAATCTTCCTATGTGCGTGCAGTCCTCCTCCTCCTGTGATGTGTGGAGCTGATGGGAGCATGTAAGTATGTCTGTGTATGTCTGTGTGTATGTGTCTGTCATATGTGGTGTGCTGTGGACGGATCCGTCATGAACTCCATTGAAAGTGATTGTGTCACACCAAACGGATCCGTCCCCATTGACTTCCATTGGGGGTCATTCCGGATCCGTCTTGGTGCGGATAAACAGTATGGAGAGCAAACCGCAGCATGTTGCGGTTTGCTCTCCGGTCTGAAGACTGAACGGAATGCTTTCAGGAGCATTCCGTTGTCTTCAGTTCAGTTTTGTCCCCATTGACAATGAATGGGGACAAAACTGAAGCATTTTATTCCGGTATTGAGCCCCTATGACGGAACTCAATACCGGAATTCCAAAACGCAAGTGTGAAAGTAGCCTTAGAAGGGTTCATGATGTAAATAGTAGTAACTGTATTTGTGAGTTATCTGGTCCCTTCTGGTCCTCAGCTGAGTGACTGACACTGACTCTCCAACTGACAGAATCTTACGTGAGGACAGGAAGTCAGTTTCTCTATTCAGTCCTAGAAATTGACATTGAGGCTCCCAAAAGAATAAATAAACTGACTTCCTGTCCACACATAAGACGCTGTGTCAGTTGGTAAGTCAGAATGAGAAAAGGAAATCTAACAAATATAGTAACTGTTAGAAAAGCTCTCTCACACTACTATTTACATCATGCCTTTTTCTAAAGGACCAGAGAATAACATTTTTTGTGGAAATGCTCTTTAAAGGGAACCTGTCATCTCCGAAACACCCCCTGAACTAGAGTAAGCGGTGTATAGTGTAAGTGATGCTGAATCCGAATATGTTTTATCTTCATACTCACTTCCATTCCGACGCTGTGCTCCCACAAACCTGCAGTAAAATGTATTCACTGGACTCCAGTGCTCACTCACATAATGGGGAGGACTCAAAGAGGAGTCCTCTCAATGCATTTTACTGCCGGTTTGTGGGAGCACAGCCTCAGAATGGAAGTGAGTATGAAGATAAAACGTACATATTCAGATTCAGCATCACTTACACTATACAACGCTTACTCTAGTTCAGGGGGTGTTTCGGAGATGACAGGTTCCCTTTAAGCAAGGTTCAGCAGCATAGAACTCACTGCATTAGTCCGTTAGGGTACTGCCACACATAGCATAAACCCTCTGGATTTTACACAATTTAATTGCATGCGGAAAATCCACAGGGTTTATAGTAGCAGTATGTCTCATCCAGGTGCTGGCTAAATATTCAGCAACAATATAGATAGGGAGATAGGCCTCTTCTTCCCTTTGAAATAATAATGCATGCTCTGCCAGGTGGAGTATACATGTTTACGGTTTAATTAAAGTTTTTAATCAGAATAACATAAGCAGTACTTCAATAATACGTCTGTTCAGGAAGGCAGTTATCAAAGAATGACAATAACTGTTATGGAAAATCTGATAAAACTGTCTCCATGTCTCCTCAAGTCCAAGGATAAATAAAAAAAAATTAAAAATAAATAAATAAATAAAAAAAAAAAAAGGAGAGGAATAAATGGGAGGAAGGAAAAGAAGGATTGGAGTAGAAGTGAACCTGGATCTACTTCCGCAAAAGAAAAATGTAAAGAATTAGCCTCTCACTCTGTGCTTTCTTTTGTTCAGCAATGTTAGGTGTAGGGATGTGACGAGGTGTGACTGTGGACAAGTTACGCCTAAAATGAAAGCCGCGTTTACATGGCCCGATTATCTGGAATGAGCATTCATATAAATGCTTGTTCCCAATAATTGGCCGATGTAAATTTGATGAAGATCACCCGATGAACGAGCAAAATGCTCGTTCGTCATGTGAAATGATCTTTGATGCAGACACCTCAATCATTATTCTTGGGCAGCTGATCGATTTTGTACGGGGACATCGTTCAACCTCATACTGTGGAGGTGATCGGTGGAGGTGATACTGTTACTTCCACTAAACAAGCTGCTGTTTGCCTGGAAGAAACTTCCTCACAGCATCTAAATGCAGAGAGTTGGCTGCTATGTAGTAAACTCAATTGTAGTTGGATGGAAGATTGTGCTGGAAAGCAGTCTTAATTGGTCCATTCAGGATTTGGGTTGATTGAGATCTGCATCATTTTTATTTCTGCATAGTCTTTGTATGTATTGGGATTTAATTAAAAAAAAAAACATTTGCTTGTAACAACCTGACCCTCCACCCATTAAGGATGTATTTTGCTTCTGTTCTTCAGGTTTAAAGACTGCCTTCGAAGGGTGAATGATACAGCTTCCCGGGTTGTTGGACAGGCTTTCTTTAATGTCATCCAGGTGCAATGCTTTGAGTTCACACTTAAAGAGCAGTGTGAGGAGAGATATTGGTATGGCTGGTAAGTGTCAGACAGGATTGGCACTGTCTGAAGTGTTCTGCTTAGTGCCATCACAGATACACTTGTTTTTAGGCCAGTATTAGTACTATTCATATAGCATACTCTGTGATCAGCTTATCATTTGAAAAAGTATTGATGAGAGTGGACATTGTCATGAAATAGTGGCCTTCAATACCAGAAGTGATACATAAAGTACCTGTAAATAGTAATTAAGTTCCAAACTTCACTTTGGAAAAACTTGATGATGGATATAACGAGGAGACAAACGTACAGCTCCTTTCTTGAAGCTGCTTTTATTTCTTATACTCCAAGACATCCCCTTTAGTGTTATGGCTAATTGGTGTATGTGTGTGTAGTCACTACAGTGAATCTAAGCTATTGACGTTGCTTTCCTTTCAGGTGCAGAAAGTACAAAAATGAAACCATTGCCGTTCTCCGAGAGTCTGGACTTTATGATTATGGAGGAAATATTATAGATGCAGCTATAACTCCGAAGGACAAAGAACCTAGTCAAATGCCATCGTTAGAGCTACCACCAGGACAACCAACTCTGGGAAAAGTCATGCAGGCCACTGAGGATCTCCTGAAGATCATGATGACAATTAGCCCAACCACTGCCCCTGATCAGAGCACCACAAAGAAGAAAGACAAAACTAAGCATAAAGAGAGAAAGAATAAAAAGGGAAAAGGTCTTAAAGGTAAAAGGAAGAATAGGCTCAATAAAGAAAATATCAAATCTCCCTCAAAAGACATCTGGGGTGAAGAGACTTTCAAAAATGAGAGTGGGTCAGTGGCCAACAAACCACTAGACTCCATAGTGGACATAGGACACAGACAGGATCCATTCAATGATATCCTTAATGATGACCCTATGAGGAACGTAGATTCTACTACTACTACAACCATTGCCCCTACCGTCAAGCATGAAGAATTGAAAAGTATGACAACAGTTCTTCCACAAGAATCAAGACCCTGCACTGAAAAGCCTAAAAGGAAAAACAGGAAGGAAAGAAAGGATAGAAGAGAAAGAAGGAAGAGACCCAAGACAGTGTCCTGTGTCCAGCAGGCGTATAGTGGAGCATGATCTGCAATGTATTCTGTCTCTGTACATGGTAATGGAGTTAAATGTGAAAAATATAATGTGCAAAATAATGACATTAACCACTCTGCTGCTAAACAAGTCTCAAATACTTTTCATGAAACTTTGCTGCTTGCATATGGTAATATATACATTTTTTGATTTTATGAATGAGCTAAGGCTGTAGTGTATCTTTGCTGGATATGGCTTTATATTATCACAGAAAAACCACCTGAATGGGGAGGCAACAAATAATAACTACACACCACACACTACTACCAGCATAGCATGACACCAAGCAGGAACTTCTACAAACGATTTACAAAGAATGACCGATTTGTAGCTTTTATACATAACAAATCCAGAAACCTGATTCAGAAAGATTGTGCAAAATTTGCCAGGATCTGGGTTATATATATATTTTAATATATATCAGCATAAGGAGTCTTTTAGGCCAGATGATGCTCCTCTGGAATTCTCGGAAAAGGGTGTGCAAATGAGCTCTTAGCAATCTCAGCCTCTGATGCCACCAGATGTAAGGTAGCAATGGTCAATGTTCGACCTTTTAAACAGGTCTTGAGACATGACCTGACTTAGTTATTATTCAAATTAAGTCTCAAGGCATGTTTAAAAAGTTGAATATTGACTTAAAGGATAGCTATCTTACATCTGGTGGCACTAGAGGCAGAGCTTGCTAAGAGATGATTTCCATATCCTCGTCCGACAAAAGCCTGGTTCAAGAATTTGTAGAAATCTGGTCTTCTGAAATGAAGAGGCGTGATAAACGGATGACACAATGGGGGAGATTTATCAAGAAAGGTGCTTTCTGTGCTGGTCTTGATTGGAGGATGCACCTTTTTTATGACGAGGCTCAGGCTTTGTCATAAATTAGGCTCATCCTCTGGCAGTCCCGGCATCTAAACAGAAATCTACAGCAGCTCTGAGCTACTGTAGATTTCTTGCTTCATTTGTGCCAGAACACTGAGATGCAAATAAAGATAAATGTATGCCCCCCTTTCTGACCTTGCCCCGTCCTCTTTCTGAAAAGTGCCGAGGGCGGCGGAAAAACTGGGAGATGATGCCATTTTGTAAAAAGTTGCATTGAAAAGTGGTTTGCGACTTTTTAATGCCACTTTTCAAGATAGCAAGGCTCCCCCCATTATGTATTATGCCCTTGGTACACAATGCAGACACTGACAAAGGGATACCCACCAAATTACTCAGGTAAGAGAAAGAATGTGATACCATCATGCTACAAACATACATAGGCAATATGGAAGTCTTCCAGCTTCAATTTTACACTTGTGCAATACACCTTAAATTAAGATGGATAGTTAGACCGCAGATATCAAAACTGTATGCATGTAGTCTGTAAAGCAGCACAAAAAAGGTTCTTCTGGCCGTCTATGTGTCGGTGTATAATGCCTCCCTATGGCATCAGGCTCTACCATAGCAGCAATTCACCTAATAAACAATACCAATGTAACAGAACACTGTTCTCCAACCTGTGGCTCTCCAGCTCTTGCAAAACTACAACTCTGCGGCTGTCGAGGCATGATGGGAGTTCTAGTTTTGCAACAGCTAGAGAGCCACAGGGTGGAGAGCACTGTAAAAGAGCATGCAAACATCACACATTTTGTTCTCTCATGGATTCTGCATGCTTCTATAAACAACTGGAGGCATATGGCGGTATACTGATATATTATCGGCCCACAGGGTTTTATGGGTGCCATATTACAGGTCCATTCAATGGCATGCAAAAAAATTTACATGAATATGGGGACAAAACATCAAACTAAAAGGAAGCTTTGGGCTGATCTTTAAACAAGAACTCTCCAATGTGCTGGTACTTAGGCTGCTGCTGTAGGTTCATTAGGCTGGGATTGCAAATTTTTTGCTGCATTTTTTTTCAGTTCAGATAAACAGCTCCTAGATAAACAGGAGCAGTAGAATGATGTTATACTGCAGTGTTGTATGACTTGACAATGTTGAGCCTTCACCCTGAATATCCCTGATCACAAAAATGGATCAGCACAAAGCATTGATCTCAACCCGACTGAACATCTGGAAAGAAGTGGAATATCAAGTGTATGCCATCGGTTATCACCCACCATCAGCACCTGATCGCTCTCATGCTCTCACAGCTAAACAGAACATTCTCCTTCAAATATCTCCTGACAGGTCTGACCAGTGGTGACTGCACCCTGTGATCC
Source organism: Rhinella marina (assembly GCA_900303285.1). NCBI lineage: Eukaryota > Metazoa > Chordata > Amphibia > Anura > Bufonidae > Rhinella > Rhinella marina. The sequence continues at coordinate 187,576 of ONZH01023801.1, read as the reverse complement.
AGTCTTTCGCTAGAATTTCCCATCCATTGCCATTGACCTCCAGTGTTATCATTCCTCCATTCAGGGAATGAGAGATTATGATGGCAATATTAAAGATCCAAAGGTCTCTCAAAATACTAAATGGCATGGGCTCACCCTTCATTATGGTGATCATGATGGTTACAGAGCACAAATTCCCACTGATGACATCTTCTGAAATTTCAGGTAAATAAATTTTCATTTCCTGGACATCCTATGGCAGTACAGTCACGAATCGAACATTCAAAGCAGTGTTAAAGTGGATGGGACAGAAAACCCCATTCAAATATTCTGTGGAATATTGAGATGTCGTGAGAATGTCCAGCCTGTGATCCTTGGGTGAAGATGTTGACCATGCGGCAGCGCTGTAAATTTTTCCAGTGGTATGTGCCCATGTCACCCCAGGACATGGCTGTAGCACAGGTAGAGTGACTGTTGAAAATGATAGTACTTCTCAATAGACCCCTTGATCCACCAAGCTAGTGGAATTACTTGTTCTCTGGCCCTTTTTGGGCCATTGATGCCGAAAAACAGGGTCTCAAATTTTCTGAAGGCATCTGACCTTTCAATATATAGTAAGACAGTTCTTCTGACATCAATGGTGTGCCATTCCTCCTGTTGCTAACCTTGAGACGTTTTAAACTGATGGTTAGCCATTGCAGCTAACACTATAGATAACCACAAGAAGGTGCAGACAATGACCTAGAGATACATAAAATACACTGGCTCCTTCCTCCTGTTCAGCTTTATAGGGCCCATGTTGACTGGTTAATTGATTAATCATTACTGCTTATTAACCGGTCTCTGTCTAGCTGTACCTAGGAGGTTTTAACCTGATTTGTGACTGTGCTGCTGTAGGATGTCCAAGGAACGAACCATGCTTCTTGCTACTAACCATGAGATGTTTTGTTAGGCCGCATGTTGTGTCCGGAATTTGCAGTGGATTTCACCTTATGCTTTGTGAAGGAGAGAAGTCCATGTGACATTTTAGATTTTGAAAGCCTCATTCACAACTGAACTGTGGATTTGCAGTGCGCAATCTGCACTGTAGGTGATACAGCAGCTGAGGTGAGGTACAGCAGCATCATAATGTGTTCATAACAGTTTGGACAAAAACCATTAGGCTACAGTCACACATTCCATTGTGGTTCACACAAAATTCACATCTCTAGCATACCAGAGAGGTGCATAACTAACCATTGAATGGTAAAGCGTAGGTATTCAGTTTTCACAGAATACTCATTGATTTACAGCAAACAGCAGTGGACATGACCTGCGCAGTGAAGGGTCAGGACAACAGGAGGATCCACTGGGTTGCAATATAGCACAAGCAAAATATTTCTGTGGATTTCCTTGTGGTTGTGTTCTTCCCCATTCAAGTCAGTTAATGAAAAATGTGCTAGATTTTGTTTTTCTTAAAATTACATGCATGTGGATTAAAAAAAAATAAAAAAAAATTCTTTATGACTTTATATACATTTACATATTGCACCTACTGGAGCTTTTTTGACATCCCATTCTAAATCCATAGCCATTAATCTGGAGTTGGTCCTCCCTTTTTGGAGTGTGTCTGTGGAAAATTTTACACATCCAGAAGAGCATTAGTGAGGTCAGACAATGTTGGATGAGAGGACCTGGCTCGTAATCTCCATTTTACTTCATTCCTAAAGTGTTGGATGGAGTGTGGTGAGGGCTCTGTGCAGGCCAGTCAACTTCTTCAAACACAAAACTCACCCAACCATACATTTATGGATCTTGCTTTGGGAACTGGGACACAGTCATGCTGGGCCTTTCCAAAGCTATTTCCAACAAAGCACAGTGTGCAGGAAGCTATGATCTGTGCTATGGTGATCAAGAAGCTTACATTTCTCCACATCGCAATTTAATTATGGGACGTACATCAAATCTGCATGTCCAAAATGTTATGTTCTCAATGCAAACTTATATCACTGTATCTGGGATTGCTCATCTATACTTACTTTTTGGATGCAGGTATCAGCTTATGCAACCAACCATCTGTTTTGACCATGCTGCCTATCCGAGTATGAAGAAAGCCAAAAAGTTACTTTTTATAATATCATTGGTGGAGAGAAAATCTATTCTTCACAAATGGTTATCTCCTAACCCACCCTCACCAAGACTCTTTTTACAAAAATTATTATTTTTGTTCCACATAGACTAGATAACTGCCACCTTCCAAAAAGAGTAAAGTCAAAGCATTTTTACACTATGGGACCCTTTTAAACAGACACTCCCCTCTAGTATTAAAGTTAAATTACACGCCTGCTTCAACTTACTACCTGGTATACAGAACAGACTCATATGGCTCACCACTATGAGTATCCATTTTTTCTCTATACACTCACCGGCCACTTTATTAGGTACACCATGCTAGTAACGGGTTGGACCCCCTTTTGCCTTCAGAACTGCCTCAATTCTTCGTGGCATAGATTCAACAAGGTGCTGGAAGCATTCCTCAGAGATTTTGGTCCATATTGACATGATGGCATCACACAGTTGCCGCAGATTTGTCGGCTGCACATCCATGATGCGAATCTCCCGTTCCACCACATCCCAAAGATGCTCTATTGGATTGAGATCTGGTGACTGTGGAGGCCATTTGAGTACAGTGAACTCATTGTCATGTTCAAGAAACCAGTCTGAGATGATTCCAGCTTTATGACATGGCGCATTATCCTGCTGAAAGTAGCCATCAGATGTTGGGTACATTGTGGTCATAAAGGGATGGACATGGTCAGCAACAATACTCAGGTAGGCTGTGGCGTTGCAACGATGCTCAATTGGTACCAAGGGGCCCAAAGAGTGCCAAGAAAATATTCCCCACACCATGACACCACCACCACCAGCTTGAACCGTTGATACAAGGCAGGATGGATCCATGCTTTCATGTTGTTGACGCCAAATTCTGACCCTACCATCCGAATGTCGCAGCAGAAATCGAGACTCATCAGACCAGGCAATGTTTTTCCAATCTTCTACTGTCCAATTTCGATGAGCTTGTGCAAATTGTAGCCTCAGTTTCCTGTTCTTAGCTGAAAGGAGTGGCACCCGGTGTGGTCTTCTGCTGCTGTAGCCCATCTGCCTCAAAGTTCGAAGTACTGTGCGTTCAGAGATGCTCTTCTGCCTACCTTGGTTGTAACGGGTGGCAATTTGAGTCACTGTTGCCTTTCTATCAGCTCGAACCAGTCTGCCCATTCTCCTCTGACCTCTGGCATCAACAAGGCATTTCCGCCCACAGAACTGCCGCTCACTGGATGTTTTTTCTTTTTCGGACCATTCTCTGTAAACCCTAGAGATGGTTGTGCGTGAAAATCCCAGTAGATCAGCAGTTTCTGAAATACTCAGACCAGCCCTTCTGGCACCAACAACCATGCCACGTTCAAAGGCACTCAAATCACCTTTCTTCCCCATACTGATGCTCGGTTTGAACTGCAGGAGATTGTCTTGACCATGTCTACATGCCTAAATGCACTGAGTTGCCGCCATGTGATTGGCTGATTAGAAATTAAGTGTTAACGAGCAGTTGGACAGGTGTACCTAATAAAGTGGCCGGTGAGTGTAGATTCTAGATGGTGTTGGATTCATGTACCTCAATGTACATCAATATTTTGTAAATGTTTTGTTCCCATAATGATGGAGGCAGGAGAGGCACCGGTAAAAAAGCCAAGAAGAAAGGGAGGCGGAGGAAGGATGCAGCCTAGTCATGTTGAAAGCCAGGGACTCAATTAGAACACTGGCCTAAGATAGTGGCACCTTCAGCGGATAGGAGCTGCAGGACTTCGCAGTAAAACGGGACCTCCAGACAAAAATAACTAGAAGGGGAGAAGCACACCCCAGGGAGGGAGAAAGTGGAGCAAGAGGGGGTCCTGGGCTTAGGGACAGGCAAGGGAAGGGCATGGCCTAGTCCCAGCAGAAGCCGGGGACTAAATTTGTAAGGGGGCCGAGTAAGGTGATGTGATCAGGGGCCTGGAGAAGTGGGGGGGGGTGATGGCTATGAAAGGTATGCTGGGTGGGAGAACAAGGGGCAGGGAAGGAACTGGGAAGAGGATGGCCTAAGTAGAACCTAACTGGAAACACCATCCGGTGTTTTCGGCGCTGCAGGGTCACCCCTTTGGAAAACTCTCAAAGTGGGATTGCTGGCATGCCCCTGTGGAAGCAGTAATGAGGGACTGGATGACCGGTGAGATACCGAAGTACATGACCGTAGGGGGTCCTATTAAAGTGGTCATCCACGATGAAGACCCTCCTACTGCATGCTGAAACCTGCAGGTGGAAGAATAAAAAACAAAGCATGGAAAAAGAGAGTAGGTGATGTCTGCTGCTAAAACTGTGTCTATGCTGAGCGTATAGCCCACCTGGGCGGTGCCAACATTTCTTTTTGCTGGGCATATACCCATGGTATAGAAACTATGAGAAACAAACAAGTCTCAACACAACCAGATTGTTAGAATTGAAAATTAGGGGGCAATACAGTAAAAGAGAAGACAACTACAACTCCCAGCATACGCCACTGTTAATATGGGGCATTAGTAGACATGACATATAGAGGGACATAAAAAGGAGAGAACTACAGCTCCCACCATTTATACAATGTTATTATACACCAGCAGAGGACATTAGAAAAAGTGGCTATAAGGAAAGAACTACAACTCTCTGGCTATAATGGAAGAAAAACCCTATAATGGAAGAAAAACCGCTTACCTATTTTTCATGCACAGCACAGAAGCTCCGCCCCTCAGGTCATTCACTTCTCCTTTGCACTGCTGAGCTCTCTCTTCCAGCACTGGTCACATGATGATGACATCACTCAGGTCCTTCTCCATCTCTTATCTAGGCCCTGAACATGCTGCTCAATTATATTTGCAGCCTGTGGATGCAGATACAATTTAGTGTAGGGGTGCACTCCCTTCAGGAGTCTGGGGTGATGTGCCCTGTGTGGATGCACAGCCCAAAGGCCAGCCACGAGTAGCACAAACCTGGTGGTAGCTTTCAAAAAATGATAGAAGTTAATTAAGGTGCGATTTGCATAGTTGCCAACTGTCCTGAATTTGGCAGGACTGTCCTTGCATTTTCAGAGCCAGCTTCCATAGCTAAATATGAGCCATGCCCCTTTAACACCAATCTCCCCTATTGATCTCTGTTGTCATGGTATTCAAACTCTAAATAATGGCTTTACTTCTGTTGAGGAATATTTTGGCTTCAATGAAATATGACGCCAAAAATTTTATCTGCCAGTTAAAATCAGATAGTGACACATCTCCTTTTTATCTAATCTGATTTTACTTTGATTGCAGATTTTTTTTTTTATTCTCTTCCCTGAACAGGATTATGGGGCGGCCATCTTTCCTGAGCGGTTTGCAACAGCATTTACACAGCATTAAAAAAAATTGCTTTAAAGCAGCCCCATGGGGGACAATGGTCAAGAGGGGACCTCATTTACTTCTATGGGAGAGTTTTCTAGGCTCTGGGACCTGTGCAGAAGTCATTGTACAAGGACAGAATAGATAATCTCTGACAATCACCCATTGTTAACGATATTTCCTGTCTTTTCTATACACCGAGGTGATATCTCCATATCATTACAGCTGCAGTAAAGTGATCTGTACAGACCAAGAAGTGGCACCTATTATTGGGATTGGTGGTCAGTGTAAAAACTGCAGGATTTTATGGATTTAGTTTTAATATAGATATTGTTAAACTTGTTATGTTAAACATAAAAATGTGATTTAAACAATAGGTCATTTTCTGATGACACATTTCCTTTAATTGGTCTAGGAGCCAATGTGTCTTGACAATCTGAGGTAAACCATCAGTAAGGTTTACAATAGGTTAGAAGTAGAGATGAGCGAGCATGCTCGGGAGCAATTTTCGAGTAGTAGCGTACGCATTTTATAATCTGTACGCTAATGCATACGCATCTTCTAATCTGTACACTAATGCGTACGCATCTTATAAATTTGTACGCTAATGCGTACAAATTACAAGATGCGTACGCATTAGTGTACAGATTTGAAGATGCGTACGCTACTACTCGAAAATTGCTCCCGAGCATGCTCGCTCATCTCTAGTTAGAAGTTAAACCAAAAGATTTAAAGGGGTTGTCTGGGTTCAGAGCTGAACCCGGACACACCCAGAAAGCCTGTCTGACCAGAGCATCAGTGCATTTCATGTTCCGATGATCTCCTTGCCCTGCGCTGAATCGCGCAGACCAAAGGCATTTTGTGAAGTTTTGGTGACAAACCAGGCTCTGCCAGGTGCAGGCTTCCGCCCTGCAGTGAGCCCTATGATGTCACTGGTAGGCAGGCTTTAGCGCTGCCCTAGCCTGTAAAATGGCTAGGGCAGCGCTAAAGCAGGCCCATGAGAGCCGGTGACGTCACCGAACACTGTGTTATTGTAAATAAAAAAGCCCTTTCCCTGCGTGATCCAGCACAGGGCAAGGAAGCGCATCGGAGCATGACATGCTCCGATGCTGTTGTCAGGCGGGCTGCCTGGGTGAAATCCTGGGTATGTCCGGGTTCAGATCTGAACCCGGACCACCCCTTTCATAGTACAAAAAGACATGCCAAGATGTATACTCCCTGAGAGAAATTCTAAAACCATCTCCATTCCTGGAAGGTGTCCCAGACAAGATTCTCTATTTTTGGTACGAATTTTGAAATTAGTTTATTTAAACTCTTTGTGAGTTACAAAATAATTTGCATGTTTAGATAAGAATGATAACAGTGAATGAAAGCCACGATCCACCTTAATTGAGGGAGCTGCAGTAAGAGGCCCTTCAACCCTTGATTTCCCTTTATTTCTGGGATTGTACCTTTGCCGGAATGCGCCACCGGTCCCCATTATACTGAATTGGGCCGGACAGAGCATTACAAACCTCCAGCAATGCCGCAGGGTGCACAGTGTGCAACTTGCCTAACATCAAATTAAGCTAGATATCATTACTTTCAACCCTTTTACTCTTAGTGAATTTTGTCAAAACCCTAGAAAGGTTACACACTTTATTAATATAGATTTTGATATTTATAGATATAGATTCGAATTTTCCCTTTTGGATCAATAGGGCTAGCAAGTCCATAAGACAGACTAGGAGATCGTCTGAATACACAATGCATGTTATTCCTGCATATTCTACACTTAGAAATTATAACCTTTATTACATGCGGGTAAGGTAAAGTGTAAGGGCATTGGAGAGGGCAAACACCTTCCAATAATAAATCCCTCCTCTCAATTTGAATTGTAGTGAACATCCGTGTCCTCAGCTATGTATATAACATGCAAAATCATGTTTAACATTAATACTGGATTGACTGATCTGTTCGGGACTGAAAAATTATGTCTTATCCTTCCCTTGTCTGTTCCACTTGGTTTTGGGTATATTTGTTTGGAAATGACAAAGCATTGGAAATTATTCTAGACAGACTATTCGGCCCTAGAAAGCATGCAAATACTCTGCCTGAGGAAATGGGTAGTGCGATTGGTGCAACTGCAATATAAGCATAAAGGGGGTACGGCTGATGTGTGGTGCACATCAATACTGGGTAGGCCTGTATATACGGCCATAGTGAACATGCAATTACTCCCCCTGTGGTAGTGAGTAATGACTGTTTGGTGTAACTTTAGTACAAACACTCTGCTTTGAAGGAGGGAGGGCTGATGCCTTATATATACTGAACATAATGAACGTACAATTACTCCCCCTGTGGTAGTGGGTAATGGCAGTTTGAAGCAATTTTAGCACATTACTCTGCTATGATAGAGTACCTCTGCCTAGGGAAGGAAAGCATGAGTAAAATTGGTAAAAAAAAAGTGCCCCAGCACACTGTGATCTTGTGGTCGAGCACTGTTCTGGCTGCTGTATAGGGGACAGTGAACAAGAAGCAGCAGCGTAGTAAAAAAAAAGAAGGGGGGCTGGAGAGGAACTCAGTGTCTGCAAGAGGGATAGAGCTGGTAGGAGGAGCCAAAGCTTTTTCTTACTTCGTGTCACCTCCTAGTGGCAGCAGCTATAACAAAGTGAGAAATTTTGGGCACGTTACATACCTTATCTCTTTCCCAGTCATCTACTGCCAGAAGTGTTGGAAGACCTCATCCACATAAGATCCTTGACTGATCCCAGCACAGTAACATAGTAACATAGTTTATAAGGCCGAAAAAAAGACATCTGTCCATCCAGTACAGCCTGTTTTCCTACAAGTTGATCCAGAGGAAGGCAAAAAAAACCCTCCAATCAGGCAATCAGAATAACTCCCTGGATCAACGACCCATCTCTAGTAACTATAACCTGTAATATTATTACCCTCCAGAAATACATCCAGGCCTCTCGAACTCTTTTAGTGAACTTACCATCACCACCTCCTCAGGCAGAGAGTTCCATAGTCTCACTGCTCTTACTGTAAAGAATCCTCTTCTATGTTTGTGTACAAACCTTCTTTGCTCCAGGCGCAGAGGATGTCCCCTCGTCATGGTCACAGTCCTGGAGATAAACAGATCATGGGAGAGATCTCTGTACTGACCCCTGATATATTTATACATAGTCATTAGATCTCCCCTCAGTCGTCTTTTTTCTAAAGTGAATAACCCTAATTTTGATAATCTTTCTGGGTACTGTAGTCCACCCATTCCAGTTATTACTTTAGTTGCCCTCCTCTGAACCCTCTCCAGCTCTGCTATTTCTGTTTTGTTCACAGGAGCCCAGAATTGTACACAGTACTCCATGTGTGGTCTGACTAGTGATTTGTAAAGTGGCAGGACTATGTTCTCATCACGGGCATCTATGCCCCTTTTCATGCAACCCATTATGTTATTGGCCTTGGCAGCAGCTGTCTGACACTGGTTTCTACAGCTTAGTTTGCGGTTCACTAAAATTTCTAGGTTCTTTTTCCATGTCAGTTACCCAATGTTTTACCATTCAGTATGTACTGGTGACTTGCATTTTTCCTTCCCATATGCATAACCTTACATTTGTCAGTGTTAAACCTCATCTGACACTTCTCTGCCCAAGCTTCCAGTCTATCCAGATCCATCTGTAGCAGTGTACTGTCCTCTTCTGTGTTAATTACTTTACACAGTTTAGTGTCATCTGCAAAAAATGATATTTTAATGTATCTTCTACAAGATCATTAATATATTGAATAGAATAGGGCCCAGTACTGACCCCTGTGGTACCCCACTAGTGACAGTGACCCAATCTGAGTGTGTACCGTTAATAACCACCCTCTGTTTTCCATCACTGAGCCAGTTACTTACCCACATACAGACATTTTCTCCCAGGCCAAGCATTCTCATTTTATATACTAACCTTTTATGTGGTACAGTGTCAAATGCTTTGGAGAAGTCCAGATATACGACATCCATTGATTCACCGCGGTCAAGTCTAGAACTTACCTTCTCATAGAAACTGAGGGATATTTGCTTATTTTCATTGAGGTACTCCAAGATAGCATCTCTTAGAAAACCCTCAAACAGTTTACCCACGACAGATGTTAAACTTACCGGCCTATAGTTCCCGGGCTCTGTTTTTGGACCCTTTTTGAATATTGGCACCACATTTGCTATGCGCCAATCCTGTGGAACGCTCCCCGTCAGTATGGAGTCCTTAAATATCAGGAATAAGGGTCTGGCTATGACATTACCTAATTCTCTTAGGACACAGGGGTGTATGCCATCCGGTCCTGGCGATTTGTCTATTTTAATCTTTTTAAGACGTCGCTGTACTTCTTCCTGGGTCAGACAGGGCACTTTTAATGGGGAATTTACTTTTATATTCTGCATTTCATCTGACAGTTTATTTTCCTCAGTGAATACAGTGGAGAAAAAGATATTTAGCAGCTTTGCTCTCTCCTCATCGCTCTCTACAACTCCCCCCTCATTACTCTGTAAGGGGCCGACACCTTCAAGTTTATACTTTTTACCATTTATATAATTAAAGAACATTTTAGGGTTAGTTTTACTCTCTTTGGCGATTAATCTCTCGGTCTCTAGTCTGGCTGTTTTTATTTGTCTTTTACATCTTCTATTTTTTTCCTTATAGTTTTTCAATGCTTCCTCGCTCCCCTCCTGTTTTAGTGATTTAAATGCTTTCTGTTTGTCATTTATTGCTTTCTTTACAGTTCTGTTTATCCACATTGTTTTTTTCTTGTTCCTTAACCTTTTATTCCCATAAGGTATGTACCTCTCACAATTAGATATTAGGATGCTTTTAAAAATATCCCATTTTGTGGCTGTATTTTTATTTTTGATGACTTTGTCCCAGTTAGCTAGGTCTGTGGCCTCTCTTAGTTGGCTAAATTTTGCTTTTTTGAAGTTTGATATTTTTGTTCCTCTCTGAAGAAACGCTCTTTTGAATGACAATTGGAAGGTTATTATTTTATGGTCACTATTTCCCAGGTGTCCCCCAACCTGCACATCTGTTGTTGTCAGGTCTATTGGTTAATGCTAAGTCCAGTATGGCCTTCCCTCTAGTCGGGTCCTGAACCAGTTGGGAAAGGTAATTTTTCTTTGGTTATTGCCAAAAACCTGTTTCCTTTATGAGATATACAGGTTTCAGTTTCCCAGTCTATATCTGGGTAGTTGAAATCCCCTATAACCAGTAGAGGTTGGACAAATTATGTGTAATTATTTATATAAAAAAAAAAAAATAAAAAAAAAAAAATCACTCTCACCTGCTCATCATTCGCACCTGTGTTGACTCTGCTGGCTGAAGCAATGTACATTTATTTGTCTGTAACTCAACCCAATGTAAAACATGCCAGAGTCCAGAACAATGCCAAACAGAACCAGGGCGCCGATGGGTATGATTTTTATTTTATTTTATTTTTTATTAGGTACCACAAAAGCCCTGGCGTCTAGTTAAAAAGGGCCATAATCCTGAAAAATCCCTTTAGGTTTCTGAAGCACAAACCTTAGGAAACAATTTACTTCTGCACTTATATAATAACAGCTCAAAGTCCATAACGCAAAAGACAAAAGTTAGAGTTTGATTTTTTTTTTGTCGTTCAGACCATTTATTTGCCTGCTGCAAAAACAAAAAAAGAAAAAAATAAAACATCTATGGGTGCCAACAGAATTCCAAGACACCTCCACACTGCAATGTCAAAGATTTAAAAAAAATGCAAGGGTTCAGCAAATGTATGCAAAGAGTGTGAAGCACACGGCCGCAAACTTACAGTTAGCTGTTCACTGCAGTGGGTGGGGGAATCAGAGCAAAGAGGAAAATAAATACATTTACCCAAATGTCTCCAACCAAAGAATAAGTTTGTTACTGTATGAAGCCTGTCCTTGTTGCTACAGAAAAGCACCCCAGTGGCAGAGGAGCCCGTTGTTTACCGACATCTCCCATTAGACCTGATTTCCAAGTGTCTCTACAGACCACCTCCAGCAGCTCTAATCATTCCGCGCATACAGGTTAGTACTTAGATCTTTGTTTCAGATCTCTCCTTAGATTGCATTCTTTGGCAGAATATGCAATTTTAAATAAAAGTGAAGCCCAATCTACGCTTAAAACATGGGTCATAAAAACAGGTAGCTTACAGATATTTTTTCTTTACCCTAACGGGGCAAATATCACCCCTCATAAGTGAATGAATACTTGAAACAATGTGATATTGAGGCTTGGTGCTAGAGACATGATTGCTCCAGTAACCGATCAAGTAACCACAGGCTTCACATGGGAGGAGGGTCCAATCTTTTCATGTACAGCTATGCGCATATTGGCCCAGAGATCATGAACATGCTCGGTTTAGAGCATGCATACGCTTGTTAAGATCGGGAGCATGGCGGTTCCATCTGGCCATAAACAGTTCATTGTTTAACGCATAAGTTTTCACCGGTCCATTTCATCCAGTAGTGGCGTGGCATCCCCTGCAATTGACATGGGCGTACTTTCAATCATGGGACTTGGCGAAGGACGAGGAGTTAAGCGCTGCTTCTGTTTCCGCCTTTCTGCCTCTTTTTCATGCAGCCACTTCTCTGCCATTTTTCCCCAGTCGATAGGCGTTTGACTGCTTGGCCTGGTAGTGAAAAAAAAATGAAATTAATATATGTATTACAGGGTGAAAAAGCTCCCTCTATTCAGGCCTAGATTGTAAAATAAATTATTCATATCTAAAACAAAATATTTTTGTCAATAGTACATGCAATTATGGATTAACATGTTAAAGGCAATGTACACCTTTGGGACAATTTTTTAAAATTATTGAATTGTACTAATTTTGAACTAAAAAAAGCCCTTTTTTCTGTATTTTTTTTTCCATAGCTGAGCTGCTCTAGTAGCAGTCTCTGGGTTTTCTCTCTTTTCTATCAGTTGGGGAGCTCACATGCTCCTTATCTCTGCTCTCAGACCTTATAAACACTCATTATAGCTCAGTTCTTATCTTACTGATAAGAATGTGGCTAAGGATAAATTTACATCCACAGATTATCTGACCAGTTTCTATCCAATCAGACCAATAGTTGGTTTGTATAACAAAAGTTGTGTGTGTGTAAATGGCCATTTGACAAATGATTGGTCAGAAAATCTGTTGGTGTAAATGCACCCTAAAATAAGTCTTTATGTCTTCTTAGTAGTTTAGAGATGAGGGTTATTAGATGACCGGTACAAAGTGAAAGTACCAGTCACACAGTTAACCCTTTGTGACAGAACGGCTCAATATTTTTTTAAATAAAGGCCAATTTTAAATATGATTTTTAGCGAAAAATGAGTGAAATGCAATCATAAAAAAACCCGTCTCCAAATGTGTACATAGCATAGGGGCACAGTTATTAAGACCAGCGTTTTAGACGCCGGTCTTAATGTCCCATAGCTGGCAGAGGATCCACCGAAGTTATGAAGAGCTACCCTCTCCATAACTTCAGCGCATCCAGCGCTAGTTCTACATGTAAGCCAGCTTCCTTGCTGTCTTACATTTAGACCATTTTCTACGCCTAAAACAGGCATAGAAAATCGTAAATGAGACAGGCCTACGGCCCCTTCCACGCTCACAAGAACATTTTAAGCGAATCTTGACACTGGTTTTACGTTTCCGTAACTAGTGACAGAGACCCTAACTGAATTACTGTCAGTTTTTTTTTTTTTTTTGACCCAGTTGATGCCTTCAAACCTCTAGTAAGCAGTTCAAGTGTTAGCAGAATGCTGGAGTCTGCTCAATACAGTGCATGAGCTTGGGGGTCCTTATATTCCTTAGCTCCAGCTCTCTCCATCCCCAATTTCTACACACAGTATAAAGAGAGCTGTCAATCATCCATGGATGGGTGGGGGTATCGCAGCTCATGGATACAACAGGGATTTTAAGAAACGTGGGTCAAAAAGGTAAGTGACCCAGCATTTGTCAGCAGTTTCTGCTGCTCGGTAATTAAAAATATTGTACTCACTTAGACTGTTGCCTGTGTCGGGAGCTTGAACTGCTTTGTGAATGGGAGGATTGTGGAGTAGGTGCTGGGGTAGGTGTGGCACTTGGTGGCAGCTGATGGTACTGTGGAGTAGCAATAGGCTGGCTAGGAGTAGCATAGGAATAGCTTGGGGTCATCAGAGGAGTAGCCACAGGTTGCTGAGCGGGAGTTGTGAACACCTTAAAGAACAGGCAAAAGATATTATTCAATACAGCAAAAAACAGCATTATATGACTACTATATATTAACATTATATATACACACACAATTATATATTACCGGAATAAATATTTGTACAAGAAATTAAAGATTTGAGAAAAACGCAATTCCCCAATATTGTTCCAGATGAACCAAAAAAACAAAAAACAAAAACAACTTTACCTGCCATAAGGACAGTCTTGTCTTAGAAGATACTTACATGATATGCACTGCTCCCGCCACCACTGCCTCCACCATAACCATACTGGCTGGATGCCCATTGGGCAGGGGTGGCATTAGGGTTTTGCCCATGTTGTCCGGTGACTGCAGCAATTGCATTAAACATCTGTGAAGTCATGTTTTGCGGCAAGGCATTGACAGCACGAGTGAGATCTGGAGGAGAACACGACAAAAGTAAGACAAAAACGTTGGTTTTAAAGAAAAAAAAACCCAAAAACAACAACAACAACAAAAAAACGCTTAATGGGCAAATAAGGGGACTTGCCTGCAAGATTAATATTGGCAGGGGTGGCACTCATGGAGGCCGGAGTCCTTGTTCTGCTGCTGCTACTTGGCGTAATACCTGGTAAATAAAGTGATAAATAGTCAGACATTTTCATTGTGCTTGGTTCCTACTGATTAAATACAAAGCAATACGTACTAAAAGAAAGACCACGTGGTCCATTTATACTGCCCTTATATTATTTTCTTTGTATTCATGTTTATATAGCTCTTTATACAGATATGTATAAATTCATTTACTGTTGATTATCCGGTTTGTTCTAAGTATCTACTATTTCTCCTGAGCTTGTCTCCTCATTTCACAAATATCTAGTTGTGCCCCTTTGTTTTCACGTTCAGTTTGTTAGGAAAAAACACTTCCCTCCTGAACCTTATTGAAATCTTTAACATTTAAAGGTTGAGATCGTGCCACTCCTTTCCCTTCTTTCCTCTAGGCACTACAAAGTTTTTTAAAGGCTATGTACATCTTTGGGGACATTTTTTTTAAATTATTATTGCGTTGTGCTCATTTTGAGCCAAAAAATTTATTTATTTTTTAATTTTGAATCTCTGTCTTTGTGCGGCCTTGCGTTTCTTTAGCAGGCTCTGAATTTTCACTATGTTCCACCAGGCAGCTCAGATGGCGTCTCCTTATCTCTTATGTTACTGATAATGTGTAATGCCCCAACTATTTTTGAAGCCATTCTTGGGACTGATTCTATTTTATGCATGTAGGTGATGTCTCTTTCTTTCTCTAGTATCCATACATCAACTGCAAATCAAATGAACTACCCAGGGATTAAGTCTGATTTCCAGTAATGTATCTATCAGCTCTTTATCTGGCACTGTATCAAAGGCTTCGCTGAAAATCAGATAGCCGACATCCCCCAGCATAGCCTTCATCCAATACTTAGGACATAAATCAAATAGATTACAGTGGTCCCTCAAGATACAATGGCCTCAGGATACAATATTTTCAACATACAATGGTCTTTTCTGACCCATCGTAAATTGAAACTAGACTCAACATACAATGTCTCAGACTCAGGTCAACCCAATCAAGGTCACTTCTCTGGTAAAACTGCTGTGTTAGTTGCTAGTTATCAGCTATTCCTGACTGGCATATGCAAGGACATGTTTTGTCTGTCTTAGTTATCTGCTTATTTTTCTTAAATCTTCATTTTCTCTTATCTTGGATGACATTTTGGAGATTTTGAACCGATTACTCAACTTACAATGGTTTCAACATACAATGGTCGTCCTGGAACCAATTAATATTGTAACTTGAGGGACCACTGTACTATGACATGAAGTGCCCTCAGTAAAGCCACACTGTTTTCGGCACACCAAATTGTTGGTTTTGAGGTGGTCAATTATCTGCCTTTTCAAATAAAGCTTCCATTATTTTTAGTACTACAGATGTCAAGCTAACTGGCCTGTAGCAGCCAATGCATAGGTTAATCGATAGGTACATTAGAGGCGTGAAGAGATGGATGCATTCATTGACAGAAAATGTGATTAGAACCTACCTGGTACAGGATCCTGGTAGTGGTCTTTAAACCACCTGAATAGTCCATTGACTGTAGGGAATACTTGCCCCCGATATCTGAAGCCTTCAGGTGTTACTGTCACAAATTCCACTCTAAGACAAAAAAAACCATGGAAAACATAAAATGGTTGCATTTTTGTTTTCTCAACAGTCTAAAAGTTTCCAGTTAACCACAAGCCCCTTACCTTGGTTTCGCTCGTGGCTGATATCCCAGTAAGAATTTACCAGGGAGTTCTTTACTGGCGGATATATAATATGGAATGAATGTAGGTTTTTCCTTCTTGGTTTTTATTAAGAGCTCTTCTAGTTTCTGTACGTACACAAAAGAAAGAAAATGTTATCTTAAGAAGATGAACATTGACAAAACAGTCATTAGGGCACAGTTTCAGAAATCCGTGGAAAAGTCACCAGGTCCTACATTCGTGACGCTCACCTTCTTGTCTCCAAAGTTGCAGTCTTGGTAGTACTTGTGGTTAATTAGATCTCTTGCAAAAGAAGCCATTGGTTGGACAAATCGAGCAATGATTTCATCCAGGTCCTCAAATTCCTATAGGAAATCGTATGAGAAAGGCAACACTTCAGCCACATTATAAAGTGATCTTTTTAACAGTTAACATGAAAAGGTATCCCTCCTCTGTACCCTCCACCTATGGGGATCATACTGGTCTTGCCCTCCATATCCATAACTCCCACATACACCTCACCATTTAAATTTTCTTACGTTACCAAGTCCCTTTTCTCCCATAGGGGAGAATTATTTGACTTTTCCTGAGGCTATGTCTCATTAATATCATTTTAATTAAACGGTATCTGTCAGCAGATTTGTACCTATGACACTGGCTGACCTGTTACATGTGCTCTTGGCAGCTGAAGACATCTGTGTTGGACCCATGTTCATATGTGTCCGCATTGCTGAGAATTATTATATATGCAAATATCATGTATACAAATATTATGTATGCAAATGAGCCTCTAGGAGCAACGGGGGCGTTGCCATTACTCTTAGAGACTCTGCTCTCTCTGCAACTGTCGCGCCCTCTGCACTTTGATTGACAGGGCCAGTCAGTGTAAACGTCATCACACCTGGCCCTGTCAAAGTGCAGAGGGTGCAGCAATTGCAGAGAAAGTTGAGCCTTTAGGTGTAATGGTAACGCCCCTGTTGCTCCTAGAGGCTCATTTGCATATAATAAACCATCATTTTTCTCAGCAATGCGAGCACATATGAACATGGGACCAACACAGATGTCTTCAGCTGCCAAGTGCACATGTAACAGGTCAGCCAGTGTCATAGGGACAAATCTGCTGACAGATGTCCTTTAATAGTTCTCAGCATCATTTACACACCTATTTAAAGGTGACAGTGGCAGTAATCACACCATGTGGTAGTCTAGGACTACTTTAGCATACCTCATTATTAATCCATAGCGTGGACCCCAAGCTGAAGGCATTCTCTTTCCCCTCCTCTCGTACATCCACATGTTGGTAGATTCCCTCGCTGACCTTCCAAGTGACGGTTAGATGATTTTCTCCCTTACTGCTTGGTCGGATGATCACATCGCCCTGATCCATTGTCTCCATCATCTTCTCTGCTTGCTTAAAGTTTATATTGTGGAAAGATGGATGTGCAATGACTCGCTTGATGTAAGCTGCAAGTTAAAATGTTTAAAATTACTAAAAGCAATTTTCTGAAATGTTCCCTCTGTCATTTTTAGGAGCAGTTCTCTTGAAGCGCAGCAAGGATGATCAAGCAGCTATCCACTCCATTACATTCAGACTACTAGAACAAATATTCAACATATCTACATCAACAAGAAATGAAACAAGTTACAGTTCTGTTTAAAGGGAACCTGTCACAATGAAAATGCAATCTACGGGCAGCATGTTATAGAGCAGGAGGAGCTGAGCAGATTCATCTAAAGATCTGTAGGAAAAGATTCAGTATAACTTGTATATCATACACTTATATTCCTGATCATTCTGGGCTTTGAAGTCCAGGAGGCGGTCCTATCAGCTATCTCTATATACACAGTCATAGAGGGAAGGCTGTCAGTCACTGATAGCTCCGCCTACTTGACTTCAAAGCCCAGCATGAGCAGGAATTTAAATGAATGAAATACAAGTTATACTGATTTTTTTTCGTACAGAACTATATTTCAATCTGCTTAAAGAGGTTCTCCAGGAATTAAGAAAATGAAAATATTTAAATATTACTTTATTATAAATATGTTCCCAAATACCTTTCATTAATTATAATGGCCCTTTTTGTCTAGGGAGCAATCAGGAGAAATAAAATGGCCGCCATCCAATTAGTCCACACAAAACCTGTCCTAATCACACAGAAGGACAAGTTACTTCACAACACTGAGGTAAAGAGCTGCCTCATCCTCCTCTCTGCTCTGCTTGTCAGGGATTATGATAATGAATACAGGTGAATCTCTGTATGAATGGAGATGATGAGGAGACATGAGAGGATTGTGGGGATGTGGCTATTTAGTAGCAGCAGTATGTAGTCTCCATTACCACAGCCACAGTCTATCCTGTCCATCCTTGCTGTACTAAATTTCCCAGAGATTCGACCAAAGTTCTTATCCGCTGTATTCAGAATCATAATCCCTGGCCAGTAGGGCAGAGAGGAGGATGAGGCAGTTCTTTATCTCAGTGTTGTGAAGTAACTTGTCCTGCTGTGGACAGGTTTTGTGTGTACTAATAGGATGGTGGCCATTTTGTTTCCCTTGATGATTGCTCCCCAGACAAAACGAGCCATTATAAGTACTGAAAGGTATTTGGGAATATATTTATTATAAAGTAATATTTAAGTATTTTTATTTTCTTAATTCCTGGAGAACCCCTTTAATGTGACAAGTTCCCTTTAAATGGGTCACCTGCTTTTGTTAGAGAACTCTCACTATAAGATTCTGTAAGTGCATATACATTCAACTTGGGAATCCTGCACCGCACCTTCACCCAAAATTGCTAGAACTGCAGAAGCTCTTTCTCTAGAGAGGGCTCAACTGAGAGTTAATTTTATTCAGTGAGCATTTTGTAATGTTTCATTTCCAGCAGCAGGACACCCTAGGTCAGCTCAATGGGGACATATCTTCTAGGAAGGGGTCTACCCAAATCATACAACCAAGTAAATGCTCAGGAAAACTAAGCACACACAAAGAAATTTACAATATAGTGAAATGTGGCATAAAACATCTATTAATGTATACATTTCAAACACGGTCAGAAATCCATCACTAATGACTTACTGGTACGCTGCTGCTTCTTCTTCAGCTCTTCCTCCTGTTTTTGATGTGCAGCCTCAGTGTCAAAGTCATAATAAGTGTCCTTGGGTAACTTCCACTCATTGTTTTTGTCCATGAGATCAGACGTACGACAAGTCATGTCCACGCTGAACTTCTCAATGTTAATTTTCATTATTCGACAATGGACAGTCATGCCAACCTATAACGGAGCAAAGATTAGAGCCTCAGTGACGCTGTCACCAACATACCTGGTGCGAACCACATCTCATATGTAAAGTATACCTTTACTCGTTCTTCGGGCCGTTTCACTACTTTATCACTGATAAACTTGGTTGGAATAAAGCCAGTTACACCATTGTCCAGCCTGGTTTTAACACCAATTGCTTGACCAGGACAGGAGCCGCTGTCAAAATGATTCCATACCTGTAACATACGTTAATCAACACGTTACCTCATAAAAAAAAAAAAAAAAAAATACAGCTGCTACTTAATTTATTAAATCTATGTCATCTACCTCACTGAGCTCTGGAAAGTTATCTTGCTGACAGAAGGGACACTGCCAAAGACCTGTCTCGTCATTCCTGATTGCTTGGTCATAACTTTCTCCTTGGGGTCGTCTGTGGGCAATTCCAGTTACATTACAGGTGATGAGTTTACCTGCAAAAAGAATGGTGGCAACTTAATGAGACTCCATACATAATGTAGGTAATGCAGGGCACTAGAAAGGTAGAATTTGCAGGGTAAATGCACAGTTATTTTAAAGGGAGTCTTTCACCTGTTTTTCACCAATACAACTAAGAGCACTGCCCCACAGTAGATTGCAGACACATTCCAGCATACCTGTGTGCACTGTGTGTGTGTATTACATGTCACATCCCAGACATACCTGTGTGCACTGTGTGTCTGTATTACATGTCACATCCCAGACATACCTGTGTGCACTGTGTGTCTGTATTACATGTCCAGGAAAAGCATTATTCTGCAGGAAAACAGCTCCCAAGTGTCCAAAGCAAACCAGACTGAAGAGGGGAGGGCTGCTTTAGCTGCTCATAACTTGGGATTGGTAGCAGAGAGAAAAATGGTTCTGACTTTCTTTAAAAGCTGGCATTCCAAGTTTTCAAATGATACCAAAATCACAGATATAATCACAAAATATAACAGATATATAGCGGTTAAAAATCGAGTCGGGAGAGAAAGCTGTTTTTAGTTTCACTTTCAGCTGGGAACTTGGGAGCTGTTTTCCCAGACTCCCTTTAATATTACTAGACGTGGTTTTGAAAGTTTAATTAGGGTAATCACCTATGTAGAAGGTCTCTGGTGTTTCCCTGGTCAGCATATTGAATACTTCTTCAGGGTTGGCTGATCGGTATAGAGTCCTAAGGTCTTTGTATCTGCAGCTTAGTTCTGCACGAATATCGTACAATGTAATATGTTTATCTCCATAGCCCTGTAAACAAATGTGATTTTTTTTTTTTATTCAAAAGCAATAAAGCATAATACAGCAAATGCAGCAACAAGCAGATTATTTATCTCATGAGTGAACTTGTGTTTCAAGTTCCGATTATCTAAGAATTCATTTATGGATTCTGCCCGTGGTAACGGAATTCTTAGATAACCCGAAACACAAGTTCGCTGAACACTACTCATGAGCAATGACTAGAGAAATAACGAGGCATATACAAACATAAAATATCAGTGAAAGTGAGCTCCAGCTCACCTGTACCTTGATTGTACCAGACGTGCACGGTTGTAGTCCGATTCCTGACCTTTGGTAATCCACAAAGTGAAAACCAGCACCGTTCTTAAAAGCTGTGATGATCCTTTATTCTTGAGTACAACAAGAACATACAAATAATCACGGCACCTGACTGTAAACGCGTTTCAGACAAACTACATGTCCTCAATCATTACTTAATGATTAAGGACATGTACTTTGTCCGAACACAGCTTTTAAGAACGGTGCTGGTTTTCACTTTGTGGATATAAGATATCAGCTATTTGGCTTTATTTGCAAAATCTGGCACAGTTTGTTAAAAAAAAAAAAAAATCCCTATGGAGGCAAAATAAACATGTAGAATTACGATTTGTATAAAACAAACCTGTCTCTCAAGTTCCTCTGCAAATGCATCCAGATCGAGATCTTTTAATCTTTCAGGATTTTCTAGAATCTCTTCTAGCGCTCCAGCAGGGTTGGCATCTTCAGCCGATTCATCATACTCTAAGGCATCTACCGCCATCTTTCGAGCCCACTCATAAGTTTCTGGATGCACTCGTGAGCCGTCAAGGACTTCAATGTAGGAATCCGTACTAGATGTATAAAATTAGCAAAGGTAAGAGCTAGGCTTTACATTTAAGAACAGATCTGTCCTGTGTTACATCAGCATCTATTTGACCAAACTAACCTGTCACCAAGAGAATTTGTGTCAATCTTAATGAAGCCAGCGCAGTTGATGAAAACTTTGGGACCCATGTGACACATAGTAACCAGCTGAGTGCGATTTTCCAACCTTGTATTATTCTGCTTAAGGATCTGGAAAGCACCAAGACATTAAGATCAGTTTAGCTTAGTGAATGCAGTAAAAACAAGGACTAAAAAGGCAGTTTCAGAAATATGAGAGCAGAAGAAAGCAACTTGCCTTCAGCAGGTGAGTGCCTTTACGGGGTCCAAGTCCGCAGACGTATTGAATAAGCGACTGAGTGTATGGATGAGCAATGGCCCTATTGACATCCACTCCCACCTCATTTACTCGGTTGATAAATTCGCAATACAGGGAATTAAGCAGTTCTTCTTTCACTACATGATCCTAGCGTAACAGAAGAATTATAATTTAAATTATAAAATGGGCTTTATAAAAGACTAAGCAGTGCAAAAGCCCTGACGCTTACTTGTAATGGATGCAATTTCAGGCACAAAATATCTTCATCAGTGCTGCAGACTTGAGAAAACTCAATCAACGGGTCTTGAATGCGTCGAGCTATAGAAACTGCCTGGCGTAAAATTGGAGGGTAATCACGGAAGTCACTCTGAAAGAAAAAAAAAAAAAAAAAAAAGATATGTAGGATATCAGCTAAGAGATCCAGTGGCTAAAATATGAAGTGGAAAATAATGCCCACATTAAAAATAGCAAATATGATTAACACATTTACTATACAGAAGTCTGGACAATTCTTAAAGGGGTTCTCCAAGTTATATTTATTGATGACTAGAGATGAACGAACGTGCTCGTAACGAGCACTGTACCGCTCATCTCTATTGATGACCTATCCTCAGGATAGGTCATCAATATCTGATCGGCGGGGGTCCTGGCACACCCGCCGATCAGCTGTTTGAAGAGGAGGCGCGCGCCGTGCCAGCGCTGCTTCCTCTTCATTGTTTACCTGCTCCCTGTAACATATGCAGCGGTGAGCAGGTGTAATTACACCCAAGTCGTCCAATTCATTTCAATGGGACAGGTCAGGTAAACATTGAAGAGGAGGCAGCACTGGCACGGCGCACGCCTTCTCTTCAAACACCCGGCACCCCCGCTGATCTGATATTGATGACCTATCCTGAGGCTGGGTCATTAATAAATATAACTTGGAGAACCCATTTAAAAAAAAAAAAAAAAAAAAAACTTTGAAAAATATTTTTATTGACCCAATCACTTACTTCAGATTTTTTGCTGTTCATATACAGCACTGCCAATTCATTGTCCACCAGTTCCACTCCAATAGAGGACATCTGCTGGGCTTGCTCAAGCTCATGAACAATGCGTTTAACATCATCAACCATCATTTGCGCATCTCTAAAATAAAGAGAACACCAGAAGATATAAAAACTATGTACAGATTTTTTCAAGGCAGACTAGCAAGAGAGTTTTAAACAGTTTTATCCCTATTCAAAACTTACATGAAAAAAACCTGTCTGAAAGCTGGGACTGGTAATACCTTCTTCCCCACCCACTTGAAGGGAATAGCGGTCAAGCATGCTCAGTGCCACTGCATTCAAAACTCTGCTGTCTTCGGCAGCCCACAGATTTTGAGTGGAGTGGCACTGTACATGTCAAGTATTATACAATTCAAGGAGTTAAAGAGGACCTGTCACCATAATCTGCAGGCAACATGTTATAGAGGAGCTGAGCAGACATATACAATTCCGTGGGAAGGGACTCAGTAAAACGTATATTTTATAAATTTTATTACCCCCCATGAACAGTTAACAGTGACTGACAGCTATCTCTGTATGAGCACAGACAGAATCACTGATAACATCTGCTCCAGGTCTTAAAGAGGACTTGTCACCTCTCCTGAGATGTCTGTTTTAATAGCTTCATGCCTTCCCCATGTAATAAGAATTCTGAAACTCTATTCTTATGTCTCTATGTTGTGCCATTCCTTTATTATTTCTACTATAAGTTATGAATTAATTACTAGCAGTCTGCAGTAAGGGTACAGAGGGGAGGTAACCAGCTGGGAGTGTGTCCCTGCACAAACTGAGACTATCCAATCAGTGCTGCTATTTTCAGACTGTGCAGGTACACCCCCCCGACTGGTTACCTCACCTCTGTTCCCTTTACTGCAGACTGCTAGCAATTCATTCATAACTTCTAGTAGAAATAATAAAGGAATGGCACAACATAGAGACATAAGAATAGATGTTCCAGTATTGTTATCACATGGGGAATGCATGAAGCTATTAAAATAGGCATCAGGAGTAGTGAAAGGTCCTCTTTAAAGGAAATGTGTCATCAGAAAATAACCTATTGGTGAAATCACATTTTTAAAGAATTTTTGTTGGTTATTTATAACAGAAAACAAAATCCTGCATTTTCGCAATAGACGCTAAGCCAAATAGGCGACACTTCTTGGTCTGTACAGATCACTTTACTGCAGTTACCTGCTTATCTTTAAACAGAGGTGATTAGAATGACAGATAAGACATGATCCACCATTCACAACAGGCGACTGGTGAAAGCTTATCTATTATTTCCTTGTACAATGACCTCTGCACAGGTCACAGAGCATAGAAAACTCTCCCATAGAAGTCAATGAGGTCCCCTCCTGACCAGTGTGTCTATGCCCCATGGGGCTGCCGTAAAGCAATTTTCTTAATAGTTTCTGATTGCTATTAAGAACAGCTCAGGCAAGATGGCTGCTCCCATAATCTCGTTTCTTTTGATTACACATCTCAATAATGAGAAAGAAAGGAAAACACAAGATATAGACCATATCCACTTAAAAAAAATGAGATTTCAAAAGTAGTAAATTAGAGAACATACCTATTTTCACCAGCTATGGCAACCACATGAGGTTTCTTGCTTAGCAAAAACTTTTTAAGCGTCTCCATGTCTTGAGCCTATAAGAAGTGATGGAAAACGTCAGTGTTTCACTTTATTAAATGACATGATGAATATGACATTAGGACTGACCTTCTTCTCTCTTTCATCTTCCCGCCACGCGTTCTTTCTTTTGGTAAAGTACGGCAGGCGCAAGAAGTCAGTCACTTCACCCTCTCCATTAATCAGGGAGCAAAACACGGGGTGATCTCTATAAAGAAAAAAGTTCCAATATTTGGTAATTATAGAACCACAGCCCTATCTGCAATAAATCTCCATGAAAGATTCCAGAATTACCAGTGAAGGTTATAGGTTTGTATGCCCTGATCCTCATGGACAACACGCATGAGTGCTGGTCTCTGCTCAGGTCACATTTGCCCGGTAGAGGATACTTTTTCAATTTTCTTTAAGCGGAAGCACCGCTCTTAACACACACCCACCTGGCAGAAGAGAAGGCCATGCCTAATACACGAATTCCTTTGCCTTGGTTCTCCTCCATGAAGTCATCATCTTCTTCAACTTGTTGGTCGGGACGGTATGACGCCACCTTCAGCCAGTTGTACAGCTTACGGCTACAAGACTTTAAAGATAAAGAAATTCAGTTTAGGAGCATGTTACCACAGCACAGCTTTCCACTTTGAATGTGGCAGATTCACCAAAGCTTTTGTCCCGTTCAATGAGACTAATCCTTAAGTGGATCAGCGTTTATATTCCTCACATACAAGTTATGACATTTTACAACCCAAGATAAGGCATGATACATACATGTGCCTAAAAAACTATTGAACTCAGAGACAAACTTTCACATGGCTTATCTGTAAACTAATTAAAGGGGTTGTCTCACATCAGTAAGTGGCATGTATCATGTAGAGAAAGTTAATACAAGGCACTTACTAATGTATTGTGATTGTCCATATTGCTTCCTTTGCTGGCTGGATTCATTTTTCCATCACATTAAACATTGCTCGTTTCCATGCTTACAGACCATCC
The DNA here is from genome assembly GCA_900303285.1 of Rhinella marina. Lineage (NCBI taxonomy): Eukaryota > Metazoa > Chordata > Amphibia > Anura > Bufonidae > Rhinella > Rhinella marina. The sequence goes on along the minus strand of ONZH01023801.1, from coordinate 162,350 downwards.
TGCAATCCATCAGCAGTGGTCGTGCTTGCACAACATAGGAAAAAAACAACCTATGTGCGCTCCCATGGTCCCAGCTACCAGAGAGACTGATGTGTCTTCCTATAGTGTGCAAGCACGACCACCACTGATGGATAACAGGGTGATCGTAACCATGGAAATGAGCAGTGTATAATTTGATAGGAAATGAATCCAGCCAGCAAAAGAAGCAATATGGACAATCACAATACATTAGAAAGTGCCTTGTATTAACTTTCTCTACATGATAAATGCCACTTACTGAAGTGAGACAACCCCTTTAAGGACTCCCTCTCTCCAAGACCACTGCCTCTGTTTGTGTTTTGTGGTTGCCGTTTTGAATTTATTACTCCACCTCTCTGTTCTTTCCTCAGTATATCCACGTTTCTTTAGCTTTTTTCATTTCTGGCCTGAAGAAGAGACCTGAGAGTCTCGAAAGCTTGCCTCATAACATCACTTATTTTAGTTGGCTATCAAAAGGTACCAAATATTTTATATTGTTCCTCTTTCTTTTTTAGAGCATCAAGATTTCTTCCTACTGGGTAACATGGTACCAAACCTTTTTTATTTAAAAACTATTGCAGACACAAAGTGGCACATATTGTGAACACTGCTGTGGATATGGAGCTCTTTGTATTAAAAAAAAAAAAAAAAAAAAAATCTGTGTGCAGCAAGTTCATCTCTCATCAGATTTGTACGTATGACACTGGCTGAGAAAAAGAAGGTTTATATTTATGCAAATGAGCCTCTAAAAGCAATGGGGGAGTTGCTGTTACACTTAGAGACTCAGCTCTCTCTGCAACTGCCGCTCCCTCGCCACTTTGACAGGGCCAGGCAGCATAAAAGTCATCATACCTGGTCCTGTCAAAGTTCAGAGGGCGCCGCAGTTACAGAGAGAGCAGAGCCTCTAGGTGTAATGGCAACATCCCCGTTGCTCCTAGAGCCTCATTTGCATATATTGAAACAATTTCTCTCAGCAATGTGGACTCATATGAATATGGGACCAACACAGACGCCTTCAGCTGCCAAGTGCACATGTAACAGGTCAGCCAGTGTCATAGGTACAAATCTGCTGACAGATGTCCTTTAAAGTACACAAATAAATCTGTTATGTTGTGTGCTGTCCATGGAACAGGAAATGGGCTATTGCAGATTTCGTGTTAAAGGGGTTGTCTGGGCTTTTTAATATTGATGACCTGTCCTCAGGATAGGTCATAAATATCAGATCAGTGGGGTTCCGACACTCGGCACCCCCGCTGATCAGCTGTATGGAGAGATGGCATGCGCTATGCGCACGTGCCGTCTCCCCGTACAGCTGCTCAGGATAGGTCATCAATATCAGATCGGCGGGGGTCCGACACCTGGCACCCCCACCGATCTGACCTATCCTGAGGATAGGTCATCAATATTAAAAAGCCGGGACAACCCCTTTAAATATCATGGACTGAGGATGCACCTCTTTCCACTAAGCTCCACCAACGTATTAAACCGTATGTGCAAAAGTGTCGCTTGGGTAAAGATGTGACTTTTGTGCACAAAAAAACTGAAATACAGCTCTAGTAAGTGTGCCTTAAAATATCAATTTTGCCCATTTCGACCAGATTCCAGCATTTTTCCAGTGCTTTTTACAAAATTCGCCTCACCTTTACTACAAACTCTTTCGCCTCCAGTATCAGTTTGCTCTTTAACTCTTTGCCCATTTGGGGGTAAAGAAATTGTTTTAGGGCCCGTTCAATTGCCAGAGTTCTCTGTCTGTTCCATTCTTGTACTTGGTGACTGAACTCATCTCTGTAATAGAACTGCTTGATCTCTTCAAAGTAGGTCTGCTCATTGCCGAAACTACAAAAAAAAAAAAAAGCACTATTAAATACTAAACTGAGAAATTATGTGCTGTATTCACTAAAGATGGCCATAAACATCAGAAAACGTAATCCAAAGGGGAGGCTCAGGGGAGGAAACTGCTGTTAAAGAGGACCTTTCATCGGTTTTTCAAATGTAAACTAAATGTTGTACCTTATAGGGAGCCCCCACTGGTGCCCTCGCTTTTTTTTTTTTTTCCAAAAGAGCCCCCCGTTGTTTTTGCAGCGGAATATGCAAATCTTTGGTATCGGAACAGGGAGGAGGAGACTCGCCCTTCCTCAGTGGGCGTCTCCTTCTCCCTGGCTGTGAGCGTGATCCAATCAGAACGGACCGCTCACAGCCAGGAGACGACCCCTGAGGAAGGGCGAGTCTCCTCCTCCCTGTTCCGATACCAAAGATTTGCATATTCCGCTGCATAAACGGGGGGCTCTTTTGGAAAAAGAAAAAAAGCGAGGGCACCAGTGGGGGCCGCCCTATAAGGTACAACATTTAGTTTACATTTGAAAAACCGATGAAAGATCCTCTTTAAGTGGCGATACCGAAATTCCCCCCCCCCTTCCCCCCACAGCAATTTACCTCCCTACATATTGGCATACAGGTATCCAGGAAAAACCAATGACCTATCTTCAGGATTCATAAGCATCAGATTGGCGGAGGCAGAGTCCCGGCAGCCGCCGGGGGGATCAGCTGTTATTTAAAGGGGCATTCCCATCTTAGACAATGGGGGGCATATAGCTAGGATATGCCCCCATTGTCTGATAAGCGCGGGTCCAACTGCTGGGACCCGCACCTATATTGAGAACAGAGCGGGGACCACGGGTTTCCCGGGGTCCGGTCACCACCAGGTGCAGCTCCCCGCTGCTCCCATAGAAATGAATGAGAGCGTACCATGCATGCACGGCCACCGCTCCCATTCATTTCTATGGGGCCGACAAATAGCCGAGCCAGCGCTCGGCTATTTTCGGTGGCCCCATAGAAATGAATGGGGGGGCAGCTGCGCAAGCGCAGTGTGCCCTCCTTCACTTTTGGGGCTCCGTTCTCAATATAGGTGCGTGTCCATTCGGTGGGACCCCCACCTATAAGACAATGGGGGCATATCCTAGCGATATGCCCCCATTGTCTGAGATGGGAATAATCCTTTAAGTGTACCATGTGTATGTATTTTAAACTATGTTATATATTGTAATGGGCCATTTGGAATTTTCCTTATGTTAGGGAGTGAACATAATTAGGTCCAATTTAGAGTGCGCACTTAGGAGTGGAGGATTATATATAGCATTCCATTGTGGTGATCATGTTTTTAATGACTGACATTACTTGTTTTAATAAAGATTGCTCTTATTGTCATTTCGGTGTGTCTGGTTCCTTGTGTGTGCCGTTTTTGTGATTACCATTAGATGCCTTTGTCCTCAAGGACGGCAAGTCATTGGCAGACTCTTCCTTATTCTCTGCTCCACTGATACCACGTGCAAGCTCAACTGAGCCAAGAGTGTGTAAAGGGGCAGAAGGTTGTCAGGAGGAAGAACTACGTGCCGAGCGAGCATTCAGCTGACAACTATCTAAGGTGTTTGCCCGACAAAGCAAAATGTGTACACGATATGATTCACATGTGCTCATGCTTATCCAAACCAGTGGTTTTATTTTATTATTTCATACTTGAAAACAGAGTTATATAAAGTGTCACGGTAGATGTGAATTACTACTACTTACCCTTCAACATCCTTCATATCGATAGAGATCTCAATGGTAATCAGTCCTTCTTCTTCCGCAATGCACATCTTAAGAAACTGCTCATCTCTAAGCTCTTTAACAGGTTTGTTCTTCAGGTATTTGAATGCATATGCAAAATGGGCTTCATCGACTTCCTGAATGTGCATAAATGTATGATTAGAATACACTAGCTTATATCAAATTTCTGTATTTCTTGCAATCTGAAAAGCATACATTAGTGACAACATTTGTAGACGGATTCTAGGTGCAAAAATATATTTAAATAAAATGAAAGAAGTAACAAACAACAAATTACCTTCCTGCCCTTCTTGGTTGGAACAATGTTAATCTTCCCTCTTTCCTGGAAGGTCTGCCTAAGAACCTGCCTGACCAATGGTTCCCTCGCAATCTGCAGAGCGACCATATACCGGGCACCTTCAAGCACGGCCTCTGGAGTGGTGAATTGACTATTGAAAACATACAATGAAAAAGCTTTAAAAATCTGCCATTTAATGAAATGGTTATTGCCAAGGGCGCCCAATATTCATCACCCTGAAATGTAGATTGCGTTAAAGGGCATCTGACAGCAGATTTGTACCTATGACACTGACTGACCTGTTACATGTGCACTTGGCAGCTGAAGGGATCTGTGCTGGTCCCATGTTCATATGAGTCTGTACTGCTAAGAAGAGCAATGTTTAAATATTTGCAAATTATCCTCTAGGAGCAACGGGGGCGTTGCCGTTACTCCTAGAGGCTCTGCAACTGCTGTGACCTTTCCATGTTGATTGACAAAGACAGGCAGTGAAATCATCATCACACCTGGTCCTGTCAAAGTGCAGGGTGTGCAGCAGTTGCAGAGAGAGTTGAGCCTCTAGGTGTAATGACAACGCCCCCGTTGCTCATAGTGGCTCATTTGCATATAAAAACAATTTTTCTCAGCAACGCAGGCACATATGAACATGGGACCAACACCAATATCTTCAGCTGCCAAGCGCACATGCAACAAGCCAGTCAGTTTCATAAGTGCAAATCTGCAGAAACATGCCCTTTAAACTTACCCCACTTTAGGGTTGAGACCCAAGTATACAGTACACTAAAAGGAAAACTGTCATAACAATTCTAGACTATTATCTGCAATACCTGAGCACTATATAAGGAGATCAAGTCATTTTTATTTGACCACTGCCCTTGTTCAAATGCTGTCAGTGCTCAAAGCTGTGCTGGAATACTGCTGCTACCATAATGGGTAGGACTAATGTGCAGATGCATAGCAGCCATGACAATGTTTTTCAGCACAGCTTTAGAAGCTGACTGCAGGGGAATGGTGTGTTTCTGGGGCAGTGAACTCCTTTTCTGCAGATAATAGTCCAGGATTGTGGCAACAGACTTCTTTTAAACACAGCATTAAAGGGGTTCTGTAGCTCTTTAAAACTGATGATCTATCATAGATCATCAGCATCTGATCGGCGGCGGTCCGACAGCCGGGACCCCTGCCGATCAGCTGTTTGAGAAGGCAGCGGTGCTGCAGGAGCGGCCTTCTCTGTGTTTACCGCAGGCCCAGTGACGTCACGACTAGTATCACTGGCCTGGGTGGGGCTAAGTTCTGTTCACATGAATGGAGCTTAGCCCCGCCCAGGCCAGTGTTACTAGTCGTGACATCACTGGCCTGTGGTAAACACAGAGAAGGCTGCGGCGCTCCTGCAGCACTGCTGCCTTCTCAAACAGCTGATCAGTGGAGGTCCCGGGTGTCGGACCGCTGCCGATCAGATGCTGATGATCTATCCAGAGGATAGATCATCAGTTTTACACAACTGAAGAACCCCTTTAAGTACAGAATATGATTTTCAGTGAATATATATGTAAACCACAAACTTACCTGCACACATAATCTTTAGCAAGTTCTAAAGGTTCGGCTGGAAATTGTTCTGTCTCATGACGCTGATAACTGTCTCGCAAGTTCTCACCAAACTGCTCTGGTGTCAATCCAAACTTCTTTGCCAAACCATCTAAAAAAAACAAAAAGACTTTCTTACTAGACAGTGTACATGAGAATATAAGGCATGGAGGTAACTTGTATTAACTGTGTCTTTTTAAAGAGTTCCTAATACCTACAGCTGCACAATATTCATGTCTAAGTAACATTCACAGATTTCTTTTAAGGCCTCATGCAGACATCCGTGGAGCACAGTCCGGGTTTTTCTGAGTGCTGGAGCGCACGGCGTCATTGGTTGCTATGCCGCCACGCGCTTCGTGCCGTGACGCCGTGGGCTCCTGCTTTTAGCGAAAACCCGGACTGTGCTCCACGGATGAGGCCCAAGTCTGGCGACTGCAATTAAATACATCACCATAGAGCAAACTCTATAGTAGAATCTCTTGTTCTGTCCTGATACTGTGCGTCATCAGGTCATAGTACATGGAGGGACCCAGAAGAAGCAATGGAGCAATGTGTCCTGGATACGCAGTGGATGTCTGATCTGAGGTCTGATGGGGGTCCGATTTGAGGTTGAGTGGGGCAGGGGGTGCAATTTGAGAATGATAGGGTCTGACCCGAGTCTGATGGGTCCAATCGGAGGCCGATTGGGGCTGGGGAGGGGGGGGGGGGTCAGATCAGAGGCTGATGGAGAATGGGGATCTGATTTGGGGGTCTGCTCTGAAGTCTGATGGAAAATATATATTTTTTTCTTATTTTCCTCCTCCAAATCCTAGGTGGGTCTTACAGTCCAAAAAATATGGTATATCCAGCAAAGAACTCTTAAAGAAAAAGTAATTGATCCGACTAACATGGGATAAGGCCTGTGCAACCAATGATAACTAATTCAGCAGACAAATATGTTGTCCCTGATTAGTCACTGAAACTACTTACCCAAACCAGCACATTGACAGATAGAGTACATATCTCTACGCGAAGCCTGCTTTAACTCCGGACCTTTATGCTCCTCATCTTGTTCAGCAACTTCTGCTCCTATAATGTAATGCAAAGAAAACAATTGAGGGCAGGCACAGATACAGGACATTTTGCAGTTTGCACCTAAACTGAAAGGTTTCAGGTCCTGAGCTGTACAGGACACCCAGGGAAAGAGTCCCATGGTTAAAGACAATTTTTTTTTAATTATTATTGCATTATTCTTATTTTGACCTAAAAAAAAAAAAAAAATCACTTTTTCAATTGGTCTTGATTAACAACATGGAATCTTTTTTTGTGTACAGAGCTGAGAAGCTGTACTAGCTGATTGTACTTGATGATTTTTTCATCTGAAGAACAGACAGACAGCTCATTTCTTCTCTCTGATCTTATAAACACTCATTAAAGCTCAATCCTTACCTTACTGATAAGAATGTGGTTTAAATAAGTGTTTATGACCTCTCAGTAGTTTACAGATAAGGGTAATTAGATGAGCAGCACGAAGTAAAAGTACCAGTCACCCAGCTAGACAGTTAAAGGGTTTCTGTCACCAGTTTTTTCGGTATGAATCAGGCTGACATTAGAGATGTGCTAATGTCACCTGATTCCAAATATATATCTGTTTTATTTACTGGTGCCCCCATTTTTATATAAAATGAACTTTTATTTTATGCTAATAAGGCTTCTATGTGCAAGGGGCGTTACCCCTGCTCCTAGAGGCTCTGTTGATTGACAGGACCAGGCAAAGAAGAAACACTCCATTCACCATAGCTTTCAAGGACCTTCAATGATGTCATGACCATGTGATCAGTCACATGGTTTAGGAGGAGACAGGCTGTGTGATCCTAACCATGTGACTGATCACATGGTCATGACATCATTGAAGGTCCTTGCAAGCTATGGTGAATGGAGTGTTTCTTCTCTGCCTGGGCCTGTCAATCAACAGAGCCTCTAGGAGCAGGGGTAACGCCCCTTGCACCTAGAGGCCTTATTAGCATAAAATAAAAGTTCATTTTATATAAAAATGGGGGCACCAGTAAATAAAACAGATATATATATTTGGAATCAGGTGACATTAGCACATCTCTAATGTCAGTCTGATTCATACCGAAAAAACTGATGACAGAAACTCTGTGACTGAATAGCTCAATATTTCTAATAAAGACCAATTGAAAATATGCATTTTAGCCAAAAATAAGTTAAATGCAAACATTAAAAAAAATAATTGACTCCAAAAGGTGTACATAGCCTTTAACAGTGATTGCTGCCATTTTGGAAGCTATGAGTGCAGCATTCTTTTAATAGGCACTCATGGGCAGTAGGGGGCTTCTACATGTGCACTGAAATAAGCAATGAGCAGTTTTAGTGTTTCATATACCATTACACAAGTTAATAGCATTTCAGAAATTGCCAGAAAGTGGACAATCCCTTTAAGCTTTATAGAATACATAACATTAACCAATATCTTATTCTATAAAGATTGCATAGATTTGTGCGCACTCTTTAAAAAAGTAAATTTAAATCTGTCTGTACATAATCCAGCCACGTCATGGTAAACATCATATTAAAAACCGTGCGACAAAACCCACACATAATTTTAACAGTCCATCTAGTCTTATACCAAAACCATGGCCATTTGTGGTAAACTGTGAGTAGATTTTGCCACGCTTCAGTCTCATCATGTACGAGCATCCTAAAAGATTAAATTGCAGAACAATGTATCCTCCTAATTGTGCAACATGTCCCAATAATCGGAAATAATACCGCTCTGTACATTTTCTTCTAATATATTGGGAATTACAAACCTTCCTCTTCCCCTTCCTCAGGGATGCGCTTCAGTTTCTTCTGGCTGGACTTCGCTGCATTCTGCATTTTCGGAATATCCCTTCCATAGTACAGCAAAAAGTGATTATAAACATCCCTCAGTTCATCCATTGACCGGACGTCTTTCAGCCTGCGTAAGTAAAGCAAGTTTATTCAGTTTACTTCATAAATATTTAAAGTTGCTTAAACACATTGAATATTTTTTTTTTCTCAAAAGTTACCTCTCCATGTCTGTGGTATCCAAAGGTCTTACTTCATCTGCTAGTGGCTTGTCAGGATCAGCTGAGATCTGCTCATACTGATAGGCCTGCATCTTCTGAAACAGACGCATCAGATTTTGCTTCCTCATCCTGAGCTGGGTCCACTGTGGAGCAATTTAAAAAAAACAAAAAACGTTTATAATAGATCAAGTATTTTCTTTAAACAAAATGTACAACTGGGTAAAAAAAAAATAAAAAAAAAAAAAGTTTCATTCTGTATAATCATGCCTGTTTTAGTAAATAATTGGATTTCCCATAACAATTCTGGAGCATTTTGTAACAATGCTGCACTGCACAGTTCTTCTATTATTCCTACTGGAAATCTATGAGTAACAGATTGTTAACCGTTAGGGATGTGTCTTTGCATAACCTGACACTGTGCTATCAGTGCTGCCACTGTCACACTGGGGGAAGGCAATTTATTCATACATTTATAGCAGGAATAACATTGGAATTATAAAACAAAGAAATATAAGAACAGTTATTCCACAGGCGTTCCCGTTACACCTAAAGGCTCTGCTCTCTCTGCATGCGTCGTGCTCTCTACACTGGCAGGACCTGGCAGTGTAAACGTCATCACTCCTGACCCTTTAAAAAGCATTAGGACAGAAATCATTCCCTCAAAGGGGTTGCTCCAAGTCTTGAAGATAACTGCTCGCTGGGGGTCCAACCACTAGGGCCCCACCAATACCCAAGACTTTCCATTTGTCCCACAGAGAACGAATGGAGAGGTGGGGGCGCATGGGTGGCCTGCTGCTCAATCAGGTAGGGGGAACAGGGTCTCCATTCTGAACGATCTGAACCCCAGAGATCAGTTAAAGTTATCCTGTGGGTAAAGGATAACTTTTATATTTGGTACAACCCCTTTAGTCTAAGAGATGAGATTTACCTTTTCATCCCACTGCCAGACGCGCCATAAGTCATTGATGTTTAGCTCTGGTTCCACATACTCTTTTCTATAAAATGCAATAAAAGGCACCTGGAATACAGAATGATTAAGAACAGGATTCCATTAATCAAGCAGAATAATTGAGATAGGCCAATTAGCTTCAGAACGTCTCATAGGTCTGTTCATACATCACATACCTCAAAGTGCTGATTTCTCATGAAATTCAAAGCCTCTCGGATCTTCTGTATGGTGCTTGGTCCTTTGCGACCAAAATTGCTGCCAACTTGACCACGTTCCAAGTAATCACAGCTTTCCTGTTACAGGAAGATAGTGTATCTGTTACTATGAGGTTTTCAAATAATTTGACAGCCTGTGACTATAAACCATTTACATTTAAAGCCATTTAGTTCTACTGCTTGACTCATTTGCTTTGACATTTTTGTTGCCTGAACCATGAGGTTGGTATCAGACACTGACCATGGGTCGGGTCAGCAAGGATCTCCTGACAAGTACCCTTAAGATGGATTCTCCATTTTGGACAATCACTACTTCTGACAATAAGTTTCTGTCAAAGGGTCCCCCTGCTATGTCCCCCTCTTATTAAACTGTGACCTGCGGGAAAGCCCTGCAGTGCAATCACGGGAAAGCAAGCATTACAAAGTGCCCATTTACGTTAATGGGTTGTCAGGGTAATGAAGGACAGGTCCATCAGGGCAAGAGATGCTCTCTTTATTTGCTCTACACTCAAGCGAAGCGAGGATCCCTTCCTCTATTCACTGAGAATTCACAAGCAGGGTACATAATACCTAAGAAGTAGGCAACCCTTTTAAATATGTAAATAATTAAAACTAAAAATTAGGAGATTATAGATAAGAATATGTACAATTATAAAAGATTATGGAAATACACAAAAGGTACTGCATGTGTGAAATTGAGGGTACAAAGACTAGTAAGAAGAAGAGGGGGGGGGGAAAGGATTCCATCAAATTTTTTGATCTGAATGAGGCAGTTAAACTTTTGGGATTCAACTCTTCTGTTCTAGATCCAGACAGGGGTCAAAATGGCTGCTGCATGCTGGGAGGGAGGACCATGTGGGGGTTGTTAAAGGTGTATTCCCATCATAGACAATGGGGGCATATAGCTAGGATATGCCCCCATTGTCTGATAGGTGCGGGTCCCACATTAAGAATGGAGCTCTGTGCCTGGAGGACCTCAGCTTTCCCTAGGTCTGGCCACCACCAGGCGCAGCTCGCCGCTGCTCCCATAGAAATGAATGGGAGCGCACCGCGCATGAGCGGCCACCGCTCCCATTCATTTCTATCGAGCCGATGGAAATAGCTTAGCGCTGGCTCGGCTATTTTTGGTAGCCCCATAGAAATGCATGGAGGGTGGCTGCGAACGCGCAGTGCACCCTCTTCAACTTTCCCTGCTCCATTCTTGATATCAATGCGGGTCCCAGAGGTGGGACCTAGCATATCTAGTTTTCTTTATTTAAAGGGAACCTGTCATCTCCGAAACACCCCCAGAACTACAGTAAGCGGTGTATAGTGTAAGTGATGCTGAATCCGAATATGTACGTTTTATCTTCATACTCACTTCCATTCTGACGCTGTGCTCCCACAAACCTGCAGTAAAATGCACTCACTGGACTACGGTGCTGACTCACATAATGGAGAGGACTCAAAGAAGAGTCCAATGAGTGCATTTTACTGCTGGTTTATGGGAGCACAGCGTCGGAATGGAAGTAAGTATGAAGATAAAACTTACATATTCGGATTCAGCATCACTTACACTATACAACGCTTACTCTAGTTCAGGGGGTGTTTCGGAGATGACAGGTTCCCTTTAAGTGAAGGCTACCACTAGCTGATTGGCAGGGGTCCGGCACCCCACAACCACCCCGATCAGTTGTTCTGTGTAGCACTGTTGCCAGAAGTCAATGCAGGAGCACCAGAGTACTGTCAGTATTGCAGTGGGCAGCGCTCGTCACTGCAGCGCTGCTGACAATATGTCCTGAGGAGAGGCCAACACTTAAAGGCTTTAAAAAGTGGTTTGTTAACAGTATTACACCTACCTGTTGAGAAATAGTTAGCGTTGAAAAAGCATTCCTGTAGATCCAATCAGCCTCCTCCTCCAGCTCATCATCTTCAGCAGATTTCACTGGTATGGTCCGCAACTGAATAAAATTGAAAGTAAAATTTTGATGTCCACACGATTTCAATCATATTGAAAGTGGTGGACTATTAACAGAGTTAAAGGCTGTCAATAGTGAAATGAATCACTGGCACAACCAGTCTGCCATTTTATAGCCAATTTACCTGGAATCTCTCCGGCAGATCTGTGGTCCGGATCTCGTTATCTTGGTCAGTTAAGTGACTGCTCTCTAGTTCACTTGGCTCGTAGATTTCAAAGATGCTGCGTCGGCTTACACGCTTCTTAGCGGTTTTCTTGGGTCTGACACGGGTTTCTCCATCTGCATCTTCATCCTCATATTCATACTCTTCCATTTCCTCATCATCTTCATTGTATTTTTCAAACTCTTCATAATCAAAATCTACACCGAAGATCTCCTGAGCTTCCTGCAAAGCACTGAAAGAAAATGAAAATGCCGTGAGCAAATATCATTAAACAAAGAGAAAACTAAATACAACCCCTGTATGAATCCCTCAGCCCCCTGTATGAATCTTATTACTTACGCATCAGCATATCCTGGGAGCTTTTTCCTCCATTTGGGTTTTTTCAATGGCTGTCCATCATCGTCAACAATGAAATCATCAATGTCTGCAATGTACAAAAGGATGATTTACGGCTCTGGTGTCTGATTTCATATTCAACCTAACAAAACACTGATAGAAATGCTTACCAGATTCCTCTTCCTCCTCCTCTTCTTCGTCTTCAGCTGCTATAACTGGCTGCTCACCCAAGTCATGTCTATCCTCATCCTCACCATCCTGGAAGATTTCCTCCGCAATGGCTTCTTTTTCATGCTCCTCTTTTCCAGCATCTTCCTCTTCGTCTTCATCGTCTGACATTTTTTTCACTCGCCTGAACTTTTGCTGTATTGAGAAATGGTAAAATGTGTGCATACAAATATGGCTTGCCAATTCAAGTAATGCAATGCATTTTCCCCTCTAAACTGCACAAACCCTTTAAAAGCTCCACTTCGCCACAAAGGCTACTGCATGGGAAAGACAGGGGGAGATTTATCAAACTGGTGTCAAGTAGAAGTGGCTTAGTTGCACAAAGCAAAGGAGCTGTGAAAAATAAAAGGTGGAATCTGATTGGTTGCTATGGGCAACTAAGCCAGTTCTACTTTACACCAGTTTGATAAATCTCCCCCATAGTATTTTACATCCTAGTCGAATCCTCAATTCAACACAAACAGGAGGTTGTCATTTCGAGCCAACCACTTTACAGCAGAGCACTCTGCTCTAGAAATATGGTAGCAATAAAAATGAACATAATGGATTTACTTACACGTTTTACTTTAACACCCAAGTTTTCTTCAATGAGATCAAAATCGTCATCCTCCAGTCTGTCATCAAATGCTGCAAATGGAATTAAAAAAAAAAAAAAAAAAAAAAAAGCAAATTAAAAAAAAGTGTTCCCCAGGAAATCAATATTAGTGACTTATTGTCATCAATATCTGATCGGAGGGAGTCTGACTCCTGGCACCTCCACTGATCAGCCCGCAGTGCCCAGACAAGTGATGAAGCCTCTTTTTATTATACCAATCACATCACCATACATTAGGGAGCCTGTGCGCGGTATGACAGATCAAACCCATTCACTTGAATGGACTAATCTGCGCTGAGGCCAAGAAACTGATGGATGGCTGCACTTCAGCCCCTTCCAATAGTTGATCTGTGAGAGTGCCAGGAGTTGGACCCCCACAATCTAAGGCTACAGTCACACGATCGTAAGAGTTTTGCGATCCGCAAAACACAGATACTTGCTGTGTCTGTTCTGCAATTTGCGGACTGCACATGGCCAGCGATATATAGAGAATGCCTATTCTTGCCCGCGGACAAGAATAGGACATGCTCTATATTTTTTGCGGCACCGTGGAACGTAACAACGGATGCGGACAGCACACGGTATGCTGTCCGCATCTTTTGCGTACCCATTGAAATGAATGGGTCCGCATTCGTTCCGAAAAATTTTGGAACGGATCCGGATCCTTTTCTACGGTCATGTGAATGCACCCTAATATTGATGACCCATCCTTCATTAATATTTAAATAGTCACTGAACATCAGACAGCCAATGTGCTGAATAGCTGAAGAGTAAATCACGTTAGTTTAAAGAGGACCTGTCACCACTCCTGACGCCTGTTTTAATAGCTTCATGCATTCCCCATGTAATAACAAGTCTGGAACATCTATTCTTATGTCTCTATGTTGTGTCATTCCTTTATTATTTCTACTAGAAGTTATGAATGAATTGCTAGCAGTCTGCAGTAAGGGTACAGAGGGGAGGTAACAAGATGGGGGTGTGTACCTTCACAGTCTGAAAATGGAAGCACTTATTGGATAGAGTGAGACTGTGCAGGTACACAACCCCAACTGGTCACCACCCCTCTGTACCCTTACTGCAGACTGCTAGCAATTCATTCATTCATAACTTCTAGTAGAAATAATAAAGGAATGGCAGAACATACAGACATAAGAATAGATGTTCCAGAATTGTTATTACATGGGGAATGCACGAAGCTATTAAAACAGGCATGTCAGGAGAGGTGAAAGGTCCTCTTTAAGATTACGCTGCCGTACTCCTCTAATACTAAAAGTGTTGACCACGAGGGTGCTGTCCACTGCCTGTTAGGGGAAATATATCCCCAGCAGCAAAAACAGACAGGATGCCAGAAGCTCGGAGTGCATCTTTAGCGTCTCCACTCCAGCATGTCCACACTGTATGATGCTGTATATCTTACCAGGCTGATGGCTGATATCTTTCCTGACCAGATCCATAACCTGCTATACAGTTCCTAAACGCCATATCCTTTTTGGCGTTACACAGTGCCAATCTGGTAAATGCGATCCCGCTCTCTGGCCAATGGTTATCATCCTACTGCGATGAAAGGCCACGTACTGTACGTCACTCCACAAACAGTGACAGAAGTGTTCTTCATTTCAGACAAATCCCTCTACTTTACCCCCACAAAATAACTGTGTGCGCGCCATGCCTCATCCTAATCAGCTGCTAATTTTCATTGAAGGGTAGGCCTTCTCTTTGAGGCATAGTGACTGCGGCAAGTAAGAAAATAGAAGTCCCAGTGTGTGCGCTGCTGGCCGACATCAGGCGGAGTACACATCCCCAGCAATCCGCTGGACAATAAGTATGGGGCTCTTAGAAGCAAAGTAATCAAGGTAGGACAGCTACAAGTGCTTTCTAGACCCATAGGACACAGATTACTGGCGGTCCATGATTTTATGCATGCTTTAAATTTCGGGTGACCCCTTTCCTGAGGTGGTAGTGTCATGGAGGGTTTTGTGCCACATTTATAGCCAATTACCATCCACATCAACTATAATGCACACTTACTGCGCTTTCTGTTTTTGTGGCCAATTTCGTCGTCTGAGCCTCCAGACTCACTCCCTGCATCATCCTCCTCCTCCTCCTCTTCTTCCTCATCATCGTCATTGATAAAATCTTTTAAGTTTCCTTGTTCATCCTGTTCATCTGGATTTTCATCCTCCTCCTCTTCATCTGGACAAAGTCAAAAATAAAATCAGATCATTAAAAATATAGGCAATCTGGATAAGTCAACGATAAGGAGTATGGTGTACACGAAAGTCAGAAACCGAATTCAGCATTGGTTCAATTAGCCATAGCGGATTCAAAAGTGGCGGCGACTTACAGACGGATACCCTATGTGGTAGAAGACTCCGTGGTAAGCCTATCTTTCAGTTTTAGGATAGTAGATAAAACTTGATTCGACTACAGGAAGAGTTAGGGACCAGGTAGAAATCACAAGGGCTTGTCAGAAGCATACTATGATCTATCCCACTTACCATCATCTTCTTCGACAAACTTTTTGTTGGATCTCTGTACCACCTCCCCATCATCGTTGTATTCTTCCTCAGATTCCTCGGCTTCGCTTTCCACAAAGTCAGACATAGTTCTTCTGACCATGGGTAAGAAAAAGATAAAGATATAGTGTTATTGTGGTTATTACACAAACTCTGTTTGCCATTTCTAGAACAACCGTTCTGTTTAAAGGGTTTGTGTCATCTTGGACAATGGGGGTATATTGGTAGGACATGCCCCCATTGTCTTATAGGTGTGGGTCCCACCGCTGGGACCCGCACCTACATCCAGAACGGAGCACCAACAGTCAAGGAGGGCGCACTGCGCATACGCAGCGCCCTCCATTCATTATCTATGGGGATGGCAAAAATAGCCGAGCGCTGGCTTGGCTATTCCCGTTGGCTCCATAGAAATGAATTGGGGCGGGGGGCACGCATGCGCGGTACGCTCCCATTCATTTCTATGGGGAGCCAGCTTCATGGTGGCCGGACCAGAGTCTTCCAGCCACCACCTTGCAGGGCTCAGCTGTAAATATAGGTGGGGGTCCTAGCGATATGCCCCCATTGCCCATGATGAGACAACCCCTTTAATTCAAAAACAAGTATCCAGTACATTCTCCCCCACCCTTAGGACTTATTCACACTTCCATATTACACATCTGTATTTCTACCGTTTTTCTCTTAACTAAAAAAAAAAAAAAAGTACCAAAATATTGAACTTATTTACAGTTAGATTCATGAATAGGTTCTCGTTGCCATTTTTTGCTGAAAAACACCAGCTCCAGATGTTACCTGAAAGTCTATGGTGTTTTTCCATCTCCTTCTGTATGGAGATGGAATATATATATATATATATATATATATATATATATATATATATATATACACACACACACACATATATATATATATATATATATATATATATATATATATATACACACAAAAAAACAAAGCGTTTTCTATTTTTATTTTAACCCCTTTCCGACCAGCGCCGTACATGTACGGCGCTGGTGCGGTGTGGGGACATGACGCCCGCTCGCGGGTGTGGCGGGCGTCATGGCCGGCAAGTCTCTGCTGATTCTAACAGCAGAGACTTGCCGCTACTTACCGCCATCGGCGGCGTCTTCTGATGCCGTGATCACGGCATCAGGATGCGTCTGAACCCAGAAGCGTACGCTTCCGGTTGGTGTACAGACGCCCCGAGTGGCCAATCGGGGTGTCTGTACACCATATGAAAACTGTAATCCTCGCTGGTGAGGATTACAGTTTTCAAAGTGCAATTCTTATTCTGGCCACTAGATGGCAGGCCAGGATAAGAAATGAGCAATTCATGGATTTATCTCAGTCTAGTAAATCCCTGATTGCTCATAAAGAAAAAAAAAACCACAATATATCAGCTCATATTTGAGCTTAAAAATAGTCAGAAAAAAATTAAAAAAAATATATAAAAAATAAAAAAATATATAAAAGTTTAAATCACCCCCCTTTCCGTATAATGAAAAAAATCAATACCTAAATAACAATAAATATAGACATCATGGGTATCATCGTGACCGAAAACGCCCGTACTTTTAAAATATAAAAAAAAAATTCCAATACGGCGAATTGTGTGGTGGAAAAAAAGCGTCCAAATGGCGATTCGCCGTTTTTTGTCGTTTTTTTTCTAAAAAAAAATTAAATAAAAAGTGATCAAAAAGTCATACACACCCCAGAATGGTATCAATAAAAACTTCAGATCGCCCCGCAAAAAATGAGCCCCCATACAGCTCCATACACATAAATACCAAAAAGTTATAGGGGTCAAGATATGACAAGAAAAAAAAAAAAAGAAAGAAAAAAAGGGCAACTTTCGAATTATTTTATCACTATCAAAAAACGCAGGAAAAACTATACATATTAGGTATCGCCGGATTCGTACTGACCAGTAGAATGAAAGTAACGGATCAGTTTTAATGCACATTGAACGCTGTAAATAAGAAACCCGTAGAACTGTAGCGGAATAGCTTTTTTTTGCAATTTCACCCGATTTGGAATTTTTTCCCCGCTTCCCACTACACTGTATGCAATATTAAATGGTGGCGTTGGAAAGTACAACTTGTCCCACAAAAAACAAGCCCTCATACAGCTATGTGAACAGAAAAATAAAACAGTTATGGCTGTTTGAAGGCAGGGAGCGCAAAACGAAAACGCAAAACCGAAAAAAACCTCCGGGGTAGAAAGGGTTTGTGGACTCTGTGTACATGTTCCAGTGGATCCATATTGATTACATTTTAGCCCACAGAGGTCAATAAGCAGAATTTAAAAACCTGTTCTGTAAGTGAATGTGCACTTTTACGCCTCTCTCACATGAGTGGGCTTTCCGCACGAGTGCAACGTGTGACGTGAACGCACAGCACCCGCACAGAATCCTGAGCCATTCATTTCAATGGCTCTGTGGACATGTGCTTTTTTTTTTTCACTCATCAGTTCTGCGTTGCGTGAAAAAACGCAGCCTGTTATATATTTTTCACGCAGCCCTGGTCCCATAGAAGTGAATAGGGCTTCAGTGAAAAAAAGCAAGCGCGGATACAATGCGTTTTTCACTGATGGTTGCTAAGAGATGTTGTTTGTAAACCTTCAGTTTTTTTTTTTACGTGAAAAACGCATCAAAACGCATTGCACCCGCGCGGAAAAAAACTAAACAACTGAACGCAATCGCAGACAAAACTGACTGAACTTGCTTGCAAAATGGTGTGAGTTTCCCTGAACGCATCCTGACCTAATCCGTCACGCTCATGTGAAAGAGGCCTTATTGAATTTTCTTAGCAACATTACAAACTTAGGGTGGGGGGGAATTAAAGAAAAAAAAAAACAAAAAAAAAAAAACAGATGAGAAAAAAAAAAAAAAAAAAAAAAAAAAAAAAAAAAAGACAGCTTTAGCAAATATGGAAGAAACATGCAATTCACAAATAAAAAAACAAAAAAACAAAAACCAGCCAAGAACCTATCTTGTGTCCTCACATATACAAGTGTTCCTGTCTTCAGGAAAGATACAGACCGAGCCATTATAAAGCTAGCCTGACAGATTTCACATTGGACAGGGCTGAGCAGCCTACAATACATGAGAATACACGCATGTTGCAGAAGACAAAGGGTTGAAAATTTATATTAAAACCTAAAAATAATTTTAGCCAAAAATATCAAAAATTCCTTTAAATAGGAAATAATGCAGAATCCAAATAGCACCTCGGGCACATCTAGTACTATTTCATATGGTAGGTGAGTATTTATCTGATTGTTACAATGTGCAATGTTTTGTCAGAAGTCCAATATGAAACATTTCAGTTTCACATAATGAATTGAAGCCACACAGCAAAGTGCAACCGGGGCACAGCCAATTACAGAAGAGCTCACAAAACGTGAATGACTTATTGTACTGGTACTAACCACCCCTCCCCCATTTCACGTATGGGGAAAATATTTTTATACTATGGACGTTTTTGCATGTGGCAATACCCATGATGTGTATTTTTTTTATTTTTACTTTGGGGAGTTCATTTTTAAAAACTATTTTTTATACTATGCAGCAGCCTCCTGTCATTCTCTATGAAGGGGCATATAAGCTCCGGCTCTTCCGATCGCCACACGGGGGAGCCAGAGAATACCTAGATTTGGGCACTTCCGGATGGATGCCGCATCTGAAGTGTTAAATGTGCAGCGGGAGTCTGCTGTCTTAAACACTTCAATGGGGTCCGCGATCTGCATCCAACGGAGCCTGCACTACTTTTTTGCGGTGTGGAGACAGGGACAGAAAACCCATGAAACCACTCCGCAGCGCTTCCGATCCGTGCCTCCATTCCACACTGTATCTTCAGGATTGAGGACCCATTCAAGTGAATGGGTCCACATCCGTGATACAGTGCACATGCGGCCGGTGTCCATATACTGTGGACCTTCTGTGGGTCGCAATTCGGGCACAGGCCACCTGTGGTCATGTGCATGAGGCCTTAACATTTTTAAAGTATACCTGCATACAGTGACATTTTAACCAGAGGCACCTATAGGATGCCCATATAGCAGATCATAAAACAGTAGAAAGAACTAGAGTAAGGCCTCATGCACACAAACATATTTTGTTTCCATGTCCGTTCCATTTTTGTTTTTTTGCCGATAGGATACGGTCCCATTTATTTTAATGGATCCGCAAAAAATGCGGACAGCACACTGTGTGCTGTCTGCATGCAGATGTCCATTCTGTGGCCCCGCAAAAAAGATAGAACGTGTCCTATTCTTGTTTTGCGGACAAGGATAGGCATTGTTACAGTGGATCCACAAAAACAAAAAAAAACAGATGCAATACAGATACAGTGGTGTGAATGTAGCCCAAGGCCTCATGCACAGGACTGTATGAAAAAAACGGGTCCGCAGAAAATACGGATGCATCCGTGTGCATACCGTATTTTGCTTAACGGAACAGCTGGCCCCTAATAGAACAGTACTATCCTTGTCCGTAATGCGGACAATAGTAGGACATGTTCTATTTTTTTGCGGAACGGAAAAAACGGACCCACGGAAACGGAATGCACATGCAGTACCTTCTGTGTTTTTTTGCAGATTGAAATTAATGGTTCCACATACAGTCCGCAAAAAAAACAAAACAAAAAACGAACGGACACGGAAAGAAAATACGTTCGTGTGCATGAGCCCTAAGACTGCAGTCATATGTAGAAGAGTCTGGAGCACATTTGACTGAAACCAGCCATAAAAACCACCCAAAATGAGCAGCGGTAACACTGCAGAAATTACAGCAGGTCTTCTGCTGCTTTTAACCTTTGAACTACAAGAGCTGAAATCTGCAGGTAAAGCCCCGCAACATTAAATGACTGCTTTAAAGGGTTTCTGTCACCAGTTTTTTCGGTATGAATCAGGCTGACACTAGAGATGTGCTAATGTCACCTGATTCCAAATATATATCTGTTTTATTTACTGGTGCCCCCATTTTTATATAAAATGAACTTTTATTTTATGCAAATAAGGCTCCTAGGTGCAAGGGGCGTTACCTCTGCTCCTAGAGGCTCTGTTGATTGACAGGACCAGGCAGAGAAGAAACACTCCATTCACCATAGCTTTCAAGGACCTTCAATGATGTCATGACCATGTGATCAGTCACATGGTTTAGGAGGAGACAGGCTGTTTGTGTGATCCTAACCATGTGACTGATCACATGGTCATGACATCATTGAAGGTCCTTAAAAGCTATGGTGAATGAAGTGTTTCTTCTCTGCCTGGTCCTGTCAATCAACAGAGCCTCTAGGAGCAGAGGTAACGCCCCTTGCACCTAGGAGCCTTATTTGCATAAAATAAAAGTTCATTTTATATAAAAATGGGGGCACCAGTAAATAAAACAGATATATATTTGGAATCAGGTGACATTAGCACATCTCTAATGTCAGCCTGATTCATACCGAAAAAACTGGTGACAGAAACCCTTTAAACACAAGTCCGTTTATTCTGCAGGTTCTCTCCGCAACGTCATCCTCTTTGCTGTAGATTTTCTGCATGCCATTCCAATGCCGAGACCCTGCAGTGTTTACACCACGTGTGGCTGTGCCCTTCAAGGGCATTTCTGCCAACGGGCACCGATTGATGATCCTGTCTGTTGACAGGCGCCTGTTGAACACGGTTTTCATGCGTCAGTCATCGTGAGTGACAGTTTTCACTGTTCAGTGGCACATGCTGTTCACATGGTGATGCATGGCAATGGTTTACACAGGGCAGTGATCGGGGATTAACACTGTTCATTCCCAAATATCAGCCTGTTGCATTCACATCCCCATTGAAGCGATTCGGCATAAACACCAACTGACGGCATTTGTCTGGCTGAAACGCAGCATTTAAGCCAGAAAGTGGGCGGATTACCGCCAGACCTCATTACAGTCCATGGGGATTTGGTGGCGACTAGAGAATCCAGCAATGCCGGATCTCGTGTCCTGTTCTTGGCTGAAAAAGCCTACCAGAAACACTTATCAGAGATGTGGACGGCGCCTAAGGCCTGCTTCACGTATCTAAGGCTACTTTCACACTAGCGTTTTAAAACTCCGGTATTGAGTTCCGTCATAGGAGCTCAATACCGGAATAAAACGCTTCAGTTTTGTCCCCATTCATTGTCAATGGGGACAAAACTGAACTGAAGACAACGGAGGCTCCTGAAAGCATTCCGTTCCGTCTTCAGACCGGAGAACAAACCGCAGCATGCTGCGGTTTGCTCTCCGGTCCAGGCATCCGCACCAAGACGGATCCGGAATGACCCCGAATGCAAGTCAATGGGGGTGGATCCGTCTGGTGTGACCACAATGGTAACCGGATCTGCCCTCCATTGACTTTCAATGGAGTTCATGACGGATCCGGCTACACATACACACATACAGACATAGACATACACATAAACATACACAGACATATACACATACATACTTACATGCTCCCCAGCAGGTCTTCAGAGCGTCGGAGGGACAGGACGGCACGCACAGATGACGATTCCACCAGGCGCCCAGCAGAGGGCGCTGTGGGGAATCGTCACCTGTGTGAGCCGTCCTGCTCCTCCTGCGCTCTGAAGACCTGCCGGGAGCATGTAAGTATGTATGTGTGTTTATATGTGTGTGTCTGTGTGTGTGTATGTATGTACTGTGTGACATGTGTGGGGCCGGAGCGCGGTTCCGGCTCCACACATGTCGCTGCGGCAGTCCTGATCCGGCAGCACCCTTCACCTGCCGGATCAGGCCTGCCGCTAGTGTGAAAGTAGCCTTAGTCGTGTCCAGCCAGCTATTTGAGGCTGGGAGCCAGACCTAACGGAGGCTACTTTCACACTAGTGTTTTATAATTCCGGTATTGAGTTCCGTCATAGGGGCTCAATACCGGAATAAAACGCTTCAGTTTTGTCCCCATTCATTGTCAATGGGGACAAAACTGAACTGAAGACAACGGAATGCTCCTGAAAGCATTCTGTTCCGTCTTCAGACCGGAGAACAAACCACAACATGCTGCAGTTTGCTCTCCGTCCTGGGCAGCCGCACCAAGACGGATCTGGAATGACCCCCAATGCAAGTCAATGGGGACGGATTATTTCGTTGTGACACAATGGTGAACGGATCCGTCCTCCATTGACTTTCAATGGAGTTCATGACGGATCTGTCACCTTGCCTTTTTCCGGCTGGATGGAGCTGACAGGGGGCGCTGTTACACAGCTGTCTTTGATACGAAGTGGGGCCGCAGGAAGGATGCGGGGAAGAGCTGGAGCCGCGGAGAGCCCAGGAGGGAGCACAGGAGGCGGCCTCAGCACAGTATATATAGGTAAGTAACCCCCCCCCCCTAGTGTCTGACACGTGTGGGGCCGGAGTGCGGTTCCAGCCCCACACGTGCACCTGCGGCAGCACAGATCCGGCGGGGCCCTTCACCCTCCGGATCCGTGTTGCCGCTAGTGCGAAAGTAGCCTGATATAAGTGCATATGTGTCTGAACCCAGGGACACCGGGTGACCGGAGAAAGCCAAAGCTACGGAGTTATGCAATTTGATGACTCCTACTGACTTGAAAGAGTTGCACAAATGGCGTAGCCCCAGAACTTATGCTGTTTACATACCTCTCGACGGCCTCCTGACGTCCCTGAGTCAGGACAAACAGGCTGCAGAGAGCACGGCGGACATGTGTCTTTCAAAATGAGAAAACCCCTTTAAGTGTACTGGCCCCATGCCTCTCTTGGCTCTACCACACCACCCTCACCATCCCCTCCCTTCATGACTCTCTGAGCCCTGCCGAAATCCTGTGCGTGCCCCATCAGTGACAGAGACACAGCTCGTCAGCGACTGTGGTCCAGAGCGAGCGGTATCTCTCCAGAACTGACGGCACACGCATAGATTTCAGCAGGGCTCGGAGAGCGACTATACAGGCCGAGCACTTCAGTGCCTCATTCATACCACTTTGACCTTCACAGTGACAATATAAAGCATTATTTAGAAGGTTGTATCCGAAAACAAGTACAATAAAGGTATGGACAGACTCGATGCTTCTGGAGCTATGTCACCAGTTTTTTCCACGTAAAGGGCCCTACGCTGACGGCTACCACCCCGTAAAGGGCCCTACGCTGACGGCTACCACCCCGTAAAGGGCCCTACGCTGACGGCTACCACCCCGTAAAGGGCCCTACGCTGACGGCTACCACCCCGTAAAGGGCCCTACGCTGACGGCTACCACCCCGTAAAGGGCCCTACGCTGACGGCTACCACCCCGTAAAGGGCCCTACGCTGACGGCTACCACCCCGTAAAGGGCCCTACGCTGACGGCTACCACCCCGTAAAGGGCTCTACGCTGACGGCTACCACCCCGTAAAGGGCCCTACGCTGACGGCTACCACCCCGTAAAGGGCTCTACGCTGACGGCTACCACCCCGTAAAGGGCCCTACGCTGACGGCTACCACCCCGTAAAGGGCTCTACGCTGACGGCTACCACCCCGTAAAGGGCCCTACGCTGACGGCTACCACCCCGTAAAGGGCTCTACGCTGACGGCTACCACCCCGTAAAGGGCTCTACGCTGACGGCTACCACCCCGTAAAGGGCTCTACGCTGACGGCTACCACCCCGTAAAGGGCTCTACGCTGACGGCTACCACCCCGTAAAGGGCTCTACGCTGACGGCTACCACCCCGTAAAGGGCTCTACGCTGACGGCTACCACCCCGTAAAGGGCTCTACGCTGACGGCTACCACCCCGTAAAGGGCTCTATGTGTAAAGCAATAGATGGTAGCTCTGCGCAGCCTAGTATCTCCTATTACAAGAGAACATGGTGTGCGCTATGTTCTCTCTGGCCAGACAGTAGAGAAGGAGGTGGGGAGGGACGGAGGAAGATGGTCCCTCCCTCCTATGACGCAGGCGCCGCTTAGCCAAGTGAAAAGGGTGGGCTCGCACCACTGCCACCAAAGACTGTGCAGCTAATAGGGGGAGGGAATAAACTGCTGCGCCGTCTGAGCTAGTGAGCTCGGCGAACAGCGTCAGCAGCCTCCTTCTGAGTGACATGTCCTCCTCAGCGTCAGCCCGGGTCCCAGCATAAGTGTGCATTAGTGCACTGAAGAACCATTCATTTATTTTTAATGTCTGGCTGGGCCCTTGCTTTTGGAATGGGCCCTATGTGGCTCACATTAATAGTAAGTGACCCCCAAAGTACCATCTCACATAATAGGCAACATGGCTTAATGTGAGTTACACAATACAGGCCACATATTAATATAAGGCACATGGACTGGAAGTCAAAATTCATAATACCATACCAATAGCAAATGACTGTTTATGTAATTCATGTATTAACCCCATGTTGCCCATTATGCAAGGATATGGATACTTGATAGGGTTATTATGAGGCACAGGGGGAGTTTTATCACTAGGAACGGTTGGACCTGTGCCTCACATTAACCCCATCATGTATCACTTTGGCCGCTTCTGATCGGCGCCATGGCATCCAGGACTATTACCATGGCAGCCAGGACGCACCTGAAGCCCTGGCTGCCATGGTAAGCTCCCTGCTGCTGTGTGCACAAAGCAGCAGGGAGAGTGTGAAGTCCTATTCACCCTAATAGAGCTCTGTTAGGGTAAATAGGACAAGGGTTCCAACACCAAAATATTAAATTTAAATCACCCCCTTTCCCAATTTTACATATAAAATATATAAACAATAAAAAAATAAACATATTACATATCGCCAAGTCTGAAAAAGTCCAAACTATTAAAATATTTAAAAATAACAGAAAAAAAATAAAAACCAATCTTTTAGTCACCTTGTCCCCCCCAAAAAATAGGATAGGACTGTTCTGTTATAGGCCGAATGTTCCACGAAATGCAGAATACACACAGCTTTTTGGTGTTTTATTTTTTTCCATGTAGTATCGAGTATCGCAATACTTTTTCATGGTATTGAAATCGAATCAAAATGTTGGTATCGTGACAACCCTAGTTCTGAGAACAGCCAAGCAAGTGTGCATCTTGGGAGTCGTAGTTTTACCACAGCTGGAGTGCTGGAGGTTAGCCATCACAGCCGTAGCCCTTCGGTTGCTCCTCAACTTTCAAGTGCTGGCTACACCACTGGGTGCACTGACACCCTCTTTTTTTTCCTTCTCAGGAACGCCCCAGACCAGAATCGTTTCAGCAGGATCAACTCTATACTGTATGCCTAGATTACAGGGTTGATCCTGTAGGTGGCACTTTAAAGGTATTATATTTAGCATAAATACCTCCCCATGACCTGTAAATGAACAGTGGTTTGTATGGGAGCTCTTCCTTCTCCCCACATCTCTATAGGACCCGGTTGCCCCCATACTGTCTGGATTTCATGGTCCTCTCTCAGTCCTCCTTGGTCATTTTGGCCTCAGAAGCTGGTGAGGTCCTCTCCAGCTGTAACCTGTGCTGTCCATTGCCGGCTCTAGTCTCCTGCGTCAATACCATCGGCTCCACTGCCATATAGGACCCCGGCCTAGAACACAGGCCTTGCCTGGCCCAGGCCTAAGACGCAGCTGAACACACAAGCCTCACCTCGGTTTCCCAGCAGCTCCTCTCAGTACACAAGGACACTACGTCACGGACTCGGTACCGCACAGCAGCGCGTAAAAAATGGAGGAACCTGCTCCTATCTACCAGACGAACGGAGGAGGGGGAGGGGAGAAAACGAGCAGACCAACGTGACGTAACTTCCCGCAACTCCCTACATTGCGCACGCGCTACCTGCCAAGTCTGCTCGGTGCACATGCAGCCACGCATGCGCCGCCACTTGCCCAGCGCTAGTGGCAGTCTGCTGTGCACGCGCAAACGATGAACTAGGGAGTGAATCAATTCGGCGCATGCTCAGTAGTACATTTAGACTGTATTGCGTAACCCAACCTCAAACTAGCTATAAGTCTTCGTCTGATGCCCTTAAACATGTACGTACGAACGTGGCCTTGTGTAAACGACCAATGACTGGAAGGAGTAAGGCCGCAGGATATTTGAATTTATTCGTTTTGCCAGTGTGTATGATGGCGGACCGCGACTTCCGGTTTATTGTGTTACCAAGGGTGCACTTCCGGTGGGGTCTGCTGACGTTTCCGGCGAGGGCTTTGCCGGTGTGTGAGCGATGATGAAGGCACAGGACGGAGCGGGCTCTTTCCTGCTCTTCGTCACGCCCTTGCTGTTTCCCTATGGCTTCGCCTCCGAACTGTCTGTGGTAACGTGCGGCTCCGTGGTCAAGCTCCTGAACACCAAGCACAACGTCCGCCTGCACTCCCATGACGTCAGATACGGATCAGGTAACACGAGCTGGTTGCTTTTCGTGACAGATATCGGCCCGATCCTTGATCAGATTGTGAGTGATGCTGGATACAGGGGGGGTTGGTGATTGATGGACCCCAGGGTACTGGACCCATTCAATGCTGGGATCCTCAGATAGGTGCCTATTGTCACTCTAGTCACTGACAACCGGCTGACAAAATCTGCCTACGCCAGGACATGCACCAGTGACAAGGGGTTTGTACTCAGTTGTCAATTTATTAATTCCAGGAGGAATAACAGAGGACTAGCACAATGCAACGGTAGAAGTAAAGATCTTACGGTATTTAGCGTAACAGACAATGTCTGGAGGAGCTCTGACAGGTCCCATGACAACACCTAGAGACCGGTGGCCATATTATACAAGTAGCTATGTACACAGTGTATTAGTCATTATTCCAGTATCAGTGCTATTCAGTGAGCTCTTCTATAAGACTGGTGTATTAACTTGGCCCATGTTCTATTTCATTACCGAATGGCATGGGTCATGTGACTGGTATCATGTTTAAAGGGGTTCTTGGGGCCTGTGCCTAAAAAGCCTCTTACAGCTCACCTCTGGAGAGAAGACGTTTTGAGTTGTCCTTACTCTTTTGGCACACCCTATTATAATACTTAAAAGGGGGTACTCCAGTAAGCCAGTACTCTTTGCTCTGCACTAATGAGGGGCAATCACCCCGAAATAGTTTTCTGCAGATGAGGTGCTGGCTTATTTGATATCTGAGTCAGGTCCCAAGGCTTATTCAAAGAGCTGAATATTGACTTGCAGG
The DNA here is from genome assembly GCA_900303285.1 of Rhinella marina. Classification (NCBI taxonomy): domain Eukaryota; kingdom Metazoa; phylum Chordata; class Amphibia; order Anura; family Bufonidae; genus Rhinella; species Rhinella marina. The sequence continues at coordinate 134,768 of ONZH01023801.1, read as the reverse complement.
ATAGCTGCCTTAAATCTGGTGGCATTAGAGGCAGAGCTTGTTAAAGGGATTCTGTCACCTCGTTTAAGCCTATAGAGCTGAGGACATGGGCTGCTAGATGGCCACTAGCCCGTCCACAATATACTTTTCCTATTGCTGTGTGTGTCTTTGTTTAGTAAAAAAAACGATTTTATTCATATGCTAATTCTGGTTATAAGGAGCCCAAGGGGCAGTTACCAATCTTCCTGGATCCCAGCCGTGCCCACTGTGAAGGAGCCCAGCACCGCCCGCATCCTCTCATCTCCTCCTTGCTCCCCCGACTTCACACATTCAGAGCGCCGTAATCTCGCGCATGCGCAGTTCGTTCCCTGATGCTGATGGCAGCACAGGGAAAGAACAGTTTACCATCACTGACAAGCGGCGTACTCGCGCATGCGCGAGATTACGGCGCTCTGAATGCATGAAGTCGGGGGAGCAAGGAGGAGATGAGAGGATGCGGGGCGGTGCTGGGCTCCTTCACAGTGGACGCAGCTGGGATCCAGGAATATTGGTAACCGCCCCTTGGGCTCCTTATAACCAGAATTAGCATATGAATAAAATCGTTTTTCTGACTAAACAAAGACACACACAGCAATAGGAAAAGTATATTGTGGACGGGCTAGTGGCCATCTAGCAGCCCATGTCCTCAGCTCTATAGGCTTAAACGAGGTGACAGAATCCCTTTAAGAGCTCATTTGCATCCCTTTCTTCCTAATACTTAAAAGGTTATTCCCATCTCAGACATTTATGTCACTCTGATTCTAACAGCAGGATGGAACACCCGGGACCCCTGCCGAGTAGCAGTTTGAGAAGTCAGCGGCTCTCCTGTGAGCGCCGAGGGCTTCTCCCTGCTCACCGAGCACAGCGCCGTACATTGTACAGCGGCTGTGCTCGGTATCGTGCTCAGCCCCGTTCACTTGAATGGGGCTGGGCTGCTCCTGGGCTACGTGACGTCTCTGGCCTAGGAAAAGATGAGAGAAGGCATCAGCTCTCACGGGAGCACCGGTGCCTTCTCATACAGCTGATCGGCAGGGGTCCCGGGTGTCGGACCTCCACCGATCAGATACTGATGATCTATCTTGAGGATAGGTCATCAGTAGTTAACTCCCGGAAAACCCCTTTAACTATTTTTCATGCAAAATTAAGGTAAAGGCGTGTTCCAGGCTCCTAATATTGATGACCTGTCCTCAGGATAGGTTGTTAATATGCAATCTGTGAAGGTCCATCACCTGGCACCCCACCAGTCAGCTGTTCTGGGATTTGAACTTGCATTGTAAATGGAGCAGGAAGCACAGCACTGTTTAAAGTCTGGTGGCCATGCAGTGTTACTGCAGGTCAGCTACCATTCACTTCAATAGGAGATGACCTGTAGTAAAACTGAGCAGCCACTACACTTTAAACAGTGCTGTGCTTCCTGCTCCATTCACAATTCTAGTTCAAGTCCCGGGAACAGCTGACTGGTGGGGTGCCGGTTGTTGGACCTTCACCAATTGCATATTAAAGAGGTTGTCCAGGCTTTTAATATTGATGATCTATCCTCAGGATAGGTTATCAGTAGGGATGAGCGAATCGACTTCGGATGCTTCATCCGAAGTCGATTTGCATAAAACTTCGTTAGAATACAGAACGGAGCAGGAGCTCCATACAATATTAGAATGTATTGACTCTGATGAGCCGAAGTTATTACTTCAGAAATTAACATGTACACCTTTGGAGGCAATTTTTTTTTATTACTGCATTGTATCTCTAACAGCTGATCAGCAGGGGTGCCAGGTGTCGGACCCTCGCCGATCTGATATTGATGACCTATCCTGAGGATAGGTCATCAGTATCGGGAGTCTGGAATACCCCTTGGATCGCGCACGGCAAGGGCTCTTCTGTTTACATAACAGACTGCCAGGCGGAAGCTTCCGCCCGGCAGTGTGTTTGGTGACGTCACCGGCTGTAATGGGCCGGCTTTAGCGCTGCCTTAGCCGTTTTACTGGCTAGGGCAGCGCTAAAGCCCGCCCATCAGCGCCAGTGACTTCACCGGGCTCACTGCTGGGCGGAAGCCTCCGCCCGGCAGAGCCCGGTTCGTCGCCGGAACCGGGCTCGCAGGGCAAAGGAGGGCATTGGAGGATAGGATGCTCCGATGCTAACATCAGGCAGGCTGCCTGGGTGAAATTAAGGGTATGTCCAGGTTAGCTCTGAACCCGGACAACCCCTTTAACTTGGTTGGCAATGGCTAAAAACGGCGGTGCTGACAACTTTCATGTTGTAATTGCATGAGATGAAGCGTTCTCATGGTCCTTTTAGACATAACGATTAGAGATGAGCGAGCATGCTCGAGTGCCATTTTTGCGTACGCATTTTAAAATTCCTACGCTATTCATACGCATATTTTAATCTATACGCAAATGCGTACGAATAGTGTACAAATTCAATTTGTACGCTATTTGTACGCCTTTGCGTATAGATTAAAATATGCGTATGAATAGCGTAGGAATTTTAAAATGCGTACGCAAAAATGGCACTCGAGCATGCTCGCTCATCTCTAATAACGATCCTTCAGGCAATTATCTGGAACAAATCTCTCTTTCCAGATAATTACCTGTTCTTCAGATGGAAGATGGAGCCCCGTTTACGTGGAGCAGTCATCTGCGGTGTATGGGGACGAGCTGCTCCGATCGCTCATCCCCACAGAGAATCATTCACACAGGACGATCTGCTGTGCAGAAATGATGATCTTATATGCCGGCTGAAAGCTCTGATCACCGGGCAAATGAGGATTTGCTTGCTCATTGGGTGATCGTCAGCACCTTTACACGGTCCAACAAGCTTTTCCCAAACACCCAGTGATCGCTCCGTGGAATAGATCCTTTGGGCATAGCTGGGTGACTAGTGCTGCTCCGTTTTACTTGGATCTCCTTTACCCTTCAGCAGAAAGGTAGAAAGTGAACTACGAGTTCTTCTTGCAGAACAGGAAGTTGTAAACGCTATGAATAGCTTAGCGACCCCGATGAACGTCAGTCTGTGGTTTGTAGCCGCGCACAGGGCCATCGCTTTCATCAGCAGGTGGCATGATGACAATATTGGTAAATGTTTTTTCTCCCCCTGCCCAAAAAAAGCAAAAACTTTCACTGACAACACCTTGACTACAGTCATGGCCAAAAGTTTTGAGAATGACACAAATCTTCTATTTTCACATGATCTGCTGCCCTCTGGTTTTTATGTGTGTTTGTCAGATGTTTTTATCACATACAGAAATATAATTGCAATCATATTATGAGTAACAAAAGCTTATATTGACAGTTAGAATGAGTTAATGCAGCAAGTCAATATTTGCAGTGTTGACCCTTCTTCTTCAGGACCTCTGCAATTCTCTCTGGCATGCTCTCAATCAACTTCTGGACCAAATCCTGACTGATAGCAGTCCATTCTTGCACAATCAATGCTTGCATTTTGTCAGAATTTGTAGGTTTTTGTTTGTCCACCCGTCTCTTGATGATTGACCACAAGTTCTCAATGGGATTAAGATCTGGGGAGTTTCCAGGCCATGGACCCAAAATCTCTATGTTTTGTTCCCTGAGCCATTTAGTTATCACCTTTGCTTTACGGCAAGGTGCTCCATCATGCTGGAAAAGGCATTGTTGATCGCCAAACTGCTCTTGGACGGTTGGGAGAAGTTGCTCTCAGAGGACATTCTGGTACCATTCTTTATTCATGGCTGTGTTTTTAGGCAAGACTGTGAGAGAGCCGATTCCCTTGGCTGAGAAGCAACCCCACACATGAATGGTTTCAGGATGCTTTACAGTTGGCATGAGACAAGACTGGTGGTAGCGCTCACCTCGTCTTCTCCGAATAAGCGGTTTTCCAGATGTCCCAAACAATCGAAAAGGGGATTCATCAGAGAAAATGACTTTACCCCAGTCCTCAGCAGTCCACTCCCTGTACCTTTTGCAGAATATCAGTCTGTCCCTGATGTTTTTTCTGGAGAGAAGTGGCTTCTTTGCTGCCCTCCTTGAGACCAGGCCTTGCTCCAAGAGTCTCCGCCTCACAGTGCGTGCAGATGCACTCACACCTGCCTGCTGCCATTCCTGAGCAAGCTCTGCACTGCTGGTAGCCCGATCCCGCAGCTGAAACACTTTTAAGAGACGGTCCTGGCGCTTGCTGGTCTTTCTTGGGCTCCCTGGAGCCTTTTTGGCAACAATGGAACCTCTCTCCTTGAAGTTCTTGATGATGCGATAGATTGTTGACTGAGGTGCAATCTTTCTAGCTGCGATACTCTTCCCTGTTAGGCCATTTTTGTGCAGTGCAATGATGACTGCACGTGTTTCTTTAGAGATAACCATGGTTAACAGAAGAGAAACAATGATGCCAAGCACCAGCCTCCTTTTAAAGTGTCAAGTGGTGTCATTCTTACTTAATCATGACAGATTGATCTCCAGCCCTGTCCTCATCAACACCCACACCTGTGTTAATGGAGCAATCACTGAAACAATGTTAGCTGGTCCTTTTAAGGCAGGGCTGCAATGATGTTGAAATGTGTTTTGGGGGATAAAGTTCATTTTATAGGCAAATATTGACTTTGCAAGTAATTGCTGTTAAGCTGATCACTCTTTATAACATTCTGGAGTATATGCAAATTGCCATTATAAAAACTGAAGCAGTAGACTTTGTAAAAATTAATATTTGTATCATTCTCAAAACTTTTGGCCATGACTGTACATTTCTAGCTTTGTAGTCAAGTTTTTTAGACAGTTTTTTGACATTTTTAGAGAACAAGTAAATGTCATGAATTTCCAGGGATGTTCCAGCACAAAGGAAAACCTTTTACCCAGGCTGCACATGGTAAAAAAATAAAAATAAAACTTGCTTACCTCGCTGTTTCGATGGTGCCAGAGCCCCCGCTGCCATCCACTCCCTGCTCTTGTCTCGAAGCGGGAAATGGCTAGGATTGCTGCTCGAGCTCAGTTACGATGTGCAAACTTAGGTTACATTCACAGGACCGTAAGTGTTTTGCGGTCTGCAAATCCGCAAAACACGTATACCGGCCGTGTGCGTTCCGCAATTTGTGGACCGCACATGGCCAGCGCTATATAGAGAATGCCTATTCTTGTCCGGTTGCGGACAAGAATAGGACATGCTCTATATTTTTTTGCAGCTCCGCGGAACGGAACAACGGAAGCGGACAGCACATGGTCTGCTGTCCGCATCTTTTGCGGCCCCATTGAAATGAATGCGGATCCATTTATACAGTCGTGTGAATGGACCCTAAGGCCTCTTTCACACGAACGTTGTTTTTGCGGGCTCTGAACCGCATTTTTCACATTAAAAATACGGACCCATTCATTTCTATGGGCCCACAAAAAATCCGTTGCTCCGTTCCGTAGCCCGCAAAAAAAAATAGAGCATGTCCTATTCTTGTCCGTATTACAGACAAGAATAGTACTGTTCTATTAGGGGCCAGCTGTTCCGTTCCGAAAAATACCGAATGCACACGGATGCCATCCGTTGTTTTTGCGGACCACAAAACACAACGTTCGTGTGAAAGAGGCCTAAAGGAAAGGTTTTTCTTTGCACTGGAATACCCCTTTAAAGAGGACCTGCGATGTTCTCCACAGATCCTAGGCCTTCCCCGTTCCCAGGCACGTATGTTTCATCTTCTGATATGCTATCAAGGCCATGTACCGTTAACGGAGTGTGGTTTCACCGTGCAACAATGATTTTGCTACCGAGAGAAAAACATGTTATTTATACTAAAATGAGTGCGCTGATTCAAAATATGAACTCGGAATTTGCCTGACACGTCTAGTAAAACTCGTTCTGTTCAAAATTATTCAATGCTTTCCAAGTGCTTAATTCATGTAGGGATGCTTATTCATAGCAACATTTTGTGACGTTTTACAACAATTCTGACTTTAGGTTTGTAATCCGCACACTCGATTTACTATACTTTTGCCCAGTAGCAGACGAAAAGTTTTTTTTTTTTTTTGGTGTGTGGTGTTTTCGGCAGGGAGTAAACCAGAGCTCTGACGATGTCTGCAGGGAATGGATAGACTCGTAGTTCTGTTTCAGTCCCTGTTGTGAATCAATCCCCCCCTTTGGCAGTGCAAAGCCACTGTCACCCTATCCACGGCTTCCAAGATGGCGGCAGTCACATGATTTTAGGCTACTTTCACATATGTGTTTTTGCTGTCCGGTGTTGAGATCTGGCAGGGGATCTCAAAACCACAGCAAACACATCCGTATGAATAATACAACCGTCTGCATCCTTTCAGAACGGATACGGTTGTATTATATCTAAAATGAACATGCCGGATCCAACACTAAAAACATTGTAAGTCATGGGGTGCCAGATCCGTTTTTTTCTTTTTTTTTCCGTGTCCGAATAAACCAGATCCAGCACCATTGACTTACATGGTTTTTGTGTTTCAGTTTCCCATGCCACACACAAAAACGTTGCTTGCAGTGGTTTTGTGCCCGGCATAGGAATGCAACAAACTGGAAAGGTATGCATTCTTTTGCATTCCGTTCCAGTTGGTTCAGTTTTGTCCCCATAGACAATGAATGGGGACGAAACTGAAGCCTTTTCTTCTGGTTTTGAGATCCTGTGCCGGATCTCAAAACCAGAAAGGAAAAACGCATATGTGAAAGTAGCCTTACTCAGGTGATCACTTTTTTGGCTGTCCCTGGCGGCATCCTCTCTTGCACAGATGCGGGTTGGTATCTGGATGAGCAGCCGATGGCCTTCTAGACAGCGATGAGGTGAGAGAAGGGCTTCTGTACATTATGCATTTAGCAGCAGTTATGACAAATTGTGGAGAAGTAGCCAACCTGTTAAACTGCATATTTGGAGCCGATACCTGCACCGATTGCTCAGGAACAGGGGGAATGTAGGAGAAAAAAGCATCGCTGGAATCTGTGGAGTGGTGGCGAGAGCTAGCAAAAGGCAGACACCATTGTTTGAGGACATGACACTGTGGCCACTATCCGTGGCCTTATCCTTTCATCTGAGTGTAAAGTGGCCATTAAAGGGAAACCCAGTATTACAGGCCAGACATCCAGCGTTATTTATACTGAAGCATTTCTGTTGCAGTTCATATGTTTCTTTTTATTCTCCATCTAAAAGCTTTAGATGTCCTAAGTGATTGTTCTATATCTCCTCACCGCAGGCAGTGGTCAGCAGTCCGTGACTGGAGTTACAGCCGCAGACGATGGGAACAGTTACTGGCGAATCCGTGGGAAGACGTCGACTGTTTGTACAAGAGGAACATTGGTAAAATGTGGACAATCTATCCGCCTGACACACGTCAATACAGGACGAAATCTACACAGCCATCACTTCACATCTCCATTATCAGGAAACCAGGTGGGTTGTATGATAAAACAAAAAACTTGAGAAAGGCTCTAGCGCAGAGCCGAAACGTTGCGGTCCCTCACTATGGGTAAATAAAGGACTTTTTTTTGGATTTTATGCCTGAGAGAGTGCTGCCTTTTTTTTGCCTTTGCTGTATGTTGACCTTTGTCGGGTCTTGGACTGTGCACCTCTGTTGTTGTCTCTGGTGCTGCTGGGTCTTTTTTGAATATATATATATATATATATATATATATATATATATATATATATATATATCCCCCCCCCCCCACCTTCCCCCATTTTCTGTCAGCTTCTCCCATCCGTGATCATGTGTGCAACTGCAGCCAATGACTGGCCTCAGCAGCGGCATGTCCCCAAGAAGCATGTCATGTCACATGATGTGCATCTTGGGAACACATTACTGTTGAGGCCAGTCATTGGCTGCAGTGGAGCACGTGACCCGATCTGTGCGGAAATTGGACAGACAAGGACCAGAACACCAGTGAATAGAGCCAGGGAGTTGCAATGAAGCAGAGGGGAGTAGACAAGCATGGATTTTTACACAGGAAAATGAAAAAAAAAATCTAGTTCAGATCACCTTAAATTTAATTTTTTACATTGGCCTCAAAGCAAGTAATAGCGTGATATATGTAATCGCAGATGTGGATCCCAAGAATGTAGTATTGAAAAATCCAAGAGATTCAAAAAAATCTTGAAAAAAAAAAAAAAAAGATCTGGTTTATTTATCTGGGGAACATATCTTGTTCCTCACCTACCTGAAGTCTCCTTTCAATGTTCACAAAACTTCTCAGCCACACAAAAACATTTTTAGGATGTAAACCACAGTGCAACATCTGCCCACAGCCAAAACACTGCTCATATGTAACAGCCAGTGGCCACACAATTTTGCGGATAAAATTGAGGGTTTACCAGCAGAATTGTGCAGCCATTGGCTGCAGCATGTATCCCTCAGAGTGCGGCGGGTACATTTGTAATATACCATATTTTTCGGACAATAAGACGTACCTAGGATGTAGAAGAGAAAAATGTATATTTATATACACCTATTTCTCCTCAGACCTCTGTATTAGACCCCAATTCCTCTTCAGATCAGACCCCCAAGCTCCATCAGAAAAAAAACAAAAACGTACCTCTTCTGCTCCAGACCGCAGCCTCGTCCTGCACTCACCATTCCCTCGTCGTCTTCCGAGCCCCGTGCTGCACTCTGACGTGACATTGCACAGCATCAGGTTATAATGTGCGCCTACGTGTACTTACGTGACGCTGTAAGCAGTCAGAACACAGTGCAGAGGGGGCCCGGAAAAAGACCAGGGAGTGGTGAGTAAAGCCAGTGCTGTGCTTCCCTCATTGATCCCTGTGCCCCCTGCATGCTAATGACTACTTTATAATGGAAGCGTTCATTAGCATTCAGACTATAAGACACACTGCCATTTGTCAGTGGGGAAACCCCTTTATGTAAGTAATCCCTGACATATTTCTCCCTCCATTGGCAGGAGGTCAGTGCGTTTGGAGACGACGGAGAAGGAGACATCTTAGATGACTGGACTGTACTCTGCAATGGTGAATTCTGGCAGCGGGACGAAGAAGTGAGGTTCAAGCACGTGTCCACAAACGTACTGCTGTCTGTCACAGGAGAACAATACGGGCGTCCTATAAATGGACAGAGAGAAGTGCATGGCATGACCTACGCAGGTCCACATAACTACTGGAAAGTGATGGAAGGCATCTTCATGAAACCTAGTGAACCTCCACGGACTGACTTCACTCACTCCGAGTTATGATCGCACACAGACTGGTCTAGGTCTTTCAGTCTTCTTAACCGTACAGTGTTGACTTCCCTGAGGATTTCTCCAGGGTCCCACAAAGTACACTCTGAAGAGCAATTAACAGTGAAATATGGGGCACAGTTTGGATGTTGCACCCCTGTGTCATTATTATTATTATTTCATATTTTTATGTTATGGCAGCAAAGGGCCGGATTGATCCCTGAGCATGACTGCAGTTGAAAAAATATCATTCTGTATTATCGTCTCTGCAGCAAATGGTTTTTAAAATTATAAAAAAAAATTCAATTGTGGTTCTCAATTATTTTTTCCTTATTTGTACATTTTTTTTTTGTCCTTATCCCATGTTAATTTTGTAACTTTTATATTATCATTATCCTATGTTTTTAGCTTGATAAAACAGCAGATATTCCGTTATACTTACATTGTAATGTATGTATATGCTAGTAAAGGAGTTGTCCCATCTGGACATTTGTGGAATATCAACAGGATATGCCATAAATATTCGATAAGTGTGGGCAGGGCTGTGGAGTCGGTAAGCCAAAGCCCCGACTCCGACTCCTCAATTTCCCCTAACTCCAACTCCTTCATACATGGCACACGTTTAAGCGATGACTTTAAACAAACTTTGCATAAATCAATAGTACAGATACATTTGTAATATATGTTTTACTAGATATCTTTATTCTGAACTTCCAGTATCAGGCTTCTCTGGGAACAGCTCACAAGGGCCTGATGTATGAAAACTGTCTAGGTCTAAGACCAATCAGAGCTCCCCTTTCATTTCCCCAGAGCACTATATGAAATGAAAGGGGAGCTCTGATTGGTTTCTATGGGCAACAAAGAAAGTCTTAGACCTAGACAGTTTTCATACATAAGGCCCTAGGTGTTTTACATCTTACTGCTTTACAGTCTAGAAAGTGAAACTACTAGCAGTGCTAGATAACAAAGGCTTGGCAATGGCTTCTACACCTATAGGACTTTATCACAAGTGTGTTTCTGTATTTCTGAATTTGTGTTACCCCCTTATATTCTATGTATAGCATATAGAAGCCATCAGAGCAGCTAACCTCTCCAAACATGAGCTCAGAGGAAAGCATACAGAGAGAACATGGACAATTGATTTATGCACAGTTTATTGAAAGTTTAGATATACTAAGAAGTACTTGCCTTAAAGGGGGTTTCTCATCACATTGATTCAATGGCTGACAGGTAGTTTGCACTCACTCTCTCCTCAGTCAGTGTGGGGGTCTCCAGCAGTTATTGGCATATATTAACTTACTCTGACAGAGCAGACGATTGTGATCTCTAACACAATTACAGGTAAAGCCATGCTTCTCATTCCTTACAACACTTGGACCTTTTGCTTACTGCAGGTAATCACTCAGAGTTCAGTCCCATCTTTCAATGGGGGTGAGGTCACTCCTGCTCTCAAGATAACAGTCTTTCTGGTCTGCAGGTTACCATGGAAACCTGTGTGCAGTGAGAGACCTGCTGAACTGTCTATAGTTCATGACTGACCAATGTATTTAGAAAATGTCTTCTTTTAAATGTCCCTTTATGTTGAAAGCTAATCTTTGTAACTAGTGAGAAAACCTCTTTAAAGGGAACCTGTCATCAACCTTATGGTGACCTCACTGAGGACAGCATAAAATAGGGACAGAAATGCTGATTTCAGCGGTGTGTCACTCATGAGCTAAATGTAAGTGGTTGCCGAGAACCAACATCATAATAATTGCGGCACAGGCCTTCAAAAGAGTCAAATCTACCTGAGAAGAGTCATGGTTATTCCTAATCTCCTGCTCTCCCGCCTATCTGATGATGATTGTCAGTTCTCTTCTAGAGAGAAAGGGAGAAAACTAGGTAGAAGCCTGTCAGTCATCAGCAGGTGGGCAGGGAGAACAGGAATTCATGAATAACCAGGACTCTTCTCAGGTGGCCGTGACTCTTTTCCAGGCCCAGTCTGCAATGATTGTGATGTTGGTTCTCGGGAACCACTTACTTTTTTCTTAGAAATGACAGACCGCTGAAATCAACTCACCTGTCTCTACTTTATGCTGCTGTTAGTATGGTCAGCATAAAGTTGATGACAGGTTCCCTTTAATCCTGTTTTCTCTAGCAGATCTGAGATGAGTGCAGCCATTCCTTCCCAGTGCCTTTTTCCTCTGATCTGTAGCGGAGGAGCTTCACTACTGAGCATCTACATAAAGGGTAGCACACATTCATCTCAACTGAAAGCGTAGATCCTTAGTTCAGGAATAAAACAGACGTTTATAGGACATTTCTTCATGTTCCCAAATTCTTATCAAAATATATTCGTCTCCGACTCCACCAAAATGGACACCAATTCCACAGCCCTGAGTGTGGGTCCAACCTTTAGAGCCCACATCTGTCTCAAAAATAGAGGTCTTCCAAGAACTGAGCTGCAAGGGCTCAGCTATTTTCAGAAGTCCCATAGCAATGCATTGAGAAAACTGCAGTGTACTCCCCATTCATGGTGGGATGTGCACCTATTGGATATAAATGCCATATGCTGTTGATCTGCTATAAATGTCCAAATAGAAAAACCCTTGTCCATTTGTCCTACTAGTTCATAGGGACTTCATAAAACTCCTTTCCTGGTAGACCCAGCGCATCCATGCGTTTTATGAACAGGCATTGAATGAATAACTGGCATGTAATGCTGCCCCTGTCTGAGGTGAGAGAAACCAGAGCAGTGGTGATCAGCTAATTTTATATGGAAACTGTGTCCATACTAAACAGTAACCGGAGGTATAAGAACAATCGTTATTTCATAGATTCCAATACAGATAGTTTCTTTAACCTTGCTGTGCTAAGGCTGTGTTCACACTATCCGCTGGGTGTATGCAGCTGTAGGCCTTGGTGTTGTGGGGAATACCCTGTGGGGTGGTCTACAAGACTAGCATGCTTAGCAATATCCAACAACCTACTCAACCATGCAGCGCAGATATGAGGTGGCTGGGGCGAGAGCTGCTGCGCATGAATGCTCCCATGGCCCCGGCCACCAGAGAGGCCAGAGCAATTTCCTATAGTGTGCAAGCACGACCACCACTGATGGATTACAGGGTGGTCACAACATCTGCATATGAGCAATTTATAATGTGATTGAAAAAATGAATCCAGCCAGCAAAGGAAGCAATATGGACAATCACAATACATTAGTAAGTGCCTTGTAGTAACTTTTTCTACGTGATAACTGCCATTTGCTGAAGTGACACAACCTCTTTAAGCTATAACAGATATCACTATATGTTCATCCTCTACCATAACCATGTGCAGAGAGCTTGGCTTTGCATGTGTTATTGACCCTTAATCAGGTTCCACTGATTATCACGTGAAATCCAAATTAGTAAAAAGTTACCGAGCTGCTCGGAGAATAATTTGAGACACAAACAGTATGTGTCCAACAAGATCATTCCACTTTAATGAAAGCATGTATGTAAAATTATATCATACTTACAGATAAAGGTGGTGGACACATGCCAGCCTTCATAAACCAGGACATCTGCAGACTGTCTCAAGGCCAAAGAAGACAGATTAATATCATTCTAGAAGGAAGTTAATACTGACACAACACATAACATAATGCACTTTTAACATTGTTGCACCCACACATGCATGTTTACTTCACAGAGAAGAAGTAAAACCTGTCACTAAGGACTCATGCACACAACCATGCTGCGGACCGCACTGTGTGCCTGTCGTCTGCAGACACGGACCCTTTCACTTGAATGGGGTCCGCAACCGGCATCCAGCAGTCCACACCGCAAAAAAAGTAGTGCATGGAGTACTTTTTTGCTGTGTGGAGGCACACATGGAAAGCTGTCAATCACTGAGTAGGACTGCCAATCAGACTCCTAAGCAGATTGGACACCAGGTTCAATGTGACATGTCACCTTTAGGCCTCTTTCACACGAGCGTCGCGGATTTGGTCCGGATGTGTTCCAGAAAATCCACACGCATCCGCACACAATTGCGTACGTTCGTTCAGTTTTTTCCGCGCGGGTGTGAAGCGTTTCAATGCGTTTTTCACGCGCGTGAAAAAAAACTGAATGTTTACAAACAACATCTCTTAGCAACCATCAGTGAATCACGCATTGCATCCGCACTTGTGTGCGGATGCAATGCGTTATTCACGCAGCCCCATTGCCTTCAATGGGGCCAGGGCTGCGTGAAAAACGCAGAATATAGAACATGCTGCGATTTTCACGCAACGGCGAACTGCTGCGTGAAAAACATCGCTCATGTGAAAAGCCCCATTGAAATGAATGGGTCAGGATTCAGTGCGGGTGCAATGCATTCGCATCACGCATTGCACCCGCGCGGAAACATCGCCCGTGTGAAAGGGGCCTTAGGCCTCTTTCACACGAGCGTTCAGTGAAACTCGCACCATTTTGCAAGCAAGTTCCATCAGTTTTGTCTGCGATTGCGTTCAGTTTTTTTTCCACGCGGGTTCAATGCGTTTTGATGTGTTTTTCACGCGCGTGATAAAAAACTGAAGGTTTTACAAACAACATCTCTTAGCAACCATCAGTGAAAAACGCATCCAGATTACAATGTGTTTTTCACTGAAGCCCCATTCACTTCTATGGGGCCAGGGCTGAGTGAGAAACGCAGAATATAGAACATGCAGAACGCAGAACTGATGCTTGGAAAAAAAAAAACGCTCATGTACACAGACCCATTGAAATGAATGGGTCAGGATTTAGGCCCCTTTCGCACAAGCGAGTTTTCCACTAGGGTGCGATGCGTGACGTGAATGCAAAGCACCCACACTAAATCCTGACCCATTGCTTTCAATGGGTCTGTGTACATGGGCATTTTTTTTCACGCATCAGTTCTGCATTGCGTGAAAAACGCAGCATGTTCTATATTCTGCATTTTTCATGCAGCCCTGGCCCCATAGAAGTGATTGGGGCTTCAGTGAAAAACGCATTGTAATCCGGAAGCAAGTGCGGATACAGTGCGTTTTTCACTGATGGTTGCTAAGAGATGTTGTTTGTAAACCTTCAGTTTTTTAAGCCTCATTCACACATCCGTGTCTGTGCTCAAATCCGTGAGCAGGTGGTCAGTGAGGCGTCCGTGAAGGATCCGTGTTGGGTCTGTGGGTCTGTTTTTTTGCTGTCCGTTTGCACACTGAACAGCTGAAAAATAATTTTCAAACCATCTCTTCTTAATGATCCGTGAAACACGGATGCAACACGGATAGCATCCATGTTGCATCCGTGGTTTTCACTGACCCATAGACTATAATGGGCGTGAGGGAAACGGGAACACGGATCAAGATAGGAAATGCATCCGTGCTAATAAAAAACGGAGCCGCGGACCGTGATGAAACACTGATGTCTGAATACACACATTCAAATGAATGGGGACGTGTGCTGTCCGTGGAGAACACGTACATCACACGTCCGTGAAGCACTGACGTATGAATGAGGCTTTATCACGCTTGTGAAAAACGCATCAAAGCGCATTGCACCCGCGTGGAAAAAACTGAACGCAATCGCAGACAAAACTGACTGAACTTGCTTGCAAAATGCTGCAAGTTTCACAGAACGCATTAAAAGAGGCCTTAGTGTGGGTGCTATGCGTTCACGTCACGCATTGCAACCGTGCGGAAAACTCCAGCGCATGCTGATGGGTCCTCATATTCATCAGTGGCAGAGAGAACCAAGAGTCCATGAATACGAGAACTCATCGGCATACACTGGAGCTGTTCAATACAACATTTTAGCAACACAGCTGGGCAGCAGTCACTAGTTTAGGCTGCCCCTGGCTAGGCCACTATAAAACTGCTGACAGATTCCCTTTAAGACGTCCCATGGAACATTCATAAAGAATCTGACAGAAAATCCTCTGAATGAAATGGGATGTAGAGTCCTATAGAAGTCTAGGGGCACTGTAAAGCAACTCTATAAAACTCACCATAATCCGCACATGTATATGACGCCATCAATTTTATTGATCATCATCAAGGTGAGCTAAGGCCTAGTCCACACTTCAGTGATTTCCATTAGTGATTTTTAAACCAAAACCAGGAATGGAGCCTACATTCATAAGGTAGAGTGGAAAGATCTGCACTTGTTCTGTGTTTTGGACTCACACCTTGTTTTGGCTGAAAATCACTGACCAAACACTGAAGTGTGAACTAGGCCTAAGACTAATGAAACCTCTATTACTAATCTACTACAGGGTGGCCATCCACAGCTAGCATTATAAACAGGTCTTCTCCATCTGGAAGAGAGCGAATTACCATAGATCTAATAGTATACGGCCTGATTTTACTGCCTGGTACGATGAGATATAAGGAGATGACAAGCTCTTTCAATAATGTGCATATTTTCCTGTGTATTTGGAAGACAACTGATTATGATTGCATTCCTCGAATATCAGGGTTAGGCTAAGTTCACATACAGTGCATTCGGAAATTTTTCAGAGTAGACCCTTTGTTATATAGGATATGCCCTCATTGTCTTATAGGTGTGGGTCCCACCGCTGGGACCCGCACCAATATCGAGAACGGAGCCCCTAAAGTAAAGGAGGATGCACTGCGCATGCACAGCCGCCCTCCATTCATTTCTATGGGGCCAGCGAAAACAGCCGAGCACTGGCTCAGCTATTTCCGTCGGCTACATAGAAATGAAAGGGAGCGGTGGCCGCGCATGCACGGTGCACTCCCATTCATTTCTATGGGAGCAGCGGGGGAGCTGCGCCTGGTAGTGGCCGGACCCCGGGAAACCTGGGGTCCTCCAGGCAAGCGCTCCCCCCTCCGATCTCGATATAGGTGAGACCCACACCTATAAGACAATGGGGGCATATCCAAGCGATATGCCCCCATTGTCTAAGATGAGAATACCCCTTTAAGGAGAAAGTGAAAAACGAATTTTAGAAATGTTTGCAATTTTTTTAAAAAGAAGAAAACAAAATTTTGCCTGGACATAAGTGTTCAGACCCTCTGCTATGACACTTGCCATTTAGCTCTGGGGAGGCTCCCATTTTTCTTGATCATCTTTGAGATGTTTCCACACCTTCATTGCAGTCCACCTGTGGTAAATTCAGTTGATTGGACGTGATTTGGAAAGACAAAGCCCTGTCCATTATAAGGTCTCGCAGCTGACTGCATATCAGAGCCAAAACCAAGCCATGAGGAGGAAAGAAATGCCTGTAGAGCCCAAAGACAGGATTGTGTGGAGGCTCAGATCTGGTGAAGGGTACAAAAAAATTCTGCTGTGCTAAAAGTTCCCAAGAGCACAGTGGCCTCCATAATTCTTTAACGGAAGACGTTTGTAACAACAGGACTCTTCCTTGAGCTGGTCGCCCCTCCAAACTAAGTAATCAGGGGAAAAGGGCCTTGGTAACAGGTGACCAAGAACCCAACGGTCACTCTGAGACCCAAAGATCCTGTGTGCAGAAGGGAGAAATGTCCAGAAGGTTGACCATCACTGCAGCATTCCACCAATCTGGGCTGGCTTTATGGTAGAGTGGTCAGAAAGAAGCCTCTCCTTAGTAAAATACATGAAAATTTGCTATATAATACCTTTTTCAGAGACTTTCAGGCTGCGAAAAAGACGATTTTCTGGTCTGATTAAACCAATATTGAACTTTTGGCCTCTTAATGTCATATTTGGACAAAACCAGGCACTGCTCATCACCTGCCCAATACCATCCCTAAAGTGAAGCATGGTGGTGGCAGGATCATGCTGTGGGGTCTTTTTCAGCAGCTGGGATAGGTAGACTGGTCAGGTCTGAGGGAAAGCTGGATGGAGCACAGTATAGACATATTCTTAATGAGAACTTGACCCACAGTGTTCTGGACCTCAGACTGAGCCAAAGGTTCACCTTCCAACAAGACATGGACTGTGACGTGATCGAAGCCAGGAGCCGGCGAGCGCCCTTCACTCACTGCGACGAATACTGAAGGGGACAACATAGGTTTGAGACAGCACTCAAGACGGTTTGTTCATTTGCAATTTGATTTCTTTAATGCATGGTCGCCAGTCGCCAGTAACTAGCCAATAGCCGACCAGTAACTAGCCATTACCGCCTCCAGCGTGACGAAGGGCACCCAACCAGGGCCCGAAACGTTGCTATTGGCTAGTTACTGGCGACCATGCATTAAAGAAATCAAACTGCAAATGAACAAACCGTCTTGAGTGCTGTCTCAAACCTATGTTGAATACTATTACTGGGTACCCTCGGTGGAGGTTACCACACTGGGACGTGCACCTACTTCATTAGCCAAGAATAGTTCGAGTGCTGTGGTCAACTAACCTTTTGAATACTGAAGGGGACGGCGCAGGCGTGGGATATACATGAAGGACAGGACCGGCAGGAGGAGACGACCGCTGCCTGGCCCTGTCACTCAAGAAGAAGAGGGCGTTATCAAAGGTGGGCAAACTGAGCCTCTAGGAGCAGGGTTAATGCCCCCCTGCTCCTAGAGGCTAATTAGCATAAAATAAAATTTAAGATTACTGAAAAACGGGGGCACTAAGGAATAAATAAGAAGCACAGTTAGAATCAGGTGACATTGCCACATCTGTAATGTCAGCCTGATTCATATCCAAAAATCTGGTGACAGAAACCCTTTAAAACAGGCCTGTCAGGAGCAGTGAAAGGTTCTCTTTAACCACAGGCATTGTCACCTACTTACATGCCAATTGGATTCTTTCACATTAGGGATCATACACATGGCAGAAGTATGCTCATAAGGATGTGCGGTGGCACTGGGCGTCCCCTGCCATATGATGGGCTATTGGGTGCAGTATGGGGGGGTATTTTCCCTAATAATTGATGCTTTTAGGGAAGAATACCTATGTAATATAGCATCCAGTGGAGCATACGTGTATGAAACTGGATGCATGCGGGACTGTGCACCTCTATGGTTCTCTGTAATGGATCTGTACAAGATAGCATCATAATACAGTCGTGTGGATGAGGGGAGGGGAGACAAAAGAAAAAAAAGTTACTGCCAGATTTAAAAAAATAATTGAGAAAAATTAATAATTGTCATTTAAAAATAATCTAGATTTTTATTTTTTCCAAGGTCGCCCAACCATGTAAAGGACCCATTCCTTACCTCATAAATCCCCGTTCTCACTCCTTTATTGACTGCAGCGATGGCGTCTATCCCTGAGACCGCAGCAGTCAATCACCGGCCATAGGGTATTTTTTATAAGGGCAAATCAATTTCTTTTGCCCAGAACTTTTTGCCCCATCGATTCTCCCAGGTACCTCCATGTACAGGGAGTAATCATTGCTGGCATCATTCCTGTTAACATGGGGCTATGTGCTGCTGGCAAACGATCACTGGGACAGGGTCAGACTGGCCCCAGAGGATCCCCCGTGACCCAGGCTCTGATACCATAATGGGCCCCAAAAATCCAGAAGAAAAAAACCATATCGCCCTCTTTGGAGCTAGCAACTTGCCTCTTGGGTCTATTTCTTTGATTCAAAAGCTATTAAACTTTATTGATGGTAAAGGTAAGAACAACAATCGGCCGATGTAATAAAATAAAAATCAACATAAAAGTCTGATTTATTGTTTACATGGAGAAAAGCTGTCACTATAGTGTGTGCTGGCCCTCCGTGTGTCGGCGCAGGCTCCTCAGCCCTCTACTCCTCACACTATGGCGCTGCGCACTGCCCCCTCTCACTTCCTGTTCCCGGGATAGTAGCGGCCTCTCTCCCCCCCCCGGAGGAGGAGGGATTTCCATGTTCTCCCGGATCGGTGTGACAGCGTCAGGCGCCGGTCGGCCGGTGGCCCGGGTTCCCGGGTAGGCACCATGACCATCCTCTCTGCGGTGCTCCTGGCTTTCCTGCTGCTGGTGGTCTGCGCCCTGCTGCTAGGACGGTGGGTACCCGGGGGGCAGACTGGGGAGCGACGCACTCTGGGGCCTGGGGCTGCCGGGTGGAGATGTCAGACGTGGCGCTGAGGTGTCACCGGGGCTGTCAGACCGGAGCCGCACACCGCCATGACATCTGCACTGCCGACTACTTCCTGCAGCCTTCTGTGTGGTACTGCCTGGTGTGTAACCTGTCCCCTCATACTTGTCATCAGTACCCCACATACCTGTGCCCTCCTCATACCTATCATCAGTACCCCACATACCTGTGCCCATACATGTCCCCCCTCATACCTACCATCAGTACCCCACATACCTGTGCCCTCCTTATACTATTATCAGTACCCCACATACCTGTGTCCTCCTCATACCTACCATCAGTACCCCACATACCTTCCCCCCTCATACATACCATAAGTACCCCACATACCTGTCCCCCCTCATACCTACCATCAGTACCCCACACACCTACCCCCATAATATCCCCCCTCATAAAATATTATCAGTACCCCCATACCTGTGCCCTCCTTATACCTATCATCAGTACCCCACATACCTGTCCCCCCTCATACATACCATTAGTATCCCACATACCTGTGCCCATACATGTCCCCCCTCATACCTACCATCAGTACCCCACATACCTGTGCCCTCCTTATACCTATCATCAGTACCCCTCATACATACCATCAGTACCCCACATACCTGTGCCCATACGTGTCCCCCCTCATACCTACCATCAGTACCCCACATACCTGTGCCCTCCTTATACCTATCATCAGTACCCCACATACCTGTGTCCTCCTCATACCTACCATCAGTACCCCACATACCTTCCCCCCTCATACATACCATAAGTACCCCACATACCTGTCCCCAATCATACCTACCATCAGTACCCCACACACCTAACCCCATAATATCCCCCCTCATAAATATTATCAGTACCCCCCATACCTGTGCCCCCATACATATCCCCCTCATATCTATCATTACCCTAGATACATATCCCCCCATACTTGTCACCTCTCCCACCCCTCATACCTATCATCAATACCCTACAAACCTATTACCCCTATACCTAACCTCCCTCATACCTATCACCTGCCCCCTTATACCTGTAATCTCTTCATACCTATCCAATACTCTCCCCCCAATACCTATCACCTACCCACCTCATACCTATCCCCCCTTATACCTATCCCCCCTCATACCTATTACCTTTCCTCCACATACCTGTCACCAACCCTCTCCTTATACCTATCACCTTCCCCCTTCCATACCTATTACTTGTCCCTCCCCATACCTATCAACTACCCCCTCCCTTATACCTGTCACCAGTCCTTCACCTACCCCAATCATACCCCCATAAAAGTTACCTCAGCTCTATACCTGTCACATCACCCCCCCCCCCCCCGTCACCTTCCCTTACATACCAGTCACCCAGCCCCGCCTCCAACGTTAATTATCGGATATAAAATATCCCATCACTTATTGTAGTGGAAAAAAACAGATGTCCCAGTAAATAAATGTGTATGAGTGCTCGCCATCTCTTGCGGTTCAGCTATAAAGTGCACCTTGTATGTTAATTGAGCAACCCTGGCGTTTTACTGGTAGGTGCCATGGAGTGAATGCAGTCCTGTATGAGACACAGGAAATTAAGAATGATGATTTACTCACTGCCAAAAAATAACCAAGAAGTTGGAATCTAGTGAGACTTTCTCTGTGTGAATGTAATGATGATGTATGTAAGTGATCACAATATTAGAGGAAAGGAGAAGGTTATTGGGGAAACTGTACAATTGAAAGGAGGATCTAGGACCTGTTAGGCCTCCTCTAGGCTGGTTACTAGATGAGATACAACCTCCTCTAGCCCGGATACAGGATGAGATACAACCTCCTCTAGCCCGGATACAGGATGAGATACGGCCTCTAGCCCGGATACAGGATGAGATACGGCCTCTAGCCTGGATACAGGATTAGATACGGCCTCTAGCCTGGATACAAGATGAGGTACAGCTTCTAGCCTGGATACAGGAGTAGATACGGCCTCTAGCCTGGATACAAGATGAGATACGGCCTCTAGCCTGGATACAGGATGAGATACGGCCTCTAGCCTGGATACAGGATGAGATAGGGCCTCTAGCCTGGATACAGGATGAGATACGGCCTCTAGCCTGGATACAGGATTAGATACGGCCTCTAGGCCTGGATACAGATGAGGTACAGCCTCTAGCCCTGGATACAGGAGTAGATACAGCCTCTAGCCTGGATACAAGATGAGATACGGCCTCTAGCCTGGATACAGGATGAGATAGGGCCCTAGCCTGGATACAGGATGAGAAGGGCCTCTAGCCTGGATACAGGATGAGATAGGGCCTCTAGCCTGGATACAGGATGAGATAGGGCCTCTAGCCTGGATACAGGATGAGATAGGGCCTCTAGCCTGGATAACAGGATGAGATAGGCCTCTAGCCTGGATACAGGATGAGATAGGGCCTCTAGCCTGGATACAGGATGAGATAGGGCCTCTAGCCTGGATACAGGATGAGATAGGGCCTCTAGCCTGGATAGGTGAGATAGGGCCTCTACTGATACAGGTGAGATAGGGCCTCTATCCTGGATACAGGATGAGATAGGGCGTCTAGCCTGGATACAGGGTGAGATAGAGCCTCTAGCCCGGATACAGGGTGAGATAGGGCCTCTAGCCCGGATACAGGGTGAGATAGGGCCTCTAGCCCGGATACAGGGTGAGATAGGGCCTCTAGCCCGGATACAGGATGAGATAGGGCCTCTAGCCCGGATACAGGATGAGATAGGGCCTCTAGCCCGGATACAGGATGAGATAGGGCCTCTAGCCCGGATACAGGATGAGATAGGGCCTCTAGCCCGGATACAGGATGAGATAGGGCCTCTAGCCCGGATACAGGATGAGATAGGGCCTCTAGCCCGGATACAGGATGAGATAGGGCCTCTAGCCCGGATACAGGATGAGATAGGGCCTCTAGCCCGGATACAGGATGAGATAGGGCCTCTAGCCCGGATACAGGATGAGATAGGGCCTCTAGCCCGGATACAGGATGAGATAGGGCCTCTAGCCCGGATACAGGATGAGATAGGGCCTCTAGCCCGGATACAGGATGAGATAGGGCCTCTAGCCCGGATACAGGATGAGATAGGGCCTCTAGCCCGGATACAGGATGAGATAGGGCCTCTAGCCCGGATACAGGATGAGATAGGGCCTCTAGCCCGGATACAGGATGAGATAGGGCCTCTAGCCCGGATACAGGATGAGATAGGGCCTCTAGCCCGGATACAGGATGAGATAGGGCCTCTAGCCCGGATACAGGATGAGATAGGGCCTCTAGCCCGGATACAGGATGAGATAGGGCCTCTAGCCCGGATACAGGATGAGATAGGGCCTCTAGCCCGGATACAGGATGAGATAGGGCCTCTAGCCCGGATACAGGATGAGATAGGGCCTCTAGCCCGGATACAGGATGAGATAGGGCCTCTAGCCCGGATACAGGATGAGATAGGGCCTCTAGCCCGGATACAGGATGAGATAGGGCCTCTAGCCCGGATACAGGATGAGATAGGGCCTCTAGCCCGGATACAGGATGAGATAGGGCCTCTAGCCCGGATACAGGATGAGATAGGGCCTCTAGCCCGGATACAGGATGAGATAGGGCCTCTAGCCCGGATACAGGATGAGATAGGGCCTCTAGCCCGGATACAGGATGAGATAGGGCCTCTAGCCCGGATACAGGATGAGATAGGGCCTCTAGCCTGGATACAAGGTGAGATAGGGCCTCTATCCTGGATACAGGATGAGATAGGGCGTCTAGCCCGGATACAGGGTGAGATAGGGCCTCTAGCCCGGATACAGGGTGAGATAGGGCCTCTAGCCCGGATACAGGGTGAGATAGGGCCTCTAGCCCGGATACAGGGTGAGATAGGGCCTCTAGCCCGGATACAGGATGAGATAGGGCCTCTAGCCCGGATACAGGATGAGATAGGGCCTCTAGCCCGGATACAGGATGAGATAGGGCCTCTAGCCCGGATACAGGATGAGATAGGGCCTCTAGCCCGGATACAGGATGAGATAGGGCCTCTAGCCCGGATACAGGATGAGATAGGGCCTCTAGCCCGGATACAGGATGAGATAGGGCTCTAGCCCGGATACAGGATGAGATAGGGCCTCTAGCCGGATACAGGATGAGATAGGGCCTCTAGCCCGGATACAGGATGAGATAGGGCCTCTAGCCCGGATACAGGATGAGATAGGGCCTCTAGCCCGGATACAGGATGAGATAGGGCCTCTAGCCCGGATACAGGATGAGATAGGGCCTCTAGCCCGGATACAGGATGAGATAGGGCCTCTAGCCCGGATACAGGATGAGGTACGGCCTCTAGCCCGGATACAGGATGAGATACGGCCTCTATCCCAGATACAAGATGACATATGGTTGAGCATAGAGGTGTACAGGTTCTGTATGGTCTCCTGCAGGACATTTGCCCACAGATGTTACAGACGGACCCGTAGATCTTGCACACTTGTAGGTTGCTGAAGCTGGTGTGGTCCCATAAATGCTTGATTGGTGATAATTCAGGGCAAGGAAGTGTGGTGGAGACATTCCTGGGAAACCATTACTGTGTGTGGGTGAGCATTATCCTACAGAAAAATGCCAGTTGTACACCCGGCAGTGAGAGGAACACATGTGGCCGCAAGATGTCCTGCACATATCGCTGAGCTGTTAGTGTCCCTCATATCACTACTAGAGGTGAGCGACTTTCGTATGCCTGGTCATCACACCAGCAGTCGGGGCAGTGTGCCACAGGCAGGATTAAAACGCTCACCACGAGGCCTCCATACTTGAAACTTACCTTTGTTGGATCCTAACAGAACCTGGATTTGTCACTAAAGACAATATGCTTCCAGTCCATAGCAGTCCAGGTTTCTCGTTCACGACACCACTGTAAACAATGGCGTTGGGGGCTGGCCGTCAATGGCAGGACATATAATGGGCACCATTACACCAAATTTCTTTATGCTGGATGCCTGGAAACGGTCCGGGCAGCGACAATGGTGTGTAATGAAGGTGCCACCTGGGTCTGGATAGTGGACAACAATACTGCGGGAGCTGCTTGTGCTTGTTGGTGGGTCTTAAAATCCTCTCACCTGGGGGTTTGTCTGGCCTGTCCCCAACCTGTTCTCATGT
The DNA here is from genome assembly GCA_900303285.1 of Rhinella marina. NCBI lineage: Eukaryota > Metazoa > Chordata > Amphibia > Anura > Bufonidae > Rhinella > Rhinella marina. The sequence goes on along the minus strand of ONZH01023801.1, from coordinate 110,521 downwards.
GTGCATGCCCACACATAACCACAGCTCCTAACACCTCCTAAAAGCAGGTGGGCAGTTTGTCAAAGCAACCATTCTGCCGTTCAATGAAGCGACCCCTCTCAAAGTCTGTCAACTGGGCAAAATGTCTACTAGTCTATTGTAGAGGCATGTCTAGCAGTCAACAATCTCTCACCAAGAGTTACACTACCCAAAAGTAGCCCCTGAGAGCCTTTTTATAGGGCAGCACTTTTGCGCCCTCTTGTGGCAAGACCCATTGTCTAATCCAGTGATTTTCAACCAGTGTGCCTCCAGCTGTTGCAAAACTACAACTCCCACCATGCCCTTCTGTAGGCTGATAGCTGTAGGCTGCCTGGGCATGATGGGAGTTGTAGTTTTGCAACAGCTGGAGGCACACTGGTTGAAAATCACTGGTCTAATCAGACCAGACCTGTGATCATTTACTTATCAGCCTGGGACATAACTGCATGCAGAGGTTTGCAGTAATCAGACATTTCTCTCTGGGTGCGTTATTTTTGGGTCAATAAGTGTATATTTGTGAGGCCCACACCCTCTTTTTCTGTGTCTGTGTATTTTGCTTTGTAGAAAGACTACTGGTATTTTGGGATATAGATATGAGGTGTCATTCTGTGTACTCTGGAGCCACCCTGGACCTCACACAATGCTGGGCTCGGTTCAGCTTATTGACACAGGGCTTTCCTCCGGTATGGTTGCGCTGTTTACACAAGGAAGATCACTTTATAGAATTTAGGATATTTCTATATCTGGCATAAAACTCTTTACCATTAGTCACTGACAGTTTTCTCTGTACTTCTGAAGGCCCCCATATACATTAGTCTATTGTCGACCAGACTGGGCAAGAACAGCGGGTTCGGCCGACACTCTAATGTGTATGGGGATCTATCGACAGAGGATGTCAGAGGAGAGATGGATCGGGTGAAATTAATATTTTCTACCATACTTTTGTTCTCCAAGGAGATCAGCCGCCGGCAGAAGTGTCTGGCAGTGCCTTTCCCCTTGTACCATTGAAAACACATACACGCGGTGCCAACCTGAACTTGTCGCTATATGGGAGAGTCTGGAAAGAGAGCGATCGGCTGAACTGTCATTTGGCCAACAGCTGTTGACTGCATATTTCCGCCTTAAAGGGGTTGTCTCACTTCAGCACGTTGTATTTATCATGTAAAGAAAGTTACTACAAGCCACTTGAAGAACTCCCGCAAAATTTTTTATTCTCTGACCTGTTAGAAAGGTGAATGATATAATCTGTAGTGAATGTCATTTTCTTATCAGTGATTGTTTCTGTGAGTAAAAACCTCTCTTCTTATTGTAGCTGTGTCATGTGACCAACTCCCTGACCTCTAACTGACCCAGGACAGAAAGCCAGTAACTGCTCTATTCATTCCTATGGGAGCCTCACTTTCAGTCTCATAGGAATACATAGAGAATTAGACTTCCTGTCCACACATAAGTCTATGTGTGAGTTGGTGGGTCTAATTGCTGGTCACATGACACAGATAAGAAACTTCAGGATGATAGAAGTCAAAAATTCAGACACTGGTAAGAAAATGACATTCACTACAGATTACATCATGTACATTTCTAGCAGGACATGGAATAAAATTTTTGTCGGGAGTTCTTTAATAATGTGTTGTGATTGTCCATATTCTCTCCTTTGCTGGTTTCATTCATTTTTATACACTGCTCATATCCACCCTGCAATCCAGCAGCAGTGGTTGTGCTTGTAGACCATTGAAAAAATTGCTGGCTTCTCTGGTGGCTGGGACCATAGAAGTGTGCATAGTCCAGCGCTTTTTCCTATAGTGTGCAAGCACGACCACTGCTGCTGGATTGCAGGGTGGTCGTAACCATGGAAACGAGCAGTGTATAATGTGATGAAAAAATGAATCCAGCCAGCGAAGGAAGCAATATGGACAATCACTATATTAGTAAGTGCCTTGTATCAACTCAGTCTTCATGACAAATGCCATTTGCACAGCCCCCATGCACACAACCAGGGGCGGATTGGCCATAGACCTTACAGGGAAATTTCCCGGTGGGCCGATGCCCAAGAGGCCGCCTGAGCCCTCCTTATGGCTGCCCAGTGGAAGTTTTTGGGGATGTATTTTGTGCTGCTGGCAGTATTTTGTGATGGACTGTGGTATTTGGCTCTGTTGGAGTGGTGTAACATGCCACAATATAGTATTTCTGGCCCTGCCTTCCATCAATTTGGACCCAACTACAAAACAGGGACACTTTTAGTATTTTATCCAGGACCACTTTAAGTTCCCAGTCCGCTCCTGCACACAACTGTATTTTAGTTCTGCATCTTTTCAGTGGGGCTGCAAAAAATGAGGACAGCACACTTCCCCAGCAGTCACAGTAGCCATTCATTTTCCCAAATTATCATAGAAGCCCCCCTACTTCCGCAGGAGTCACAACAGGAACCCGCCCTCCCCTTATTTCGCTGGTAGACACAGCGGGGCTCCCAGCTTCCCAGTAGTCACAGTAAAGCTTTGATGCAGTTCATGACGAGGACGGCGCAAAATCCAGTTGTCCGGGTGTATTTCCCGGCCATGGTGATTGGACTTTCTCCAGCCCTGATATATATTATAAAATAGTCTCTGCCAGCACAGACTGGTGAACGTTCTCTGAGACTGAAGTGGCAGTGCTGCTGCTGGAGGTAACACAGCCCCTCTCGCTGTAGCAGTGGTGGTGAGGCTCGCTGGGTCTCGTCTCCTCTTAACTGGGAAAAGAACAAGTGGTCACAGATGTACCTGACGTGTAGACAGCGCTGGGTATACGAGCTGTCTTCACACGTCCTCCTCCATTGTAACACCTTGTATATCCGCCTGGCACCCTGCGTACTTGGCATATACTTGTTACCTCATTAGTTGCTCATTTTCACAGGAGATGAATGTGTGGATCCTATAACTGCTGGATATTTTCCCTTATACAATGTAATGTTTTCTGTGATATAAATGCTTTTACATGGCCTGTTTTAAAGAGGATCTCCCATCCCCTGGGGAATAATTGCATTGTCCATAATATAACAGTCCTGGTTCATCATCTATTCTCATAAGGCTTCATGCACACGACCGTGGTTTTGATCCTCGTTTGTTGCTGATGGGATGAGGTCCTATACATTTCAATGGGGCAGCACACTGTGTGCGGTCCTTCCTTGCAAAAAATAGAACACATCCTATTCTTGTCCATTTTGCGGACAAGAGCGGACGGTTCTAACCAAGGGCAGGACGTAGCAATCCGCAATATGCAGAACGAACATGTCCAGGATCTGCAATTTATGGGCCGCATGAGGCCTAAGGCTGAGTTCATACTTCAATTATTTAGTCCATTATTTCCATCAGTTATTGTGAGCCAAAACCAGATGTGGGTCAAGAACACAGAACAGGAAGAAATCTTTCCCTTATACCTGATCTGTGGAGGCTTCACTACTGGTTTTGGCCTCCAATAACTGATGGAAAAATAACGGACCAAATAACTGAAGTGTGAACTGGGCATTCGGGCACTTTCACAGTCAGTGTTTGTCACTCCCTTCACTAGAACCGCCTATTCTCATCCACAAAATGGTCAAGAACAGGACATTTGCCGATCGTTATACAGATGCGAACAGTACACGGATGATATCTGTGTGCTCTCTGCATGTTTTGCGGACCCATAGAAATGAATGGGTTTGCTTGCCATCCGCAAAAAAAGCATATTGGGCTCACAATGCCTAATGGAAGTCACTGGTCAAACACTAAGGCCTTGTTCGCATTTCCGTGCGCATTTGACGTCTGTGAAAAAAATCAGTCAGTGTTTCATCTGTGAAGATGTCTGTGAAGGATCCGTGTTTGATCCATGGGTCAGTTTTTGCCATCAGTGTGTCATCCGTGTTCCACGGACGATGGTCAGCTGAAAGTTAATTTCCAAAGCACCTCCCATCAGTGGTAGGTTAAAAATGGATCAAATACAGATGAACCACGTGTGTTTTTTTCACAGATCCATGAACTACAATGTGTTTGTGTTTGGTCCTTGTCATGGACCAGAGTAGTCCATGGAAGTTTTTCACTGACCCATGGTGGGTAAAAAAAAAATACCGAAGTGTGAACAAACACAATAAAATCAATGGCTACGTGTGCTGGGTGGAAAATATGGACAACAGAAATGGGAATGGGGCCTTATATGGTATTTCTCATGGTGCTGTGTGAACAACAAGTACTAAACACTCGTCTTTCATTTATAGATGGCTGCTTTATCGCCTGGCCAGTAGCTGGTGTCAGAGGAAACTTGGAGCAGAGTTGAAGATTGGAAGCCTTGGATTCTTATGGTTTCAGAACATCAGTCTGAAGTTTGGGAAGCATCAGCAGCAAACTTTGGTGAGGAAATGTTGTGTCTTCGGTCATATGGGGGAGGGGGGGGGATTACACATCCTAAGTACATTTTCCATCACGCTTACAGAACAAGGAAATTCGCTCTTGGACTTGGCTTGATGTTTCCTTACTTCCTGTACTTGCTGTTCCTGTGGTGTTGATGTTCTTGTTTCCTATCTATGCCTTGGTTTGCACATATCATTGTAAGCTGGGTGTTTGACTTGTGTTCCGAAATTCTACAGATATGGACACCAATTCTAGGCTTAAAGGGAGTCTGTCAGCAGTTTTGACCATTCTAAACTGCTCAGAGCACTAGGTAGGGGCTGGGGAGAGCAAACATTTCTGTTGTGGAGCTTTTATTATCAGGAGTAGAGTGAATATGAAGTTGTATTCTGCCAGGTTCTGCTTCTTAAGTGCAGTGGATGTAGAGCTCTGAGTGGCAGCTGCGACATCTAACTAGTACATCTATGACTAGGGCACAGTAGAATCTGGCAGAATAAAACTGCATATTCACACTGTTCCTGATTAGAAAAGCCCCACAACAGGTGTGCTTATACTGCCATCCCCAGCCTTTACCTAGTGCTGTCAGCAGTTTAGCATGGTCAAAACCGCTGACAGATTCTATTAAACAACTGAGTGTAACACTCAGTACAAGCTATAATTTTTATAATGCTAAATAGAAACAATAGTTATAGTGAATATTGACAATGGGTGATAGAATTTAAAGCGGCTCTGTCACTAGGTTTTAACCTATGTATTTAAATACATAGGTTAAAACCCCTTAACTTGTACAGTTAGAACATACCTGTATTGCAGAGTACAGCGCAGCGGTTGTGCTGAAAAAAGACCTTTAAACTTTATGTTAATGAGCCTTCGGAGCACCGGGGGGCGGGCTCTTTCTTCCTGAGCACCGCTTCTTCACCGCCCCCCGGGTCCCGAGGCTCTCCCCGATGCCGACGTCCACGCCCCTCTGAAAATTGATTGACAGCTGAAACCCCGCCGGCGCATGCGCAGAAGCGCTTGCAGTGCCGAACACCGCAAGCGCTTCCATCCTTGTGCGCACGCGCCGTCACTTCTGGGTTCAGCGAAGTGACGGCGCGTGCGCACAAGGATGGAAGCGCTTGCGGTGTTCGGCACTGCAAGCGCTTCTGCGCATGCGCCGGCGGGATTTCAGCGCTAGGCCAAACGGCCTAGCGCTGTCAATCAATTTTCAGAGGGGCGTGGACGTCGGCATCGGAGAGAGCCTCGGGACCCGGGGGGCGGTGAAGAAGCGGTGCTCAGGAAGAAAGAGCCCGCCCCCCGGTGCTCCGAAGGCTCATTAACATAAAGATTAAAGGTCTTTTTTCAGCACAACCGCTGCGCTGTACTCTGCAATAAAGGTATGTTCTAACTGTAGAAGTCAAGGGGTTTTAACCTATGTATTTAAATACATAGGTTAAAACCTAGTGACAGAGCCTCTTTAAGGATAAATAGTAAGTAGGTAGTTGTGGAAGCACATGCATCGTATCTGTACTACATGTAACTAATTTTTTTTACTTATTTTATTGTCTAACATGAAGATCTTTCTAAAATTAGAGACTAGTCGGTTGCAGCGCCATATCATTTCTAAAATGCAAGGCACTTACTAATGTATTGTGATTGTTCATATTGCCTCCTTTGCTGGCTGGATTTATTCTTCCATCACATTATACACTGCATGTTTCCGTGGTTACGACCACCCTGTAATCCAGCAGTGGTGGCCGTGCTTTGACACTATAGGAAAAGGCGCCGGCCTAAGGATAGGTCATCAATAGTAAAAAGCGGACACTTCAACATCATTCGTGACCCACACAAAATCTTGAGCTTGTTCGTTAGAGTCAAAAACCAGTGCATGCGCCATTTAGTTGCCCTTTTAGGACTCACGCACACGAACTGGGTGATTGAAATTGCGGTCCCCAATGCATGTGGACCGGCCACGTGGCCTGCTCTATTTTTTGCGGTGCAGAGGCACAGACCGAAATGCTACGGAAGCACTACAGAGCGCATTACGCTCCACACCTCCGCTCTGTATCTTCCAGATTGCAGTAAACGGGTCAGCTTCCGTTAAACGGTGCCAACACGACCAGTGCCCTATATTGCCGACCTGATGTTTATGGGCTGCAATATGGGCACAGACCTGCTACGGTCGTGTGCATGAGGCCTTATTGGCAGACTAATGATTTTTGTACTGTATACGTGAATGAATGAATAGGTTAGCTGATGACTTTAAAGTGAGCCTGTTACCGCAGAAAAGAAGTAATCACAAGGGCAATATCAAATCACATTTTACTTCTTTTTTTTTAAACTTTATTATGTATTTTTTCCACATAATTAAATATATAAAAAACAATCTCAGAGAGTAAAAAAAACAAAAAACACACAAGTGGAGTGTCTTTATCAATTTGCTATCAGATTGTGCAAAGAGTAAAGTAAAAAAATCTATTGAAATTTTTTAAATTAATGTATTCTTTTTTTTTTTTTTTTTTTTTTAGGAAATTGACAGTGTCTGGTTATCTAGCAAGCTGCTGAACCATGAGTTACCGTAAGTACTGCATTAGAAGCTTTTCATTTAAAGAGGACCTTTCACCACTCCTGACATGCCTGTTTTAATAGCTTCATGCATTCCCCATGTAATAACAAGTCTGGAACATCTATTCTTATGTCTCTATGTTGTGCCATTCCTTTATTATTTGCACTAGAAGTTATGAATGAATTGCTATTTGTCTTCAGTAAAGGAACAGGGGGGAGGTGACCAGTTGGGGGTGTGTACCTGCACAGACTGACTCTATCCAATCAGTGCTGCCATGTTCAGACTGTGCAGGTACACACCCCAACTGGTCACCTCCCCTCTGTTCCTTTACTGGAGGCAAATAGCAATTCATTCATAACTTCTAGTAGAAATAATAAAGGAATGACACAACATACAGACATAAGAATAGATGTTCCAGACTTGTTATTACACGGGGAATGCATGGAGCTATTAAAACAGGCGGGACTCACAAGCGCATTTTTTCACATCACACTGTTGCCCCCAAAAAAAGCCCCAAAAATGCAACAAAAACTGCAGGTGACCAAAGAAAATGCCTGTAGTTATTCTGGCGGTTATTTTTACTGGTTTTAGGCTAGGGCTACACGGCGACACTTGTCGCGGCCAGGATCGCCGAGTAGCGGTGATCCCATAGAAATTAATTGGGGTCGCCGCCACAGTCGCAAGAAATCCAGTCATGTTGGATTTCTTGCGACTGCGGCGGCGATCCCATTCATTTCTATGGCATCACCGCTACTCAGCGATCCTGGCCGTGACAGGTGTAGCCCTACCCTTACTGTATATAGACCCTTAGTAGATTAAAGGAAATGTTCCACAATATGAACGATGAGTAACTTTCTATGAAGGGTAATATCTGTGATATCACACAGGCTGTCTAATAACCTACCTGTCGGCTAATGAGTATTTGTGTCCCAGCATGCATTTCAGTTGATTTTCCACTAGTGTATTTCAGGGAGGAGAGTATGTGAATTCTCACAAGGAGGTGGCAGGATGTTTGTCTGACACCAGGATCGTTTTTCTTCTGTTCTTCTAGCCATTACTTTGCACTGTGTTTTGGAGAAGTGCGCATTCGGACAGACCTACAAGGGTTATCACCAGCGCAACCACAGGTTCCTGACGCCTCATCTGACGTTACATCAGAACGTGTTGAGAAAAGAGCCTTTAACCCGTCAGTGCTGAAAATCTTATCGCAGGTATGTAGCTTCTGTAGTTTAGCCGTTCTAACGTTTTTTTTTTTTAACTTCTGTTTTGTTTCCGTTATATTTAACCCCTTCATCCCCGGAGGTTTTTTCGGTTATGCATTTTCGTTTTGCTCTCCCTGCCTTCAAACAGCCATAACTGTTTTATTTTTCTGTTCAGATAGCTGTATGAGGGCTTGTTTTTTGCGGGACAAGTTGTACTTTCCAACGCCACCATTTAATATTGCATATGGTGTAGTGGGAAGCGGGAAAAAAATTCCAAATCGGGTGAAATTGCAAAAAAAACGCTATTCCGCTACAGTTCTACGGGTTTCTTATTTACAGCGTTCGATGTGCATTAAAACTGACCAGTTCCTTTCATTCTACTGGTCAGTACGAATCTGGCAATACCTAATATGTATAGTTTTTCCTGCGTTTTGATAGCGATAAAATAATTAGAAAGTTGCCCTTTTTTTCTTTTCTTTTTCCTTGTCATATCTTGACCCCTATAACTTTTTGGTATTTATGTGTACGGAGCTGTATGGGGGCTCATTTTTTGCAGGGCGATCTGAAGTTTTTATTGATACCATTCTGGATTGTGTATGACTTTTTGATCACTTTTTATTTGATTTTTTTAGAAAAAAAAAGCGACAAAAAACGGCGAATCGCCAGTTGGACGCTTTTTTCCGCCACACAATTCGCCGTATTGGAATTTTTTTTTTATATTTTAAAAGTACGGGCGTTTTCGGTCACGGTGATACCCATGATGTCTATATTTATTGTTATTTAGGTATTTATTTTTTCATTATACGGAAAGGGGGGTGATTTGAACTTTTATATATTTTTTATTTTTTAACATTTTTTTTAAATTTTTTCTGACTATTTTTAAGCTCAAATATGAGCTGATATATTGTGTTTTTTTTTTCTTTATGAGCAATCAGGGATTTACTAGACTGAGATAAATCCATAAATTGCTCATTTCTTATCCTGGCCTGCCATCTAGTGGTCAGAATAAGAATTGCACTTTGAAAACTGTAATCCTCACCAGCGAGGATTACAGTTTTCATATCGTGTACAGACACCCCGATTGGCCACACGGGGTGTCTGTACACCACCCGGAAGCGTACGCTTCCGGGTTCAGACGCATCCTGATGCCGTGATCACGTGTGATCACGGCATCAGAAGGGCCTAGAAGACGCCGATGGCGGTAAGTAGCGGCAAGTCTCTGCTGTTAGAATCAGCAGAGACTTGCCGGCCATGACGCCCGCCGCACTAGCGAGCGGGCGTCATGTCCCCGCACCGCACCAGCGCCGTACATGTACAGCGCTGGTCGCGAAGGGGTTGAATAGGGGTTGAAGGGAACCTGTCATCTCCGAAACACCCCCTGAACTAGAGTAAGCGTTGTATAGTGTAAGTGATGCTGAATCCGAATATGTAAGTTTTATCTTCATACTCACTTCCATTCTGACACTGTGCTCCTACAAACCAGCAGTAAAATGCACTCACTGGACTCCGGTGCTCACTCACATAATGGAGAGGACTCAAAGAAGAGTCCACTGAGTGCATTTTACTGCTGGTTTGTAGGAGCACAGCGTTGGAATGGAAGTGAGTATGAAGATAAAACTTACATAATCGGATTCAGCTTCACTTACACTATACATCTCAGGGGGTGTTTCGGAGATGACAGGTTCCCTTTAAATATTCAGCAGTTTTCAAACCAGTACCTGGATCTGAATACTTTTGTAATTGCATGTAGTTAAAAATGTATTATAGCCACTGAGTTAGGGTCCATTCACACAACTGTAGGCTGTCTGTTCCCGTATTGCGGACTGCAAATGGCGGTACTGCAATATACAGGCACCGGCTGTGTGAATCCCGTATCATGGATGTGTACCCATTGACTTGACTGGGTCCGCAGTCCTCAGAATGGAGGCACAGAGCAGAAGCCCACGGAAGCGCTTTTCCCGTATATTGCGGATTGCGGACCCATTCAAGTGAGTGGGTCCACCCTGCAATACATCTAAATCTAGCAGAGCCGTGAATGGGGAGATCTCTGGACCCATGTGAGGTACAGGACTGGTTCTGGCTTTGTTAGATATTGTCATGTACTATATGATTTCCGATTTTCATTATTTTTAATAACCATTGGATAACCCCTTTAATAACTGTTTCTTTCTTGCAGTTTTTTTTATAAACACAGGTAAAAGATCTGTGAATATAATTTTTAAAAATGATTGCTTTTGGTTTACATGCAGTGCCTTGAGTCTGTCAGCAGTTCTGACCATACTAATTGGTTGACAGCATTAGTCGTCAGTCACATGACCGTGTGCTGGCCGTGCCTGTGCTACGGACCGCCAATTGCAGTCTGTAATGCACAGGCACTGACTATGTGCCTACTGTCTGCAGTCCTAATCACTTGAATGGGGTCCGCATTGCAAACAAGTAGGACACTACTGTGCACTACTTTTTTGTGGTGTGGAGACACGGGCAGAAAGGCTTCCATCTGTGCCACGTATCTTCCGGTTTTCTGAACCATTCAAGTTATTGGGTCTGCATCTGTGATAGGGTGCGCACATGGCCCGGATGAGGTTGGGGCTGGAGAGAGCAGTAGAAACATATCTGTCGAGCAGCTTTCTAACCAGCTGCTTCACAGCCCCTCCCCTCTGCTCTGAGTGACATCTATAGTAGCCAACCAGGAGACCAGTACAGCTGGTCCTTGATTAGTGCCTCTTCTCAGAATACAAGTTCAACTAGTGCTTTTTTTTTTTTTTTTTAAACAATGGTGCAGATTTACTAATCGTGTTGTCCTTTGCACAAATACAAATCACACTCTTAGGGTACATTCACACGACCGTGTTGAGTCCTTTCCGTTTTGTGGTCCGCAAATAACTGAACCGTGTGTCCGCATTTTGCGGAAGAATGGCTTCTGAATGTGTTCCGCATGTCTTCCGTTTTTTATGGTCCGCAAAAAACGGAAGGTTTAAAAAAAAAAAAGAGAGCGAGAAAAAAAAGAATAATTCATAGTTGTCAAGGCCTTCAATTATACGGATCCGCAAAAAACGGATAACATACGGAAACCATTCCGTATGTCATCCGCAAATTGCGGATCCATACACTTGAATGGGGCTGCGGACAATAGTAGGACAAGCTTCATATTCTTGCGGACCAGAAATGCGGAAATACGGATGCGGACAACATACTGAATGTTGTCCGCACATTTTATTCACCCATAGGAATGAATGGATCCGCATCTATTCCGCAAAATGCGGAACGGATGCGGATCGGACGCGGATAAAATTATACGGTCATGTGAATGTACCCTTAACGTTTGACAAAGTTACTATTCTGGGGCATACCTCTTTGTAAATTACGAACATCCTAAATCCTGCACTAGATTTACTCTAGAAATCCGTTCATGTGCCAGAATTTTGTCTGTGCACCAAATAAACTGTCTAGTCATAGTTATTTTTTGCTGGACAAGTTGTACTTTCTAATGGCACCATTTACATGCTGTGTAGTGGGAAGCGGAAAAAAATTCCAAATGAGGTAGAATTAGGAAAAAACCCAATTCTGACAAAGGTTTTTAATTTTATTTTTTTACGTCGTACACTGTGTGGTAAAATTGACCTGTTATCTTCATTCTCCAGGTCAGTATGGTTACAAAAATACCACACTTGTATAATTTTTCTTGCGTTTTAATTCTGAAAAAAAATTAAACCTTTGAGGAAAAAAAAATTATCACCGTATTTTGCCCCGTATAACTTTTTTGTAGTTATGTGTTTGGGACGATCTGTACTTTTAGGTGATACCAATTTGAAGTGTGTCTGAAAACAAGTGTGTTTATAAAAAAAAAATTATTGGGAAGTTGAAGTGACAAAAAATGGTGAATTGGGTGTTTTTACTTTTTTTTCCTGTTAAGCCATTTGCCGTATGCCATCAATATTGGTATATTTGAATTTTATGGGCATTTTTGCACACAATGATGCCCATTTTTTTATTGGTTAAGTATTTTTATTTATATTTTAAGGAAAGGGGTGATTTGAACTTTTTTTTTTTATATTTATAAAAACTTTTTTTTTTTTACTTTAAGTTAAATAACTGGCAATCGTCAGATTGCCCATAGTGTTCTATATAGCCATCATTGAACACTTTATTTGCAATATAACAATACAATGCTGCCACCTAGTGGCCTGTATTGGTATATTCTTGAAATCAAGTCTGAAGCCTGCTTGAGGCTTCGGACTAGTCCATCAATGTAACAAGTTCCCCAATCTCAGCTGGGGAACGCTGTTACTGCACCGGAAGCGTGTGGCTTCCGCTTCCAGGCTGCTCAGATGCTGTGGTCACATTTGACCACGGCATCTGAAGGGGAAAATGTATGCAATCAGCCTTATGGCTGATCGCATACATGTGCCGTGGGCCTCTGCTATTTAAAATAGCAGAAACCCGGCGGCTATGGCTCCCACTGCACGCGCGAGCAGGCGCCATGTTTAGGGACCGGACTACATGTACGACGGAGGTCCTTAAGGGGTTGATATATGAATGTCAGGGTGTCCAACCTTTAGGACCTTAGGCAGTACAACTGGTAAAGCCACAGTCTGCCTGGGAGGAGTTGGACCTTCACTGCTCTTACATTGATCACCTGTTCTAACAATGGACCATTATTGTTATCACTTGCTCATTTTCAAGCAATCAGAACAGTAATTGGCCATTTGAAATGAAGTAAAAAATCAGCGAGAAGCTATTAGAAAAAAAAATTATTAATTTCTAGTGTTCTTCCCTCAAAAGCTGTCACTAGGAACAAATAACCCTTCTTTCCCGGCGTTGAGCATCATCCTGATGCAAATCTCCATCGCATTCTCTTTTTAATCGACTAGTCGCTCAGCGGTTTAATTTAATTTGATTCGGTTTGATTTAAACATTTGTTCTAGGTAAAATGACACCATTTGTTTTTCAGCTCCTGTCTGTACACTTGGACTCTGTGAATATCATGGTTCTCAATGTGGCGGTCTCAGAGTCTCTGTGGCACATGACCTTAACAAAGACCGCCATCGTCCTGGACAGCGATGGGAAAAGGTAACCATTCACTTTCCGGTTCTGTAACTAAAAATGAGTCCACAGCAAAGGAATTATAAAGATGAGAGATTATCACTTTTCTAGCTCTGTTTAGATGTTTAGAAAATGTGAGAAATTCCTTCTTCTTAAAGGGGTTCTCTGGAGATGATTTAAAATGGCCTCAAGCAGCGTGTCCTAGAATATGAGCAGAACTGGTTTCCTCCACTTACAGAACTGTTCAAGGGGGTGAGGGGGCAGAGCCTCACTACACATTACACTGATACAATATACTACCATATATGGTAATGATGTGACCCTGCCTACGATATGCCACTAAGGCTGAGCAGTCTAACAGGAACTCTCACCAATGTGTAGTATCTGCAAGTACCACAACGTAGTCTGTAGTGAGCCCCGCCCCCACACCACCCTAGGCAGCTCTGCAAGTAGTAGCAACCAGTTCTTTTCACATTCTAGGACAGATTTCTGGTGGCTGTTTTAAAGGAGTTTTTTTCAGGATTTTACTACTAATGACCTATCCTCAGGATAGGTCATCAGTATCTGATCGGTGGGGGTCTGACACCCGGGACCCCTGCGGTTCAGCTGTTTGAGAAGGCACCGGTGCTCCCATAAATTCAGAGGCCTTCTCATAGCTTTTCCTAGGCCAGTGACGTCACGTTCATCGGTCACGTGACCTAGGAGCAGCAAGTGAATGGGGCTGAGCACGATACCGAGCACAGACGCTGTACAATGTACGGTGCTGTGCTTGGTAAGCTGCGAGAAGGCAGTGGCAGCTGATCGGCGGGTGTCCCGGGTGTCGAACCCCCACCAATTAGATACTGATCACCTATCCTGAATAAAATACTGGAAAACCCCTTTAAATCATTCCTGGAAAAACCCTTTAAAGGGCTGTCTGTGACTTTTTTGTTTTATTACTATCTCCTGGCATAGCACATAGGTACCCTGTATCCATGTACTGTGCCAGGATTAGCTGAGCGGAGCGGCTCCTGCTTCTGCCTGCTCCGCTAAGCTAAGAGCTGATATGCAGTTTTCTTAGCTTTCCCATTTTTAAATTAAAAAATGTATCTTGTCAACCTCCCAATGTTTGAACCCCAAAAGAAAGGAAGGTGGAAAGAGCATTTCTAAGTTTCATGTTTTACTTGCAGAATGGACTGCACGCTGAGCCTTAACCAGCTGACCAGCAAGTTACTAGAGAGCAGTAAGCAAGTGAGTATTCTGCTCAGATGTGTCCAGTAAGTGCCATCTCCTTTCTACAGCTCTCAGCTGCCCTTACACCGTTACCCTCCTGCAGCCTGAACACCCTTGGCACAGTTTACAGATTTCAACATGAACACGGTTTTGGCTCCCAAGCCCTCATTATGAATTATAATATAGATTTAGGTGCAATCGTTCTGTAATAATACCCAAACAGATGCATGTGCCTATGTGGTATACTTAGGCCTAAACACATTTTAGCAAGTTTTGTTTAAAGGGGTTTTGCAGGACTTTAATATTGATGGCCTAGTCCAGGGATGCCCAACCTGCGGCCTTCCAGATGTTGCAAAACTACAACTCCCAGCATGCCCGGACAGCCTACAGCAGGGCATGGTGACAGTTGTAGTTTTACAACAGCGGGGGGGGGCACAGGTTGAGCATCCCTGGCGTAGTTCATCAGTATCAGATCGGTGGGGGAGGGTGACTCTCTCCACCCCCGCTGACCAGCTGATTGAAGGGACATCTTCATCGTTTACCAGGCACAGCGCCATGCATTTTGTAGTGGCTGTGCCTGGTACTACATGTGGCTCAGTCTTATTCGTTTGAATGGGACTAAGATTCAGTAGCAGGCACCACATGTACATCGCTGTGCCACGTAAATGATGAAGCACCGTTGCCCCTTCAATCAGCTGATTGGTGGAGGAATCAGAGCCTTACTGATCTGATATTGATGGCCTACACCAAGGAAAGGCCATCAGTATTAAAGTCCCTCTTAATTATTGCTTTAAAGGGTTTGTCTCATGATGGACAATGGGGGCATATCGCTAGGATATGCTCCCATTGTCTTATAGTTGCGGGTCCCACCACTGGGACCCGCACCTATATGCAGAACAGAGCGCCGAAAGTGAAGGAGGACGCACTGCACATGCGCAGCCTCTCTCCATTCATTTTCTATGGTGCTGGCAACAATAGCTGAGCACTGGCTCGGCTATTTCCGTCGACTCCATAGAAATGAATGGGAGCGGGGGCCACACATGCGTGGCATGCTCCCATTCATTTCTATGGGGAGCCGGCTTGGTGGTGGCCGGACCAGAGTCCTCCAGCCACCACTTGCAGGGCTGCGTTCTGGGTATAGGTGCGGGTCCCAGCGGTGGGACCTGCACCTATAAGACAATGGGGGCATATCCTAGCGATATGCCCCCATTGTCCATCCATGAGACAACCCCTTTAATACAATATTGGTATGCATTTTGCAGGAATGTGAATTGTACTGGACCATAATACAGAATACATTTTGCTATCTGATAAAAACTGAATACCCAGCATACATAGGATTCTAACCCTGGTTTCCATTGATTAGCAGGATGAAGCCTGTCTGGCAGAGCTTTCCCTTGCTCTTACTGTTGAATGCAGCATCAATGAGAAGAGCTTACAGGCCGTCGGTCTGAGGGTGCGGAGTCTTCATGCAGAGGTCCATGAGAGTCTCTTCCACAGTGACCTGCTGCACAAACGACTGGTTTCAGCAGTGCGGGATAATGCTCAAGACAGCAGCGGTACAGAGGAACAGGCAAACACAGGTTGGCACCCAGGGATATACAAGTTAAACATTGACAGCTAAAACATGTCGGCTCTATATCAAACACTGTATTGATATTTTATATTGCAAAAAAAAAAAAAAAAAAAAGCTATTTCGCTGCGGCATGTCAACATATCCTTAGGAGCTCTGGGGTTTTATGCTGATTGAGGCACCTTCTTTGCAAATTACACTTGTATTCACTTTGTAGCATAAATGATAGTGAAATCTGAAACCTCTTGTTCTAGTATCATTATTAACAATGGTCCTTTCTGGTTATAGTGCATCATTATGGACATGACCTTAATTGGTAGGGTGCTTATGAGTACTTTTATCCTTTTTATCATGCAGCTTGTTTACGTCTAACATTGCTTCATTTCCAAGCAGTAGTCGTATATATTGTCGTCATACTTCACGCACGTGCCCCAGTTATCTATCTGGAAAACAGAGCCCATTGTATTCTATGGCCACAAACTCCACCTTTTACACAGAGGAAATAAACAGCTAAATGCAGAATTGCAAGTCATCTTCTCCCCTATGAGCATTGCTTCTAGGGCTAGAATGAAGCTCATTTTACATGGACCGATATATCAGGCAATTCCTGATAATAGTGGAGATGAGGGTTGTATGCTGCAATTATCCCTGCCTTATGGGGACAAGCGATCACTACAGCGATTGCTTGTCCCCATAGAAAAATCATTGTTCCTGGGCAGCAGATCGCTGTTTGGACAGTATGATCTGCTGCAGAGTAACAGTAATTTTTGGTACTGGCAGAAAGACTGGATCATCTGATGACCAGAGGTTTGTTCCTTAGTGTGTTCTATTAGTGAGCACTGACACACAATTATTGGGAATGAGCGTTTCTACAACTACTCATCCTCGATAATTTGCTTATCAATCCATGTAAAAGAACCTTGAGGCTAAGGCTAAGTTTACATCTGCTTTAGAGGGATCCGTTAGGAGACTCCACTGCAGTTTTCATAAAAAAATATCCATCAAACTATAAGATGCACCTAGGATTTTGAGTAGGAAAATAAGAAACAAATATTTTTCCTCAGATCAGACTCTCTCAGCTTTCTCCAGCCTCAGCTCAGACCCCCCCCCCCCCAGCCTAAGATTAGACTCCCCAACCTCCATTAGCCTGAGGGTGAGTAGAGCCAGCACAGCGGTTTCCTTTACCGCTCCCTGCACCTCCTGCCATGTTTCCCTCACTTTTGGGGGGAAAAAATGCATCTTATGGCCTGAAAAACACAGTATATGATAAAACAGTCATACATGCAGGTAAAATGCATCTTATGGCCTGAAAAACACAGTATATGATAAAAGTCATACATGTAGGTAAAATGCCTGCATGTATGACTATATTAGTATTTGGACTATAGGACGCACTGTCATGTTTCCCTCACTTTTGGGGGAAAATGCGTCTTATGGCCCGAAAAACACAGTCTATGATAAAAGTCATACATGTTGGTAAAATGCCTGCATGTATGACTATATTAGTATTTGGACTATAGGACGCACTGTCATGTTTCCCTCACTTTTGGGGGAAAATGCGTCTTATGGCCCGAAAAACACAGTCTATGATAAAAGTCATACATGTTGGTAAAATGCCTGCATGTATGACTATATTAGTATTTGGACTATAGGACGCACTGTCATGTTTCCCTCACTTTTGGGGGAAAATGCGTCTTATGGCCCGAAAAACACAGTCTATGATAAAAGTCATACATGTAGGTAAAATGCCTGCATGTATGACTATATTAGTATTTGGACTATAAGACGCACTGTCATGTTTCCCTCACTTTTGGGGGAAAATGCGTCTTATGGCCCGAAAAACACAGTCTATGATAAAAGTCATACATGTAGGTAAAATGCCTGCATGTATGACTATATTAGTATTTGGACTATAAGACGCACTGTCATGTTTCCCTCACTTTTGGGGGAAAATGCGTCTTATGGCCCGAAAAACACAGTATATGATAAAATAGTCATACATGCAGGAAAAATGCATCTTATGGCCCGAAAAATACAGTATATGATAAAATAGTCATACATGTAGGTAAAATGCCAGACTCCCGAACGGAAACCTGACAAACCACATTATGGTGAGTGAAACCCGCCAGGCACCATTCATTTCGGTTGTGTGTTAGATCTGACACTTTCATTTTTTACATTCCATTCCTATGGCATAGCAGAACCATGGAAGTCAATAGAGCGGATGTGAAAGCAGACATGTTTAAATGGTGTAATTGTACCCTCTTAGAGTTAAAAAAAAAATACAGGTAGGGAACTTATGTTGTTTTTTTTCTTTTTTCTTGGAGATGAATTATTTGGTATCAACCAGTCTGGGAACTCGTTTAGTTTTTCTTTACTTTTCCTCGACAGGAGACGTCACAGCTCCTAGGTGGCTGCAGCTAGTAGAGCGATTACCTTGCAAGCTGGATGTTGCCTTTGAAAGCAGCACTGTTGTCCTGTCCATGAACAGTCAGCAAAGGTACGGTAATTCCTGTATGTGATGATGAAAGCAGAACAATTGACAGATCTAAATTCAAGTTGATGCTTTAGCTTCTTGTTCATTCACCAGGCACTTAAACTGGACTCTGAAACTCCTAAAGTTTTCTTATACAAGGGAGGAGGATCAGCTGCCCATGCGAAAGTTCATAGGCACTTCAGAACTGGCACAGATGAGCTCTGATCTTCTGATAGAAGGTATGTTTTCACAATTTCAAGTGGAAATTGTAATTGAAGAATTGAATGTAATTGCAGATTGGCACAATCTATGATGTAGATGATGAAGTAGCATCTCTATATTAAATGGATTATTTGCCTGTCATCTGTCACCTCATTTCACCTATATAACTAACAGCACTGCCCCACAGAAGATTGCATACACATCCCAGATATACCTGTGTGCACTCAGTGTCTGTATTACATGTCCAGGAAAAGCACTTTTATTCTGCAGGAAAACAGCTCCCAAGTGCCCAGCTGAAAGTGAAACTAAAAACAACTTTCACTCCTGACTCGATTTCTAACAGCTATATCTTCTGATATACTGGATATAATGCTGTGATTTTGGTATCATTTGAAAGCTTGGAAAGAAAGCTATCTGCTACCAATCCCAAGATATGAGCAGCTAAAGCAGCCCACCCCTCAGTCTGGTTTGCTTTGGGCACTTGCAGCAGCAGAGCTGGGCACTTGGGAGCTGTTTTCCAGCAGATTAAAAGTGCTTTTTCTGGACATGGAATACAGACACACACAGTGAACACAGGTATGTCTGGGATGTGACATGTAATACAGACACACAGTGCACACAGGTATGTCTGGGATGTGACATGTAATACAGACACACAGTGCACACAGGTATGTCTGGGATGTGACATGTAATACAGACACACAGTTCACACAGGTATGTCTGGGATGTGTCATGTAATACAGACACACAGTGCACACAGGTATGTCTGGGATGTGACATGTAATACAGACACACAGTGCACACAGGTATGTCTGGGATGTGACATGTAATACAAACACACAGTGCACACAGGTATGTCTGGGATGTGACATGTAATACAAACACACAGTGCACACAGGTATGTCTGGGATGTGACATGTAATACAGACACACAGTGCACACAGGTATGTCTGGGATGTGACATGCAATACAGACACACAGTGCACACAGGTATGTCTGGGATGTGACATGTAATACAGACACACAGTGCACACAGGTATGTCTAGGATGTGACATGTAATACAGACACACAGTGCACACAGGTATGTCTGGGATGTGACATGTAATACACACACAGTGCACACAGGTATGTCTGGGATGTGACATGTAATACAAACACACAGTGCACACAGGTATGTCTGGGATGTGACATGTAATACACACACACAGTGCACACAGGTATGTCTGGGATGTGACATGTAATACAAACACACAGTGCACACAGGTATGTCTGGGATGTGACATGTAATACACACACAGTGCACACAGGTATGTCTGGGATGTGACATGTAATACACACACACAGTGCACACAGGTATGTCTGGGATGTGACATGTAATACACACACACAGTGCACACAGGTATGTCTGGGATGTGACATGCAATACAGACACACAGTGCACACAGGTATGTCTGGGATGTGACATGTAATACAGACACACAGTGCACACAGGTATGTCTGGGATGTGACATGTAATACAGACACACAGTGCACACAGGTATGTCTGGGATGTGACATGTAATACAGACACACAGTGCACACAGGTATGTCTGGGATGTGACATGTAATACACACACACAGTGCACACAGGTATGTCTGGGATGTGACATGTAATACACACACACAGTGCACACAGGTATGTCTGGGATGTGACATGTAATACAGACACACAGTTCACACAGGTATGTCTGAGATGTGTGTGCAATCTTCTGTGGGGCAGTGCTCTTAGTTATATTGGTGAAAAACAGGTGACAGACTCCCTTTAAACAGCTGTTAAAGGGGGATTCTGATCTCAAGTGATGGTATAACACTAGGATATGTCATCACTTTATGATTGATGTCCTACCTCTGGGATCCCCACCACCCTTTCTGAATGAGTTGCAGCGCTTATTCAGCACTACGTTCTCTTCACTGCAGCATCTTAGCCTCTAACTGTGCAGGGAACTCCAGCAATGTTAATAATGCAATGTTAGCTGAATATATCATATTGTTTCTGACTTTTGTCTTCAGATGGTTTGTTACTGTCACAGAGCCGACAAAGGATCCTTTGCCTAAATCATTTGAAGGCTGGTGTTCAGGTGAGGAACTGTATGGCTGCACACCATAGAATCATCTTAGATTGGCTGTGGACTATAGATGATACCTCTTCCAGACGTGACGTAGATCATCCTTATTATTTGATGTTAGTTGCTTGAAGGTATATAAATATCTTTTGACAAACTCTCCTTGTGTCTAATCAGGTCAACTCTATAGATATCCAGAGTAACGTGGCTCTTAATACTTGCATCATTCATTACCGCCACCAGGAGTTCTCTCATTGGTTCAGCTTGCTGGCGCTGGATCGCCAAATACAGAGGGTCTCTAAAGCCTCAACCAAAAATGAACGGTGGGTGAATTAAATAAAATTCACAGCTTTTATTATTATGTTTGAAATTGTGGTCATGTAAATTTTATTTGTGGTTCTATTGTTTTAAACTTCTTTGTTTCATTTCCTTTTTCCTGGAGAATGTGAATATTTACATTTTAATATCCTATAGTAAAAAAGAATGTCTTTAAGGGTCTGTTCACACCTACTTTGTGTGTTGTTTTTTTTTTAAATTTTTTCATTATAAATTATATTATCAGAAATCCCCCGACACAGTGACAGTCTGTCACAAGGTGCACATGGCACCCATTGGACCCCTATTACTTACAATGGGGTCTATTGGGTTCTGCCAAGGCGCATCTCATGAGAGGGGTTGCATGCAGTGCTTATCACCTGAGCCTATCTCTAGATGGGCCCCCGAAAGTTAGGGAAAGTGCACTGTGCATGTGCAGTGTTCTCTTTATTCATTTCTATAAGACTTCTATAAAAGTGAACACGCTTGGCTATCTTCGGAAGTCCCATAGAAATGATTGGAGAGCACACCACTCAAGCATCTCAAGTATGGGCACCAGCTCCATTCTCTTCTGTAAGACTGCTGGAAATAGACAAGCCAGTGCTCAATGAATGGAGGGCGGACGCACATGCTGACTACCCTCTGTTCACTTTGGAGGTCCTATTCTGGACAGGGGAGTGGGTCTCGGACATGGGACCCCTATCTATCTGACACTGGTGACATATCCTAGCGATATACCACCAGTGTCTAAGGTGAGACAACCCCTTTAATGAGAGTGTTTTTGTACCTACTTGTGTACCTTCTAGGTCAGAGCTCAGAGGGTGTTACTTGGGAAGCATTCTCATTGTTCCCTTCCTGACTTGTATTCCCCATCTCTTCCTGACGGGATTTCTGTTAGGAAATGTAGATTAAAAACTCTCCACAAGAATATATAAAATGTTGCATGTGAGAACCAACCAACCATTGTCCATAGATGGCTTATCATCTGGGCATAATATATAACTGCGTGATTAGACTGCACATAGTTTGTTTGTAGTCTGTAACCATGGAGACACATAGGTTTGCATAGGGCTGTATATCTGAAATGATGATATTTTTAATGGAAACTCTTTGCAAAGTTTTTTATTTTTTTTTTATTTAGAAAAGTGCAAAGATAAAAAACTTTCTAATGTCGGTGGTGATCATAGGCATCTAAGTGGGTTTTTATGCTCACCGTCAGCCATCACCTTTAAAAACGTATTGGTCAGCATTGTATATTGAAGTGGTCGGTCATGCTCTCCATCTCATTTCTGTGGCTGATTAATGTCTTGTTTTATTTTAGACCACTTCCTGTGATATTAGCTCCAATAGTTTTCAACTCCAGCATCTCGAATGTGAACGTGTCTGTCCAGCTTGGTGAAGCACAGCCCTTCGCAGTCGGCTTTTCGTCCGTGTCTCTGGGTACGTTATGTTTTGTTGAGGTTAGCCTATTTAGTAGTCACTTGTGTGGGTCACTTCCACATGTTTACAGTAGGAATGGGAAATACCGAGCATTGTCATGTGAAGTGGTGAAAAGGAAGTTACTAATTTCCCGTTTCTCTTGCAGAGTTCAAGCACCTCCGTACACAGAATCTCCACCAGAGGGCGCTATTGTCTGTTAGCAATCTCTGCTGGAGAGTGGGCAAAGATTCTCACATCCAGCAAGCCCTGCATCCACCAAACACACACATATGGGGTGAGGCCTTTGTGCTTGATTCCTTTAGCTTACAGGTAAGAACAAGAGAATGGCTTACAAGATGTCAATACTGAAAATGTCTATTCCAATTATGTTATTAAGTGTACAATCCCCAGACATGCCGCTTTGCACCACTTTTTTTTTTTTACACAGTTTTGGGGCAGACACATTAGTAAATATAGACCATTGTATGGAGTATAAATAGAGCAGGCCACTTATCCATTATGATTGGGAGAATGCTATTCCAGGCAAGGGTTCTGATAGCTAAACATTGGATTAAGCCAAGCCCACCCTCGAGACGTGAATATGTAAATAGGATGAACACCATCCTGAGATATGAGAGGGGAGTGTATCTAAAACGAAGATGCCCCACTAAATTTATGAAGCTGTGGCAGGGCTGGCTTGAGGTCCCGGGATTGGCCTCTCCAGCGCTACTAAGGGAATGCTTAAAGAAGAACTTTTATTCTCTGACCTGTTAGAAAGGTGCATGATGTAATCTATACTGAATGTCATTTTCTTATCAGTGACTGTTTCTGTGAGTAAAGACCTCTCTTCTTATTGTAGCTGGGTCATGTGACCAACTCCCTGACCTCCAACTGACCCAGGACAGCAAGCCAGTCACTGCTCTATTCATTCCTATGGGAGCCTCACTTTCAGTCTCATAGGAATACATAGAGAATTAGACTTCCTGTCCACACATAAGTCTATGTGTGAGTTGGTTGGTCTAATTGCTGGTCACATGACACAGATAAGAAACTTCAGGATGATAGAAGTCAAAAATTCAGACACTGGAAAGAAAATGACATTCACTACAGATTATATCATGTACATTTCTAGCAGGACATGGAATAAAATTTTTGTCGGGAGTTCTTCTTTAAGGGACCAGTTGTCTAGTGCCAGTTCAAGGTAGTTGCGCCACTCACATGGCATATTGCACGGCTGTACTTCTCGAGGAATTCAGTATCTTCCACTTGGGTCTTGGGTCCTACATGGTCCGAAAAGGGCTTTTCCAATTAATCAAGCATTTGAATAGTTGATAGTAACCACTTCTGAGTTGGAAGTCCGGCTGGGAGGTGCAATATACTGACTACCGTCATAATATGGTGGTTGGAAGTGACTGGATGTCCTTTTTCGTAATTCTCTATCTGCAAGTTGACTATCAGTTAGTTGTGGGAGGGATGGGGGTGGTTGGGTGATGGGGGTGGTTGGGTGAGGGGGGGGGCTATGAGGGGAGGGTTGTTTTGTTTTCTAAATACTAAAAGAAAATCAAGACTTAATACATGCCAATTTGTTTCAACATGTGCATTTATTGGTCTGTAAAATATTGCTGTGGAAAATTCGGTTTTTGTATGCTATGACGACTACAGACTGATGTTATGTATACTTGTTATACTTTATTCTATTTTTTCAATAAAATATTATCTCTGATTAAAAATAAATAAATAGAGCAGGCCGTTTGTTCTTTTATTTTTCCTTATTGCATTCCTAGTTCTCACAGTATATGCCATAATAGTCCGATAGATGCCGGTCCCACCTCTAGGACCTGCATTTATCTCGAGGATGGGCCCCTTTTGCCAGCGGCAGTGTGACTTTGAGAGGTGACTATGTATCTATGGCTCTCTCCATTCAGTTCTTTGGAAATTTCCAGAACATCTGAGCGCATCTGCTCGACTGTCCTCGAGCCCAATTCATGAGATACATACCAGATCCCAGGGATGGTGGGATTGGCATCTGTTAGACTTTTGTGGCATATCCTGCAGATATGCAATTAAAGGGGTTGTCTCACGATGTACAATGGGTGCATATCGCTAGGATATGCCCCCATTGTCTTATAGGTGTGGGTCCCACCGCTGGGACCCGCACCTATATGCAGAACGGAGCACCAAAAGTGAAGGAGGGCACACTGCACATGCGCAGCCGCCCTCCATTCATTTTCTATGGTGCTGGCAAAAATAGCTGAGCGCTGGCTCGGCTATTTCCTTCGACTCCATAGAAATGAATGGGAGAGGGGGCAGCGCATGTGCGGTATGTTCCCATTAATTTCTATGGGAAGCCGGCTTGGTGGTGACCGGACCGGAGTCCTCTAGTCACCACCTTGTGTGGCTCTGTTCTGGATATAGGTGCGGGACCTGCACCTATAAGACAATGGGGACATATCCTAGCGATATACCCCCATTGTCCATCATGAGATAACCCCTTTAAGGAACAAGGTAGCAGTGCCCCTTTAAGTTATAGGATTGTCCAGGATTAGACAAACATTGCTTTCAAAAGCATATGGCCATTGACCAACAGAAGGGACCAGAGTTTTGGTCTCATGTGGCAGCCACAGCTTGTAAACCCAGTCTTCCTTCCATCCTGAGATGTGGCAAGAGAGCACCAGGTTTGGAAAAAAAAAAACTGTTGCATTATTCTGGCTGACCTGGTGGGTAATGCAAACGTTTTTTTTTTTTTCAAAGCCAGACATCTCACTCTACTATTCTCAGGGTATTTTGAACCAAGAGAAAAGGCAAGGAAGGACCTTTCCATTGTAAACATGGTAAATGTGAATCTGTCACCAGATACCTTGCTATAAATCCATCAGCCATGTGAGATGTGCACATTTCAACAGTCTTGGTCCCATTTCAATACATGCCCCCATTGTGTAGAAATTAGCCTTTTTATTTTATGCGCGTTAGCCCCTGGGTGCAATGGAGGTGTTGCTGTTGCACTTTGTTGCACCTGAGGCCCACGCTCAATACTTGACTGGAGTTTTCCAGGCACAAATTCCATCTCCAGCCATGTAGTGCACATGCACCTGACACGTTGCTGCAAGACTTCAGCCCCCTCTTTGGGTATGTCTGGTCCTGTCAGTCAAAGTGGTGGGGGCTCAGCCTGTAATAAAAAGGACTGAAGCTTCAGATGCAATGAAGTGCTATGGCCATGCCCTCATTGCACCCAGTGGAGGCACGTATCAAAATAGGACCAAGAGCGTTAGAAGGTGCTGACAAGTGCGTGTCTTGCATAGCCAATGGATTTATTACAAGGTATTAAGTGTTGACTGATTCTAATAACACGCAGCTGAATTGTGATTGCAGCTCTGGAATAAAGGATGTACATTACCTCAGGACCAATGCAATAAAAGTAATTTATATTTATTTGCATATGTAGGTGTGACCTATATGTGTAATATGTCAAATTGTGTAGAAGGATGAACCGGTACATTGGGTAATAATGGCTGTTGCTTTTTTTTTTCCTTTTAATAAAACCTAGACTATGTTTTATTTTCAGGGCAGCTACAACCAGTCGCTGGGTGTAGGTATCATGCAAGCTGACACCCTCTTCATAGAATCCACTGTGCAAGGACTACAGGTAGAGTTCTCAGATACATGTGCCGAATGTCTCTCACGTGTACTGAGTCTGATGCCTGCAGCATCTGATCATCCTGTGCCAGCCTTACAAGACCCAGTCTCTCCTGTTTCCCCGAGTGGTGACGCCCTTCTCTGGAAAGTGGATGCCCGGGTGGAAGACGTGAACTTGTTTACATTGTCCACTTTAGTGGGTACGTTTTTTTTTTAAGCACCTAAACTTTTCACCCCTGAAAACTACATTCTGCCTGTTCATTTAATGAATAGCCAATTCTAGCAAGAGAATTGGAGCAGATTAGTACTGCGTTTTCTTTGTACAGACCATCGGACCCTGGACTATGATGCATTGGCCCATTGACTTCAATGTGTCAGTGCATGTGCTGTCTCACAGTAGACATGAACATCGCTCCTGGAGTAGACCCTCAAATACCCTTATGCAGACAGTAGGTTTGGTAACTAAATGTCCCATGGTGCCAGGCATCACATAGATATGTGTGCCCAGATTATATTTAGGCTTAGTTATGACATATAAATTTGTAAACCCTGGAGTGCCCCAGATGCCGGTTGAAGGCACAGGAGAGGACACGACTGTGCCATGTGCAGCAGCATACCTGTCACAGGCAGCGTGCAGTCTTCACCTGTTTGTAGTGCAGAGTCAAAAGTGATTGAATGGCAGCTTTAAGGAAATTTGCTGACTACTGCAGAATACACAGGGTCGTGTAGATCTGCAGTTGTCATGCAGTGCATTCGTGGATTGTTGCTTTGCAATGGCCCAGGTACGTTTAATGATATTTAAAGGGTTATTCCCATCTCAGTCAATGGGGGCATATTGCTAGGATATGCCCCCACTGTCTGATAGGTGCGGGTCCCACCTCTGGGACCCGCACCTACATCGAGAATGGAGCTGGGAAATGAATTTCTATGGGGCCGCCGAAAATAGCCGAGCACTGGCCCATTCATTTCTATGGGGAGCAGCGGGAAGCTGCGCCTGGTGGTGGCCAGACCCTGGGAATCCCGGGGTCCTCCAGGCACAGCGCTGTCCACTCCGTTCTCGATATAGGTGCGGGTCCCAGCACCTATCAGACAATGGGGGCATACCCTAGCAATATGCCCCCATTGTCTATGATGGGAATACCCCTTTAATGATTCAGAAACCTACAAGAGTCAGTGATATCTGGGTTTTCGCCTGT
Source organism: Rhinella marina (assembly GCA_900303285.1). Classification (NCBI taxonomy): domain Eukaryota; kingdom Metazoa; phylum Chordata; class Amphibia; order Anura; family Bufonidae; genus Rhinella; species Rhinella marina. The sequence continues at coordinate 83,209 of ONZH01023801.1, read as the reverse complement.
AGTTTCCCTTGAGTTATATCTAGTTATAAAGTAAACTTTTGTTTTATTGCTTCTTTTCTTCATATTTCACAAGTGTCTGTAATTAAATTCTGTTTTTATCTTATGTTAAGGTGCTGCTCAGGTGAGGATCGACCTACTTACCCTAGTAGGAAGCGCAGAGAGCTGCAGTCTCGGCCTGCAAGGTGTGGCCGGGTCTCTGTTGAAGTCTCTCACTGAGAAAATGGAACCGTGTTGTAAAGCCCTGGATCAAAATGACCCTCTGCTCTACTTCTCCGTTTTGTCCATTTCTTACTTCACCACTATTCAAGCTTTAGAGGTAAGCTGTTTTTATTGTCGTTAATCTTTTACTTTTGTGCTTTCTCCTGTCTGACACTGAGACCTCCCTATATAGAACAAAGGCTGAGCATAAAACATGGCTGTAAGTGTACAGCCAGACGGCATAGCTGGATAAGCGTCATCTGCCTGCGTCAACCAATGGCCATGCTATTTTACTCCAAAATTGCGCCATAGTTGGCTGCCACTGGTGATTGTGGCTCTCACGCATGTGGCCAGCCACTGTACGGCCATACCCTAGAGCTGAGATGTGTCCTGATAATTTTACTTCTAAGCTTCCACTAGCCTCGTCCTAGCCCTGTGATGTCACATCCATTGGCACATGGCCTATGTACAGCCCAGTCCATTTAGATGAATAGGATTGAGATGTAATACCAAACACAGCGGTTATACAGTGTATGACACTGTACTATGAAGAGGCCTCAGCTGTTCGTTGCGGCACCTTCAAACAGTTGATCGAAGGGGTACCAGGAGTTGAACCGCAGCGATCAGATATTGATGATCAATCGTGAGCATAGGACATCAGTATTTAATTCCCCGAAAACCCCGTGACAGTGCATCTATCACGAAAGGGATTCACTTCAAATATGCACATTTGCATGGTCTTTTCTTAGCACTCTGCATTGTTCTGTTCCTCTTTTATTCCTCCTGGTAGTGTATGAACAAATTGACAAAGGGATGTGTCTTTACAGACTTTTATACTGTCCTATCATTGTAGACCAGGGGTGCATCCTGTGATGCCATTCTCTACGGCCCCCAACCATTTTTACATACAAATGTATGTTTGCTATTAACATGTATGTCAAAGAGAAGATGATTAGCACACAGCGCAGGAACAGGCAAGTTCTACTGGTGCACTGTGTATCAATCCCTGGGACCCTCATATATTGAGGGAATGGGGGGTCCAGTAACCCTTGTTTGGCACTCCATGGTGGATGTCTATGGACTTTCTCCTTCATAGTCTGTGGTTTTGAAATACTAGGTTGTCACCACAACACCCAAATTCTCTGACTGAGAGAGCCGCATGCATGCCTGTAGTGCTTATTAGGGGAGAAGGAGACCCCCGTCATCCCAATAGAAGTGACGCCTCCACCATCAGACATTTATGATGTATACTTTTGTCTCAGATGGTAAGTTTTTGTCAGGGGCTACATTGCGACATGTCACATGATATCAAGTTTGTGTTGCATTGCTGTGACACGACTATTGGATTTTTGTTCACAAGTCGCAAGTTTGCTGTCATAAACCAGCCCAGACAACTATGTAAGTCATATGAGACTGCAATTTGGCGCTTTTTTTTTGCAGCTAAAATTTTAATGAGACACCAAGTCGTTTAGGCAACTTTTTTGACACTTGCAGTCACGCAATACAGGTCGGTGTGCAGTTTCAGCCTTATTCTGGCCCTTGGTGATAGTTCATTCTGATAGTGTGGCCCTTGGAACAGAAAAGGTTGTGCACACTTCCTGTAGACAGTGGAAGGCACTTCACAAGAAGAATGGTAACACCACAGTTGTCAATTTTTTCCGGCATTTTCCAGAAGGAATAACAGAGGAATGACACAATGCTGACGTCTAAGATAAAATGCTCCAGAATTGGTATTACATGGGTAATGAGCACTCCATCAGATGTATCTCGAGGACTGAATCTCCTTTGTAAAGGGTGTACAACTCCCTAAGGCTACTTTCACACTTGCGTTGTTTTCCGGTATTGAGATCCGGCAGAGGATCTCAATACCAGAAAAAAAACGGTTCCTTTTTGGCCCCATGCATTCTGAATGGAAAGAGATCCGTCCTGGATGCATCAGGATGTCTTCCGTTTCGGCAGCTTTCAGTTTTGTGACCGAACACAAAAGCGCAGCAAGCTGTAATTTTGTGTCTGGTCGTAAAAACGGAAAAAAAACGGATCCGGCACTGAAACCAATGTAAGTCAATGGTGACGGATGCGTTTTTTTTCTCTGTCATGTAAATTGTGACATGATGCTTAGACTTAGACAAATGAAGTTTACAGGTGCCAATAAAAGTTTTTTTTCCTGTTCAGGTGCAGTGTGGGGAGGAGCTGGACTTGCACTGGAGTCCCTGGGACCACATGTACTTGTATCAGCACATCTTGTCTGCCCTGCAGAGCCGGGATCTGCTGATCACAACTTTAGAGAGAAGATCTCAGCTGTCAGAGTCAGGGGAGCCTTCGCCGCCTTCACCTCAGCAGTCACACAGTCCAGTTGCAGAAAGTCCAGGCCTTCATCGAAAGGGAATGCAGATCACCATGGAGTTGAGTTCTGTGAAGCTACATGCTGATGTGTGCAAGGGGAACTATTTTCTGTTCAGAGCTCACAGAGTCTGGCTCAGTCAGCATGGAGGCTCTCTTCAGCTACGAACTCCCGAAGTCACGGTCAATGCTGACGGTCACAATATCTTTCTGTTTAAAGATGTCGAGGCACAGAGAATGCCTGAACTGGAAGAAATGTTGTTACATCGGAGCCACTTTAATTCTCTCCTCACAGAGAAGAACCGTGCATGGGTGCTGGATATTAACAGCGTCTCCTTTGAGTTTCCTCACCGCTATGACTTCTCCTACATACTTGATGAGGCCATAGGGGTTCAGAAGTGGCTGAAAGGTCTTCATCGCTCTCCACGGACTCAGCCAGAGCCTCTCCCTCCAGACCTTGTTCTAAGAGTTAAGCAGTTCTCATTTGCATTCTTGGACGATATCTTTGAAGTGAAGCTGAGAGATAATTACGAGCTCATGAAGGATGAGAGTAAGGAGAGCGCCAAAAGGTTAAGGCTGCTCGATGACAAGGTGGCCGCCCTACGCAAACAACATGGGGAGCTCTTGCCAGCCCGAAAAATTGAAGAGCTTTACACATCCTTGGAAAAGAAAAACATTGAAATATACATCCAGCGCTCCCGTCGCCTTTACAGCAATACCCCCATGCGGAAGTCGCTGCTAACCTGGACTATGTCAGATCTTGAAATAGTGGCCTTAGCCGACGAGTCTCTGCATGGGCTGGACAAAGTGTTGGACAATATGAGGGACATTGACAACGTCAGCCCTTTCCCCTCTGAGGGGCTACCACTTGTTATACAGTGGTGCCGCATGATGAAGTGCTCTCTGAAAACGTTTTATGGTGAGTGGCCCTTTTATGGGGTGCAAATTGGTTTCTTCTAAATGTGCCGTTAAAACATCCTACTAAGTAGATCAGTTCAGTTCGAATCAGTTCGATACCTCGATAGATGCTGATTTGGCAGACAGCTATTCCTCCCAACCTCCCCATACACATGCATGCCCATCTAGTCCGAGCGTGCATGGGTTCTCACCCTGGAGAACGGAGTAAGCGTCCACCAGACTGCTCTAACGGTGTTGTATCCCCAGTGAGAAGAAAAGTCTTCTTCTTTCCCCCTGACATCGGTGGATAGTCGGGACACATCCATACACATTAGGCGTTTTGCTGGTCCTGCTGCGGATGAGATAAGGTTTGTTAGATGACTGAAGAACATGCACACAACTAGAAAAACAGTTAACACTTTGTGACAGAACGGCTCAATATTTTTTAATAGAGACCAATTGAGAAAATGATTTTTAGCCCAAAATAAGTAAAACACAATTATATATATATAAAATGCCCCCGAAGGTGTATGTAGCCTTTGATTGTGATGGACTGCTATCTGGTTTTGCTGGCCTTGATGAAAGTACTATAGTCTCAGAAACCTGCCTGTCTAATTCTTTATTTCTTTACCTTCTCGTTTCCGTTTCTGATCAGGGTCCAGTTGTCTGACAGCATCAACAACATGTTGCTAACCAGATTTGCTGTCATGAGACTAACTTCTTGGTCACCATGAGGGTGCTCTGTCCTCCCTTTGTCATTGCTTTTTGGCAGCCAGTGACTGACCGGAAACCATCTCATTCCAGCCTTTGTGGAGGCATGTTTGATTGGAGCTTTATCTGTACAGTGTAAACTATTATTAGGCAGAGTTCAAATATTTCATTTTCCATCGGGGGAAGATTAGATTAGCCTCCTACTTTGATATAATTTTATATTCATGCTGTTGGCGGCCTGAAGTATTTTATATTTTTCCCATTTTTCTTTTATTTTATATATAGTCTGGATAGTAACAATTTCTCATATCCTTCCATTGCAGTGCGGATCCGTGACTACCCTAGATATCTCTTTGAGATCCGGGACTGGCATCTTTCTGGGAGGTTGCTGGGTGCTGAGCAACTTGGACAGGCCAGTGCACGCAGAAAGCAAGTTGTACAATTAGGAGCTCCATGGGGCGATTCCACGGTGGAGAGGAACATGCCACCACTAAAGTTCTTCCATGACTTTCACTGTAAGTGCCGTAATTATTTTTACTACTTTTTCCGCTTTAATGGGAATCTGTCCACAACGACCTCCCTATGTATATGCTTATAGCTGGGATTCACCTGATTTAAAATGCAGTTTTTCTTGTTTTCTTGTTGATTTGAGGCTTAGTTCCCGAGTTATCATACTGTTATTCTCTTATTCTTCTTAATATGCAATTTAGGCCTTTGGTGCAATGAGGGAACCATTGCTCTTGTTGCACCCAAGCTCCACTCATTTCTGTGTCTTCTGCCTCTGCCTGGCCCTGTCAATAAAAGCAGTCAGGGAGGGGCTGGCCACAGAACGGAGCAGAGCTTCGGTGCAACAAGAGCAATGGTGACATCTTCATGGGACAAGTGTCGGACTGGCGAAGGTCGAACTACTGGGGCCTTCCCTGATCACAAGAACGGGGGCCTATGGTCCCCGCTTGAATGGAGCAAAAGACATGCCTGCGTGCCTGCCTCTCCATTCATACCGGACATAGCCAAGTACAGGTGCTCGGCTATCTCCAGTAGAGTGAAAAGGAGTGATGGCACTCATGAGTGACCGCCACTTTATTCAAATTGGGCAGCACAGGCCCTCGTTCAGCAACCCTTGTGATAGGGGTAAGATTTCTTAATGGGACAACCCCTTTAAGGAAAAGTAGCAAAGTGCACATGAAAATTAATATTTAAAAAAGTTTCTGTTCAAATCACATTTATGGCCTCCATTTAACAAATACATTAAACAGATGCCATAATGCTTTGTGTACATTACCATCTGACCAAGTTTTGCAGGGAGTGCTTATTTAAAGGAGTTATCCAATCCTATAAAAAGCCCCCCCCCCCATATGCCGGGCCCCCCCACGCTGTATATACTCACCTGGGTTCCTGCTCCCTGTGCCGCTCCTGGTCCCCATACTGCTGCTGCTGCTTCTTCCCGCGCACAGAGGGGGTGTGCAGCCAATGGCAGACGAGTACGAGCCACCCTAGCATCGCGGGTGCCGCTAGGGAGGCTCGTCCCCGTACCTGCCTGCCATTGGTTGCTCCCTCCGACACCGGATGTTTTCATCCGTGCACGGGGAGAAGTAGCATCGGCGGTGCGGGGAGCCAGGTAAGCCTATTCAGTGTGGGGGCCCTCGCATATGGGGGGCAGTTTATATGATTGGAGAACCCCTTTAAGCTTTTTTTCTATGTACAATACAGCAGTTCCTCCAGTTACTCTAAATAGGTGAATGGTGTTTGCAAGGACCCCCATTCACCCAAAAAGCAAGGATCCTAAAGTTGGAACCTGCACCTATTAGACCTTTATAAATATCCTTTAGGATTTAACAATTCGTGGATATGTTTTTGAACTCACCAGAAATCTGACTTCTGTGGTTGTTATGAAGCTGTGGGTTTATTTTGCAGCTGAAATTCAGCTATACACCATCGTTTGGGGACCTTGTTGGGACCCAGCCTGGACTTTAGTAGGGCAATATGTTGACCTTCTTACCAAACCTTCTGTGGACCCCAGTGCCCCGTTACCATGGTGGGACAAGAGCAGGCTGCTGCTTCATGGACATTTCAGCATGGACATTGAACAAGCTAATCTTCATCAACTGGCAACTGAGGTAAAGGTGTCAGCAATGTTTGCAACGTTTTGCATGTAAAATTCTATGAATGTAATATTTCTTTTTTCTTCTTTAGGACCCATATAATACCACTGAGAACATGCACTGGGAGTGGAACCGGCTTAAGTTCACCTGGAATCCAGGGCAGTTCATCTTTAAAGGGGTCTTAGATGTCAATGTACGCACAGCTTCCAAGTGAGTCTGCATAGCTGAATTCTCCATTATATACCGCATATCCTCTGATTTTAGACTCCCGTCACCATCTACAGCTTCTCCATAGGCTTAGTATTTGTGCATTTCAAAGTATTGTAACTGTATAACCTAAGGCAATGTTCACACCAAGTTCACAGTGCAACCTATAGCTTAGCTTGGATGTATGCCATGCAGTTACAATGTCTGACTTTTTTTGTGGGATGCCTTTGTATTAGAAAGTTTAGTCAACTATACTTTCTGTATCCCCATGCATACTACCAGACATATGCTGAAAAGAAACTGGCATAAATTTGGTTAATGAAAGCCTATGGATACATTTGATCCATATGCCAGGAACACATCAATGTGGGTGTTTGTACACATAACCTAACTTTTTATCATAAAATGTGATTTATAATCTGTAGATATGATGATTGCTGCTTCCTTCACTTGCCGGACCTCTGTATGACCTTCGATATGCAGTGGCTGTGCCACGGAAACCCACACGATCACCATAGTGTAGCACTTCGCTCCCCTGACGTCATTGCAGAATTCTCCGCCATTCAGCCTCATGACTCTTATCGTGCCTTCCGCTCCGAGAACCTCATACTCTCAATCAAAATGGATTTAACCCAGTCGCATGCTGGTAGGTAACATGTCTACATCTGGGTCTCTGCTTTCTAAATAGCACTTCTGAGATGAAAGTCTATTTTTTTCTCTCTACTTCTGACATGTTCCAGAGTCTTGATTTTCTTTGATCTTTTTCTTGTTCAAAGATGGAAGCTGATTAAGTATGATGCGGATTCTGACACAGGTGGTGAGCTGCCCCCTTGTGACAATGACATGCATGAAGGGGTCTAACTCTGTTCATTAGCTAAGCTGTCCCCTTCTCCGTCGTGGCTAATACAGGGACAGAGAGGAGGCTGGATTAAAGGGTTATTCTCATTTTAGACAATGGGGGCATATCACTAGGATTTGCCCCCATTGTCTTATAGGTGCGGGTCCCACCGCTGGGACCCGCACCTCTATCCAGAACAGAGCAGGGAGCGCTGCGTCTGGAGGACCCCGTATGCGCAGCTGCCCTCCATTCATTTCTATGGGGCAGCCGAAAATAGCAGAGCGCTGGCTTGGCTACTTCCGTCGGCTCAATAGAAATGAATGGGAGCGGTGGCCGCGCTGCGCTCCCATTCATTTCTATGAGCGCAGCAGGGAGCTGCGCCTGGTGGTGGCCGGACCCCCGGAAGCCCGGGGTCCTCCAGACGCAGCGCTCCCTGCTCTGTTCTGGATAGAGGTGCGGGTCCCAGCGGTGGGACCCGCACCTATAAGACAATGGGGGCATGTCCTAGCGATATGCCCCCATTGTCTAAGATGAGAATACCCCTTTAACCCTTAGAGGACCTTGCGATTTCCCATTTTTGCGTTTTCATTCTTTACTCCCCGCTATAGTCCTAACGTTTTTATTTTTCCATTCACATATGAGGGCTATATTTTGCGGGACAAGTTGTACTTTCTAATGGCACCATTTACAGTTGCATACAATGTAGTGGGAACTGGGAAAAAAATTCCAAATGGGGTGGAATTGGCAAAAAACACAATTCTGACAGAGGTTGTTACACCGTTCACTATGCGGTAAAATTTATCTGTTACCTTCATTCTCCAGGTAAGTATAGTTACAACGATACCACACTTGTATAATTTTTCTTGCGTTTTAATACTGAAAAAAAATTACAAGCCTTTAGAAAAAAAATGTATTACCATATTCTGACCCCTATTACTTTTTTGTATTTATGTGTATGGAGCTGGGTGAGGGCTCATTTTTTGCTGGGCGATCTGTACTTTTCAGTGATACCATTTTGAAGTGTGTGTGACTTTTTGATCACTTTATTAAAAATTCTTGGGGCGTTAAAGCGACAAAAATGGCGAATTGGATTTTTTAATTTTTTTTCCCTGTTATGCCATTTGCCATATGGCTATAATATTGTTATATTTTAATTGTATGGGCATTTTCGCACACGGTGATGCCCATGATGTTCATTTTTTTTTATTGGTTAAGTATTTTTATTTTAAGAAAAGGCGGGTGATTTGAAGTTTTATATTTTTGATATATAGCCTTCATTGAACATTTCATTTTCAATATAACAATACAGTTCTGCCACCTAGTGGCCTGTATTGGTATATTCATCTAATAACCTCCGAAGCCTGCTTGAGGCTTCCAGCTAATAAATCAGTGTAACAGGTTCCACAGATCTCTGCCGGGGAACGTTGTTACAGGAGCAGAAGTGCATGGCTCCCACTTCCGGACGGACTGCTCTGATGCCGTGGTCACATTTGAGGGGGAATGGAAGTATGCTGTTTTAAACAGCAGAAACCCAGCGGCTATGATGCCCGCTGCATGTGCGAGCGGGCGCCATGTTTAAAGACAGGACTTGTATATGTACAGTGAAGGTCCTGAGTCGGTGAACTAATGAACTGAACCGGCCGGCCCCTTCATCACATCACCATCTCAGAGATGGATAGGAAGCTGCCTGTCTGTGGTAAAATAAACCCGGAAGTGGGGCTCTCTGGATCTGGACATGGGCACTGATAAAGGTGGGGGAAGGTAGCTAGGAGTAAACTAATTAGAACTGCACTGTTTAGGTGGTCTGCATTGTTAATGGCTGTGCAGTATTACCGGTGTCGCACAGCCATTAACAATTAAGACCAACTAAATAGTGCAGTCCTAATTGGTTTAATTAGAGCCTGCCGAGACTCCCACCGCCATGTGGTACTTGACTGCAGTGTGGACACATCACAACCACAACATGACTGTGCCTCGTGGTCGTTCCCTTATACCAGGAATGCCCAAACTACGGCCCTCCAGCTGTTGCAAAACTACAACTCCCTGCGTGCTTGGACAGCCTACAGCTATTATGGCATACTGGGAGTTGTAGTTTTGCAACAGCTGGATGGCCACAGGTTGAGCATCCCTGCCTTATACAAATTGGCTCTTCTCCAGAAGAAGACTGTCTCTCCAGTGCCACTTATAGGCAGCTACCATGTAAGTCAATGTCCGACCCATTAGAAAGGCTTGACTCATGACTAGGGATACCAGAGACACCAGGCCGTTCTGTAGGCAGTACTGTGCCTGGTTGAGATCCCTGTTAATCGGCTCTTCTAGGATAATCGGCACTTTCCAAGTGCTTTTATAATTCCTAACCTTATCTTTTGTTCAGAAGTCTGCCAGCCTCGAATCTTGGTTTACAGCAGTACCTTACGCTGGATGCAGAATTTCTGGGCAACGTGGAGCAGCGTGGGTCGCCCAATCTGCCGGGGAAAACTTTTTAATAACTTGAAGCCAGGAAAAAAGAAGCTGGGGCAGCACTATAAGCAGCTTTCTTACACGGCCTTATTTCCACAACTGCAGGTGAGTAGTCCGGACCATCTGACTCCTTATTAAGAAACCTAAAAATAATTATTTAATGACACCGGGTGTATCTATGTCCTGTTTCTAGATCCACTATTGGGCATCCTTTGCACAACAGCGTGGAATCCAGGTTGAATGCAGCCAGGGGGAAATCTTTACACGCGGAGTACAGAGGCTTATCCCACAAGGTAAATCACAGCACAAACCTTAACTTTGTAGATCGCTCAAAATTATTGGAAATTACTACATAAAAATCCTACTTTACTAAAACATCACCAGGATGGCTTAATGACTTCAAACTTTAAGAGTTCTTCTGTTATTCCACCTAGAAATTTCTGAATAAATTCATAACTGGATATTTCCAGTTAAGGGTGCGTCTCTGCACACTCTGACACTATCCAATCAACGCTGCCAGTCTCAGGCAGTGTAGTGGCACACCCCTTTGGCAAGTTGAATGGTCACACCCAGTTATCAATTTATGCATAGATTTCTGGGAGGAACGGCAGCACTCAGTCATGAAATACGGTACTCCAGAATTGTTATTTTGCAGAGAATGCATGCATGTCCTAAAACAGACATGTCAGAAGTGGTGAAAGGTTATCTTTAAAGGGAACCTGTCACGTCTGAAACACATATAAAACTGAGAGCATTACCTTATAGTAGCCCCCAGTCTTTTCCTAATCATGGGTTTGATGTGTTATACTAAGGCTCAATGGGTGAAAAATACGACCTTTTAAGCGCCATCAGCGCTGTCTTTCAGGTCCCTTTCAAGTCAAGGGGGCAGTGGCTTCCTTGCTTGAAGTCAAGGTAAGCACGCCCCCTCTCTTGTGATTGACAGGATGCAGTAAGGTGCGCTCCCATGTCCTGCTGCCGCTGCCCGCCCGGCTTCAGCGCAGCAGGAAGCTAAAAGAATAGCGAGCGCTCCCGCTCGTACTGGCTGGTGCATGCGCAGTGCGCCGCTGAAGCCGCACGGCCAGGACATGGGAGGGCTGCATCCTGTCAATCACGAAAGGGGGCGTGCTTACCTTGACTTCAAGCAAGGAAGCCACTGCCCCCTTGACTTGAAAGGGACCTGAAAGACAGCGCTGATGGCGCTTAAAAGATCGTATTTTTCACCTATTGAGCCTCAGTATAACACATCAAACCCATGATTAGGAACAGACTGGGGGCTACTATAAGGTAATGCTCTCAGTTTTATATGTGTTCCAGACGTGACAGGTTCCCTTTAAATACGCTAGACCACCAGGGGGGCTATGTAGTATTTGCATGCTGATCACTGTTTACACTAATTAAATAGAAACTTCCATAAGAGGCTATTGACTGATACACTAAGCATTATTTATTTAAAGGGGTTTTCCGGGATTTTACTACTGATGACCTATCCTCAGGATAGGTCATCCGTATCTGATCGATGGGGGGCCGACACCCGGGACCCCCGCTGATCAGCTGTTTGGGAAGGCATCGGCGCTCCTGTGAGTGCCACGGCCTTCTCTTAGCTTTTCCTAGGCCAGTGATCTCACGTTCATCGGTCACATGACCTATGCGCATTCAAGTGAAAGGGGCTGAGCGCGATACCAAGCACAGCCACTGTACAATCTACAGCACTGTGCTTGGTAAGCTGCGAGAAAGTAGCAGAGCTCACAGGAGTGCCGGTACCTTCTCAAACAGCTGATCGGTGGGGGGCCTGGGTGTCGGACCCCCACCGATCAGATACGGATGACCTATCCTGAGGATAGGTCATCAGTAGTAAAATCCTGGAAAACCCCTTTAATAACGACCATATTGAATAGTTTATGTGCTGCATTTCTAAGCCTGCTCTAATGTAGCATTTCCCCTCACAGCTGGCACGGTAATGCGTCGCCTAATCTCAGAATGGAGTGTGCCCCAGATGACCAGCAAATTAAACCTGGTAACCGTGCATCTGATGGCTTCTGCTTGTGATGAAAACGCAGACCACCAGATTGACAATCTTGTGCAGAAAACCCATCTGCTCAGCCTATCTTCACTGAGTTATGAAAGACAGGTAAGAAAATAAGAGAAGCGCAGCGCACATATTCTATGACTGTGTGAGGTAGCTGTCAATCACTGATAGGACCGCCTCCTGGACTTCAAAGCCCAGAATCAGCATAAATGTAAATGTATAAAATGCAAATTATACAGAATCTTTTCCGATAAAGCTATAGATCAATCTGCTCAGCTCCTCCTGCTCTAGAACTTGCTGCCTGCAGATTAATTCGCATTTTCTTGGTGACAGGTTTCCTTTAACTGAACATTCCCAAATAGGGTTTATAGACATGTGTTTTCTAAAATTAACTATCACTTTAATATTGCACATGTGTTTTCTCTGTGGAAATCCTCAAGACATGGCTTGTTGCAGATCCTTGAGGAGACAGGTTGGAAAACTAGACAAAAGACGGTGCTGTTTTAGTTATTCACTATATATATTCAGCTTTATAATGGTCATACCTGGAATTGGAGTATAAAATAATTTATTTTACTGCCTGACAGGAATTGTCTGCGACCGGTGAGGAGAACCCTACCTACACCCATCGCCTGCACCTGGTCGATCTTCGTGCATCATGGACGACATTAAACAGAGATATAGCATTTGGGCTGTACGACGGTTACAAGAAAGCAGCCATACTGAAGCGCAATCTTTCCACAGAGGCCTTAAAAGGACTAAAAATTGACGCACAACTGCAAACTAAGAAACTAAAACGGGGCTCCATGCGCGGCTTTCCTGCAGCCAAAAAAGTAGCACCACCTGTTGTTACTGGACGGACTGAGAGATCTCCATCAGGAGGTGTGAGATGTTCCCTTTATCACCTGGTTACTTCACATGTAATGGCACATTTGCTTGCATCTCGCTCTCTGTCATCTACTGATCGCTTTTGTCCACGTGGTTTACTCTAGGAGCGGACATGCTGCAGAAGCTCATTGAAGAGACTGATAAGTTTGTGGTGTTCACAGAAGAAGAGTCTGGAGTGAGCGAGCAGTTGTGTGGTAAAGCTGCCTGTCAGGACAACGATATCTACAACCACAACTGGCTCATTGAGCTGGTAAACTGCCAGGTAGGTATTGTTGGCACAGTAATTTATGGTTAAAGGATATGTACACCTTCAGGGGCTTTTTTTAGGATTCTATTTTTACTCATTATGGGCAAAAAAATAATAATTTTTTCAGTTGGTCTTTATTAAAAATGTTCAGCTTTTTCTATCATACAACAGTTAAAAATCGGTCTGTTTGCAAGGTGTGACTTTCTGTATTCTTTGAATTTCTTCATCTGACTGCTCATCTAGATCCCTTTCCGATCTCCGGACCTCATAAACACTTATTTAAAGTGGGTCTGTCAGCAGATTTGTCCCTATGACATGGCTGACCTTTTGCTTGTGCGCTCAGCAGCTAAAGGCATCTGTGTTGGTCCCATGTTCATATGTGCCCGTATTGCTGAGAAAAATGATGTTTTAATATATGCAAACGAGCCTCTAGGGACAATGGGCTCAGCTCTGCCTGCAATGTCAACACCCCCATTCCTTTTAGAGAGTCATTTGCATATTAAAACTTCATTTTTCTCAGCAATGCGGGCACATATGAACATAGGACCAACACAGATGTCTTCAGCTGCCAAGTGCATATGTAAGGCTACTTTCACACTAGCGTTTTAAAATTCCGGTATTGAGTTCCGTCATAGGGGCTCAATACCGGAATAAAACGCTTCAGTTTTCTCCCCATTCATTGTCAATGGGGACAAAACTGAACTGAAGACAACGGAATGCTCCTGAAAGCATTCCGTTCCGTCTTCAGACCGGAGAACAAACCGCAGCATGCTGCGGTTTGCTCTCCGGTCCAGGCATCCGCACCAAGACGGATCCGGAATGACCCCCAATGCAAGTCAATGGGGGTGGATCCGTCTGGTGTGACCATAATGGTAACCGGATCCGCCCTCCATTGACTTTCAATGGAGTCCATTACGGATCCGGGTACACATAGACACATACAGACATAAACATACACACACATAAAGACATACAAACACACATACATACTTACATGCTCCCCGGCAGGTCTTCGGAGCGTCAGGACGGCTCACACAGGTCACGATTCCCCACAGCGCCCTCTGCTGGGCGCCTGGTGGAATCGTCAGATGACGATTCCACCAGGCGCCCAGCAGAGGGCGCTGTGAGGAATCGTGACCTGTGTGAGCCGTCCTGACGCTCCGAAGACCTGCCGGGGAGCATGTAAGTATGTATGTGTGTTTGTATGTCTATATGTGTGTGTATGTTTATGTGTATGTATATGTATGTACTGTGTGACATGTGTGGGGCCGGAGCGCGGTTCCGGCTCCACACATGTCACTGCGGCAGGCCTGATCCGGCAGCACCCTTCACCTGCCGGATCAGGCCTGCCGCCAGTGTGAAAGTAGCCTTAGAGGTACAAATCTGCTGACAGAAGCCCTTTAAATAAGTGTTTACAGTCAGGAGATCAGAGATAAGAGCAACACATGAGCCATCAGATGAATGGATTCAGCAAAAAATCACCGCTTGCAGACAGACTGATTTTTATTTTTTTTCTAACCCAGGTAACTCAGAAACAGCTGAACATTTTTAATAAAGACCAATAGAAAAACTGATTTTAAGCCCAAAATGAGTAAAATGAAATCTTAAAAAAATACCCCCAAAGGTGTACATAGCCTTTAAGCAGAGAGCAAGTGAAGAGTTATTTAGTGCATCAGATGAGTGATTTGTAGATAATTCAAGGCGTTGTATATGATTAAAAAAAAAAGCTTTCTGTCCATAGTGAGTGTATCTAGAATTGTAATGCAGCTCCATTGAAGTCAGTGGGGCAGTGCTGCAATACACAGACTCCAGGATCCTGAAGCTTGATAGTATGTAAAAATCCAGCACTCTGCTATTAAAATCTTCAAACTTTAACCCCTTCGCGACCAGCGCCGTACATGTACGGCGCTGGGGCGATGCGGGCACATGGCGCCCGCTCGCGGGTGCGGCGGGCGTCATGGCCGGCAAGTCTCTGCTGTTTCTAACAGCAGAGACTTGCCGCTACCTACTCCATCGGCGGCGTCTTCCGGGGTGACTAGATGCCGTGATCACACGTGATCACGGCATCTAGTTGCGTCTAAATCCGGAAGCGTTCGCTTCCGGGTGGTGTACAGACACCCCGTGTGGCCAATCGGGGTGTCTGTACACCATATGAAAACTGTAATCCTCGCTGGTGAGGATTACAGTTTTCAAACTGCAATTCTTATTCTGGCCACTAGATGGCAGGCCAGGATAAGAAATGAGCAATTCATGGTTTTCTGAGTCTATAAAACCCAGAATTGCTCATAAAGAAAAAAAAAAAAGCCACAATATATAAGCCCATATTTGAGCTTTCTAATAGTACAAAAAAAATTAAAAAAAATGTTAAAAAATATATAAAAAATAAAAAAGATGTAAAAGTTCAAATCACCCCCCTTTCCGTATAAGTAAAAAATAAATACCTAAATAACAATAAATATAGACATCATGGGTATCACCGTGACCGAAAACGCCCGTACTTTTAAAATATAAAAAAAAAAAATTCCAATACGGCGAATTGTGTGGCGGAAAAAAGCGTCCAAATGGCGATTTGCCGTTTTTTGTCGCTTTTTTTTTCTAAAAAAAATTAAATAAAAAGTGATCAAAAAGTCATACACACCCCAGAATGGTATCAATAAAAACTTCAGATCGTCCCGCAAAAAATGAGCCCCCATACAGCTCTGTACACATAAATACCAAAAAGTTATAGGGGTCAAGATTTGACAAGGAAAAAAAAAAAAAAAAAAAGGGGCAACTTTCTAATTAGTTTATCACTATGAAAACGCAGGAAAAACTATACATATTAGGTATTGCCGGATTCGTACTGACCAGTAGAATGAAAGTAACGGATCAGTTTTAATGCACATCGAACGCTGTAAATAAGAAACCCGTAGAACTGTAGCGGAATAGCGTTTTCTTTGCAATTTCACCCGGTTTGGAATTTTTTTCCTGCTTCCCACTGCACCGTATGCAATATTAAATGGTGGCGTTGGAAAGTACAACTTGTCCCGCAAAAAACAAGCCCTCATACAGCTATGTGAACAGAAAAATAAAAGAGTTATGGCTGTTTGAAGGCAGGGAGCGCAAAACGAAAATGCAGAACCGAAAAAAGCTCCGGTCGCGAAGGGGTTAATGGTAATCCATATTGAAAAATGATACAAGAGAACAGAAAGTGTTGACTTGTATTATTTTTTTTTAACATGGATTCCATTAAAGTTTGAAGATTTTAATAGCGGAGCGCTGCATTTCTATGTATTTTGAGGCATAACAATGTCAAGCCACGTGCTCCTGTATTTATATTTACTACATTTTTGGTTTTTGCTATTTTATCTTTTATATGGGGTTTCTTTTAGCTAGGAAAGTTAAAGCTGGTCATGGCTGCATTTATCTCCCAGGAAAGAAAATATATGTCTAATGCACAAAGTAGAGTTACATCCAGTCAGTGGTGCCTGAGGAGGTCCAAAAGCTCAGTATTATAAATGGCACATGGTAGGTGGGGGGGCCCTGGCATATATTTTGCATTGGAACCCAGAAGTTTCCACCTTTGCCTCATGCTGACCCCTGTTTCCTCTATTATTTGCCAGGCAGGCTACTCCCATTAGATAGTTTACTTGATTTTCTTTAATTTTTTTTTATCTATTTTTGTACAGTCTGATTGTGAATTTTAGAGATATAATCGTTCTACAGTATAAAAAAAAATTCTCCATGCTGTGTAATCCAAGCCATTTGGTCCAGGTAGCCATTAACATAGAATAACCTATAGTACAGCCTTAAAGCAATGTACCATTATTTTTTCGGTTTTATGCATAGTTTTATAGTTTACCTTGGTTCTCTGATCCCATGTGCATATATCTTGGCTTTGTCTCTACAGATGGTGCTACGAGGAGCAGAAACTGAAGGTTGCGTGATTGTGTCTGCAGCAAAAGCCCAGCTCTTGCAATGCCAACATCATCCTTCCTGGTATGGAGACACCCTGAAGCAGAAGACTTCATGGACATGCCAGCTCGACAGCATGCAGTACTTTGCCACCACTGAGAGCAATCCAAGCGATGGAGAGGATAGCCAACATTGGCTGGAGGTCAGTCTTTACACGCTCTTTAAAGGGATTTGGTTAGGTCATCAGTATCTGATCGGTGAGGGTCCGACACCCGGGACCTCCGCTGATCAGCTGTTTTAGAAGGTACTGGCGCCCCTGTGAGTGCCCGCACCCTTTCACTGCTTACCAAGCACAGCTCTGTACATTGTATAGCGGCTGTGCTTGGTATTGCACTCAGCCCTGTTCACTTGAGTAGGTCTGAGCTGCGCCTAGGCCACATGACCAATGAGCATGTTGTCACTGGTCTAGGGAAAGCCGAGAGAAGGCCGTGGTGCTACTGATAGCACCTTTGCCTTCTCAAACAATTGATCAGCGGGTGTCCTGTGTGTCAGACCCCTACTGATCAGATACTGACAACCTATCCAGAGGTCATCAGTTCTAAAGCCTCAGAAAGCCCCTTCGGAACCATTTTTCTTGTTATTGAAAAGAAACATGTTTGTAAAATGTTTTTATTTAGAAAAATTGTAGCGTTTGGCTTCTGTAGCGTCTATGTTTTGCACTACATAGCAGTCGCAGAAAGCTGTTCTGTGATAAATCAGTCAAACTGACTTTTCTTGTGCCTATCATTGGGGGACACAGCACCAGTGGGTATAGGCAGCTGCCACTAGGAGGCGACACTAGACAATCAAAAAAGGAGCCCCGCCTGGCAGCCTATACCCCTCCTACGGACACCAGGCTAGCTCAGTTTTAGTCTAGTGTCCGTAGGAGGTAGACACTGGTGCTTTGCACCTCTGATTTTTTTATTTTAGTTTTATTTCTTTCTTTTTTCTTTCAGGTTATCAGGGGGGCCGTCGGCGTGGAAAGCCACATCAGACGTAGACCCCCCTGATGGTGCCTGGAGAATATTTTCATATTCTCCCTGCGCCGGTCACCCGTCCCCCATTGTAGCTGTCCCCTGCAGCTGGATGCCAGTGCCCCACTCCGGTGCGAGGTCACTGAAGGGGTGACCCTGCGCGCACCTGAAGCCGTCGGAGCGGTGAGTATGTGCGCCCCGGCTCCTTCCCCCCCTCCTCCCCCGTGGCCTACTCCCCCGTATAGCTGTCCAGGGGACCTCCTTGCCGGACTTCTGCCTCTAGTCCCCGTTTTGGCCCTTCCCTGGTGCTCCGGTCCGGACGGCCTACCTCTGCGCTCCGGCTCCTTCCGTGGCTTCCGCGTGGTCTCCGGGCTGCCCCCCCCCTGGTTCCGAGGACCCTCCGGTTCCCCCCTCTGTGCGGGGCAGACGCGCCTTTTTTTCTTCTGGCGACGCGCCGCGCCGCACTTCCGGCCGGGCGCTTCTCTACTTTAGGCCGCGGCTTTTTCCCATACTAGGCCGCATGTGGGCGGGCGCTTTCCAGTGACGTCACGCGCCCGCCCGCTGTTCTGCCGGCCCCCCTCCTGTTCCCGCCGGCGGGCTCCTCTCCCCTCTTAGCCCCCTCCTTTTTGTGGGTGGTCCTTCCTACAGTCTCCATCCTGCGGTGTGCTCTGCTCCAGAGACCGGTTATAGCCGGTCTACTCTGCCTTTCCAGGGGTCTGCACGGCACAGCTCCAGTGGCCTACACAGCTCCTCCAGTGGTCTGCAGCTTCCAGTGGTCCGCACAGCGTTTTTTTCCAGTGCTTTGCACTGCTGCTCCAGGGTCTGTTAGGCACCCAGTGGGTGATACTCCTCTTTCCCCAGGCTATTGCTTGTCCGTTGAGCCCTTCACCATGTCTGGTCCCCGGGACGACCCCCCAAGGCAGCATGCTCCGGTGGCTGTGGCGACGCACTTTGCGTGCGCTCGCTGTAGTCAAAAATTCCCTAGCGGTCAGTCTGGCTCCCTATGTGTGCCTTGCCTTACCCTTGGTACCCTTCCCACTGAGGCTCCCGCTCCTTCTGGCTCGGTTGCGGCCCCACCCGAGTGGGCTAGGTCCCTGACCCAGGCGATCGGTGACCTCTCTAAGTTGTCTCAGGTCATGATCCACGCCATTGACCGGTTGCCGTCCCAGGCGCCCCCCTCTGCGACCCCTCCTCAGGTGTCTCCTGACTCCCCTTCCAGGGGACGGTCCTCCAAGAGGCGTCGGCGTTCCCCTTCTCGGTCACCTTCCCGGTGTTCCTCTGACCTTTCCCCGGAAAAGTCCACTGCGGGCGGTTCTCAGCAACACCTCTCTGACACCTCGGGGGACTCCTGTGACTCTGCCTCAGGGTCTGACAGGGAGGACCATCTGGCCTCTGCGGTGCAAGCCTTGGTCCGTGCAGTGCGGGACACACTCCATATCCGGGACGAATCTCCCTCTGCGGCCAGAGGCGAAGTTTCGTTTAGTCGCCATAAGCGGCAACCGCTGGTATTCCCTAGTCATAAGGACTTTGAGAATCTCTTGGACAAGGAATGGAAGCACCCCGACCGGCGCATTCCTTCCTCTAAGCGGACAGAAGCTCTTTTTCCGTTTGCTGCGGATTTAGTCTCCGCCTGGACGGTCCCACCTACTGTGGACCCCCCTGTCTCCCGGCTGTCCAAATCTACCACCCTCCCCTTAGCGGACGGTGCGTCCCTGACGGATCCTGTGGACAAGAAGATTGACACGTTCTCCAAGTCCGTTTTCATTGCTGCGGGTTCTGCCCTTCGCCCTTCCTTTGCGGCGTCTTGGGTCAGTAAGGCCTGCTCCGCTTGGGCCAAGCAACTGGTCCGTGACATCTCCTCGGAGGTCCCTCATGAGGATCTGCTTTCCCTAGCCTCACAGATTCTTCATGCCTCTAAGTATCTGTGTGATGCTTCCCAGGAAGCGGCTCGCCTGTCTGCTCGGGCTGTGGCCAACTCCGTTGCCATTCGTCGCTCTGTTTGGCTGAAATCGTGGTCGGCTGACGCCGCCTCCAAGAAGGCTCTTACTTGTCTCCCCTTTACAGGAAACAGGCTTTTTGGGGAGCGGTTGGACAAGATTATTTCTGACGCCACCGGTGGCAAGAGTTCTTTGTTGCCACAGAACCGGCCCAGGCGCTCCCAGCCTCCGAAGCGTTCCAGTCGCTTTCGCTCCTTCCAAGCCCCTGCTCGTCAGCAGTCCTCGAAGGGTGCTCCCTCAGCCTCCTCTTCCGGGAAGCCCTCCTTTAAGCCCCGGCCGTCCTGGCAGCCGCGCTCCCGCCCTTCCAAGGGCCCTGCCCCCAAGTCTTCTTCCTGAAGGCTTTTCCCCACTCGGGTCTTCCCCTCGGGTGGGGGGTCGTCTGCTCTCCTTCAAGGAGGTATGGCTCGCCCACGTCACCGACGCGTGGGTACGGGAGGTGGTGTCTTCCGGATACAAAATCGAGTTTGCGTCCTTTCCGCCTCCTCGTTTTTTCCTGTCTCGGATCCCCCGCTCTTCTGCAGGGCTTTTGGCTCTTTCCCGCGCAGTTCACCACCTCCTTGCTCAAGGGGTTGTAGTTCCAGTCCCCCCCTCCGAGCGCTTTCAGGGCTTCTATTCGAACCTGTTCACCGTCCCCAAAAAGGACGGCTCTGTTCGGCCCATCCTGGATCTGAAGCACCTCAATCGCTATGTCCGCCTCCGCCACTTCCGCATGGAATCATTGCGGTCGGTGGTCGCGTCCCTGGAACAGGGCGAGTTCCTCGCTTCCATAGACATACGCGACGCATATCTCCATGTGCCCATCGAGCTGAGTCATCAGCGCTTTCTTCGTTTCGCCATCGGTTCTCTACATTTCCAGTTTGTCGCTTTGCCCTTCGGTCTTTCGACAGCGCCCCGGGTTTTTACCTTCGTGCCAGAGGAGTGGCGGTCATCCCGTACCTGGACGACCTTTTAGTAAAGGGTCGCACCTTGCAGGGGGCTCAGTCCAGCCTTCAGATCACGCTCGATCTGCTTTCCAGGTTCGGCTGGGTGATCAACTTCCGGAAGTCGTCTCTGCTCCCCTCTCGCTCGATGGAGTTTCTGGGGATGTTGTTCAACACCGAGACTGCTCGGGTTCTCCTGCCTCGCGACAAGGTCTCTTCCCTACGCTCGGCTGTCTCCAGGCTCCGCTCGGGCTCCCCCTGTTCGCTCCGCTTCTGCATGCGGGTGCTGGGCAAGATGGTCTCCTCGTTCGAGGCCGTCACGTTTGCTCAGTTCCACTCTCGTCCCCTCCAGGGAGCGATTCTGGCCCAGTGGGACAAGTCTCCACTCTCCCTGGACAGGAAGATCGTCCTCTCCCCGGCAGTCCGCAGGGAGTTACTTTGGTGGCTGACGTCTCCAGCTCTTCTTCAGGGCCGCTCCTTCCTCCCCCTTCAGTGGCTGGTCGTCACCACCGATGCCAGCCTGACCGGGTGGGGTGCGATTTTCGGTGTCCTGACGGCTCAGGGCACGTGGACCTTGCCGGAGTCGCGCCTTCCCATCAATATTTTGGAGCTTCGGGCGATATCCCTTGCCTTAACTCATTGGACCGATTTCCTCCGGGGTCGCCCTGTTCGGGTTCAGACGGACAACGCCACCGCCGTTGCCTATCTGAACCGCCAGGGGGGCACCAGGAGCCGCTCCGTGATGACCAGGAGCCGAGGCCGCTCGGATTCTCTGCTGGGTGGAACAGTTTGTCCCGGCTCTCTCTGCCGTCCACATTCCAGGCGTAGACAACTGGGCGGCGGATTATCTCAGTCGCGAGTCCCTGGACCACGGAGAGTGGTCTCTCCATCCACAGGTGTTTCTTCAAGTTTGCCGTTGGTGGGGCTTCCCCGACGTGGATCTGTTCGCATCCAGTCTCAATCACAAGCTCCCCACTTACGTGGCTCGGGCTCGGGATCCCCGCGCGTTCGCGGTGGACGCCCTGGTGACCCCTTGGGATCAGTTCTCCCTGATTTACCTGTTTCCCCCGCTCCCTCTTCTTCCGCGGGTCCTCAAACGTCTGAAGGCTCTCGGCGTTCCCGCCATCCTTATCGCTCCGGATTGGCCTCGCCGATCCTGGTACGCCGACGTGATCCACCTCCTGGCCGACGCCCCTTGGCGTCTTCCCCTGCGGCCAGACCTCCTTTCTCAAGGGCCGATCTTCCACCCCACTTTACCTCAGCTCAATTTGACGGCTTGGCTGTTGAGGCCGCGGTGCTGAGATTTCGGGGTCTGTCTGAGTCTGTCATCCAGACTATGCTTAGGGCCCGCAAGCCTCAGTCGGCTCGTATTTACCATCGGGTCTGGAAATCCTTTTTTTCTTGGTGCGAGCAACGTCGTGTGCATCCTCTCGTTTGCTCCACACCTAAGATCCTCTCTTTTTTACAGTCCGGCCTTGACCAGGGTCTCAGCCATTCTACCCTTCGGTCTCAGGTCTCCGCCCTGTCCGTGCTTTTTCAGAGGGCTTTGGCTCTGCGCTCCCAGGTGAAGACCTTTTTGCAAGGTGTTCTTCGTCTGAATCCCCCCTTCCGCCCCCCCGTCGAGCCCTGGGATCTTAACTTGGTGCTCGATGTGCTCCAGGGTCCTCCCTTTGAGCCATTGCGAGAGGTTTCCCTGCGTCTTCTCTCTTGGAAGGTCGCTTTTCTGGTGGCGGTTACATCCATCCGCCGAGTATCTGAGTTGGCCGCTCTTTCCTGTCGCTCCCCCTATCTTATCTTGCACAAGGATAAGGTGGTTTTGCGCCCTCTCCCTTCCTTCCTTCCGAAGGTTGTTTCGGCATTCCACATCAATGAGGATATCGTTCTTCCCTCTCTTTGTCCTGCTCCTTCCCATCCTAGGGAACGCTCCCTTCACTGTCTGGACCTTGTCCGAGCTATCCGGGTCTATTTGTCCCTCACAGCTCCCTTCCGTCGGTCGGATTCCTTGTTCGTCATCCCTGAGGGTCCCCGCAAGGGTCTTGCCGCTTCTAAGGTGACCATTGCGCGTTGGATTACGGCCGCCATCTCTGAGGCCTATCGCTCTCGGGACAGGTCCCCCCCCTTCCGGGTCACTGCCCATTCCACCAGGGCCGTGGGAGCTTCCTGGGAGGTTCGCCATCATGCATCGGTGTCCCAGGTTTGCAAAGCCGCCACCTGGGCCTCGGTGCATACCTTTACCAAGTTTTACCAGGTCCACATCCTGGCTTCTTCTGATGCCAGTCTGGGCCGCAGGGTTCTGCAGGCCGCCATACGTTAGGCTGGCCACCTGGGAATTGTTCTTTTTCCCCACCCTCTGGGACTGCTTTTGTACGTCCCACTGGTGCTGTGTCCCCCAATGATAGGCACAAGAAAACAGGATTTTTGTAAAACTTACCGTAAAATCCCTTTCTTGTGGCTTCATTGGGGGACACAGCTCCCACCCTGTTTTTTTCTGGGTTGTTCTTTTTCCCGGGCTTGTTTGCTGTTCCTTGAGTTCTCGTTCCCGGGTTCAGACTGGTTTGTATCTTTCTGTTTGGCTCCTACTGCTTATTAACTAAACTGAGCTAGCCTGGTGTCCGTAGGAGGGGTATAGGCTGCCAGGCGGGGCTCCTTTTTTGATTGTCTAGTGTCGCCTCCTAGTGGCAGCTGCCTATACCCACTGGTGCTGTGTCCCCCAATGAAGCCACAAGAAAGGGATTTTACGGTAAGTTTTACAAAAATCCTGTTTTCTTGAGCAATTATCTAAGTAGATTTATGCCCAGATCAAAAATTAATTTTGATTTAGGCATAATTTTTTTTAGAAGGCCACCCGCGACCCCTGGCTGCAGTGGTTAAAGAAGAACTCCCGACAAAAATTTTATTCCATGTCCTGCTAGAAATGTACATGATATAATCTGTAGTGAATGTCATTTTCTTACCAGTGTCTGAATTTTTGACTTATATCATCCTGAAGTTTCTTATCTGTGTCATGTGACCAGCAATTAGACCCACCAACTCACACATAGACTTATGTGTGGACAGGAAGTCTAATTCTCTATGTATTCCTATGAGACTGAAAGTGAGGCTCCCATAGGAATGAATAGAGCAGTGACTGGCTTTCTGTCCTGGGTCAGTTGGAGGTCAGGGAGTTGGTCACATGACCCAGCTACAATAAGAAGAGAGGTTATTACTCACAGAAACAGTCACTGATAAGAAAATGACAATCACTACAGATTATATCAATCACCTTTCTAACAGGTCAGAGAATAAAATTTTTTGCGGGAGTTCTTCTTTAAGTGCCTGTACAGCACATCAGTGTGGGCAGCTTGTAAACAAAAAAGGGGTTGAGGAGACTGCTGTATTTTTTTTTTTTGTTGTTATTTTAGAACACTTGCTACCCCTCCTTATTCTTCTTTATAAACTCTTGGACAACTCTAATGCATAGTGTTCTGATGTATTCAGGTTAAGAACATCGAGGAGCATCGTCACAGGAACCTGGACTCTGTGCAGGAGCTCATGGAGAGTGGCCAAGCAGTTGGGGGCATGGTCAGCACCACCACAGGTCAGAGTCTGCTTCTGTGTGTCGGGCTATGAAGCCTAATGAACAGACTCCTTTATATTTCTTGATTTCTGCTCTTTTGATTCTTACAGACTGGAGTCAGCCAGCAGAGGCTCAACAACACCAGCAGGTGCAGAGAATAATCTCCCGCTGTAATTGCCACATGTACTACATCAGCTACAGTCACGACATAGACCCTGAGTTGGCTTTACAAATCAAACCTCCCCCAACGCCATTACATCCAGAAAAAGAAGACTTGCTGAAAGGACAAGAAGGTATATACACGGCTGCATTGAGAAGATATGTATCTATTTATGCTTTAGATAAAAGCATGCAGTATGTGTGGGCTAAAAA
Organism: Rhinella marina; assembly: GCA_900303285.1. Taxonomy (NCBI): domain Eukaryota; kingdom Metazoa; phylum Chordata; class Amphibia; order Anura; family Bufonidae; genus Rhinella; species Rhinella marina. Next base: position 58,543 of record ONZH01023801.1, on the reverse strand, counting down.
GAGTCATAAGCTCAGAAGGCACTTGTGTGCATGGGATCTAGTACAAGCCTGTTTTTAATATTGTCTTTTTGGGTGCTGTCACACAGTCTCCAAGTTGCTGCCATGATAACACCATGAAGCTCAAGTCTACACTGCTTGCTGAGTCGGGAATAATCAATGAGAATGACAGTGATATGTTCAGTACAGGGGAAGATATCACTGATAGAAATCGGGATGATGTGAATGCAGGTGAAAATGAAAGTAAATGCAGGTTTTACTGCGATTATTCCCAACTCGATTTCTAACAGTGATGTCTCCTCTGTTGCTTGGACTTTAGCTGTCATTTTGGTTTTGCGTGAAAGCCTGGAATGTTATCTTTCAAACAAGACAGTTGCTGCTACTATTCAGGAGATAGCAGCATCTAAAGCAGCCCTCCCCCTCCAGTTAGCTACTTTTTGCACTGCCCGAGCTGGACTCGGGCAAAACAGTAAGGTGGTTAAAGAGGTTACTGTCTGTTAATGGCCACATGGTTTGACTAAAATGTGGCCATTAACACACAGCAAAGGGTTAGCACTTCTTTCATTAGTAATCCGCATGGACCTGCAGCTGCTATGACTGACACCACCTTACAAAGTGCCCGAACTGAGGGTCACCTATAAATTAGAATCTGAGAGCCTGTTCTTATGAACCAACATATTTGCTGCTGTGTATAGGGCCTGTAGCTGCAGAAGGCAACCATAATCTATTAGTTTGCCACCACTGGATGCTCTTGATCTGAAAGGCAAATAGAAGCCAAAACCTGGAAAACATGCACAGAATTCTCAACTTCTACTTTCTTGGGCATCATCTACCAACAATAGTTCTCTCCTGAATCCTATTGATTCCTTAAAAGATTATGAAAACATGTCTTGGCTTCTTTCTTGCCACTTCCGTGCCAAAGCTGCCCAAGGGTCGTGTGTGGTGTTGGCGCTTAGGTCTATTTACTTCAGTGGAGCTGAGTTGCAATGGCATTGATTCCTCATGGACATGTGTGGATGTGTTTCTGGAAGAAAGAAGCCATGTTTTCTAATCCTGCTCAGCCCCTTTAAGCTAATTCAGCCAGTAGTCAGCATTGAGAGCCTGGGTATAAAAGTTTAGCATCCTCAGGCCCTATATAAAATAGTGCTTTATGTGCCATACTTAATAATATGTGCACAGGTTTATTAAAAGGCGCAGGCCTCTTAATAAATTTGGTATATCTCCAAAGTCCATGCAGCAAGAAAGAGAATCTAGGCCAGCTTTAATTTAGCATAGATTTGTGCTATAATTTACACCAGATCCTGACATGAATTATTGTAAATCTGTTGCGCCATGAGAGGCCAAGCCCCACTATTTTTTTCAAAAGTGGCAAGAGCAGCATCAAATTTTTCACAAAATAGCTCAAACAATTGTGATTTTTGTATGCCATACAAACATGGTAGTGTGAATTGGGTTGTTCACAGTATCTAAAAATTGGGTCGGAAAAATTCCCAATAAGAATGTAATTTTCCTGTAAGCTGTCGCAGTGGCAACTTTCAAACTCGTTGGTCAGAAGCAAATTTTTTTTTTTTGCTTAGCTTATAACAGGGATCTCAAACTCGTGACCCTCCAGCTGTTACAGAACTACAATTCCCATCATGCCTGGACATTCTTCGGCTGCCAGGGCATGCTGGGAGCTGTAGTTTTGCAACATCTGGAGGGCCACGAGTTTGAGATCCCTGGCTTATATGATATTTTTGGTATTTAGTCTTAATTGGGAAATTTATGAAGAACCATTATAGGGCAAACGCAGCATGACTGACATATTGTTCTTCTCTACAGCTGCCGCTGATACCTTTACTTTAAAACACCAGCACCTGGAAATCTCCACCAACCCTGCACAATATGCAATGATCTTGGATATTGTCAACAATTTGCTGTTGCACGTGGAGCCAAAGCGAAAGGTGCGTGATCCTTATTTTCCTTATTTTACGCATATGTGTTTTCTAACCTACACAAGCTGTTCACACATTGTGTGTATAAATAATTTGATTGCTAATGTTTTACAGAAAGGCATAAATAAACCTATTTGTTGGGCACGACCACATGTAGTATATCTGGCCAAAATATCCTCTAAGTAGTGCAGATTTTCCTCTGGATTTAGGTACAGAATTGCTGTATTGTTCACCATTTAGAAGTATGGAGGATTCGTTGATTAGAGATACTGGTTGGGCTTTATAGCATTAGGAATAGGGTTCAGGTTGGGTTATCTCGACAACAGGTGCAGATGGGTGAGGATGCATAGAGGAAGACTGTTCATCATGAGCACAATAGTATAATGATTGTCTGAAATGATATAGGGAAAGCTAATGTAAGCATTGAAGAAACTACACTTATAGCATTCAGTCATTTTGTCTCATGTAATGTCTCTAGGAGCACAGTGAGAAAAAGCAGCGTGTACGTTTCCAGTTGGAGATCTCCAGTAACCCTGAGGAGCAGCGAAGCAGCATCTTACATCTCCAGGAAGCCGTTCGCCAACACGTGTTGCAAATACGACTGCTGGAGAAGCAAATGTATTCCGTTGTAAAGGTCTGATTTAGCTTATTTGTTCCCTATGAGTAGGATCTACGCACAGTTACCTTATAATCCTTTTCTCTTTGGCAGTGTAGTTGCTGGTAGGTTATAATATTTTTGGCCTCCTATAATGGGAGTATGTTCTGTATGCAATAGGGACTTTGTGGTGTGTCTTACAACCAGCGTTAGGCTCGGTTCACATACACTATGGCAGTCTGTTCTGGCAGAGGAACAGACTGCTGGAGTTCACTGTATCCGGCATAGCCGGAAATAACTGCGCACCAATGGATCTCTTTTGACTAGAATAAGGTCCTCCACTTTCCACCATATATGCCAGCGTTCAGCCAGACAAAAGTACTGCATGTGGTATTTTTGTCTGGCCAAAATGGCATATTTGCCAGAATTCGGTTGGATACCATTATAGTCTGTGGGGATCCAGTGGTGTGTGGTGGTATGCAGCTATTCCAGATACAGTGGACTCCCCCTGCAGGAACAGACTGCTGGAGTTCACAGCGTTTATGTTAACCCAGCCTTAGCTGCAGTGTAAAGCATGAGGGAATGATATAGTGGCAGTCTGAGCCACTGATAAGACAGGAAGGAGATTTCAGACACAACCGACTCCCATTATTCCAAACAGCTATGCTGTAGTCACTCATTATGAATGTGGCTAAAAAGTAACAATTTTGCCAACAGTGAAACAATGGCTTATCCATGGCAGGAATATCAGCATAGCGTGCAGTGCTAGTCTTTCTGAAAAATCACACACCCCCTAGTACCCTGTATAATTCAGCGCAGTCCATTTATCTGTTTGAAAATGAATAAGTCAATGAGTCTCTTCTAGTGGAAATATCTGTTATCCAAAATGTGACATTAACTTTGTTTTTCAGTTGCTTCATGATGAAAGCAGGAATGAGTCTTTGAATGATCAACACCTTAAACTACAGGGACAGCTCATCCAGGAGAAGACGGACTTACAGCAGAAGAGTGAAGAACTGAATATCCTCATTAGGTAACCTCTCATACATGTCGGTATAAGGCTGTTTTATGATCATGAAATCCACATTGTTTAATATTAAAGGGGTTTTCCGACCCCCAAAAATAAATTGGGCTTGGGAAAGTAGGGTAGGATACAGAAAGAAAACAAATGCACTCATCTGGTCAACGGTGCTCCGATCCAGCACCAAGGCTCCACCCCTGCTCCTTCTAATCCCGGGTGTAGCAGAAGTGACATCCTACTCATGTGCAGCACGGCATCCATTCACAGCTCATGACCACTGCACTTCTGTGATTACATGCCACTTGGGGACATATCACTGCTGAGGCCAGTAAATGGCTGTAGCTGTGCACGAGAAGCCACACTTCAGGTTCTTTGGTGACAGGATGGATCGGAGTAGCATAAAATAAGTGACTGCATTTTTTCTTTCTGTTAAACACTTTCTCAGCCCTCACTAAAGTTTTTTTTTGGATCAGACAACTCCTTTGAAGGGTTATTCTCATCTTAGACAATGGGGGCATATCTCTAGGATAAGCCCCCATTGTCTGATAGGTGCGGGTCCCACCTCTGGGACCCGCACCTATATCGAAAATGGAGCGGGGAAATGAACGGAGGGCGCACTGTGCATGCGCAGCCGCCCTCCATTCATTTCTATGGGCCCGCCGAAAAATAGCCAAGAGCTGGCTCAGCTATTTCTGTCGGCTACATAGAAATGAATGGGAGCGGTGGCCGTGCATGCGCGGTGCACTCCCATTAATTTCTATGGGAGTAGCGGGGAGCTGCACCTGGTGGTGGCCGGACCCGGGGTCCTCCAGGCACAGCGCTCCCCGCTCCGGTCTAGATATAGGTGTGGGTCCCAGCGGTGGGGGTATATCCTAGCTTATATGCCCCCATTGTCTAAGATAGGAATAACCCTTTAAGTTCCTAACTATATAGGACATAAAACAAAAAGAATTAGTTATACTCTATCCACATGTCAGTCTTCTTATGTCACTCATCGGACAAGTGGTTTTGGCCACTGTTGAACTAAAACCCATGGAATTTATTTCAGATGCTTTAAAGACTTCCAGCTTCAGAGGGCAAATAAGATGGAATTGCGCAAGCAGCAAGAAGATGTGAGCGTGGTTCGTCGTACTGAATTCTACTTTGCCCAGGCACGATGGAGACTCACGGAGCAGGACGGGCAGTTGGGCATTGCAGAACTAGAACTGCAGAGGTTCCTGTATAGCAAGGTAGGAACAACTTCCTGTCAATATACCATATTAAGTTACATAGACATCACAGGTAAAGGGGAGAACCAGCCTACCTGTCATGGACCTGGTAATGTGTGTTACATGGTCAACTCTATTACATTACCCATGCAATGGCTACTTCCCCTAGCGATCATCAAGATTCATGGACCACGGCTATGCTTAGAGAAGTGGTTGTATTGAAGAGATTACCCCTTTTAAGTGGAGAAATAAATGTAATGAAATTTAATACTATTCTCTTATACTACAAAGGTCAATAAGTCTGATGATACTGCTGAGCATCTGCTAGAACTGGGCTGGTTTACAATGAACAATCTGCTCCCTAACGCCGTTTACAAGGTAAGAAAATCAAAGTTGAATTACAAGCATTCATCTCAACACATAATTTTTATGGTTTGCTATCTAAATCCCATTAAATCCTTTCCTGGGTGTTCTTTGCTTCCACAGGTGGCCCTCAGACCACAGAGCCCTGCTCAGTCAGGCAGACAACTTGCACTGAGACTGTATAGCAAAGTCCGTCCACCTGTAGGAGGCATCTCCATAAAAGAGCACTTTGAGGTAACAGCCTTCTAATTTTGTATTTTATGATAGAAATGAAGTATCTCATGACCTTCATATCTGCCATTTCCTTGGATTCTTTAGTCAGAATATTTTGAGGTCATCTCTTGTAATAATGAAATAACCAATAACAGAAAAGCCTAAGATATGGGGTAACTCCCGCACAAATACAAATAACAGCCTACACAAAAAAGAGATATGCGGCTCCCAAAATAAAGAAGAAAAAGGAATAGCGCAAAAAATACAAATATTTATTGTAAATTGTAAAACATATATTAAAATGGAGGAATCCACATGTTGGGGAGACAAGAATGATATAAAAACAAAAGAGGAACACCCACAGAAGGGGGATCTACACACATGCAGGTACAGAAATATTATAGTGCTAAAAAAAGCACAAAACCAATTGAGAGTGTAGAATAGGCGGTGATAGGTATGTATGTATACACTACAGAAGCCATTAGGTCAAATAACACTATATTAAGAGGCAAAATATGATGACCAAAAAGGCCTACATAGAAACAAGCTTAAACTCCATTCTAAGCTGGTGTATGAAAGAATATATATCTACCCTCAAAGGAAAACTACTAGAACAATAATGGCATATGCTTCAACAGACAAGTGTCCAGAGTAAGCTGCTTTGGAATACACAAAAAAGTGACCAAAAAGGTCTACATTGAAAGTAAAGCCCGCTTCTCATAAGGGCATTTGTGCAATACACATACCGCCAAGTAAAAGAACAACCTGCACGGTGGATCCCCCCTCTCTTCACCCGACGAGTTTCACCAAGGAGGCTTCGTCCGGGGTAATAGAGATCCATTTCTTTTTCTTCTTTATTTTTGGGTTGCCTCATATCTCTTTTTTGTGTAGGCTGTTATCCCTTGTAATAAGTGTACTTTCGGTTATGCCAGGGTGTACCCAGCCATTTATTACAGTACAGAGTTGCCTATCATTTGAATGGGTACCATGTAATAAATTTGCTGAAGGGGAAATATTGTAGCCGATCACAACTTTACCAAGTGATATTAAACGGGTTCTCCGGGAATTAAGAAAATGAAAATACTTAAATATTACTTTATTATAAATATATTCCCAAATATCTTTCATTAGTTATAATGGCTCGTTTTGTCTGGACAGCAATCATTAGGAGAAATAAAATGGCCGCCATCCTATAAGTACACACAAAACCTGTCCTAATCACACAGCAGGACAAGTTACTTCACAACACTCAGGTAAAGAGCTGCCTCATCCTCCTCTCCTTGTCAGGGATTATGATCTTGAATACAGATGATAAGATCTTAAGCTGAATCTCTGTAGGAATGGAGATGATGAGGAGACAAAGTACAGAGAGTATGGACAGGACAGACTGTGGTAATGGAGATTACATACAAGTACTGCTGTTCATTACTACACCCCCACCTCCTCTCTGTACTTCATGTCTCCTCATGAACTCCATTCCTACAGAGATTCAGCTGAATATCTTATCAGCTGTATTCAGGATCATAATCCCTGCAGCTCTTTACCTCAGTGTTGTGAAGTAACTTGTCCTGCTTTGTGATTAGGACAGGTTCTGTGTGCACTAATAGGACGGCGTCCATTTTATTTCTTCTAATGATTGCTCCCTAGACAAAACCAGCAATTGTAACTAATGAAAGGTATTTTGGAATATATTTGTAATCAGGTAATATTTAAGAATGTTCATTTTCTTAATTCCCGGAGAACCCCCTATAACTGTTCATAGGGGTTCCAGAGGTCTGGACATTGGCAAAAAGAGTTTATGGTGAGACAACACTCGAAGGCAGGTTGCTGTGGACCCCCCTAAAAAGCTAACTATAAGCTTATATAGAGGTTATTCTGAACAGTTCATGATAATAGAACTGAAGGTAGTAACGATGGAGTGATTTATTGTCCCGAAGACCTCCAGCCTAGATGTTCCTTATATACAACCTTTTCAGATACAGTGAATACAGATTATGTAGAAATAGCTGAAACCCAGCATTATTCTGTGTATATACGTATTATATACATGCATGCATTATTTATTTCTGTTTGCAGGTGAATGTGGTTCCTCTAACCATCCAGCTTACACATCAGTTCTTCCATAGAATGATGGGATTCTTCTTCCCAGGACGCAGTGTAGAAGAAGAGGAGGTTGGGGATGAGGAGGATAAATCAAAACTTGTTACAACAGGTAAAGAGAGAATATCCTATGTACACACAGTATCCAGGGTGAATGTCCTGTGTACACACTGTATCCAGGGTGAATGTCCTATGTACACACTGTATCCAGGGTGAATGTCCTGTGTACACACTGTATCCAGGGTGAATGTCCTATGTACACACTGTATCCAGGGTGAATGTCCTATATACACACTGTATCCAGGGCGAATGTCCTATGTACACACTGTATCCAGGGTGAATGTCCTATGTACACACTGTATCCAGGGTGAATGTCCTATGTACATACTGTATCCAGTGTATACAACAAGGACCTTATATATAAAAATATATGCAGTATCCAATGTTGCCCATAGAAGCCAATCGAAATCATAATCATTTGGTAAAACTTCTGCACTTCTCTTTGCATTGTAAGCACTAATTGAATTAATTAGTTTGGTCAGATTGGGGGCCTCCAAAAAGAGTATGATCATCTGAGGGCTTGTGCACTTTAATTGCCTTTGGTAACTAAATGAAGAAGGATTTACATCTCGCTGTTCACACACTTTGTTCCAGGCATGCCAGTGGTAAAGCCAAGGCAGCTCATTGTGGCAGAGGATGCTGTGTCTCTAGGCCCGGGCAAGGGTAGTGGACAGGGTTTAAATCGGACAACGGGAGTCAGACGTTCATTTCGGAAAGCACCTGAGGTAATTTGGAGGTGTGAAAAAATCCTGATGATAATCCTGCTGAACACATTATAAGATCAGACGTTTATGTCCTTCTCTCGTAATAGCATCCTGTTGACGATTTGGACAAAATGAAAGAGCGAGCTGCCATGAACAATTCATTCATCTACATTAAAATTCCTCAGGTGCCTCTCTGTGTCAGCTACAAGGTATGTAAGTTAAATCACAAAAAATTCTAAATTCCTACCTGAAATCAAGAAGCCAGGGGTGGTTCATCAGACCCTCTGTATGATGAGATATCTGCTGGAATTTCAAAGGTTCTTCCTAGATTTAAATACTAATGATCTATCTTTTCGATAGGTCATCGGTATCTGATCAGTAGGAGTCTGACACCTGGGACCCCCGCCGATCAGCTGTTTGAGAAGACACCAACACTACCGTGAGCGCTGCAGCCTTCTCCATCCTTACCAAGTACAGGGCCGTACATTGTGGGACTGAGCTGCGGCTATATGACTAATGAACATGTCGTCACTGGGCCTAGGGAAAGTGGAGAGAAGGCAGCGGCGCTAATGCGAGTATTGATGCCTTCTCAAACAGCTGATGGGCGGGGTTCCTGGGTATAGCACCCACACCAATCAGATACTGGTGACCTATCCAGTGGATAGGTAATCAGTATTTAAGTCTCGGAAAACCGCTTTAACTGGTTTGGTAACTGGACTGGTCATTGTTTCTGGGTAGCAGATTGTGATGTGTAAACAGCGATCTACTGCCCAGAAACAATGAATAATCTATATGGGGACTACAATCGCTTGTGACTGTATAGCAGAGGGGATTGCTGCATGTAAATGCTCCTCTCACCTCCCCTGATGAGCAGGCAATTATCGAGCATGAACAGTTTGTTCCCCATATAATAGCCTGCTCAGTTGACCTGTGTAAATAGGCCTTTATAGTGGGATGAATATATAGCAATGGTCATTATATTATCTTGTCTCCATTCCACAGAGGAGCTATCCCCCTCAGAACTGCAGCTAAGCTCTGAGAAACTCTGCTTCCTCACTGGTTAAAACCCATCAGTTTGATTGGACTGATGGGTTTTAACATTTAGACAGGCTAGATTTGTGTAGTTGAAGGAAGAGGATAAGCATTAAAGTGGATAGGGGTAAAAAATTAATTGAAATTCCCTAAGGCAGGGTTCCTATATAACTGGATCTCCAGTGTAGTTTCCCTCTGGGGTGGGTAAGAACTGCTCCCATGTTTTTTTGATGGGCTTGTTTCAGCCATTCGGCACATCAGTTTGAATACCGATGTCTTCCATCACCAGGCAGAAAATACATTGGGGAATTTATCATGAGGGTAATAGTTGAAGTCAGTTTTGCTTGAGTCTGCATTGGTGTAATTTGCACCAAATATATCAAAACTAGCACAATATTTGTTAAATTTGGTTCATCTTTAAAACAGTGTTGTGTACAAATCCTACTCCAATTTTTTTATGTCATCCCCCCTATTATTTGAATTGCTACCCATTTTTCAAAACTGGAGTGCACAGGTGAACTTAAAAAGTCAAAGCCCTATTATTATTTTTTTTTTTGCAACTTTTTGACACTAGAATTTTGGATTGCAGGCATGATAAACTCTGCCATAGCAGAAGTGGTTCTCTGTCTGACACTTTCATACATATGAATGCTCATCTAATGCACAAATGTCATCACTTTTGTCCGGCTGCGGCTTCAATCTAGTGGGACAAAGCTCATGTGAACCCAGCCTAAGCATTTACGTCATACATTTTCAAGACTGTTATGACTGTGATGTTTTCATTTTAGAAAAACACATTGTTTAATTTAAATCACTTGCTTTCAGGGTGAGAAGAACAGCGTGGACTGGGGAGACTTGAACCTGGTATTACCTTGTCTGGAATATCACAACAATACCTGGACATGGCTGGACTTTGCTATGGCAGTGAAGAGAGACAGTCGAAAGGCCCTAGTGGCTCAGGTGAGAACTGCAAACACTACACCAGTCTACTCATTTTGGAATTCTCTGTTCTCATAAATGGAGAAATATTTTCCCGTCTCATTATTATGGAATATCATTAGGATATGCCACAGATTGTAGAAATGAAAATGAAAGCACACTGTACATGAGCTGCGTCCTCTCCATTCACTGCTCTGAGACTTCCGAAAAAAGCCAAAGTACAGTGCTCGACTATTTTAGGAGGTCCCATATCAGTTAATAGAGAGGAATCCATGCAAGTGCAGACAACTCTCCAATTCTCCGCTATGGAACCGCTGGAAATAGCCATGACTGCACTCAGCTATTTTTAGAAGTCACACAATGGTGAATGGAGCGTGTCTGGGCGCATGCGGCTGCTGTTCGGGTCCCTGTTCTGGAGGTAAGAGCAGGTCCCATACATGAGATGGAACAACACCTTTAAAGTGTTATTCCCATCTTAGACAATGGGGGCATATTGCTGCACCTATATCGAGAACGGAGCGCGGAAATGAACGGAGGGCGCACTGCGCATGCGCAGCCGCCCTCCATTCATTTCTGTGGGGCCGCCGAAAATAGCACTGGCTCGGCTATTTCCATCGGCCCCATAGAAATGAATGGGAGCGGTGGCCGCGCATGCGCGATGCGCTCCCATTAATTTTTATGGGAGTTGCGGCTGGTGGTGGCCAGACCCCGAGAAACTCTGGGTCCTCCAGGCGCAGCGCTTCCAGCTCAGTTCTCGATATAGGTCCGGGTCCCAGTGGTGGGACCTACACCTATCAGACAATGGAGCATATCCTAGTGATATGCCCCCATTGTCTAAGATGGGAATACCCCTTTAACCCTTTATGTGTGTTCTTCTTTACACAGGTCATTAAAGAGAAACTACGTCTTAAACCGGCTGCTGGGGCAGAAACAAAAGGCAAAAGCGAAGTAAAGACAGACATGAATCAGCAGGAGGAGGATGAGAAAGCTCGGCTGCTCATTGGACTCAGCGTCAGTGATAAGAACACTGGAAAGAAGTCCATATTCAGCAGGAGGAAATTGTGAAAAGTGCACTTGTACCGGGTAGTGTGGAGGATCGTGGAAAACTGTAGTTTCAGATTGTTTTGTGATGGAAGCTATGTTGTAGGTATCCTGTCCCGGGCTGGATTCTGGAATGGCTTTCCATGAGATGACATCGAACTTTTTGTTCTTTAATAGAACAAAATGGGAATTAAATGTGGAGCATTAAGTCTCTATCTATGCTGCAGTACTGACCATGAGGATGGTGACGGATGACTGAGCGCCTTAATACAGATCCCCTCTTTTCTTGTACTCTCTCCATCCTTTAAGACAATGCAACTAAAACTCACATATCTGCCGGGTTTTGTAATCAGAAAGTACATTCAGTGAATGTTATATGGATGGGTAGTTATCCTGAGATGTTAGATGTGGGTCATACGGGTGCGACCCCTTTCATGTGCCTGTGGTAACTCTCCTACCAGAAGCAGAGGCCTACACAAAGTATATGACATATAGGATGGGGGGAGCCAGTCCAGCACTGCAGTGACGTTTCCATTGTCTATTGACACTGTCCAGTGGTAATTCCATTACCACGGCCCTCGAAAGGGTTGTTAAACTAGATCACACTGGGGAAACCCTGCTTACTAATGCTGTGCACTCTGTAACATATACACTTGCTTAAGGAGGAAGTCTCGAGATCTGCTGTCTGAAACGAGTCACTCACTGCTCAACAATAAGGGTCTAGGTAACAAGCAATTATTGCATTGTTGAATATTTTGGGCCCGGAACGTCTTAATCTCTTACGTAAACCACTTTTCTACCATTACGTTGGCTCTCTTACCTCGCAATTAACTCTGTTGCTGCAAGAAGGATCTTCATAGATAATTGTTTCATATAAATGAATATAGCTTCCTGATCACAAAGCAGATATTTATTTTTCAAGAGATTAATTTGTAACCAATAATCCAGATGTCATTGTTCAGTTGCCGATTCTTTTTGTTCCTCCTTTATGCACCCCACCGCCACCACCCTGCTTTTATTTTTGACAAGTTAGGGTTGTGTAATCCTCCGCCGCATAAGGTGGGGATGAATTTAATTTTGTCGCAATGCATCTAATGATTAATGTGTAAGAGCATTTCTAGAGGTGGCGTTTAACTTTTTATAAATGTGTACATATATATATTTATATGCATTGAGGCGGGGCTGGGTGCAGTCGTTGCTGCTACATAGGTGTATAAAATCCTGCTCTCATCTGCAGACATTTGCACTTTTTGGTACGGATTGCTCTCCACCAACAACGATTAAAATTCAGATTGTTACTTTTAAAACGTGTGCTGTTTTTTCTTTTTTCTTTTTCCAAGTAATTCTGTAATGCATAGGATTACACGTGAAGAAAATACCCACCCTTTGGAGCGTACAGTGGTTTGTTAATTCCATTATATAACATTTTAATAAACCCAGTAAGGGGGAGGAGAATGTTAAATCCAGAAGCCAGATGTGACCAAAACAGAAGGGGTAGGCTCTGCCTCACAAACCAGTTTTCATCTTACAGATCAGCTCTTGTAAAATGTAAGGGATCTATCTGAATGGTAGAATACACAGACGAGTCACATTATTATGACCTGTGTGCAGCATGGACAGCAGCTAGACAGGCTGGGAGTGATCCAATAAGGTCCTGGTTGTCACAGGTAGCTGGAACTATGGCAGGACTGGCCAACCTGCGGCTCTCCAGCTGTTGCAAAACTACAACTTCCCCTGCATGCCCAGTCTGCCTACAGCTATCATCCTACAGCAGGGCATGGTGGGAGTTGTAGTTTTACAACAGCTGGAGAGCCTCAGGTTGGCCAGCCCTGAACTATGGTGACATCCGACTTGTCTGTTGAGGCTGTCTCCAGGTCCTGCAACCTTTCATAGATGTTTTTCTTTCTAAAACAGAAAAAAAGTAAGAAGATATTAACTGATAATCCCGCAGAATACTCTATATTTACAGCATTTATGTAGATATACTAATGGACCAAAATTTTCTCTCTGTGCTGGCCTTCTTTCTACAATTGGCACCATGTATGTAGAGGCTACAAAAGACCTGTGTGGTGGAAGGTTTGCAGAGGGCAAATAGACCCCTGCTATTTTTGCATTGGGGTGTTGGTAATGGCACTTCCACTCTCCTAAGAGCTTATGCATATTTCTATCGTTTTTTCGGATTGGATGTGGACCTATTCTTCTCAGTGGGGCTGCAAAAGATGTGGACAGCACAGTGGTGGGCTGTCCACATCCATTTTGTGAACAAGAATAGGACATTTTTATAGAAGTTAAAAAAAAAATGATGTCTTGTACTCGGCCAGGATCCGTGTTTTGGCCTATAAGATGTACCTAGGTTTTAGAGGAGGACAATGAGAAAAAATATTTTTCATAAGATCTCAGGTCAGACCAGCAATCAGACCCCCAATGTTAATCAGACCTCAGCTCACAGCCCAATCAGAACCCCAATGTGAATGACCCCCAATCAGACCTCAGATAAGAGCCCCATGCCTCTCATCAGCCCCATATGCCTGTAATTAGCCCCCATATCAGCCCCATGCCTGTAATTAGCCCCATATCTGCCCCATGCCTGTAGTTAGCCCCCATATCAGCCCCCATGCCTGTAATTAGCCCCCCTATCAGCCCCTATGCCTGTAGTTAGCCCCCATATCAGCCCCCATGCCTGTAATTAGCCCCCCTATCAGCCCCTATGCCTGTAGTTAGCCCCCCTATCAGCCCCTATGCCTCACTCCAGCACCCATATGAGTCCCCATGCCTCTATTAAGCCCCCATGCCTCTCATTAGCCCCCATTCATTATGAGCCCAGCATGCCTCTCATCAGCCTCCAAGCTTTTCGCCAGCCACCAGCACAGAGAAATTAAAATTAAAAAAAACACCTCTCCTGCCCTGGACGCCGCCGCTCCTCACCTCCAGCTTGCCCTGCATGCCGTGGCTGTGCTGTGAAGTAGCACACAAAGCGCCCTCACGCTATGCGCAGCCACTGCACAGTCGACAGCCGAGGACCAGTGAGTACAGAGCCTTCATCACTTCCCGGTCCTCCAGTGCTAATTCCATAATGGAAGCACTCATTAGCATTCACCCCATAAGACGCAGGGACATTTCCCTCCCATTTTTTTGGGGGAAAAAGTGTGTCTTATGGGGCAAAAAATACAATATGTGTTTTAGGGCCACAAATTCTAGTTTTATTATGTACTTATAGTAGTCAGAGCTTTATTTTTTCTGATACAGAGCTCCAATCCCCTGCATAGAAATATATTTCAAAAATAAAATGCTGAGTACTTGAAGCCACCACTAAATTGGACTTACTGCATATTGTCTTATCATGGACTTCAACTAACTGTAGTGTACTCCCTCTAGTGGTGGCTGCAGGGAGCAAGAAAATTATATTTCAAGTAGTTTTTATATTAGGCTCACTGATTGACAGAGGTGCACCTAATTCATAAGTTAGGCTAATCCTCCGGCAGTACAGAGGGGGAACAAAGGTTGGAGTAAAAAGCCAATCTTTATAAATGACCTCCAATATGTACACCTAATAAAATCTATTATAGGGTATACAGCAGTACCAATATACCTTGTGATAAATGGAAGAACCAACTGGTCCTACCGAATCCAGGGTTTCACTGGTGTGGTGTCCACTGAAATCTAAACAAGGTCTCTCTGGTGATAGAGCAAAAATAATAACCACATAAACAAGAGTATGGTAACTGTCCCTGTTGAATCCCTAGCAGGGGACACTACGCTATAGGACCTAGCCATCCCAATGATATAATAAGTTAATCTAGAGCTTTGCCTTCCCCTGTCACAGTAATAATGCTGACACTGTGCCCCCTCACAGTAATAATATTCACTTTTTACCTTATCACAGTAGTTATACCCACATTGTGACTGCAGCACACAGCACAGAGCCCTGGTTGCCCTAAGAAGTGTCCAGGAAGCTGGTGGGGCTGATATCACAGATATCACTGCAGTGCTCTGCTGAGGTTCTGGAGTGTATTTGATTATGGGGTCCACAGGAGCTTCCTCCAGTCTAAGGGCCGTTCAGACGGCCGTAGTATTGCAGATCCGCAAAAATGCGGATCCGCAATACCACGGATGTCGCCCGCTGTGTGTTCTGCAATTTGCGGAACACATGGCCGGGCGCCCTGTTCAAAATGCCTATTCTTGTCTGCTGTTGTGGACAAGAATAGAACATGTTCTAGAATTTATTGTGGAGCCGTGGCTGCCCGCTCTAATAGAAGTGAATGGGCCCTAACACTGGTACGAATGCTGATTTGTTCAAGCATGGGCAGCGTGGTGGCTCAGTGGTTAGCACTGGTGTCTTGCAGCTCTGGGGTTTAAATCCGACCAAGGACAAAATCAGCATGGCGTTTGTATGTTCTCCTGATGTTTCTTCCAGGTACTCCAGTTTCCTCTCACACTCCAAAGACATACTAATAGGGAACATAGATTGTTAGTTCCATTGGGGACAGCGTGATGCTAATGTCTTTAAAGTGCTGTGGAATATGTCAGCGCTATATAAGTGAATATAATAAATTAAGAATAGGTACAATGATTATGATAGCCCCATCTAAATCTAAGCAAATGAATGCTTTTTTTCCAGTATATTTTATTAAACATCAAAAAGATTGAAGTACATTAAAATCAATTTCACAAAAATTCCAGTCCCCAAATTTTCACATAATTCAATATAAAATACTTTACCCAACAAAATAATTTACCCAACCCTTGTAACTGCCAGGGACAAGGAGAAAAAAAAAGAGAGCAAAAAATGAATCCTATGTCCAGGGACATAGGGGCGGCTCTTCATTCTATAATAGATCTGTTCATATCTTTTACCCAGCTGCATCAAATTCTCACATTCAGTTACAATGGGGAAAAAAGGTATTTAGTCAGCCACCAATTGTGCAAGTTCTCCCACTTAAAAAGATGAGAGAGGCCTGTAATTGACATCATAGGTAGACCTCAACTATGAGAGAGAAAATGAGAAAACAAATCATAGTCTGATTTTTAAAGAATTATATGCAAATTATGGTGGAAAATCAGTATTTGGTCACCCACAAACAAGCAAGATTTCTGGCTCTCACAGACCTGTAATTTCTTCTTTTAGGCTCCATTCACACATCCTGTTTTTCTTTCCTGATTCAATCCTGATTTTTTCAGGACCCATTGAAATGAATGGATCCAAATCAGGATCAGGATCGAATCAGGAAAGAAAAACAGGACGTGTGAATGGAGCCTTAGAGGCAACCTCAAACAGTCACACTCCAAACTTCACTATGGTGAAGACCAAAGTGCTGTCGAAGGACACCAGAAACAAAATTGTAGACCTGCACCAGGCTGGGAAGACTGAATCTGTAATAGGCAAGCAGCTTGGTATGAAGAAATCAACTGATAATCCCCCTCGATCAGGGGCTCCACGCAAGATCTCACCCCGTGTGGGGTCAAAATGATCACAAGAACTGTGAGCTAAAATCCCAGAACCACACGGGGGGACCTAGTGAATGACCTGCAGAAAGCTGGGACCAATGTAACAAAGGCTACCATCAGTAACACGCTACGCCGCCAGGGACTCAGATCCTGCAGTGCCAGACGTGTCCCCCTGCTTAAGCCAGTGCATATCCGGGCCCGTCTGAAGTTTGCTAGAGAGCATTTGGATGTTCCAGAAGAGTATTGGGAAAATGTCAGATGAAACCAAAGTAGAACTGTTTGGTAGAAACACAACTCGTCGTGTTTGAAGGAGAGTGAATGCTGAGTTGCATCCAAAGAACACCATACCTACTGTGAAGCATGGGGGTGGCAACATCATGCTTTGGGGCTCTTTCTCTGCAAAGGGATCAGGACGACTGATCCGTGTACATGAAATAATGAATGGGGTCATGTATCGTGAGATTTTGAGTGCAAACCTCCTTCCATCAGCAAGGGCATTGAAGATGAAACGTGGGTCTTTCAGCATGACAATGAACCCAAGCACACCACCAGGGTAACGAAGGAGTGGCTTCGTAGGAAGCATTTCAAGGTCCTGGAGTGCCTAGTCAGTCTCCAGATCTCAACCCCATAGAAAACCTTTAGAGGGAGTTGAAAGTCCGTGTTGCCCAGTGACAGCCCCAAAACATCACTGCTCTAGAAGAGGAATGGGCCAACATACCAGCAACAGTGTGTGCCAACCTTGTGAAGACTTACAGAAAACGTTTGACCTCTGTCATTGCCAACAAAGGATATATAACAAAGGATTGAGATGAACTTTTGTTATTGACCAAATACTTATTTTCCACCATAATTTGCAAATAAATTCTTTAAAAATCAGACAATGTGATTTTCTGGATTTGTTTTCTCATTTTGTCTCTCATAGTTGAGGTCTACCTATGATATCAATTACAGGCCTCTCTCATCTTTTTAAGTGGGAGAACTTGCACAATTGGTGGCTGACTAAATACTTTTTTTCCCCACTGTATCTGGGGGGATTTTTCTGTACACCAATGTCGAACCACCACAACTCTAGCAAGCATTAGTATTCCACTAATAAGCTTTTCCCTTTTCCACACCATTGGATTATACATGGATGATGTAGTTCTCTCACTTACTAACCCTATTAATTCTCGTGTGGCATCATCTTACCTGCTGGAGAATTTCTCTGCAAGCTCCTATTATAAGCTGAAAGTAACTAAATCCTTTATATTGCCTATACAGGTTCCGTAGGAAACCAAGGGCCACATTCAACTGACTTTTCAGTGGACTGATGACCATATTACCTACCTGGTTATCTTATTACCTCCTTCTGTTAAACAACTGGTTCTTAACATTTCATGCCCCGATACTCCCCCTTGCCCTGCAATGCATTGTGCAAGGGCTGTTTTGTTTACATTCACACACTGCTAGACAGAGACTTCCACCTAGCAGTGAACTCAGTGACATTACCGACACTAATGGGTGATCTAAAGCCTGTTTTACAGGGCAGCACTAAATACCACCCATTAGTGCTGATGATGTCACTGGGCTAACTGCTAGGCGGAAGTCTCTGCCTAGCATACCCTTGCAAAGACCAAGTCACCAGAGGTAAAGTATAAGCCTTTGCTCTGCACGATGCCTGTTGCCCTGCGCGAAGGGGGTTGCCTTGGAACAAGAAATGCCCAATGCTCCACTCACTCATGCTGAATTAGTGAAGAAGGGGTTATGTCCAGGTTCAGTGCTGAACCCCTTTAATTACGAGGCTTTGAAGCAGTTACGTGTTTTTATCAGAGGTACTCTAAGGTGTGGTTGTCCTGGATTAATACTGTGAAAATATTAATCTTACCAAAAATATTATATAGCTTTCGATTCATTCTCTTACAAGTCCCTAGTGGCATTGTCACCGAGCTCCAGTCAGACATGCTGCGATTTATATGGGGGTCTTCTCCATCGAGAATATCTAAACGTGTCCCGCATCCTTCTAGCAAAAATGGAGGGCTGGAGGTGTCATATCTAAACAAATATTATATAACTAGCTTCATTAATCAGACTTGAGAATGGTGGCATCCAGAAATGGTTATAGATTAGTCCTGTCACGGGGGAGACAAGGGAAGGTGTGCCCTGTACTTGAAACCCCCCCTTCTTTCCCTACCTACTTGCCTCAAACGGCCCTAGGCGGCCGCGGACAACCACGAAGACGTTCCCTATACTGGGTAAGTGCAGAGGGAGGGAAAGGGAACACAGGGAGAGACAAAACACAGACGGAACAAACACAATGATAGAGTAGTCAGCAAGCCGGGTCAAACACAGGAGATAGCGTAAATACCAGGGGTCAAGAGAAGAGAGGTCCAAGTCCAAGTCCAAAGTCAGAGTCCAAATAGCAAATCCAAAACACAAGGCCGCACAAGCACTGATCAAAAGTATAAACTAATCACAGGCATCTGAGTGAGGCAGTTGCCATCTTTAAATAGCCCACCCAGGATCATGTGATGTGGCCAGCATCACATGACCTGAGGCGGAGCAAGCTGTCCAAACAATATGCAAAGTAGCCATGTGGTGTGATCAGCACCACATGGCTAAACCCAAACAGAGAATTAACTCATGAAGTGCTGGCTGACAAGACCAGCACTTCAATTCCCTATTGCTCGTCTCTAGGGGGGCGGAGAGGTCCGGCGATGTCGTGCAGAGGGAGCGCGACGCCGACCTCGCGTGACAAGTCCTTTGTTAAAGACACTCTCTTAAGACTTTTCTTGCTGCCTGCACTGTGAGGAAACTTACTCATCATTTCCCCTGCTTACTATGTAAGCTTCTTCTGATGCATTGGCTAATTTACTTAAAGGGAACCTTTCATCTCCGAAACACCCCCTGAACTAGAGTAAGCGGTGTATAGTGTAAGTGATGCTGAATCTGAATATATACGTTTTATCGTCATACTCGCTTCCATTCTGACGCTGTGCTCCCACAAACCAGGATTAAAATGCACTCACTGGACTCCGGTGCTCACTCACATAATGGAGAGGACTCAAAGAAGAGTCCACTGAATGTATTTTACTGCTGGTTTGTAGGAGCACAGCGTCAGAATGGAAGTGAGTATGAAGATAAAACTTACATATTCGGATTCAGCATCACTTACACTATACAACGCTTACTCTAGTTCAGGGGGTGTTTTGGAGATGACAGGTTCCCTTTAAATCCCCACCTAAACTATGTTTTAACGTTCTGGATTTTTCCTTGGCTGTGTTGGAATATCATATTCTTCACCGTATTCTCTCTTCTTGGATGACCCAGGGAATCCATACTATTAATCAATTATATCAACTCAGATTAGGCATTTTCTTTTTACTTTACAGATTACTAATGCTGAGCAACCATCTATGTCTCTTCATATTCTACTTTCCAATAGAGGCCCTTGTCGTAAAGGTTTATCTATTGTTTAAAATTCTTTATTATACTCTTTGGCCCTTGGTGAAGACCCCTATATGATTAAATGGGAACAGGAGTTGAGCCAGTCTTTTTCTCTTAATTACGGTCAGCTCTGTAGTGGTCTGGTAGGAATTACTTCATCTGTATGATGGCTGGTCTCATATTTTTACAGCCACAGGTATGGTGATTGCGCATCATTGGCGCATGACAACTGATCTAGCGGACCTTGCAATACCAGATTAATTCCTACAATCCTTGGTTGATGTGGTTGTCAAGTTCAGATGTTGGTCCATTGCCTGATACTTTATTTTGACATTGGTGCACAAATGTGTGTAAGGTTTTGTATTCTATTTTGTAGAGCTCCTCAGGACTGCTCATCTGTCACATGCCACATACTGTATACGTTGATGTTTTGTTTCTTTGCTCTTTGATTTATATACACAAAAACTTTAATACAAAAACAATGTTGTTGCCCTCAGTAAATAATGCTCCTTCTGTAGTGCCTGTGTAAGGGTATATAATGCCCCCCCCCCTTCTTTGGTGCCTCCAGTAGTATTTTAAAAAAATTGAATAGGTCATGAGCTGCAATACCTGAGAATAAAGACCATTGAGGAACAGTACCATTAACTACTGAAGACCATCCTATTATGCAGAAATCACAAACTTGCTCTTATGCCAATTTTTAAACTCTTTAATGTAGTATTATTATAATACCTATTTATAAAATAATAGGTAGGTAGATAATAGAAAATCTTTCTGTGAAGTGAAATGGCTGCTATATCTTCCATCTGGCTTAATCTTCCTTCTTTCAATCTGTACTGTTTATACAAGGCATGATATAGATGTTGATGGTGTTGATATAGATGGTGATGGTATTTAAAGCTGCAATAGAAACAGAAAAATAAAAGTCAAAGAACAAACGCAACATTAATACACACAAAGCTCATCCACCTACTACCATCTTGTGATCAATGGAAGCTGTATTAGCAGCAACCCATAGTGGTGGCAGGCAGGAACATTTTTGTGGCTATACAGGTGATTTGTAGCGTCAACCTTTCTAATGTTGTCCAAACGTAAAGAATCATATTAATTTTTCAAAACTATAGGTAAGTAATAAAATTCATACATACATGGTAATAGTATGTGGGGATTCTGCGATGTTGTATCTAGAATGAAAAAGATAAATCAGAAAGATTAAAATCTACCTTATAAATCAGCATAAACTGCATTAAAGTTGCAGGTATTTTGTGGCCGATAGGCACCCACAAATCTGTAGGGATCAATAGAGAAAACTGCATTAAAGTTGTGTTCACACATTTCAGGTATTTTGTGGCCGATCTGCACTCGCAAATCTGCAGGAATCGGTAAGGGAATCTGCAGAGGCAAATTTGTACTCAAATTGTAATAAGAGAATGTCAGTGATTTATGCACACAAATTCACACATCTTAACGTGAGTTGGCCTCTGTGGGTTTTGCAGATTTGCTGCAGAAATTTACACTAACGAGAGCTAGGACCACCCGGCAGATTGTTTTTTCTCTTACTTGATGGTATCTCCTAGCCTTTATTCTCTCTCCACATGAAACATGATGGTGGAATTCATAAAGTCTAAGGTTTCGGACTCATCAGCCACTGAAAAACAAAAAGAACATTACTCTACTGCATTTATTCTACTAAACGAAATCTTGTAAATCCATTATAAATTAGCATTACATGACTCGTCCGTTGAGGCTGTCTCCAGGTCCTGCAACCTTTTATAGATGTTCTTCCTCTTCTTCCTAACACAGAAAAAAGTGAGCAGATATTAACTGATAATCCCGCAGAATATCCTATATTTACAGCATTTATGTAAATATACTAATGGACCAAAATGTATGTACAGGCTAGAAAAGACCAGTGTGATGGTTGGTTTGCAAAAGGCAAATAGACCACTGCTATTTTTGCACTGGGTTGTTGGTTATGGTTATGGGACTTCCACTCTCCTAAATCTTCAAGCGTAGATAGAAACTGCTGCAGGGTAGATAGCTAAGGCTGATTTACACCAGAGCAGGAGGACCACAAGCACGGGGTCCCATTGCTGAACATGGGGTTGTTTTTTTTTTTCCTATGAAGGTGCATTTGACTACCTTGTGCAGGACTATAATGGACCCCAGGTGAAGGCTTAGTGTGGAGAGAAATGGTTGCATCCCCATGTACATCAATAAGGCTCCTGTACATGATAGGTGGGTCATGTGTAACAATGCAGGAACTTACCTGAAATAAATGAACAGGCCAATGCCCGTGGCTATCATAACTGTCACTGTCACAGTAGTAACCGCAATCGCTATATTAATCTCTATTCAGCAATGGAATAAAACAAAAATAATGATTATTGTCCAGAAAATTCCCAAACATTTCTACAATGCAAAGTTACTACAATACCAGGACCAGTGCTGGCAGACGCCTGTCATAGTCCTCATCATTATCATACGGGATGATGGCGGTGCACATTTAGATGTACAGATTCTCATTTACAGACATCAAAAAGTCTACAGAACAAGCAATTATGTGGAAAATAATACATTTTCAATAAATGAGTGTTGTTTGCTCAATAAAAGCTTTGCCTAAGGTAAAAAATGGCCTCCAGAAGGAAGTAGATGCTGCGTCCTACCCCATCTACGACATGCCAAAAATCAAAAATACCTCTTTATAATATAAGCATCATATCGATATTCTGCCTGATATAGGTGACAATGTGAAAATATAGATCTTCAATATAAAAAAAACATCAAAAAGATATTAACCCTTAAAATGTTCACAGAACTCTGCCCTGCATAAGTGAATAATTATAGTGAACATTAAAATGAATGACAGCACAGACCTGACATCCTGATTCTCTCCTTCAACAATCCTCAAAGACTCAGGCAGCTGCTCAACCCCTTCTGTGCCCTCTGCCATAACTATGACATCACTGCCTAGCAACACTTTTATTATGATGTCATCATTGTAAGAGGTGATACCAACAAATTACACAAGAATGGAACCCTAGAAGGTTTAGGTTTACTAAATGTCCAGCATTTATCCATCATGTACTTTAAGGGCCACAATTCAGGTTTTATTATATATTTATAGTAGTCAGAGCTCTATTTTTTCAGATACAGAGCTCCAAATCTCCTGCACGTCAATATATTTAAAAAATAACATGCTAAGTACTTGCATCCACCACTAGACGGGGCTTACTGCATATTGTCTTATCATGAAGCACAATTCACTGCAGTATGCTCCCTCTATTGGTGACTACAGGCAACGAGAAAATTATATTTAAAATCATTTTTCTATATAGATAATTTTGAGATCTGTATCAGCGCATCATTTTTAAACTCTTTCAATTATAATTAGAAAAAGTGGGCAATCACTTTAAGAATATAATTTGAGATGTGGTGACATTTTCTTCTTTACTTCTCAGGCCACTTATCTTGTAAGATAGTGGAAAATTGGAATAAACCTCTGTGCTACCCATAGCAATCAGACTTGAGGCTTCCCATAACAGGATACAACATTACAAAAGTGATCTGATTGCTTCCTATGTGTATGAGTACAGGTTTGAAAGTATAAGGTCCCATACACATTCAATGTCTCGTATACAGTGTTAACAACGAGACTGTTCTCACGTTTAAAGAAAACTTATATAGAAGGAAAAATGGATAGAAAATATTACAGTACAAACCTATCATCCTGACTGTCTCCTTCACTAACTCTAAAGGGTCAAGCAGCTAATCACCACCTAATGTAGCCTCTGGTTATAACTATGACATCACTGCCTAGTAACACCTCTATTATAATGTCATCATGTGTTGATCTCATAATAAAAATTAACTAAACCTACTAAGGTTGCAGTCAGGTGTGGCCTGTGAAGGTTTAGAACTAACCTAATTCAAAGATAAATGTGGTTCCCATTATGTGGAAAGCTGGTTTTGCATAGACATTTACTGTTCTATGAACTGCAGTGATGGAACCCACTCTCCCTCACTATAATTAATCGTGGAAGAATGGCAAAAAAATTGTCAATCAAAATTTATTTATCTGAACATAGCTTTACCATCATGGAAATAAAATAATATTTAAAAATCAGTTGAGGAGGAAATTTCATTGGTTTCACTGGTTGACGCTAAGCAAACAAAATGCAGAGCAGTTTCCCATAGTAATCAGCTTTTAGCTGCCACTTTTCACCTTCTCTCTCCTTCCCTTCTAGACTATAAATTCTTTGGGATGAGGTCCTCCTCCTTTTCCTGAGCGACTTATTGTACCTCCTGGGAAATTGAAACACATAGCTATTATACCTTTGCTTCTCAATAAAGTTACTTATATTGTTCGTCCCATTGTCTTGGAAGTCTGATGTCGCCCACATTCACACTTTGATTCGTAGACCGTCCATCCAGTGATGATGCACTGCTCAGCAGGAGGAGCCATGGATGACATTATTATCCTATATGAGAACCCTGTTCTGCCTGTGAGTGAGTAATATTATATTACAGTATATACTGGCGTATAAGACTACTTTTTAACCCCTTAAAATAATGGCTACAGTGGGGGGTCGTCTTATACGCCGGATATACGGGGGCCGCACTGTGTGAGGTGTTTTTTTTTTCCCCGTCAGCGCGTAGAGAGCCGCTTCCTGGGACCGCCGCGCATGCGCGGCAGTCCGCCTCTCACAGTCATTAGAAGAGGCTTAGTACGCGCTGACGGGGCGGCGCGCTGTATGCTAATGCAGCCACCCCGTCACAGCGGTCGGCGTCACAGAGCTGGGGGTCACAGGCGGCACTTACAGAAGCATGTCGGATCTTCATTAATATCACAGCATGGATGCGAGGGGAAAGCTGGCGGTGCAGTAACGCCAGATTCACCTCGCATCCATGCTGTGATATTAATGAAGAGCTTACATGCTGGTGTAAGTGTGCATATTGCTACAATAAGTGCCGACCCCGCCCCCCTTCTCCTCCCGGTGACTCCCCGCCCCTGCACTAATCCTATTGGTTATACCTCACACAGTGCGGCCCCCTGCTCTTAGCATACTGAAGTAGCATACTATTCTCTATATTCTCAGGAGGATTTTGAAGGCTTTTAAAGGGAAACTGTCATGCCAGCAAGACCTGTTACAATATCGCAGCTTACAGTTATGATCACCAGGCACTTGCTCTCTTGTTTGTTTTGCAAAGTTTTAGCTTTACCGTACATGTTTGAAACAACCTTATGTTTATAAGTGACAGTTTTGCTGCTATATACAGTACCTGCATGTCATATGCATTTGAATTAAAATTAACATGTTGAAATCAAAGCAGACTTTTTTTCATTTGGGAGAGGGGTAGTCTTATACAGTGAGTATATACCAAATTCTATATTTTTAGGGCAGAAGTTGGGGGTCGTCTTATACGCCCAGTCGTCTTATACGCCGGCATATACGGGTATATATTATTACCAGCTCTGAATATACCAATGAAAAATAATAACCTGAGAAGGAAAGACTTCACGCTGGAATAAGTGGGGTTTAAATAACCACCCCTAAATTAGTAACATTTGAAGATTTTGTTTTCTAAAAACCACATAATTCATAACCAAGAAAGAAGCCCAGTCGTTGACTCTTTGAAAGCAAATAAGTCCACACACACAGTAGATGACCTTTACCCAACCGACCTATAACGCCTCACCAAGGCGGCCTGAACCCCACCCCATCAACATTTCCACTGTCGTTTGCAAATCCAAATAAAAAATATCCAAACCAACCTCAGAAATATGTACACCATCTTGAAAATAAAGCCCTGCCTCTCCATCTTCCAGGTCAACATGTCTAAAAGCCATACCCTAAACCAAAGGCATAAATTTACATATTTGACTGTTTTTACATTACTGCTTGGTATTTCCATTCTTCTGTTCCGTTATCGGAGAAGAAGGCTGAATGTAACAGAAGTACCGGATTTGGCACATAACTGACAGGAATGGATCCTAATGGATCCTATTGACTATAATGGGATTCATTAGGCTACCATTTACGAAAACTTTTTTTTAACGAACTCTGTGACGGAAGTCCCAAACGGAGCTTCGGACACAGATATGAATGTAGCCTTAGCTTGTTATTCCTCTTTCTGATCCTGTCCATAAACTTTGATTCCACAAAGGCACACTATCCCCATCTTGGAATGATTTCAGACAAGATCAGTTAAGTATCTGGAAATAAATGGTCAGACATATCACACTTACCCACATCATTGCCCCACCCCCTTCCCCTGAGAATATCAAAAATATGCTCCCTTTACAGTAGTCATGCCCAGAAGTGCCCCTTGACAATAGTTATGCCCAGATATGTGCTCTTATCACAGTAGTTATGCACAGATTTGCCCCTTTACAATAGTTATGCCCAGATATGCCCCCTTCACAGTAGTTATGACCACATATGTGCCCCCTTTATAGTAGTTATGCCCATTTGTGCTCCCTTTACAGTAGTTATGCTGGGATATGTGCCCCTTTCACAGTAGTTATGCCCATATGTACCATTTCACAATAGTCATGCTCAGATATGTGTCCCTTTTACAGTAACTATGCCCAGGTGTGCCCCTTTCACAATAGTTATGCCCAGATATGCCCCCTTCACAGTAGTTATCACCAGATATGTGGCCTCTTCACAGCAGGTATGCCCAGATGTGCCCCTTTCACAGCAGTTATGCCCAGATATGTGCCACTTAACACTAGTTATGCCCACATTGTGGCCCCTTCACAATAGGTATGCCCACATTGTGCCCCCTCACAGTTGTTCTGCCCAGATATTTGCCACCTTCACAGTAGTTATGTGTCTCCTTCACAGTAGTTATGCCCAGATATGTGCCCCCTTCACAGTAGTTATGGCCAGATATGTGCCCCTTCATAGTAGTTATGCTCAGATATGTGCTCCCTTCACATGTCATGCCCACATGTGCCCCATCATACGTTATGCCCAAAAATGTGCCCACTTCACAGTAGTTTTGCCAAGATATGTGTCCCCTTCACAGTAGTGGATATAAGAGTAGCCCAAAATCTAGAGTAACTTATGATAAACCACCACTTTTTGCCTAAGATTTTAATCATAGAGGAACCAGCTATAACAAAAGTGCTTGTAAGCCTCCAAAACAATATCAAGGTGCTGAGCTAGGTGCTAAACCTGAGAATTTCTCAGGATATTTTTTTTTTTATTTATTATATTTTATTAGTCAAATGCTGCAACTTTAACAAAGTAAACTTGCATTTTTCTTTACAAAGTGTTACATTACATGTAGTATATCAATCCAAAAGAAACAATGATAGTATAGCAGCAATTATATCAAATTACCAAAATTATAAAACAGATATAGAAACAAGAGAAGGGAGAGGGAAAGGAAAGGATGGGAGAAGGGAGGGGGGGAAGGAGAAGAGGAATGTGTAGGGGAGGCACCCAGTCTCACAAGAACAGGGCTGCTATGCATAGAATGGGTTGTATGAGTTAAAAACCCCTAAATTTCTTCCGATGGGAGTGTAGCTCCCAATAAGCCATTGTTCTAAGTTCTACAGTCATACAGTTGATCACCTTAAATGAGCTAATGTGAGACACAGGATGGCCCCTTCTGCTTCCAGCAACTTGCCACTAAGCTCTTAGCTGAAGCCAATAGTATCTGAAGCAGGGTTTAATGGGTCAAGAATCCATGACACCAGACATGAGACCCAGTAAACAGGGTTTGGGGGACAGGAGAAAATATATATTAAACAGACTGGCCAATATTGCACAGATAGATGTCCAGAACTCCCTAATTTTTGGAACACTGCCACCAAATGTCGTAATAGGTTCCCTCTTCTGTCCCATACCGTCAACACAGGCTCAGTCCCCAGGAAGAGGCTACACAGCTTAACAGTGGTGTAATGCCAGGCTCGGACTGGCCCACAGGGGTACAGGTGAATCCCCTGGTGGGCCCCTGAGGTAGGTGGGCCCCTAGTCTCCCACCCCCTGCACAAGTGGCACATAGCACTATAGACTTACTGCACTACATATATTAAATGTACAGCACCTCAACCAGCCTATGTTCATATAAAAAACTAAGAAACTCCCCAGTTTATTATTATAGACACGATCAGAGCTGAGATGTCTTCTAGGTATAGAGGAAAGCCACCAGTGTCCTCTTCTGCCCAGGACCTACCTTCTCAAAGTTGCTGCAGGGACCCCCATATTCAGTCATCTGGAAGTGTCTTGCTGCTGTGTGAACAGGTAATATTTGGATGTATCCGTACAATGGGCCCCCAAAATAATTTTTACTGGTGGGCCCTAGGCACCCCAGTCCGACACTGTGTAATGCTATCTAGTTAACACTAGTAACAATAGTAAATCTAGTTAACACTAGTAACAATAGTAATTTTCTTGGAGTTGCATGCATCAAGACACTTTAGTTGAAAAAGATAAAAGCTGCGAAGCCTCCCCCTCAGAGAACCTTTCCCCAAGATCACGTTCCCATTGAGAGAGGAAACAGAGGTCTGAGGTAACTTTTAGTAGCATTAACTTATATAAGGTAGAAATTTTGGGGCACATTTATTAAGACCCTGCTCTGGTGGTTGATCTGGTGGAGTTAAGAAGAGGCGCCAACCTCTTCATAACTTTAGCGGATCCAGCACCACTTCTTCTAAATGTAAGACAGCTTTCAAGCTGTCTTACATTTAGATATTTTTGGTAAATAAGAAGGGGCTGCCAGCCCGCCTCCTTCCCCACCCGTGTCACCCCTCACTTTTTTCAGACCTGGCGTGAGTGGGGAGAAATCGCAGATGATGCCTAAAATAAGCCTAATTATAGCAAGGCGTATATCATGAACTGCTTTTGGAAATGTCTCCCTAAAGGCTTAAGCGGGGTTGAGAAGTATATCTTGAACTTGTGTGAGAGAAAGGTGGTTAGGATTCAAAATCCTTTTCAAACCAAGTTTGTGCCAAACTTTCAAGGTATACCTAGAAAGTATGTTATTTCTGTTGCTGCTGGAATAGTAAGGCGTGCTGCAACTCAATGGAAATTAAGTCCAGAGAATCAGGGTCTGCAGTAAACCAGTGTGCTTTTTTACAAACCAGCGGGTGTGAATCCACTGTGCCACGTGACCAGCTTCCTCTAATGGTGTTGTCTAAGTTAACCCCAGTACCTCTAATAGTGGGGATAGACTTTCCCGAGGGGAACACCAAGTCCCTACCTCTTCTCTTCTAGAAAGTATGTTATTAGTGATATTATTCAGGTGACGAGAAATAAGGAGTAGAGTAGCGCCACACGTAGCAGAACCTCATTCATAGCATTTTCAGCTTGAATATCTAATCTGTCCATAGGGGCAGGGGTGTGTAGTGTCCCACTAAAGTGTGTACAAAGGGGACACTCCAAAATGTTTAAATAGACATGTCATATCTTATATATGATGCCATTTTATTGTTATATATTTGTGAATTAATGTGAGTGTGCTGTGAAACCTTTTTGGCTGGGAGAGGTAGTTGTATTTTTACACCACTAGATGGTGCTGGTCTGCCTTCTATATAAGGCCCAGTAACTAGTTAGGACCAGTTGGTGTAAGGAGAACAAGTCAGAACAGAGAGATGTGAGGAGAGACTAGGGTGGCCATCCGTCCGGTTTTTGGCCGGACAGTCCGGTTTTTGGACTCCTGGTCCTCCGTCCGGCTAAAGGCAAGGACGGCCGGCCAGAAGTCCTCCTTTTTAGGGGCGCAGGAAGCAATGAGCGCTTCCATCAATACAGATGGAAGCGCTCATTGCAGGAGCTGGGTCTGTACTCACCGCTCAGCTCCTCCTGAACTCCGGTGTCTTCCTGTCTGGCTGCGCTGCACACGCCTGACTGGTACAGCGTCAGGACGTAGTGCGCGCACTCTGACCTGACGCTGCACGCAGTCAGGTGACAGTGCAGCGCGGGCAGTGAAGAGACAAGAGCGGTGGAGCAGAGCTGCAGCCCAGGAAAGGTAAGATTTTTTTTTTTTTTTTTATGGGGCACAGTGGACTGATCTGAGGTCTGAATGGGGCACTACAGGCTGGTCTGAAGGGGGCACTACAGGCTGGTCTGAAGGGGGCACTACAGGCTGGTCTGAAGGGGCACTACAGGCTGGTCTGAAGGGGGCACTACAGGCTGGTCTGAAGGGGGCACTACAGGCTGGTCTGAAGGGGGCACTA
Source organism: Rhinella marina (assembly GCA_900303285.1). Classification (NCBI taxonomy): domain Eukaryota; kingdom Metazoa; phylum Chordata; class Amphibia; order Anura; family Bufonidae; genus Rhinella; species Rhinella marina. The sequence continues at coordinate 28,279 of ONZH01023801.1, read as the reverse complement.
CAGGCTGGTCTGAAGGGGGCACTACGGGCTGGTCTGAAGGGGGCACTACAGGCTGGTCTGAAGGGGGCACTACAGGCTGGTCTGAAGGGGGCACTACAGGCTGATCTGAGGTCTGAAGGGGGCACTACAGGCTGATCTGAGGTCTAAAGGGGGCACTACAGGCTAATCTGAGATCTAAAGGGGGCACTACAGGCTGATCTGAGGTCTAAAGGGGGCACTACAGGCTGATCTGAGGTCTGAAGGGGGCACTACAGGCTAATCTGAGATCTAAAGGGGGCACTACAGGCTGATCTGAGGTCTAAAGGGGGCACTACAGGCTAATCTGAGGTCTGAAGGGGGCACTACAGGCTGATCTGAGGTCTAAAGGGGGCACTACAGGCTAATCTGAGGTCTGAAGGGGGCGCTACAGGCTGATCTGAGGTCTGAAGGGGGCACTACAGGCTGATCTGAGGTCTGAAGGGGGCACTACAGGCTGATCTGAGGTCTGAAGGGGGCACTACAGGCTGATCTGAGGTCTGAAGGGGGCACTACAGGCTGATCTGAGGTCTGAAGGGGGCACTACAGGCTGATCTGAGGTCTGAAGGGGGCACTACAGGCTGATCGGAGGTCTGAAGGGGGCACTACAGGCTGATCTGAGGTCTGAAGGGGGCACTACAGGCTGATCGGAGGTCTGAAGGGGGCACTACAGGCTGATCGGAGGTCTGAAGGGGGCACTACAGGCTGATCGGAGGTCTAAAGGGGGCACTACAGGCTGATCGGAGGTCTGAAGGGGGCACAGTGGGCTGATCGGAGGTCTGAAGGGGGCACAGTGGGCTGATCGGAGGTCTGAAGGGGGCACAGTGGGCTGATCGGAGGACTGAAGGGGGCACAGTGGGCTGATCGGAGGTCTGATGGGGGCACTGTGGGCTGATCTGAGGTCTGATGGGGGCACAGTGGGCTGATGTGAGGTCTGATGGGGGCACTGTGGGCTGATGTGAGGTCTGATGGGGGCACAGTGGGCTGATGTGAGGTCTGATGGGGGCACTGTGGGCTGATGTGAGGTCTGATGGGGCACTGTGGGCTGATCTGAGGTCTGATGGGGGCACAGTGGGCTGATGTGAGGTCTGATGGGGGCACTGTGGGCTGATGTGAGGTCTGATGGGGGCACTGTGGGCTGATGTGAGGTCTGATGGGGGCACGGTGGGCTGATCTGAGGTCTGATGGGGGCACTGTGGGCTGAAATGAGTTCTGATGGGGGCACAGTGGGCTGATGGCACAGTGGGCTGATCTGAGGTCTGATGGGGGCACAGTGGGCTGATCTGAGGTCTGATGGGGGCACAGTGGGCTGATCTGAGGTCTGGAGGGGGCACAGTGGGCTGATCTGAGGTCTGATGGGGGCACAATGGGCTGATCTGAGGTCTGATGGGGGCATAGTGGGCTGATCTGAGGTCTGGAGGGGGCACAGTGGGCTGATCTGAGGTCTGATGGGGGCACAGTGGGTTGATCTGAGGTCTGAAGGGGGCACTACAGGCTGATCTGAGGTCTGATGATGGCACTACAGGCTGATGTGAGGTCTGATGGGGGCAAAGTGGGCTGATGTGAGGTCTGATGGGGGCACAGTGGGATGATTTGAGGACCATTACAGCAGGTCCTTATTATTTCTGGGAGCACTACTGGAGGCACTATGGGAAAATGGTTTCTATTATGGGGAATTATTACTACTACCAGGGGTACTATTGGGGGTGTTACTATTATTAGTACAATATGGAGGGCACTACTGCTAAAAAGGGATACTGGTGGAGCATTATCACTATTGGGGCACTATTACTAATGGGACTATTTTAGGCAGTATTTTAGGCAGCAGCAGGATAACAGTAAAAGTGGGTAATCTATGATGTCTTTGTTGCAGAGAGAAGATGGAGCTGAAAGAAGTGTCATGGCGGTGTGGGCCAAATAGAGAAGATGAGAAAAGAGAAGATCTACATCAGGAAGACGTCACTGGATGTAAGAGGTAAGTGGTGCTGTATCATCTGGTATGTCTGGTGCTGGTGAATGTAATGTCCATCCAGATATGTGTCACCTGCCGGTATATGGTATGTTACTGCTGCAGCCAATCAGTGCTCTAATGCTGAGAACTGGCTGCAGTGGGCACATGCCATACACCTGCCCATCAGTGTGCACATCACCAGCACTATGACAGATGTGCACACTCGCCCATTACATGCCTGTCAGTCTTTGTTTACGTGGCAGCAGCAATGATGCCAGAAAGTCCAGCGTGTCACAGGCGTCACCACTGCAGCCATATAACCAAAGCATTCAATGGAAGGGAGGGAACAGCTGAGAATTGTGGATTTCTTTTCCATCTGCCATATTTTATTTTTAATTACTGAACAATCCTCTTTATTCTAACCATACTAGAGCGGTATTTTTATAGTTAGGCTTGCTGGCTTGAATTTTCACGTGGTGGGGGTGGGGGTGTATGTGTGGTAAGAGCCAGGGGAGGTGTGATGGGTGACGGTGTACGAGCCGATTGGGGGGCGTGGTTTAGCAGATTGGGGGCGTGGTTTATCAAATTGGGGTGTGGTTTAACATATTGGGGGTGTGGCCGAAAATGTCCTCCTTTTTGAGATGAAGCCGGTGGCCACCCTAGGAGAGACAAAGGAGGAAGAGAGGACAGTGTGGTAGTTAAGAGGAACCAAGGAATTGTACAGGAGGAGAGTGGAAGAATCCCTTATTGAGGCTGTCGATACCCTATGACATTGGCCACGTCAGGATATCTAGTTGAAAGCTACAAATCAAGCCACTTGCACCCTGAGCATTAACTGGAAAGCAAGACTGACAGAGGTGATTAGCCTTCTCCAGGTTTTATGGACTCTGCCAGCACACATGTGGTCGAGAGAAGCCTCCGGCATCTGACTACTGATTCAGCAACCCAGATACTAAGTTGTGTTTGGCCTACATGTTGTGTCCCTCCAGGAGGTGTAGCCAACACTTATATTCAGGAGCCTGCTGGAGCAGATGTAGTGATTCCTGCCCTTCAGAGTATCCTATATACAAGAATAGTCTCATAAAAGTGTCTTATTATTATCCAGAGCCAGGGCTAGCTACAGAGGATCCCACTAGGAGAAAGAGTAACAGGATCTAAGCCATAGAGCCTAACTAACCACCACTGTGCCTTTACAATACCATCCAAAAAGGTTGACTTACAGCAACTTAATATAACAGCACTTTATGAACTTGTACCATCAATTCAAGGCAATAAGTAAAAGTCACCTTTGTTCAGTTTACAACTGCCTCCTCCATCATTTACCAACTAAAGGTGTGTCTACCTCCTAAAAAGACACTGGCGTCACGACGAACCAGGACCCTGCTGACCGACACGGTAAAAATCACCACCAAGGGCACCTCGCCTCACCATCCAGCGGAGTCCTGTGTAAAGAGAGTTCCCCGAGGGAAGTCGTGTCCACCCTCCACACAACTGCACACTGCCCAGGGAAGATTCAACTAACCGTGAGTAAAACCACCGGCTGCACCGTGTACACTGTGACAACCTAACTACCATCTCACTCACATATCCCTGTGGCTGGTGGTTGCAGAAAATTGGCGTCACAAACAGGATTGTGAATAAGCCCCACACATTTGTATGCCACATGTGAACAGGATTTATAGACTTGTACGCTATATGCGAATATTATGCGAATGAGCCCCACTTTAATGTGAAGGAACTGTGTTATTTGGAAAAATAGACGCCTGAAAGATTATTGCAAGTGATGTGAATTGTCATCCAAAATGGCGCCCAACCGCCATCATTAGTGATTTTTTTGCTGCGACATCATCGCCCCAGAAGCGGGAAAATCAAGTTAACACCCCCTTGAGAAGCGGGAAAGTTATTAAAACTACGTCACCATAGACTTGCATAGAGTGTCTGCGCCTTCCCCCTTATGCAAAGGAACCTAGGGGGCGGACCTTTGAGAGAGCATCTGTCTGGACTTGCCTGCCAGCAGTGAGAGAGACTACGCCCTGCCTGCACCGAGCCAAGACCAGCGCAATATGGCTGATTTACCGCGCCCTGAGGCCCCTGAGGGAGAAGAGGATTCTTCCCCTGAGGCAGCGATGTTGGCCCGCGAGGTGGCCCTGTTAGAAGCCCGCTTAAGAGAAGTGCAGGACCGCCGCTACATTGGACGGGGAGTGGACCCGACGCCAAGTCCCCCGAGGTCACCAGACCAGAAACTGGTGATGGTGGTTACAACAACCCGAGCAGCTGAGCAAGCAGGAGCACAAGGCCCGCATCCTAGGCGCCGAAGAAAACTTCCGGCACCGCCTGGGAGAGCTGCGGTGGCGCTGGAGAGTGAGCGCCCTTCTCTACAGTCCGGTACCTCGTTATGGCCGAAGTTGGAGGAGGAGATTCGGACTGCCACGCTACCAAGGACTCACCAGTGTAAGCGGTACAACGAAATGCTTACCAAGAAAATGCTAGAATGCCCGTTAGACTCATTACCAGAGCTGGTCCGAAAGAAAGGTATTGTGCTGCATTTTTGTAAGGAGCAGGGTTTTGGCTTCATTAGAGACATTGACACTGGCCGGGACTACTTTGTGAACCGGAGAGCCGTGAAGCGCCGGGACACGCCAAGCTATCTGCACAGCTTATATGTGGATGAGGTGGTAGAGTTCACCCCCGCCGAAGGCACTAGAGGACCGTACGCTACGGGAGTCACTAGGCCCAAACCAACCCCGGAGGTCTGGGAGAGTTCCAGCACCACGACCTCTGATGAAGAGGAACCCAGCCCTGCATCGAAACCCCCGGATGCCAAGTATTACCAGTCTGCAATGGGATTTGCTGATACCAACATCATTTGGCAACCTGCCATTGCTACAAAAGACCCTGAGGTGCGTCCCAAGAAGCAGAGGAGACGTCCGTTGCCCTTAGCAACACCACCTGTACCGCCCAAAGTGGACGAGGCGGAATGTATGCAGCGCCTAGTCTGTTTATCTGTACAACCCAGCAAAATGGTGCCAGGACTACAAACACAAGGCGTAACTGTTGTTCCACTGGAAAGAGCGCCCCCTACTGTTATGAAAACCCCTGAAGGGCTGGAGCCCTCTGCATCTGCTAGTTTGATTCCAGGAGTACCTGAACTGTCATCCGATGAGTGGGAATCCGGAAGCCCGCTCCCAACAGATGTGCCGTCTGAAGAGGACCCCTACCTGTAAGTAGGCTGGATAGCCACTACAGTAATTGACTATGTGGAGCTAAGACTGACTGGATTCGTCAAACCCCCTTTTTCCCCAAAGGCCATCATAATGACACTGACACACAAATTTGTATGAAAACCTTTTAATGGTGGTAATTCGGCCACAGCTTAACAAATAATTTTTTAACTTGAAAAACCTCATAACACAGCTGCTCCCATGAGGTCGAAAGCCGCACCTGCATCCGCAGGGGCCTGAGACGCTCCATGGTGCTTCTCTTACTGATCACCGCCAGCTGTGACTTGAACAAAACCGAACACCAGGGAAGGAGGGCGGGCAACTTTCACTTACCATTTCAAGCAGCAAAAGAGGACAACCCCTTAGGGGAGGTCCCTTAAATACCCCTTTTCCCACAGCCTAATGGGAACCACATGGCTCCCACCACTTAACCCCTACCTCACCCATTATTCCTGGCCTCACACCACTAATAACTGACCTCCTAAAACCACCAGTCAGTCAGCAGTTGCCCTGCGTATACCACATGGCACCTATCAGACTGACTGGATTCGTCAAACCCCCTTTTTCCCCAAAGGCCATCATAATGACACTGACACACAAATTTGTATGAAAACCTTTTAATGGTGGTAATTCGGCCACAGCTTAACAATAATTTTTTAACTTGAAAAACCTCATAACACAACTGCTCCCATGAGGTCGAAAGCCGCACCTGCATCCGCAGGGGCCTGAGACGCTCCATGGTGCTTCTCTTACTGATCACCGCCACAAGGAGAGCGGCTATACCTAGACCGCACTCCGACCCCCCATCAAAAGGAATAGAGCCTGTTCTATCCCATCCTGAAGCCCAGATAAAAATATATCTAGGCCGATATCATTCAAGTGAACCCCATCGGGTCTCATTAACCTGCTGTTATCCCCCTCCAACTGCCTGTGGCGAATTACCACCCCACCCCTATTCCTCACATAACGAGACATACGCATGTTAACCGTACGTCTCGCCCTTTCCACTGCATCAGCATCCCTAGCACCGCGCCACACCACCCTCGGAACTATCTCCGACCACGCCATCACTAGCTCCGGGAAGAACCCAGCGAAACGTTCCATATCCGCCTTCATTAGGGAGAGAAGTTCCCCCATTCGCACCACACAAAGGTCGTTGCCGCCTACGTGAAGGACCAACACCACTGGAACCCGAGTGCCCCGACTGATCGCCACCACCTCCGAGAAAACCTGAGACCAGCGAAGACCACGAATCCCTCTCCACTGCACTTCAGCCGTCTGAAAACCGAGGCAACGACCCCCTGGCCGACATTCCGCCCGCTGACCGGCCCAGAAGATGTATGAATGCCCCACAATCCACACGACCAGGCGACCTAAAAAGAAAAATCAAGTAAGTAAAGCAGGGCGAACATAACCCACATAACATTTCGAACGCCATCTGCCAATTCTCATGACGTCCTCCTCAGGCAACCCAGCCCTCGCGGCCTCCGTCGCTGCGCCAATATGGAAGGAATGAGTACCGAACTCACGCGGATCGACACCGCCCCGAACTAAACACGGCCGTAAATTGGTACCAAGTCAAAGGGGAGCCATCAGCATGAATCAAAAAACGGTCTCCCTCAGGACGAACTTCCAAGAACTCCCCGACCAAGCGCACCGGGCAAGGGCCGGAAGCAACCGACCGCAAAACCAGCCAATCCCCCACCCCGAACTGATCAGTTTTCGAACGTTGGATCTTGACGCGGATACAACCATTACCCCGACATACCTCACTCCCCGCTAGTCCCCCAGAGCGGGCCGCAGAAGGCGGCACCAACTCTCCTATGCGAAGCACGCCAAAAAAGGCCAAGCTTAAGGCCAGCCTAAAGAGCGAAACCTCAAACACCGACGAACACACACCATCCAACACTGCAAGCAGTCGACCCAACAAATCGACGGATACGGGGCGCCGACACTCCGAAGCGCATCTCTCCTTCTTCCAACCCCTCAAGATCCTAGATACCAGAAACTGCTTGCCTATATCCTCCCAGCCTCTCAACTGAAAATGAAAGGCGACACCTGTCAAACGCTTGCGCGCTACTAAACCAGACACCCCCGAGAGGCGGAGGCGCGAAAGGTAACGAAGCGTAACCTCCAAACGGGCACTCACCGAACCCGTGATCGACGCATCGCCCACACACTCCAACCACTCCCCCCACGCCTTACCATACGAAGACCACGTGGACGGCACCACCGATCGCTGGACCAACGGCATTAGGATCCCGTAATCAGTTCCCATAGCTGTTCCGGGCAGTGGGTCCCCTCCAGGTCCGCCTGAGGCAGCAAGGCACGAAACTCCTGAAAGCGAAAGCGGGACAACGCATCAGCAACAACATTAACAACTCCTGGAACATGGCGCGCAGTGAACCAAATATTAAATTGCAAGCAGCGCAAAACACGCTGCCTAAGCAAGGACAGAACAGGGGGGGAAGAGGAGGATAAACGATTGATACAGTGCACTACACCCAAATTATCAGTCCAGAAAAATACCTTCAGATTAACCATTAACTCACCCCAAACGGAAACAGCTACCACAATCGGAAACAACTCCAAAAGAACCAAATTCTTGCACAGACCACTCTCCTGCCACACAGCCGGCCAGGCTGCCGTGCACCAATGAGTGCCCAGAATAGCGCCAAAACCAGACGAACCCGCCGCATCCGTAAAAAGTTCCAAGTCTTCGTTCGACGCCGCTGCCATCTGACAGCATGTGTGCCCGTTGTACGTGAGCAAAAAGTCCCTCCAGACAACGAGGTCATCCTTCAACTGTCTAGTCAGACGGATTTGGTGAGATGGCAAACAGGCGCCACGAGTAGCCAGCGACAGACGCCGAGAGAAAACATGGCCCATGGGCATAATTCTACAAGCAAACACCAACAACCCCAACAACGATTGCATCTGCTGCAACGTAACCTTGGATACTGAACAAAAACCCGAAATCAAATCCAAGAGCCTCGACAACTTATCCACTGGCAAACGGAATACCATCTCCACCGTGTCAAGTTCAATACCCGGGGAACGACAGCCTGGTAACCGGGCCTTCAGTTTTCTCAGCAGACAGCGGAACCCCAAAACGGGACATCAGGAAGCGAAAAGAATTCAACAAATAACCACACACCCCGCTGGCCAGGGGACCGACAAAAAGAAAGTCATCCAAATAATGAAGCACTGCCGAGGAGCCAGTCTCAAAACGAACCACCCACTCTAAGAATGAGCTGAACATCTCAAAGTAATGGCACGAAATTGAGTAACCCATCTGCAAGCACATATCATAGTAAAAGGAACCATCAACAACACAACCCAACAAATGAAAACACTCGGGGTGAACCGGAAGAAGGAGTAAGGCCGACTCGATATCCGACTTCGCTAACAAAGCACCCCTGCCATATCGCCGGACCAGCATCACTGCCCGATCAAAAGACACGTAGGACACAGAGGCTTCCTCCTTGGAAATACCATCATTCACCGACAGCCCTTTAGGGTAAGAAAGATGGTGAATAAGACGATATTTCCCAGGCTCCTTTTTCGGCACAACGCCCAAAGGGGAAACTCGCAAATTAGAAAACGGGGGGGAAGTAAACGGTCCTGCCATCCTACCCAACGCAACCTCCTTATCAATTTTTTCACGCAGGACCTGCGGTAGCAACGTAGCGGATCTAAGATTAGACGCAACTGTGGGGTACCAAGACAACGAAAAGGGAATGAAAAAACACACATAAACCCTGCGCGAAGACATTCAGCCTCCGATCTCCTAGGATACCGCGCGAGCCACGGCTCCATCGTGGCCACGTTCACCGGCGTCCTTGGTCCCACTAGCCGACAACTGCTTACCGGGCTGGACCTGACCGCGGGGGCATCTGGCAGCCGAGTGACCGCCGCCGCAGGTGGAGCACTCGTGGCGAAAACGGCAGAGACCATAGAACCGACAATGGCCCTCGTTGAAGAGCCAACAAGTACCCGGTCGCTTAACCGCCACTGAGGGTCCGGCTGCAGATGGCGTCCCAGTGGCGCCGGCTGGAAAGGGAGCCGGCACCCGCTGAGCGGTCATCAGACGCAACCAAACGTCCGTGGCCTTCACACCCCAACCAATCCCCGGCTGCAAAGCCAATCGCCGATGAAACTCCTCGTCGTACCGCCACCACGCAGATCCACCATACATCTTGTAGGCGTTGTAAATAGTGTCCAAGTAAACAAACAACTCCGCGCAACGCTCCGGGTGTCTCTGACCCATAATACAACCCAATACCAAAAAGGCCTGGAGCCAGTTCCCAATAGTGCGAGCCACCTTAGGTCTCCTATCCAAAGCTCTATCTGAGACCCTACGCTCCCTGTCAACAGACGGCTGATCTGGGGTAACCAGCGACCAAATATCAATAAAAGCGTTCTCCCAGATCTTCTGCTTCACATCATCCGGCACATGGGCTCCAAGCGGGCTAACTCCGCAGAAACATGATTCCTTAAAAACGCCCGCAGCCACAGGCCTGAGCCTTAGGAGGAGCAGGTGAAGCAGAGGACAGCTTGTCAACTAGAACTCTCAAAGTCTGCAAAACTGCATCCCCTTTGACCCCACCCGCCTCCCAGGCACCCGCATAATCGTACTCACCCGTTGCGGCAGGAGGACCAGGCAGTGCGTCAACCGGAACCTGGGAAGGAGCGCGGACTCCCGGAGCGGAGACTGTCACCGGAGAGACGGAAACGGATGGACGCCGAGGCACCCGCCTCACACGGCGTCTGCGGACAGGACTGCCAGAGCCAGAGGAGCTGCAGGATATGTGATCCGCGGAAGAGGAAGGAGACCTCCAACGTGAGGATCGTGAGCACCTGGACCTGCGAGAGCTCCCGGACACCACTGAATGGCGACAGGACCGGCGACTACCAGGCCGGGCATGCCCGCGGCGACGCTGTGACCGCAAGCCCCGGGACGAGGAACCAGAGGAACTACGCCTCCGCCGACTCGGCCGCCCATGAGAATGCGAACGCCTGCCAGAGTGCGCGGGCGCCGAAACCATGGCGGGTTGTGGCACGGCAAGGGGGTGCTGGGCAGGTACGGCGGGAGGGGGTGCTGCCAAGGGCTCCTGAACATCATGCAATGGAGGATCACCTACAGATAAAGAGGCAACCTCCTGCCCCACCACAGGCAATTGGGACGCAGGGGGAGTGAGCAATAAATCGCATGGTGGAGGAGGGGGGGGCAAGCCCCAGAGGAAGAAGAGTCCTGCGAGCAGGAGTATGTGCCTCCCATGTCAAAACTTCTCCCTGATCCACGAGGATTCCCTACAGGAAATGGAGGAGGGGCCAGAAACAGATTCGCGCCGGCTGCCTGCGCGGGACCTACAGTACCAGCAGCCAGCCAAACGTCCTGGGCAAAACTTGATACAAGGGCTCCCCCTAGTGGAGAGCCCTGGAACATACAAGCGGCCGCATCCTGGAGCCGGGAGCCGCCGGCAGAACCACCGGAGGACACAACCGCCCGCCTGGCACCAGCGCGCCGCGCCGTCTGACTCCCGGAGGGCACAGCAGGTAAGGGAGCGCCGGCTACAGGACCACTGCGGCCCGCAGAAGAAGGGGAAAGGTTCAACACCGGAGCAGAAGGGGGGGGGGCGTGTCCAACAACGGCGAGGCCAGGCCAGGGCCCTGCACGGACGCACCAGCCTCATAGCCAGCCGCCATAGGGGCAGCGGGGGAATCATAGGAGGAGGGACAGGACCAGGGGGATAGACAATGACGCAGAGCGCCCACGCCGGCCGCTCTGCACATCAGGGGAAAAACGAGCAGGGGCCCTGGATCTCCTGGAGGGCCTCCCGCGTAACCCAGGTCCCCCTAAACCGGCCACATTCAAATCATGGGGCAAGGAGAGTGGTTGAGTGGCCCCCTCACCCGCAAGAGCCCGGGTAAGCCACTCGGTGCCCTCACTCCTCACCCTAGCCAACAATTGCTCCAGCAGTGCGTCAGCCATTACAACTTTCACTTACCATTTCAAGCAGCAAAAGAGGACAACCCCTTAGGGGAGGTCCCTTAAATACCCCTTTTCCCACAGCCTAAAGGGAACCACATGGCTCCCACCACTTAACCCCTACCTCACCCATTATTCCTGGCCTCACACCATTAATAGCTGACCTCCTAAAACCACCAGTCAGTCAGCAGTTGCCCTGCGTATACCACATGGCACCTATCAAGACTCCTATATTATATGGGACTCCCCCATTGTTTGTGTTGTGGTAGTTCTTCATGCCACCTAGGAGCCCATATTTTGTTCTACTTCATGTTCTTTTAAAAAGACACCTATTACAGGCTGGTAAAAGCCAAAAGACATACATGTCCAAGTTGCACCCTTTTTGCGCCATTTTATACCCTTTTTACCCTCTTTTCAGGTTATTTAAAGGGACTATTAATAACCATATTTATGCAACGTTCAAGTAACGTACCCAGAAGGACATTTTCTGTGTGTTATGCAACCATCATGCCAGTTCACCTTTTGCCTTTGAGAGACTTTGCTACTTTGACATGGACTATGTGTTCTACCCCATATGATAACTATGCCCAATTTTGTCACCGTCAAGCACAGAAGTTACGACACCCCTTGTCACTAGTTGCGTCATGCGTCTCAAGAATGTGAAGAAATATATTTATTACTAATATATTGATATTTATAATGCTGTCTAATAATGCATATTTACTACATTATTTTATACTACTGAAAATGTATTAGAATGTAAATGTATATGGTGCACTTTTTTCTACCCTCTTTCAGGAGATATATCTTCGTGTCAAGTATAAGCCCAGGGCGGCTTATGTTAAAGTAGTGGAGAATGTAGTGTCCCACTAAAGTGTGTACAAAGGGGACACTCCAAAATGTTTAAATAGACATGTCATATCTTATATATGATGCCATTTTATTGTTATATATTTGTGAATTAATGTGAATGTGCTGTGAAACCTTTTTGGCTGGGAGAGGTAGTTGTATTTTTACACCACTTGATGGTGCTGGTCTGCCTTCTATATAAGGCCCAATAACTAGTTAGGACCAGTTGGTGTAAGGAGAACAAGTCAGAACAGAGAGATGTGAGGAGAGACAAAGGAGGAAGAGAGGACAGTGTGGTAGTGAAGAGGAACCAAGGAATTGTACAGGAGGAGAGTGGAAGAATCCCTTATTGAGGCTGTCGATACCCTATGACATTGGCCACATCAGGATATCTAGTTGAAAGCTACAAATCAAGCCACTTGCACCCTGAGCATTAACTGGAAAACAAGACTGACAGAGGTGATTAGCCTTCTCCAGGTTTTATGGACTCTGCCAGCACACATGTGGTCGAGAGAAGCCTCCGGCATCTGACTACTGATTCAGCAACCCAGATACTAAGTTGTTTTTGGCCTACATTTTGTGTCCCTCCGGGACATGTAGCCAACACTTATGTTCTGGAGCCTGCTGGAGCAGATGTAGTGATTCCTGCCCTTCAGAGTATCCTATATACAAGAATAGTCTCATAAAAGTGACTTATTATTATCCAGAGCCAGGGCTAGCTACAGAGGATCCCACTAGGAGAAAGAGTAACAGGATCTAAGCCATAGAGCCTAACTAACCACCACTGCGCCTTTATAATACCATCCAAAAAGGTTGACTTACAGCAACTTAATATAACAGCACTTTATGAACTTGTACCATCAATTCAAGGCAATAAGTAAAAGTCGCCTTTGTTCAGTTTACAACTGCGTCCTCATCATTTACCAACTAAAAATTTTGGTAAAAATCACCACCAAGGGCACCTCGCCTCACCATCCAGCGGAGTCCTGTGTAAAGAGAGTGCCCCGAGGGAAGTCGTGTCCACCCTCCACACAACTGCACACTGCCCAGGGAAGATTCAACTAACCGTGAGTAAAACCACCGGCTACACCGTGTACACTGTGACAACCTAACTACCATCTCAATCACATATCCCTGTGGCTGGTGGCTGCAGGTGCACCACCAACGAGGCCAGGTGAGGCGATTGCCTCAGGCAGCACCAGGTAGAGGCACATTTTTTATTTTTTACAATGGAACTCTATGGTGAACGGATGCCACTGTATGGCATCCATCGGAGGCATATGTTTAACGTATACATTTTTTGTATACGTTAAACAGAGGGCAAAAACGCAATGTGAGCGCCACAATTCTAGTGTAAAAATCTGCCTCAAAATAAGCCAACCAATAGCTGGTACAGAGTCAGAAAAAGTGTTTATCCCTACAAAAGATTTACCATCCAGCCTGAGCCAATGTGATAAATCTGCCGCAGGTCTGGACAGCTGGTCTAAGCTTACACAACCTATACATAGTAACATAGTTTATAAGGCCGAAAAAAAGACATCTGTCCATCCAGTTCGGCCTGTTATCCTACAAGTTGATCCAGAGGAAGGCAAAAAACCCCTGTGAGGTAGAAGCCAATTTTCCCCACAGGGGACACTGCGATTATCACCTATAGGGTTCATTTATACGCGATGTGCAATTGAGCTATGGGAGAAATCCATTATATCCTTTTTTATATCGATAATATAGGTGGGTGGAAACACTCTCCAGAACTTTTCTGAAACAATATTGTATATATCAATGATACCCAGGCTCCTTTGGACTCAAGTACCACCTCGGTTATTATTCGTATTTTTTGTTTTGATTTAATTTTATTTGAATTTTATCCTGTATACTATGTGTTTTATAATATATTAAATTCTGTTTTATAATCCACATTGCTCCAGATACGAGTGCCTATTATAATCTTTACTTGAACATATATTTGTATTTTTGACAGGGTGGGTCCGTCATATTTAATAGAGCACCACACGTAATAGGGGAAGGGTGAGCAGACCTACTACTTCTTTTTTAGCCTCATTCCCATTGTGGCCTGCTATTGGCTGCTAACTACAAAAGACCACCTTCCCCCTGTCAACGGATGTTTTCATCCGCACAACGGGCAGATGCACCAATAGTGATGCAGGTGCCAGGGAGCGAGGTAAGTACAATCTGTGTGCGAGGCCAGGCATATGCGGGGGCATTATAGGTCTTGGATAACCCCTTTAAAGTGGTTGGCCACTTTCCGTCTACTGTTGTCCAATGTGCCAAAGTGTAGGTAAGACTACTATATGACACTTACTAATATAGCCTTTGTTGATTTTGTGTGCCATTTTCTAGATTTCATAAGCTATGCCACCTTCTTTGAAAAATCTTCTCTGCTGTCTGCATGGAGATCCTATCCATAAGATGTCTGCTGATGGAGGGTCATGTGATCAGATACATCGCCTGCATTAAACTCCCAACAGTGAAAGTACATATGGTAGGTACAGTGTATATAAATGGAGGAGACATCACATGGAAGTCTGCCTGGTCACATGACTCTCATTCAGTAGCCATTTTATGGACAGGATGTCTGTGTGTACAGAAGAAAAGACTTGTCAGACAAAGGGGGGTATAATGTACGAAATATAGAAAATGGTGCAGAATTTCAACAAAGCTATATTAGTTAGTGCCATAATCATCTTACAGACACATTGGTCAACAGTAACGAGAAAGTGGTCAACCCCTTTAAACAATCATGAATATGTCAAACAGTTAGTGCACCTATTTACAATCTGACAAGCTAAGCACAAGTATCTCTACATTCTGGCATACATGGCTAATTAACGTTGCACAAAAATGCTATCCAATTTTTAAGTGATGGGGAGATTTATCAAACTAGTGTAAAGTAGAACTGGATTCATTACCTATAGCAACCAATCACATTCCACCTTTCATTTTTCAGAGCACCTTTGGAAAATGAAAGGTGGAATCTGATTGGTTGCTATGGGCAACTTAGCCAGTTCTAATTTACACCAGTTTGATAAATCTCACCCAATGTGCCAAAAAAAAGATGCAACTGCTTTTATACAGGTAAGGCAGCATTTATGTCTGGAAATAGTCTTTCATGCTGGTGAACTAGTGGCTTTATTGACAAGAGATTCTAAAATCCCATGCCCTAAATACTAAGTGCCTCTTATGTAAAAGAGAAGTCACAGGTTCCAAAAATCTAGAAAGATGCATAAGTAATGACCAGCGCTTAGGAGCAGATTAAAGTTGTTTGTCAGACTAAAGCAGATTAATGGTGCACGTGACCCCACACACAGATCACAAACCGTCCAAAGGGGGCCAGGAAAACAAATCCTCTCCTAGCATGTAAACTGACAGGATCGATGAAATGGGAGCCACAAGCAGCGACACAAAGGTAGGAGGAAACATATAAAACAGATGGAAGCTTATCTTCTTTTTTTTTTTAACGTTAGTAATTACAAATTCTAAAAATTCCAGTACATCTGTCGAATTTTAGGAATGTGAGCGAAGGACACTATACGATTCGTCTCTGCAAAATGATAGCACATTCAATGCAATCTTTCCCATAACGTTCAGCAGCTGAATTGAGGCTATAAGGACCAGTTCACATGACTGATTTTGAAAAAGACGCTTAAAATATCAGTATCTGTATGTCTTTTTTCAACACGAAAAAAATGCATGTTTTTTTGTGCAGTTGTTGTCGTGTTTTTGATGCAGTCTTTTGACCAATGGGTGTTCACTTCACGATAAAGCTGCATTTTCAGCGTGAAGTGTTTAACGCGGATCTGCACCATAAAAAAGCGTGGAAAAAGGCACAAAAAATGCATGGACTGGGGATTCAGAGCTGATTCTGCCCCAAAATAGAGCACACTGCTTCTTTTTTACACATGTAAAAAAAAAAGCAAGTCATTGAAATGAATAGGAAGCTGTTTTGAGAATTTTTTGGAGACGATTTTGAGGCTAAAATGCTCCAAAATCAGCGCCAAAAAATTCCATGTGTACTAGTCCGTAGAGTGAATTCACATATGGCATATATTCCTAGAGGAAAAAAATCATTACAAAAACTTACATTACACCAAAAAATCTGCAGTAGCAATTTATTCCGTGTTTTTGGCTGTGAAATTACTTTTGAGAATTCTGTGGCATTTTTATGCCATGTCCAAATCAACCCTAAGGGCTTTTTTTCCTGGCGGAATTTTGACGTAGACGGCGGCATAGTGAAGATCGTGGGGTGGCAGTTTAAAGCCGCGACTGTGCCAAGATAGGACACGTTCCACCCATGGCTTAGCGCTTTAAAGTTAACAACTGCATCAGAAACCACAGTGGTCTCTCCCAAGGTGTGAACAGGTGAATTAGTGTTTTTTTTTAATAGAGTTTTTGCAGACTATAAAGACTATAAAGACAAAAAAGGTCTCAAAAAACAATGAACAATTCAGGGGCATTTTTGAGTCCGTGTCAAAAACTGAGTGAAAGAGTCAGTAGGGTACGTGTACACTGTTTGGATTTTCGTGCATAAAACTGTCCCAGCTAAGTACGTGAGATTTAAAAATAAATGAATAAACCTGACATGCAGAAATAGACCTGTATTGCAGTTTTCTAATTTAATAGCATGTCAGTTATGTTTGTGGTTTTAGCTGAGGATTTCACCCTTTTCAATGGAAAGGTAAGATCTGTGGCAAAAGCGCAGCAAATCTGCACCAAAAACGACTGTTAGACTTTGCGGATTTTGGTGTGGATATGCTGCAGAAATTCGTGTCTGTTCACCGCACCCATGTGCAGGTGGCCTTAGAGTGGTGGTGGTTGATAACATAATACGTGATCTTGTTCTTAGCTATCTTACATTTCTCCTTGTATAGCAGAGCCTCACCACTTTGTCACCCAACCTGTGGGTTCCTCCCTGGAAAGGATTCTGGAATGGAGACCTTCAGACTCCATCACGACTGAGCCAGCTGTGGAAGACTGGACATTCAGTAAAGAATAAACTTAAGACATCTCATCAGACTAGCCCTCCAGAGGAGAAGGCAGCAGAGAGGACTCTCCCGCAGTGCATATCCATATTCCTGCCAGAGTTTCCAGTTTGGTCCCCTACTACAAAGCCAGAATTAAAGGTATCTTTAAAATGAATGAACTCTATGTAGATGTTACTAAGTATAGTTCAACATCAGAGCATAGACTGCTAGGGTAATGTATAAAAAAGGGCTCCGACTTGGCTGTCTCTGTACCTTCCATAGAGTTTTATGTAGCGTTGGTGTACATACTGTACTTTGCCACCTCCTGTGCAGTACAACTCACCTCACCATTGACTTGGGGTTCCTCATGCTTGTGTGAGTCTTACTGATCTAATATTTGTCACCAATCCCTTAGAATACCTTGTGTATCACTGTATAATTTAAAGTACTGCAACTTTTTAAGACTTTTGAAGTTGTATTAATTTCTTACCCTTTTTAATATTTCTGATTAAATCAGCGCATTAACACAAACATTATTTATATCCAGAGGCTTAGAACAGTCTTGCTTATGTCGGACTGTTGTACTACTTGCCTCAAAAGCCTCCGTCCATAAGTGTGACATCACCAGAACTTCTTTCCAAGAAACTTGTTTGCTTTCACTGTAACGATTAGTCACCGGTCCGGACTCTTTTACGAATTGAGAACTAATACCTACTGCCATATTGATTAACTGACAGAGTCAGGCTTTGCATGCGCAAGATTCATATGGAAGTGCATTTTGTGCAAGGGCAGTGGCAGGTGGCCCCGAATTTTACCCAGCAGCAGGTGGTCCTGTTTTTTACACAGCAGCCGGATTTTGTAGCCTAAAAGTGTTATTCCTTATAGAGATCTTGAAAATAGTGAGTAATTGAAACATTTAGGGGGTAACTTATAGGAGTAATCTATTAAGGGCTCATGCAATCCGCTGAACTGCAAAATATGGGTACCAGCCTTTTTCAAAATACCTATCCTATAGGGCAGCATAGTGACTCAGTGGTTAGCACTGGTGCCTTGCAGCACTGGGGTCCTGGGTTCAATTCTGACCAAGGACAACATCTGTATGGAGCTTGTATGTTCTCCCCATGGTTGTGTGGGTTTCCTCCAAAGACATGCTGATAGGGAACTTAGATTGTGAGCTCCATTGGGTAATGTCCAATGCTAATGTCTGTAAAGCACTGTGGAATATAGTAGTGCTCTACAAGTGCGTATAATAAATATATAAAAAATGATGGTCTACAAAAACATACAGCTGCAGAGAGGACACAGAATTTTTTGCAGCCCGACTGAAATGAATGTGTCCACATCCAATGCTCAAAAAACGCGGAGCGGATGCGTTCATCTGCATGTGGCAGTTTTTTGTTGAGTCTGCATTGCCATAATTTGAGCGAACTTTTCAAATCTCATATTCGGCCCATATTTAAGCATAACACGTTAGAGATTTTACTCCGCTCCTCCCCCACTGGAGTAAGATTGCACCTTTTAAAAATAGAGAGATCTGGCATGCTTCTTGTTAATATGCATAACAATGCCCACTTTTCCATCTACTTTTCAAAAGTGGTGAAAACAGCCTAAAATCACAAAAGGTCACACATTCTTGCTTAGTATGCATCAAATTTTGTGATTCTGACACAAATGAAATTATAAATTCTCCCATAAAGTATATTGAAAGGTTTTATGACACTTCCATCAGAAGTAGAAGAATATTTCTAAAACTAAATATTCATAGAAAACATTTTTTTTAGAATTTTTGGCTGCTTTTCATTTAAACAGTACAATGCCATTAAATTAAATACAAAATATTGTCCTTCTGTAGCAATCAGCACAGAGAAAGAAAACTCCAATATAGATAAGTAATCCATTATCAGTTTACTTCTGCCGTGAGGGAAAATGTTATCTAAAAGGTAATCATCATTATCATAGTAGGTGTAGAACTGGGATAACTGTATGACAACTCTATATTTCTGTTGATAGGTCTAGATGAAGTTGCCCACAGAAGAGCATTTCATTTATGAGTGTAATATGTGGCTCTCTAACTGTGTCACTACTGGGTTACAGGGGGGCTCTCTCTGGTTGTAATGATGGTCTGACTGAAAAGTTAAGTAAGAATATTTGGCGTGCTGAAAGTCCAAACACACAAAGTTGAAGAGCCAATATGGGAAGCAGAATACGCGAAGCAACTTAAAAAGATTGTATTCAGAAAACTATCTACCCAGTTTAAAAAAATACATAGAATATTTACATATAGGCTGTTAATATGTCATAAAAAATTCATGGTGTCCCTTTAAAAATGGAAAGGCCTCTTAAAAGTGACAAAATGGCATCCATTATCTCCCATGAAGGCAGTTTTTTTAGAACATAGGAAAGAGAAATATCTTGTCCAAACAAACTAAGAAGTCTGCTGCATTTTTCATCGTGTCTGGGCGATTTAGTTATATAACCAATATTTTATCTGTTATAAGATTTTAGGTTGTGTTGCTAAAGGTTCCCTGGGTCCAGTACTCAAGGTGCTCAACTGTACTGAACAGAAGATCTTTGCCTTAAAGGTATCAATTTTTCCCTATTTCCACACATTTACCACACCTACTTGTTCCTGGTCGCCAAGTGAACTTTTGTATATATTCTCAGGTATTACCCAAAGGAGAGATTCTCCGTCGTGACACACTGAGACAATGTAAGGAGGAGGTCAGCATACAGGTACAACCACTCTTCTGGGTGGAAGGAACTGTTGTATACAGAGGAAAATCATAACAAAATTATATTCTGATATGTCATTAATACATGTGAGAAGAACACATTGGTATTTACCGTATTTTTTGATTTATAAGATGCACCCGATGATAAGACACACCCCAGATTTTAGAGTAGGAAAATAAGAAAAAAATATTTTTCATCAGATCCTCATATCAGACCCCCCATAAATATCAGGACATCACATCATACCCCCATATCAGCCCTCCATGTCAGACCCCCAACAGACCTCAGATCAGCCCACTCAGCCCCCAGCAGACCTCAGATAAACCCTCTCAGCCCCCATCAGACCTCAGATCAACCCACTCAGCCCCCATCAGAACTCAGATCAGCCCACTCAGCCCCCCTAAGACTAAAATAAGAAACCTCTCTTACCTCTCTTGCGCCGTGGCTCCGGTGCCCCCCTGTCTTCTCCGGCCGGTCACCTGACTGCATGCAGCATCAGGTCATAGTGCGCGCTCTACATCCTGACGCTGTACGGAGTGCAGTGCCGGCAAGAGAAGACAAGGGAGCGCTGGACCCGGAGCAGAGCCGTGGCGCAGGAGAGTGAGTATCGCAAGCGCTTGCAGCGCTTCTTCCCCGATCCCTGCACCTAATGCATACTAGTGAGCGCTTCCATAATGGAAGTGCTCACTAGTATTCACTTTATGAGAGGCACTGCCATTTTCCCCCTACTTTTGGGGGGAAAAAGTGCATCTTATATAGCGAAAAATACAGTAATTTCCTGAATGATTACTGATGAGGTATTGTCTACCCATTGTCTTTAAAAAAAAAGGCCTTTGAATGATGTATAATAATATAATAATTGTCAATAATTTCCTGTGTGTTGAGGGGGACCAGAAACTAGAGACCGGTGAAGGTCTGTGAAATGTTAGTGTTAAGGAAGACATAATCTGTCTTGAAGAAGGTCAGGTCAGTTGTCCAAATTAAAGAACGGTTGTGCACATGGTAAGATCTCAAGACGGACACAAATGTCAGTTTGGAGTCTCCCAACACGTTCAGGCGCTGAGGTGATCTGGTCTGCTCCGTTTATTACAAAAGCATATACACACAGTAGAAAAGGTGGGGGCCTCGTTCACAGAGTTTCCCCAGCAAGCTGATAAGCATTAAACACATATTGTTTTGTTCTTCTTGTCTTGGTTACTCCACTGCAGCATCCCGGACAGGTGGGGGGAGTGGAATCTGTATCAGGATGTACTGGACACAGCTGCATAAGCATTTTGCAAAGCTGAGATATTTTTGTAAGGCTAAATAGCATTGAATACATGTACCGTATATACAAATGACATCACACTGTGAGGGGAAAATTCAGTATTTCTGCTGGTCTACCTTCACATTAGTATAGGAACAGCAGGGAAAACCACTCCAGTTGGTAGGAAGTTAAGACTACCGCTACGTTCTTCTTTAAAGCCTAAGGCAAGGCAAAATTTACTTGGCTGCTGGGAACCCAGGTTACGTCTGCAGAGTAAGGTAGAAGAAAACTGGTGAAAATTGGCTAGAAGCAAACCTACCAGAATGACCAGGGATGCAAAGAGTAGTCGACAAACAGGGTCAAAATCAGGAGAGACATTTAGTGCCAAAACAATAGATGAGGGTTAACCCAGAAAGCAAGCCACAGTCAAAATACCAGGAGAATCAGTACAAACCGAAACAGCAGATGATGGATTAATCCAGAAAACAAACCAGTGTCAGATACCAGGAGTTCAAATGCAGAAGTGAATAGCACAAAACACATCCATGATACAAACAAAAAAAATCAAAGGCAATGTCAATCATTGAGCTGCAGTCTAAAACCTTCCACCTAGCTCTGGGATTGGATGCTGAGACAGGAACCTGGGTGGCTTGGCTTTCAGCCTCACTCAACTATTATTGTAACTCCAATAGCGATGAATGGATGGCTGCTGTGCATGTCCAGAATGCTCTCCATCACTTGGTTCCCTCCTCTGGGAGTAGGACCAGAGGGGGGAACTGCACCTATCTGACATTGATGGCATAGCCTAGTACTGATGTAAATGGGACTGAGCTTCGCCTATGACATGTGACAGATGAACGTGACATTACATAGCGTCTTCATACAGCTAATTGGTGGAAGTTCCGGGAGATGGCCCTACACCGATCAGATATTTATGATCTCTCTTGATCAGATATTGATGACCTATATAAAGGATAACCGCTTTAAAAATGTGATGGTGCATAGGTGGATATGCTAATTGTTTATTTTGTCTAATTTACTGACAGATAACCTAAAAGGACCTTTAGAATGCTGTGTTAGATCTTCAGTAACTGAAATCTCTGTGCAGTTGTTGGGGCAAAACCCCCTTCTCTATGATTGTCGGGGTCCCAAATTAATAATTATACTTTTGAGCGCTCAGAGGAATGACACATGCTTATTAGCTGAATCAAATATTTCCTGTTTATTGACAGAACACGTTGCTCTTTATAGTACAAAAACCGCAGCTAGGTGGGTGGAGTTCCTATAGTGCAGATCATAGTTTCTGTAACTTTTTACTAACATGACATTTACTGAACTACTGAACCAAACCACACATTTTGTTCCATCCCACCCACTCTTCCTGATCACAGAGAGAAGTGTCTGCTTTAAGAGGAAGTCAAAAGGTCACATGCATTTCTGTTCCTATAAAGAAGAAGTGGTTACCCTTACAATGAGCGTTATATTTAGTTCTGCAATTTCCTGTAAGTAAGTAACTTATCAGAAACATAAAAATTTCTTCTTTCAAATTAATCTTAGGTTAAGATGGAGTCCTGATATAAATGAATACTCAGTCCCTCACAATTCCCCCATTTTGAGATATCTTGGAACTGACATCCTAACCCAGAGGTACTTCAGTTGGGATAGGCCCAACCGCCAGCTGGAGGCCAGATTCCCTCCCAGGTATCAATGCAGTTCCCAAGACTTCTCAATAATCCTGGTAGTTTCTCCTTCTGGTACAGAACCTGTTGGCGCACATACACATCAGCTTCATCACAGCAGATACTACTATACTTTAGAACATCAGGCCTTGGTCTTCTTTGTGAGACAAACTGCTAACAAGACATATGAACCAGTTCTTTAAAGGTTAGAGGGATTGCCAGATAAGGTACAGTTCTTGAACTCACGGGACTGTGAGTACAGATCCAACAGTCCTTCAAGCAGCACCTGATGGTGCCATATCAAAGCACTGTCCCATTCATCATTCAGTTGACGAAATACTGCTGACACGCTCAGGGTCAGAGCCACTGTCACCAGGAGGATCTTCATCCTTGGGCGTCGGACTTTCTTGCAGTGAGAAGCGTGTCCTTCAACCTTTACTGCTGTATGAGTAGTCAACAGGACTTGGAAAGAACCATCAAATCTGGGATCCAGACCTTTTCTCACGTCTTTTTATCACCACCAGTCTCCTGGTTTCAGACTGTGTGTTCCTTCTACTGAATCTGGAAGGGAAGCAAACACTTGTTTATGGGAGTTCTCAAGCCTCTTTGTGAGGGCCTCACATAGCTTGTTAGGCTATCATTGTTCATTTGCAATTGTTGCGGAAAAATACAATCCTAATCTGGGGAACCCCTGTCTGATTCAATAACTTCAGGGACACCATACCTGCACACCAGTTCACTGACCAGTTTCTTTGCTGTGTTCTTTGCATTTGCCTTTGCTACTGGGAAGGCTTCCGGCCACCCTGAAAAGAGATCAACACACACAAGGACAAGCTCATATACTCCTACCTTAGGCAGTTGTATATAGTCTATCTGCAGTCTCTGGAACGGGTAAAGTGGCCTTGGGGTGTGCTTGCTTGGAGTCTTCACCACTTGACCGGGATTATTCAGTGCACAGACCATACATCCTTGTACAAACCGAGCGGCTACTGTAGAAAACCCTGGAGCAATCCAACCGGCATTTACAAGACTTACCATAGCACCTTTAGACAGATGGGTAGGCCCATGGGCATCCTGTGCCATAGCAGGATACATTGGACGAGGTAAACAAGTCCTTGTTTCTCCAAATTCCATGTTTGGCCTTTGTTCTTTTCCCTCAGAAGGGGCTTGTTGGAGCATTCTCTGAAATGTACTTACTGAAATGTCCTCAGGTCTCAAGGCTCTCACCGGGGTGGCGTCAGCATTTAGTGGCTGGAGTGCAGCTTGTTTGGCTGCCTTGTCTGCTCAATCATTGCCTTTTGCTTCCACCGTGGTACATCTTGTATGAGCCTTTACCTTAATAATAGCAACCTCCTCTGGTAACAACAGAGAGTTTATAAGTTCAAGTACAGAGTCTTTATTCTTTATAGGCTGGCCTGCTGATGTTAGGAAGTCCCTGGCCCGCCAAATGGGTCCATATTCATGTGCAATACCAAAAGCATACCTGGAGTCTGTGTAGATGTTCACCTTCTTCCCCTTGGCCAATTTACACGCCTCAGTGAGTGCCTTCAGCTCCACCTCTTGCACTGACATGTGAGGTGGCAGTGGTTCAGCTGTCCCTACCTCATGCTGTGTGACCACTGCATATCCAGTGTGGAGACGGCTTCAATCTACAAAATACTCAAAATCGGGGTTATCAAGGGGGTTTTCATGAACATGTTCAAAACCAAATGTTTCCTGCTGTATTAATTGTACGCAGTCATGTTCAACAAGATTGGTTAAAAGTTCTGATACACCTCCCTCCCCCATTTCTGAATCTGTAATCGGCAACAGAATAGCAGGATTCAGAGTAGTATGAGTACCATGAGGAGCGCACACTGGAGTCTAAGTTGCCTGGCCATAGAAATGTGCCTGAATGTCATGAGATGTTTGTACAGTCACCGGGTAGTCTAACACAATTTCAGAAGCTTTTTCTATCATTGCCTGCACTGCCGCTACTGCCCTGACACAGGAGGGGGCGCCTCTGGCGACAGGATATAATCTGGCAGAAAAGTATGCCTCTGGCGTTCACCATGTTTCTGAGTCATCACAACCGTATTGTGACTCTGCATTTCTGAGCAAAACAGCTGAAATTCCTTGTCATATTTTGGAATACCCAGGGCCGGGCTGAGGTTATGCACAGCTTCAATGTATGAAAATTATTCACTGCCTCTTCTGTCAGGTGAAATGGGTCAGATGACAGACAATCATACCGAGGCAACATTAACATGGAGGCATGCCTGATCCAGGGGCGACAGTGTGACACCAGCCCCAAAAACACTCTCAGGCTTTGTGCTCCTTTAGACACTTGTATTCTTTCTCCACTGCCTCCTTCCTCTTTGGGGTTAAGTCACGGTCTCCGTGAGAGAGACAGCGTCCTAAAAATAAACTATTTTGAGGCTTTTACACCCGTTCTGATGGAGGAAAAAGAGATATAGTTGTTTCACAGCAAGTCTCATTGTCTTCAGCACACAGGAGCCAATCATCCACGTAAGGACAGATTGCAGAGCCTGTGTATACATGGTGGGGAGTTCTGAGCCCCCTGCGGCAGGATGGTCCAGGTATACTGGTTACCCTTAGATGTAAAGGCAAACAGATACTGACAGTCAGGATACAGCGGGACACTGAAGAAGACATCTGCCAGGTCTATCACTGTGAAACACGTAGCAGTGGATGGAACTTGTGACAGTAAGGTATGTGGACTTGGCACTACTGGAGTTTGTAAAACTGTCACCTTGTTAACTTCTCTAAGATCATGAACCATCCTGTAACTGACAGGCTGGCCCCTAACTGTTGTCTTCTATTGGGAACAGCAGGGTATTATCGGTAGATACTGTTTTTACCAATATACCGGCTTAGAGGAAATCATCAATTTGACTGGCCACTGCTATCTCCTAGTCATGACTGAGGGGGCACTGCTTCACTTGAGGGGGCTGACATCCTGGCTTAAGATGCACTATAGCCGGAGACACAGGGAGTCTTTCAATGTCTGTGTTAGATTTTGCCCACAAATCCTCCGTTACCACCTCAAGAACAACCTGGTCTGCCTGGTCTACAAGGGTTAATTCTGAAGGCTCAGTCTCAGGCAGGGCCACTGTCGCTATTAAGGGACGTAATACCTCTTCTGGGGCCCCAAAATCTACATGGGTAGTGCCATTGGGATCAAAGTATATGTGGGCTCCCAGTGCTTGTAAATCATCATTCCCTAAAAGAGGTTATGGCAGTTTTTTTTTTTTTTTTTTTTTTTATTATTGGGTGACAACCGTACTGTCTCACCCATTAGTCCAGTCTGATCCCACCCCATGTCAGTCCAAATGGTCCGCAGTCCAGCTGCATATGTCTCTACAGTCTTTTGAGGTCCCTGAACTACTTCTTTTAGATTTGTGGAACTCTCAACTTTCCTTTCCCTTTGCCCATTCTGTGAAAACTCAGACAAACTCTACTCCTGATGATAAAGTCTTCTAGAGACAAATCTTCAAAAGTCCTCCTTCTATGTTCAGTCAGGAAAGGGTCAACAACCTGATACTGTGATTCCCCTAGTTTCATCAAGTCCTTCAGGTCAGCCCAAGTGACTCTGTACGTCTCCTGAATCTGCTGTAACATCCTAGCAGTGGGCATTGGTCTCATCAGGGGTCTGGGAGTTTAGTCAGCAGTCCTAATAGGTCTTTAGGACTCTAAGGGTGATATTCTGTCACAGTAACGTAACCACACTGTCCTAACGGTCCTGGGGCTTCGGGAGCCATAGGGGCGAATGTGTCCGTGGTGTCTGGTGTGGGTGTCTGAGCAGGTAGGATTCTAGTCTTAGTCAATACAGGACAAATGCCTGCTGGTTTCTGGGGTCGACATGTCCCAAAAACCTTACAAGTGTCAGTCTAGTCTGGGTTCTGATTTCCACAAACATTACACGTCCATCCCTCTGGTCCACTCCTGGACTGTCTGGTGGGGGCTCTGGCCAGGGGGTATGGAGGTGGCGTTTCTCCAGACTTCTCACATTGCTCTTTGTGAGTATACAACAATCTGCCTTGCACAACTTCTCCTCTCCACCCATCAGTTTCAATCTCACGAGCTACCTTTAACCATCTATCAACCACTACTTCACAATCATGATCCTTTATCCAACCACAATGAGTCCTCCTGAATCTTTCCCAGACTAGCTTTCTCGGGCTTCCTCCATGAATCATGGTGCCACCGTACTAGTACTCCTAGGGTTAAGATTCCCGTACTTCATCCCTACCTTCTCCAGCACTCTGTCATGATTCTTCAGACTCTCTTTACCTCCTCTTTCCTTCATCAATGTTTTGGCTGTCTTATAACCTTCCGGTGTACTAAAATTATTCTCCATTGCTCTTCAACTGTACCAACCAGAACAACTATAGAAAGTAACACAATTCAGACGTCTATTTTTCCGCTCAGTTCCAAACAGAGCTTTATTTACTCTGTTTCTGAGATTTATTTTCCTCAGTCCCAACAAAGCTTCTCAACTATAATCATATAGTTTACTTTGTCCCTGAGTTTTCCCTTTCTATAATGTTCTGCAATTTTCAAAACCCAGTAAAGAACAAACAAGACGTATACCGTGACTCCTAAAAACCAGACCAAAAACATCCCAAAGTTACTCATGAACAGAAACTAAACCCAACAATCATAGGTATTATCAACCTTCAAGGTTCTTTATCAATATGGACTCGACTGTAAAAGGACTTTATACTTACGTTCCTTCAACAATCCCTCGAGCCAGACAACCAGTCAGGGAGGCACAGATATATTGTAAGATAAAGTCTCTTACCTTGCAGCGCTGTCTTTTATATCTTTCCATCCCGGTCCGGATTATCCAAGTTGTCGGGAGATCAATGAAGTGTCCTTTAGTCGAGCCCCCACGTTGGGCGCCAAGTTTTGTTGGGGCAAAACCCCCTTCTCTATGATTGTCGGGGTCCCAAATTAATAATTATACTTTTGAGCGCTCAGAGGAATGACACATGCTTATTAGCTGAATCAAATATTTCCTGTTTATTGACAGAACACGTTGCTCTTTATAGTACAAAAACCGCAGCTAGGTGGGTGGAGTTCCTATAGTGCAGATCATAGTTTCTGTAACTTTTTACTAACATGACATTTACTGAACTACTGAACCAAACCACACATTTTGTTCCATCCCACCCACTCTTCCTGATCACAGAGAGAAGTGTCTGCTTTAAGAGGAAGTCAAAAGGTCACATGCATTTCTGTTCCTATGAAGAAGTGGTTACCCTTACAATGAGCGTTATATTTAGTTCTGCAATTTCCTGTAAGTAAGTAACTTATCAGAAACATAAAAATTTCTTCTTTCAAATTAATCTTAGGTTAAGATGGAGTCCTGATATAAATGAATACTCAGTCCCTCACAGCAGTACCAAAGGGGCCTGAGCTCACTATGAAAAGCAGTGATAATGTGAGGTCATAGACTTCACCAACGTAATCTTCTCACATATATCTATTACATTTCACATATCTATTACATTTCTAAGATTGTTTGATGCAATTCACTTCGCAATACAGGGAAGGGTGGAAATTGGGCAGTGAATGGGGAGATATTGAGCTCATCTGAGTCTGAGAATAG